>JAHRHZ010000267.1:56945496-57038429 GCA_024137785.1 Ginglymostoma cirratum | reverse complement strand
GGACCCGAAACGTTAACTGTGTTTTCTCCTCCACAGATGCTGCCAGCCCTGCTGAGCTTTTCCAGCAACTTTGTTTTTGTACCTATTATTGATATCCTGAGAGTTACCATTGATCCAAAACAAAACTGATTAACCATATAAATACTCTAGCTACAAGAGCAGATCAGAGCTGTGTATCCTCCAGCAAGTAATTATCCTCCTGACTTTCTCAAGTTTGCCCATCATTAATAAGGCACAAATCAGGAGTGTGTTGGAATATTTACTTCAGTGAGTGCAACTCCAACAGCCCATCTACAACACTAGAATCATGGCATCATCCAAGACAAAGCAGCCCACTTGATTGGCACCACATCCACAAACATTCAGTCCCTCACCAGTAGCAACAGTGTGTACCACTACAAGATGCACTGCAGAGATTTGCCAAGGCTGTTTAGAGACAAAACCTTCCAAACACTTGACCACTTCCATCTAGAAGGGCAAGGGCAGCAGGTACATGGGAACACCAGCACCTGCGAGTTCCTGTCCATCATCCAGTCACCATCTTGACTTGGAAATCTGCTGCCATTCTTTCAGTGTCAATGGGTCAAAATCCTGAAATTCTATCCCTCACACCATTGTGGTTCTATCTACAGTGCATGGACTGCAGCCATTCAAGAAGGCAGCTCACTGCCACCTTTTTAAGGGCAGCTGCGGATGGGTAATAAATGCTGGCCAGCCAGCGATGCCTCTGTGTGTGTCTGTGTGAACCTGGGAGCTGTATGGAATGTCATTATCATGAGGAGGCCAGGCACCTGCAGGAATTGTGAACTGCAGTCACACAAACATCGCTGCATTTTGATGGAGTGAAATTCTTTTCTGCTCATGAATCTGGCTGGTTAATGTGAGGAAGCTCTGAGCACCACATGCATGCAGTCAACGGCCCTTTTTGCCTGAGAGAACCTAGTGATGACCACAAATGCAACAGCTCAGGCCCGTGGCTCCCTGTACACATGTGAATTGGTGGAAGGAGAGGATGTATGTGGATGTGGTGCCAATCAAGCGGGCTGCTTTTTCCCTGGATGGTGTCAAGCTTCTTGAGTGTTGTTGGGGCTGCACTGATCCAGGCAAGTGGGGAGTATTCCATCACACTCCTGAACGGCGCCTTGCAGATGGTGGACAGACTTTAGGACGTCAGGAGGTGAGTTACTCACCACAATATTCCTAGCCTCTGACCTGCTCTTGTAGCCACTATGTTTATGTGGCGAGTCCAGTTCACTTTCTGGTTAATGGTAACTCCCAGGATGTTGATAGTAGGAGATTCAGGGATGGAAATACCATTGAATATCAAGGGGTGATGGTTAAACTGTCTCTTATTGGAGATGGTCATTGCCTGGTGTTTGTGTGATGCAAATGTTACTTGCCACGTGTCAGCCCAAGCCCGGATATTGTCTAGATCTTGTTGCATGTGAACATAGACTGCTTCAGCAGCTTAGGAATCACAAATGGTGCTGAATATTGTGCAACCATCGACGGACATCCCCACTTCTGACCTTATGATGGAGGGAAGTTCATTGAAGAAGCAGCTGAAGATGGTTCGGCCTCAGACACTAACCTGAGGAGAGACACTCTGGAGCTGAGATGACTGACCTCTAACAACCACAACCATCTGCCTCTGTATGTCTCCAGTCAACTAAGAATTTGCCCCCTGATATGCATTGATACCTGTTTTGCTAGGGCTCCTTGATGTCACACTTAGTTGATAGTGGCTTTGATATCAAGGACCGTGATTCTCACCTCAACTTTGGAATTTATCTCTTTTGTCCATGTTTGCACCAAGGCTGTAGTGAGGTCAGGAGCTGAGTGACCCTGGTTGAACCCAAATGCACCCTTGCCATCCTCAGTGCATTGTCCAAATGTTGTTCAGCATGGAGGAGTACAGATTCACCAGCTGAGAGAGGGCAATGTGCGATAATATTTTTTATTCACTTGTGGGATGTGGGCATCACTGACTGGCCAGTATTTATTGCCCATTCAGAGCTGCCCATGAGTTGATTGGCTTGCTAAGTTATTTCAGAGGGCAGTTGAGAGTCAACCACTTTGCTGTGGGTCTGGAGTCACATGTAGGCCAGACCAGGTGAGGATGGCTGATTCCTTCCCTAAAGGACATTAGTGAGTCAGATGTGTTTTTCTGACATTCAGCAATGGTTGCATGGTCATCAGTAAATTCTTAATTCCAGATAAGGGAAACCATCAGATGGCGTGGCTGATGACCACATTAGCAACTCAAGGATCTGCATTCCGTGGAATAAAACTAAAATGCTACACTAACACAATGAGTGTTCATGTACTTTAAATAAGAACAAATGACCTTCCTACCAAATAACATTTGCAACTGTTGGTCATGACGTGAGCACACACTCTAGGCTGGTATTTCTGTACAGGAACTGTGCAGGATTGGAGGTCCCGTCTATCAGATGAGATAAACCAAGGCCACAGATGCCTGCTTGAATAAGCATGAAAGATCTCATGCCATCATTTAAAGAAGAGAAATGGTGTTTCCCCCCACATTCATTCCTCATCTAAGATCACTAGCACGGATTATTTGGTCATTTATCACATCACAGTTTTCAGGATGGTGCTATGTGCAAGTTTTAGACCATTTTTCCCTACATTGCAGCAATAACTAAATTCAAAACAATTTCATTAGCTTTAAAGCACCTGAGGATGCCATGAGGTTGTTCTATAGACGTAAGTGTTCAACAGCACCTATCAATGGTAGTTATTCCCACAGCTAAGAACAACAATTTAGTTTTACATTTAATTTCCTGTTGCTTAAGGAATGGACTGTTATCTGCCTCATCTGCTCAAAATAGAATACCAGATAATTGCAGTGTCGCCTGGTGCTTAGATAAGTTGAAGTATTTTAAGAAAGAGTAGCACTTTTTTTTTGCTGGGCTGAATCTGACCAGAAATTGACTAAGTGTTATTTTTTTGGTGAGGTTTATGGAGGAGTTCACTCCATGAGGCCTAATGGGTTTTCTTGCACTATCTTTCTGAACCCACCTGATTAACTAAGCACTGTAGCGTCCCCTTGTCTCACTCTCCCACTCGCTATAGGTGGAAGTATTCACTGTTGCTGGGATTTTCCAGGATTCCTGACACGGCACCATGTTTAAAACCTAGTGATGCACCTAGTCATGCAGAGGCAGACCAGAAATACCCTGTACACTTCAATGAACATGTCCCACACATGGCAGACAAGGGGAAATTGGTGCCTTGCTTTTTGGACAGGGATCTGGACGTCCCGGTGGATTAGATGGTGCAGAGGAAGGCTGTACTCTCCCCCCAGATTCATTATCAATATCTTATCACATTTAAAGAGTCTGTTTCATGTTGAATGACTTTATGACTTTTCACCATCAGGTGCGTGAGTGAACACTTGTCCTGCTGTACCTAAATGATTGATGTTACAGAACCCAGCCATCCTTCACACCACACAAGGTTTTATGGTCCAGGGTGTGAAATGAACAGCTCCTGCACCATGTGCTGGTTGTAGGGACCTGGGAGCTGATTGTTACCTTGATGACTAGGGTGAATGTTTTCAGGTTACAAAGCATGGTTTGTGTATCACAGTGATTGGTGGGATTGATTCCTGATTCTGCAGGATGTAGTCAGGAGGGCCTGGGGCTGAGGGCTGATGTCCACATGGTAAGTTAATGTCTAAGGCTCACACACAGCATGTAGTGCTCACTAGTGTCTTTTACTTTATTTAATTTCATAATTATACTCTTTTTAATAAAAAAAACCTTTGTATATTTATATTGACACAAAAGCAGTTTTGTTCTGCACAGTTGCATTTCAAGTAAACACCAAACATTGGAGTTTGACTATACACATACCAAAGACATCTCTTACACATATATATTTACATATGTTTGACACACTAGGAGGGTCCGATAACTGACAGACCCCCCATTTACCTTCAGCAGGAAGACCTCAGACAGACAGTGGTCTCTCCCCACTGCACCTTGGCAGCATCTGCCCCAAGCTTTAGTGCGTCCCTCAGCACATAGTCCTGGTCCTTGGAATAAGCCAGTCCACAACACTTGGTCAGAGTGAATTCCTTGTTCTGGAAGGTCAACAAGTTTCAGGTAGACCAAAGAGCGTCTTTCACTGAGTTGATGGTCCTCCAGGCGCAGTTGTTGTTTGTCATGTTGTGTGACCCAGGGAACAGACTGTAGAGCACAGAGTCCTGCATCATGGAGCTGTTTGGGATGAACCTCAACAAAGACCATCGTATCTTTCTCCAGGCTTCCTTTGCAAAGGCACATTCCAGAAGGAGATGTGTGTGACAGTCTCGTCCCCTCCGCAGTGACTTCGAGGACAGCGTGTGGTGGTGCAATGGGCTCATAATGAGCATACATAAAGGATCTCACCGGTAAATGCCCTTCTCACCACCAGCCAAGAATTTCCTCACAAGCGTCTTTCACCTGGACTGTATGGGTGTCTGTGAAATATCTGTGCCCTTTGAGAGGCCTCATATCACTCAGCACAAAACATTTACCCTGCCCCATCTGGCTACAGTGGCAGCCATTTTCAGTCCTGTACTACCTTGTTTTGTACAGCACAATGGAAGGAAACAGTGGCTGCTGCTCATGTAGTGAGTCCCAGGTTCAGCCTCTTATTGTTAATGAACTCCCAAATGTACACTATCCCTTTTGGTAGTCATCCCCAATACCCCATTGGTTTTGAACTTCCCCATGTTCCCATTCAACCAAACTCTCCGAATCTCCATCTCCCCACTTTATCTCCCTTAAGCCCCGATCAACATGCCAAATATAGAAGCTCACTGTCTCCCCTTGTGAAAGCCAGGTCTTGATGACTGTTAACAAGCCCCTGATCTGCATTACTCCTTTTCCTTCAATGCTCTATAACCTTCCCACCATATACATTGAGTTGTCCCCTTCACAATTATTATCACAGCATGCAAATTCTAAGTCCCACAATTACGTTCCCCAGCTTGTATTCTGCATCAGTGACCCTTGATAACTCCACCCCTTGACCATTAGTGGACAGAGCACCAGGATGGACTACATCCACCTCCCTGACTGATTAAGAATATCCTTTAATGTCACATGTATTCAATATAAAATACAATGAAAAGTGTGTACCATCGCCTGTCCAAAGGCACCATTCACATCAACTTAGAATAAAAAAGAAAGAAGATAACTTAAAGAGAGTCCAACCTTTCCTTCTCTGTTGTTGCGGCAAGTTGCCGAGAGTGTCCCATGCCGGGTTTCCCAGCTCATGCCATGCCGTTTATACAAACAGCCCCAGTTGGGAAGTGACTAGACGCCTGACAGACCTTTGTGCAGCTCTGCAAGTGACTTTACGACCACTTCTCCTAGTGGTAGGACTGGACCTACAGGACTGACTATGGCCCACTGTCTTTAATGCAGAACTACCTGATCCTGACTGCCCTAAGCAACAGCCTAATGGCACCCAGGTGCCTGAACTGATAGCAGAGGCTGCCCTTGACCTACCGTGCCAGGACCCTCTGACTGAGTGGAGCTTGCTAGACTTGACTGAGGACTACTCGCTTAGATTTTGAGACATGGTCATTTGGTTGATGCACATGCAGTGTGCCTGCTGCATACTCGGATGGCATAAGCTGCAGATATGAGATTGGCATAACACAGTGACAGAAAGCAACATGTCCACTCCCTTGACTGATCATTGCTTATGACTATGACAAGCTGCCTGGCTTTGTGTCTGTGCTCAGAGAAAAAGTCAAGACAAAGGGATTGTGAGCCTTCAAGCATCGGCTGATAGGGCAAACACAACAGGGCAAAACAGAGATAGGGTTGCTGTGAGCATTAAAGTAGACCCAAAGAACATGGACTGCAGTTGTTCAAGTAGGCAGCTCACCACCACCTCTAGGGCAACTAGGAAAGGGCAATAAATGATGGCACAGCCAGTGATGCCCAATTCCCAGAAGCAAATAAAAGAAATGTGTGTGAGCATCAATAAAAGCAAGCAAGGGTCCCTGAGATGAAGCTTGGTCCAATGCTTAAGATGAGTAGCTGTCCCTGTGCACAAAATATTCTGGCAGCAGCAGCACAATGAAAGATACTGGTGTGCTCCAAAGCGCAGCATTAAAGTATAGATCTTCATATAAGTGGATCAGAGATGTGTCATGGTGATGGGAGAGGCTGGTACATGTTGATGCCAAGGTCCATAATCAGGAGTATGTATCCTGAAGTGTGCCTTGAGATGTAGGTGACTGGTAGATGGTCAGTGGTGCACATTATAAACTGGAGTCACCAGGTATCTGTTCAGACTTGACATCACCATTTAGTTTCTATCTGACTGGTGAGAGAATGAGAATCTGCATATCAATGAGGCAAGGTAGAATGTTTATACATGCAAATGAATTGATGAGATGTTGATACATACAAGGAGGAAACAAGACTTCTTGTTCACGATGTCAAAACTCCTCACTGGTCATCCCCCACGATTTTCCCAACTTTCTTGTCATGGCCCACGTTGTTCAGGGATTGGGAAGATTCTGACATCTGTATACTGCTCGTAACTCTTTTTTTCAGATTTTGGACAACTGTAGAAGGAACAGATAAACATAAAGAAAGTTGAAAGAGAGAGGAGAGTTAAAGGAAGGACAAATGACCACTTTTGTAGATGAAAAGACAATAGAAATAGCCATCACTCATTTCAAAAGAGAAATTGCAGAGAATATTCTGTACGTGGACTTTAGAAAAGTTTTTTTTGACAAAGTACCATGTTAGAGATCAATGGGTAATGGTTTAGGGGGATTGTGGTAATCTGCACTAAGAATTGGTAAGAAAGAAAAAACATCAGAATAAAAGTCAATAGCAGGATCTCAGAGTCCCACGTGGCTAAGCCCTGAGGTCATTGCTGTTCATTTTATACATTGATGGTTTAGATGTGGGATTAGCAGATTTGATGTCAAAATTGATAATCAAATTTAAGATGTAGTTCATGCTTCAGAAGAATAAAGAGGGGGAATGGGTTAAGTAGCAACTGATGGAATTCAACATCAGTGAATATGAGGTGACACACGAGTGACAAAATACTGGGCTAAATTATGTGCCCATGTCTTGGAATGGAAAATTAAATTACAACCTACAGACTCAAAGCCAAATGCTACCAATTAAGTCAAACTGCCACTTAAGCATGCATTAATTTTACTTCAAGGACATGTGGATTTCAAAGTGTTGTTTGATGGGCACTTACAGCATCTCTCTCTGTCCTGAGGTTTGTTGTTTCGTCTATTCCAGATGTTCAACAAAGAACTTAAGCATTTTGATCTTCCAATGGACTTCTGAAGGTGATTTCTGCTGGACCGGTTACAGGGCTTCTACAACAGTGTTCATAATTTTGATTGTCCCTTCTTTGGATTTGGAGTTAGGAGCTTAGGAATGCTACAGCAGTTCAAGAAGGCAACTCATCACCACCTTCTCAAGGGCAACCAGGGACAGGCAATAAATGCTGGCCCATCCAGCGATGCCTACATCCCACAAATGAATAAAATGAATGTGCCAGATTTAAATATGATGCCTCCAGGAACAATTAGCCTGCTATCACTCATGGCAAGTGGTCACTTGGATGACATATTGGCTGGAAATTCGAGACCTATAGAGCCACATTCTAAGACACAAACATAAATCTTCAGAAAAGGAAAGATGAAAAATAAACTAGAGGCTCTGAAAAAAAACAGAAATATAAATACCCAACATTTTCAAAATGCTCAGAAACTATGATTAAACATGTCAATCCTATTGCTATAATCTGGAATATTGTTAAGCATTGTGCTTTTGGTGTGGGGGAGTGTCCTAACATCATCACACTGAAGTGAATACAGAATTCTAACTGACTGATAGCAATAATCTGTACAAATAATCAGAGATCAGGAAGGAAAATGATCTTAAGGTCTTTATTGCATGGGGTTTGGATATTTTCTTTGAATTTCCAGTTTCACAAGATGTGGGCGTCACCATCAAGAACAGTATTTGTTGCTTAGACTTGCTAAAGCACCAAGCAGTTTAGGGGAAACTATATTAAATGGTTCTGGAGTGACTTGTAAACTGGATCAGGTAAGGATGTTAGATTTCTTACCCTAATAGGCATTAGAGGACAAGATTCAGTTTTATGATGATTGATGATGATGTACGATGATTTTGTGGTCGTTATTCATGAGGCTAGTTTTCAATGCCAGCTACATTAATGGAATTTTAATTCCACTATCTGTCGTGGTGAGATTTGAACCAATGGCCCCAAATCCTCACCATGGACCTCTGGATTAACAATCGAGTGACATCACCAGTATGCTTCCATCGTCCCCTCTTAAGAGTAAAAAAATCTTATTGCACTTCTGTTGGACTTTGGTGAGTCCAGACCTGAAGTATTGTACAGTTTTGCTCTCTGTATCCAAGGCCTTAGAAGGGGTACATGACAGGTTCCCTAAATTGATTCCTGGGATGAGAGGTCTGTTCTAGGAGTTTGGCTTGTAATTTGTAAAATTTAACATATTCTCTGGAGTTTAGAAGAATGTGAGGTAATCTCATTAAATCATTTAGACATATTAGAGATTTTAACAGGGTAGATAATGAGTAGCAGTTTCCCTATGCTTAATGGAATATGTAGTTTCAAAACTGGGAATTTTGAGACAGAACCTAGCTAAAAAAAAGGCAAGTGAGACAGGAAACTGAAACTTTCAGCTTCTGGGGAAGCTAAAACTGAAACTGAGACTAGCAACCAAGTGTTCTGGAGAAACTGAAACTGGTTCAAACCTGGTAAGTGCACGCAGAGCCATAGATGATGAAGCCAATGACACAGTACTGGCTGGCTGAAGAAGACAGATGCTGGATCTAGGAACTGGGAACAGGCAAATACACAGATGGTGCAACTGTCTCTGTCATTTGAAGATAATACTAATGGGTCCACACCTTCAACTCCATCGGAAGCCATGTTGAGAAGGTTCTGCAGACGTGTGACTTCTTGGTAAGTGGAACTTGGGTTGGTTGTGTGTTACTGTTGGGCTGGGGATCAGGCTCAGTCCTGGAAGAAGAGGAGCTGGAATTGTTTGTGAGAAAGACAGAGCTTTGAAAGGCTTTGGGGCTGAATTTAATGACACACATACTGAATGGGCTTCCCAGGCGGCACCGATTAATGTGTTATTCAAACATATTTAACTCCGATATGTCTGTTAATTCAGGTTTAATTTATGTGATTGTAAAAGTAGAAACCATTAAAAATGACTCCAAGGGGTTTATAACCTAGAACTAAGGGCTATTGTCTTAAGATGGAAAAGGAGTGGTAAAGAAGACACATGGCATACTTGCCTTCAATGGTCTGGACCTTGAGCATAAAAGTTCACAAGTTATGGTGTGGCTGTATTAAAGGATGTATTTGTCAAGTCATATGTGGAGTATTGCGTGCAGTTCTTGTCACTGCATGGTAGAAAGGATGTGGAAGCTTTAGAGAAGGTGCAAAAGGGCTTTATCTGGATGTTGCCTGGATTGGAGTGTATTAGCTGTAAGAAGAGTTTGAACAAAATTGGACTGATTTCGCCAGAGCATTGGAAGTTGAGGGGCGACTTGAAAGAACTATACAAAATTTTCATACGTCTGGATATGGTGAACAAAGTCTTTTTCCCAGGGTGGAAATGTCAAACACTAGGGGGCATAGACTTAAGGTGAGAATGGGAAAGTTTAAAGAAGATGTGTGAGGAAAACTTTATACTCGGAGGTCAGTAGATGCCTGGAACGTGCTGCCAGAGTAGATGGTAGAAGCAGATATGTTGGTACCGTTTAAGAGGTATTTAGACAGACATGTGAACAGGCAGGAAATAGAGGGAAATGGACCATGAGCAGGCAGATGGGATTAGTTTAGAGTAACATCATGGTTGACTGCTGAGTCCGCATGATATCCCAGTCACAGAGACAGATAGTTTGGTCCAACCAATACATGTTGATATTTACCCATCAAACAAGCTTCACTCCATGTGCCGGACCCATTTCTAAATTCCCTTTCTTAATCTATTTTGAGATGTTGATACCATGAGCTTTGAAACCTGATCTTTTCTTGGTCATGATCCTGCTTAACATTGGAGCATCCTGTGGTTTGGAACGCGTTCCTATGTGGGAGTAGCCACTTTATATTGCTTATTGTACTGTTCAATTTCGTGGTTATATTTAATCTCAATGTTTTCACCATAACACTGTCAACTTTTGATTAGAGGAATGTAGTTACATTTGGTGTACTGGCTGTGATCATGTGATCTCTATGTCTGCAGTAAGTATCTTTGTATGTAGTCTATTTTGAATTTGTGCATGGGATGTGAGTGTCACTGGCTAATCCAGTGTTCATTGTCCATCCTTAATTCCCCAGAAGGCAGATTAAAGTCAACCACACTGATGTAAGGGGAAGACCTTTTAGAACGGAGATAAGGAGAAACTTCTTCAGCCAGAGAGTGGTGAATCTATGGAATTCCCTGCCACAGAAGGCTGTGGAGGCCAGGTCATTGAGTACATTTAAGACTGAAATAGATAGGTTCTTGATTATCAAGTGGATCAAGGGTAATGGGGAGAAAGTGGGCGAATGGGGTTAAGGAACTTATCAGCCATGATTGAATGGTGGAGCAGACTTGATGGGCCAAATGGCCTAATTTCTGCTCCTATGTCTTATGGTTTTATGGTCTTATGTAGGTTGAGATCAAATGTGGACCAGTCCAGGTAAGGGTCATAGATTTTCTTTCCTAAAGGATATAAGGGAACCTGATAAGTTTTTACAACAATTGAAACTAGTTATGTAGTTGTCATTGGGCCAGATTTTAAATTTAGTTAAAGTTTTATGTAATTTTATTGATGTGATTTGAACTAATGTCCCCAGAACATTAGCTCAGGTTTCTCCCCCATGAGCCAACTGACATAGCATCTACACCACCAACTCTCCTAAATTTTATCTAACTCTATTGGAGTGATGTTATGCAAACCATTTACAAAACAAGTTTGGCGCAAATATACCTGAGCTCCCTAAACATTTACTCTCTGCGACCGCATTTTGAGGTTTGAAAACTGTTCCAGCCCGTCGGTGAATGCTTGGAGGGAGATTACAGCGAGAGGAAGGGGTGGTTGGGGGGCATATGGTAGCCATTGCTGCCTCAGAGCCTACACCACAACATTTCACTTGGGGTCGAGGCGCTTTGGGAAGCTCAGCGTTAAAGCACTACTTGAAGTACTCTGTCAGGGAAGGTGCAACTGAGATTGAGTGAATTTTCAGAGCTGTAGAGTATCAGCTACCAAAAGGAATGACAGTTCACAGCTTTGAATTACTGGGTAAGTCAAAATGCCTATGTGGAAATGAAGGGAGACAAAACTGTGAAGTAGCAACAGAGTTATGTAAAAATACTGAACAAATTAGAATAGCAACTCTCCTATTAATGCTGGGGGAACAAGTGCTACAATTTCCATTCTTGTCTAGATCTCATTGAGGAGCAAAAAAGAAGGCAGGAAAGATTTTACAAGCTTGAAGACATAATTTGAAGGCCATATTAATGTGACTTATGAATGGTATTTTTTCAACAACAGAGCTTAAGGGGTGAGAAAATTGATCAGAATGTTACTGTACCAATATATCTAGCTGAAAAACTGAAAGATGATATCATTAAGATATAGGATTGTCTGAGGCAGGTTCTGCCATGGGAGAACATCCGCTGAGAGAGGACAAACTTGCCCCCAACAATGGGATCAATGTTTACAGAAGCGTCAAACATCAACAAGAGCATATTAATGGGAGAACAGATAGGGCTTTTCATTATGCTGAGAGATATTCCAGATTGAATGAAAACAATATACAGGAGAAGGAAGAATTATCTGCAAAGAAAAACAACACTGGAGCAAATAATGCAGAGGATATCATCTGAAATAAAAGAAAGCAGGTTCAGCATGGGGAAGGCAAAAGGAAGAAGCTATATCACCTTGCACCCAAGTATTTGAACACCAAAAAACAAAAGAAACCTATAGAGATGGCTGCTTAAGTAAGTCAGCTGATGATTCTGACAAAGCACACTACACAATGCAATAGGTTAGCATTCTCAGGTCTACAATGATGAATAGTTTGTCACTGTTAGGATGAGAGTATCAAGTGAATGTGACATGTCAGATCCTTCATGCAACATCATGACCTTCACAGATTTATATGAAGTAGCTCAAGATAGTATCCCAACAATATAATCTTCCAAAGTGAAATTGAGACTATATTCATGAAATGATCATCATACCAAGTGGAACAATGAAACTGAGAGACCAATGCATGATATGGATGAAAATCTTGAGTACCGGATCATAGATGTTAAACAAAATTCACTCATTTCAGCAAAAAAAAATCTAAAGCTTGGATAAGTAGCCCTAAATATTTTGTCAGGCTACAAAACCATTATCTTCTGAACTGATCCTAGAACGTTACAAAGATGGTTTTACAGGTCTTGGATATCTTCCTGGTGAGTATTGGTGATGGCATCGGTGGCGGTGAGTGGGCCCAGCAGCACGGATGCATGGCAGAGGCGGCACTTTTGGGTTCCCGGCAGCTTCTGCATCATCGAGGCATTCCTGGCGCCGACTCACAGCTGCTGCTGTGGAGTCCAGTTTGGGTTCTGGGTGGCATCTGCTTACAGCGCAGATTGATGGAGGCAGCGGCAATGGCAAGGTTGGCCCAATCAGACTCATGGCGGCAGAGGAGTCGAGCTTGGGGCAGAGCAGTACCCAGTAACATCTGTGCCATCTCATGGTGGCAAGGGTGCCAGTGATGGAGAAATGGCGCCTAAGAGTTGCAACTCTTATTCCGGTGGAGGTGGTTGTGAAGGGCACTTGTGTTTGGCTACTGGGCCCATGGCCCATGGCCCATGGTGAAGCACTTAACAAGAAGGACTGTAAAGTTGGACACTTTCTTTATTTCTTTGGAGAGAAATCAGAGTTAACATTTCGGGTCGACTGACTCTTCCTCAGAACTGCGGAGCTTTCTCAGCAATTTCCGTTTATGTTTCTGATTTATAGCATCCACAATTTTTCCGGTTTTATTCTTTATGTTTTCATTTTTCTGCCTTTGTATTCTGCCTTTTGGGTTATTTTTCTGTGTTTTAAGATGACATTGTGAATGGCAACGCTACACAACACTTCTCACTGCATTTTGCAACAAGATACACGTAGTAATAAATAAATCAAATCAATAATTAAATCAAAATTTGCCTTGAAGTGGATGACAGTGTGAAACCAAAGCAGTATCCGCTGAGGAGAATTACAGCTGCTTTCAGTCCAATTTGAAAGATAAGATAGAAGAAATGGAAAGAAAGGGGTGGAACTGAGAAAGAGATTAGATTAGCAGAATGATAACAGAGGAAATGCCTGGTAAACTGAGAGCATGCATGAATCCACAAGTGAATCTGGTTGAATGCAACTGCTTTCTAAATGTGTTCTGGATTCCAGTCAAGAGATTGCAGATGATTTCATATGCTGCATGACATCTCCACTGCTCCATAACGGTATTAACACAGGCAGTGTGACATTGTCTTTGCAGGATGGTGACTAGTGTGGATAACCTGCTAGTCTATGGATGTGGAGACACAATAACAGAAGCCACTGCAGACCATCATCAAAATGTAGAGTGACTACTCGAGAGACCTCACCGGATGAACCTGAAGCTGAACAAGAAAAAGATGCCTGAAATCAAGTACATAGGTTACACGCTAACAGCAACACATTTTTGCTTGGAACCTGGCAAGGAGAGTGCTGTAGAGAAAATATAGCAACAAACTGATGTGAAAGTAGTGCAATGATTTGTTGGATTCATGAACTATTTAGTTAATTTATTGTCTAACTGTTCATTGGAGTTTGAAACTCTAGGCAAGATAAGGATATGCAATGATATTGGGTACAGTACAAAAATCAACTTTCAATACATTCAAACAGCTAGTGCTGACAATGCCATTGCACATGATGCTAATGATGAAGTCACTTTGCAGTATGACGCCAATAAGATAGGTCTGAGAGGAACCCTTGTATAGCAAGGACAAACAGTTGAATTTGCAACTTGGGCATTAATGCAAACTGAAAGACAGTGAGCACAGATAGTGAAAGAGTAGCTGGATATTGTTCTGAGGAAGGGTCACCAGACTGGAAATGTTAACCTGATTTCTCTTCATAGATGCTGACAGACCTGCTGGGTTTTTCCAGCAACTTTTTTTTATTTCTGATTTACAGCATCCGCAGTTCTTTTGGTTTTTATTTGCCTGGATATTGTCTTTGCATGCAAGCATTTTAATCAATGCTGTTTTGGAGAAACAAAATTACAGTAGAGTTTGACCACAAACAACTTCAAAACATCATCTTCAAATTGTTTCCATCTGATCCAAAGCACATGCAAAGAATGTTAATTTGTTTGCAGAGATATCATATGGATGTGACATAAAATCAAGGGAAACAGATGTATATTGCTGATATGCTATAGAGAGCAACACTCTGTATGAAGACAGTTGAGGATGATAAGATCCAATGTGAAGTCTTCCATATTCAATGAGATGCAAAACCTCAATATCCTCTGGAAGTCATCAACCCAGGAGAGACATTGAATCTGAAAGGTAAGTGTCTTACTTGATCGAGCAAACCATGCAACAAGATGCAACTCTCCGAGTGCTGCAGGAAATAGTCATAAAAGGATTGTCTGAAAGCATCAAGGACACCTTAGTTCCTGCAAGAAAGTACTGGACGTACAGAGATGAAAAGGTAATTCAAGATGGTATCTTATACAAAGGAAATAGGCAATGTTCAACATACCACCATCACCATCCCTGGATATGTTCACCAGCAGGACAGACCTGGCAGAGGTGCAGCACAGTAGCATACAATTGGGAGGGAATTGCCCTGGGAGTCCTCAGCATTGACTTTGAACCCCATGAAGTTTCATGGAATCAGGTTATTAATGGGTGAGGAAACCTCCTACTGATTACCACGTACCGTTCTCCCTCCACTGATGATTCGGTACTCCTCCATGTTGAACAACACTTGGAGGGAGCATTGAGGGGACCAAGGGCACTAAATGTACTCTAGGTTGGGGATTTCAATGGACACCACCAAGAGTGGCTCAGCAGCAGCACTACAGATCTGATCTGGTCCTGAAAGACATAGCTGCTAGTTTGGGTCTGAGGAAGGGTCACCGGACCTGAATCGTTAACTCTGACTTCTCTCCTCAGGTGGTGCCAGACCTGCTGAACTTTTCCAGAATTTTCTGTTTTTGTTTCTGATTTCCAGTATCCACCGTTCTTTCAGTTTTTATGCAGTGGGTGGAGGGGGAAGCAACAGGACGTAAAACATACTTGACCTCATCCTTACTAATCTGCCAGCTGCAGCTGCATCTGTCCATGACAGTATCAGTAAGAGTGACCATTACACAGTCCTTGTGGAGACAAAGACCTGCCTTCATATTGAGAATAATCTCCGTCGTGTTGTGTGGCACTATCACTGTGCTAAATGGGACAGACTTTGCACAGATCTAGCAACTTAACACTGGGCATCCATGAAGCACTGTGGGCCATCAACAGCAGCAGAATTGTACTCCAGAACAATCTGTAACCTCATGGTCTGGCATATTCCCCACTCAACCATTACCATCCAGCCAGGAGATCAACCCTGGTTCAATAGAGAATGCAGGAGGACATGCTAGGAGCAGCATCAGACATACCTAAAAATGAGCTGTCAACCTGGTGAAGCTACCAAAAAGAACTATTTGCGTGTCAAACAGTGTAAGCAGCAAGTGATAGACAAAGCTAAGTGATCCCACAACCAATGGATCAGATCTAAGCTCTGCAGTCCTGCCACATCCAGTCGTGAATGGTGGTGAACGACTAAACAACTTAGTGGAGGAAGAGGCTCCAGAGCTATTCCCATCCTCAATGATGGGACATCCCAGCACATCATTGCAAAAGATAAGGCTGAAGCATTTGTAGCAATCTTCAGCCAGAAGTGCCAAGTGGATAATCCATATTGGTCTCCTCCAACAGTGTCCAGTATCACAGATATCGGTCTTCAGCCAATTCAATTCTCTCCACCTAATATCAAGAAAAGATTAGAGGCACTAGATATTGCAGAGACTATGGGCCCTGACAATATTCTGTTAATAGTACTGAAGACTTGTGCTCCAGAACTTGCTGCTCCCCTAGTCAAACTCCCTTATAGTTACAACACTGACAGCTACCTGACAATATGGAAAATTGGTATATCATGTACATAAAAAGTAGGACAAATCCAAACCAGCCAATAACCACTGCAGCAGTCTACTCTCGATCATCAGTAAAATAATGGGAGGTGGCTTCAGCAGTGGACCAGTAAGCTGCGCATGGTCATGAAGCAGGGATCACAGCCCTAGTGACTATATAGTTTGGGAAATTAGCTGCCAGTGTGGGAATTTGGTGCAGAAGGGGAAGAGGTGCTTTTTCCTTGCTTTTTTGACTCATAATTTATAGGGTCTTTTTTTAAACGGGATAAATTGAAGCCCAGGATCAGGGGCCTAGCACAAAAAAAAGTGCAACATGACAGGAAAACTGTAAGTTCATTGGTTAGAAATAGCTCCTAGTTTGAGTATCTATTATACGTTACTTTCAGAATGAAGGTAATTGGCAGAAATATTTACAGGTTACAAACAAACAGACCAGTAAGATTTTTTAAAAAATCAAATTAGAACTAAGTAACTAAAATAGAGATGCAGGGCCAGGTGATGTGGTTGTAGACCTGCTCACCGAGCCGGTGTGTTTGGTGGCAGATGTTTCGTCACCCTGCTAGGTAACATGGTCAGTGCACCTCCTGTGAAGCGTTGGCCTTCTGCTCCATTTGTTATTTATATGCCTCGGTTTGCTGGGGTGGTATTACTTCTGGTTCTGTTTCTCAGTGGTTTGTATTTCAGGTCCAGTTCAGTGTGTTTGTTAATGGAGCTCCGGTTGGAATGCCAGGCCTCCAGGAATTCCCTGACATATCTCTGTTTGGCTTGTGCTATTATGGATGTGTTGTCCCAGTCAAATCTGCGTCCTTCTTTATCCATGCGTATGGAGACCAGTGAGAATTGGTCGTGTCTCTTGGTCGCTAGTTGGTGTTCGTGTACCTTTATTGTCAGTTTTCTTTCAGTTTGGCCTATGTAATGTTTCTCACAGTCCTTGCATGGTATTTTGTATATTACATTAGTTTTATTGGTTGTGGATATGGGATCCTTTACGTTCATCAGTAGCTGTCGCAGGGTGATTGTTGGTTTGTGGGCTACCCTGATACCTGGGGGTCTGAGTAGTCTTGTGGTCATCTCTGATAGGTCCCTGACGTTCGGTTGGGTGACTAGTGTGTCTGGCTGTGTTGTGTCTTCCTGTTGTGGTCTGTCACGGATGTAACGGAGGATTGTGCTTTTTGGGTATCTATTCCTTTTAAAAACTCTGTATAATTGCTCCTGTTCTGCTTTGCACAGTTCTGGGTTGCTGCAGTGTGTTGTGGCCCATTTGAATAATGTCCTGATGCAGCTCCATTTGTGGGTATTGGGGTGGTTGCTGGTGTAGTTATGTATCTGGTCCTTATGTGTGGTCTTTCTGTATACACTAGTCTGGAGTTCTCTGTTGTTCTTACATTCCACCATTACATCCAGGAAGGGTGGTCAGTTACTGTTCTCTTCTTCTTTTGTGAATTTTATTCCAGTGAGGATGTTGTTTATGTGTCGGTGGGATTCTTCTATTCTTGTGCATTTGATAATCACGAAGATGTCATCCACATAGTGAACCCCTATACGTGCTGTATCTATGTGATGTGAGACCTGGAGGACCCCATTGTGGCTAATAGTGACCACATGTGTAGCGAGTGCTGGTTGTTTGAGAAACTCCGGCTCAGAGTTGATGAACTGGAGTCTAAGCTTTGAACACTGTGACACGTCAGGAAGGAGGAGAGGGATCTGGATGCTACGTTTCAGGAGCCAGTCTTAGATTAACTATGTTGAATTCGGTCAGTGGTCAGGGACAGAAGGGTGTGACTATGTGCGAGGCAGGTAGAGGGATCCTGGAGGTAGTGCTGAAGAAGCTTCAGCCCTTAAGCCTGTCTAATAGTTTTGAGATTCTTGCTCCCTGCATGTTCATCCCAAAGAAAAGAAAGATTATCCGGGTGAGGATTAGACAGCCACGGCTGACAAAGGAAGTCAGGAAATGTATCAAAGAAAAAGAGACAGCCTATATAGTGGCCAAGAGCACTGGGAAATCAGAAGATTGGGAAGGGTACAAGAACAAACAGAGGATAACAAAGAGAGAAATAAGGAAGGAGAGGATCAAATACGAAGGTAGGCTAGCCAGTAATATTAGAAATGATAGTAAAAGTTTCTTTCAATACATAAGAAACAAACGAGAGGCAAAAGTAGACATTGGGCCGCTCCATACTGATGCTGGAAGGCTAGTGAAGGGAGATAAGGAAATAGCTGAAGAACTTAATAAGTATTTTGTGTCAGTCTTCACAGTGGAAGACTTGAGTAATATCCCAACAATTAAGGAGAGTCAGGGGGCAGAGTTGAGTATGGTAGGCATTACAAAAGAGAAAGTGCTAGAAAAGCTAAAAGGTCTAAAAATTGATAAATCTCCTGGCCCCGATGGGCTGCATCCTAGAGTTCTGAGGGAGGTGGCTGAGGAAATAGTGGAGGCGTTGGTTGTGATCTTTCAAAAGTCATTGGAGTCAGCAGAAGTCCCAAAAGATTGGAAATTCGCTGTTGTAACCCCCTTGTTTAAGAAAGGATCAAGGCAAAAGATGGAAAATTATAGGCCGATTAGCCTAACCTCGGTTGTTGGTAAAATTCCAGAATCTATCATTAAGGATGAGATTTCTAAATTCTTGGAAGTGCAGGGTAGGATTAGAACAAGTCAGCATGGATTTAGTAAGGGGAGGTCGTGCCTGACAAACCTGTTAGAATTCTTTGAAGAGGTAACAAGTAGGTTAGACCAGGGAAACCCAGTGGATGTTATCTATCTGGACTTCCAAAAGGCCTTTGATAAGGTGCCTCACGGGAGGCTGCTGAGTAAGGTGAGGGCCCATGGTGTTCGAGGTGAGTTACTGGCCTGGATTGAGGATTGGCTGTCTGACAGAAGGCAGAGAGTTGGGATAAAAGGCTCTTTTCTAGAATGGCAACCGGTGACAAGTGGTGTCCCGCAGGGTTCAGTGTTGGGGCCGCAGCTGTTCACTTTATATATTAATGATCTGGATGAAGGGACTGGGGGCATTCTGGTGAAGTTTGCCGATGATACGAAGTTGGGTGGACAGGCAGGTAGTACGGAGGAGGTGGGGAGGCTGCAGAATGATTTAGACAGTTTAGGAGAGTGGTCCAGGAAATTGCTGCTGAAATTCAACCTGAGCAAATGCGAGGTCTTGCACCTTGGAAAAAAGAATACAGGCATGGACTATTTTCTGAACGGTGAGAAAATTCATAAAGCCGAAGTACAAAGGGATCTGGGAGTGCTCGTACAGGATTCTCTAAAGGTTAACTTGCAGGTTGAGTCTGTGATTAAGAAAGCGAATGGAATGTTGTCATTTATCTCAAGAGGGTTGGAATATAAAAGCAGCGATGTGCTTCTGAGACTTTATAAAGCTCTAGTTAGGCCCCATTTAGAATACTGTGTCCAATTTTGGGCCCCACACCTCAGGAAGGACATACTGGCACTGGAGCGTGTCCAGCGGAGATTCACACGGATGATCCCTGGAATGGTAGGCCTAACATACGATGAACGGCTGAGGATCCTGGGATTGTATTCATTAGAGTTTAGAAGGTTGAGGGGAGATCTAATAGAAATTTACAAGATAATGCATGGCTTAGAAAGGGTGGACGCTGGGAAGTTTTTCCCATTAGATGGGGATACTAGGACCCGTGGGCACAGCCTTAGAATTAGAGGGGGTCGATTTAGAATGGAAATGAGGAGACATTTCTTCAGCCAGAGAGTGGTGGGCCTGTGGAATTCATTGCCATGGAGCGCAGTGGAGGCCGGGACATTGAATGTCTTCAAGGCAGAGATTGATAAATTCTTGATCTTGCAAGGAATCAGGGGCTACGGGGAGAGTGCGGGTAAGTGGAGTTGAAATGCCCATCAGCCATGATTAAATGGCGGAGTGGACTCGATGGGCCGAATGGCCTTACTTCCACTCCTATGTCTTATGGTCTTCTGGTCTTATGGATGAGAGTGGTAATTGTAGGAACGACAAGCAAACTAACCACAGCACCATGGTACAGGGAGTCATTCAAGGTGGGGGGAGAAGAAAAGAGAAATATAATTGTAATTGGGGATAGTATAGTCAGGGAAATGTACACTGATCTCTGTATTGCCTGCATGGTACCCAGGTTCAGGATATCTCAATTGAGCTGCAGAGGAGCTTGGAGTGGCAGGGGCAAGATCCAGGTTTCATGGTCCACATACTTATCGGTGGAAAGAGGAAAGAGATTCTGCGGAAGGAATATGCTCAGCTGGGGGTCAAATTAAAAAGCAGAACTTAAAAGATTCTCTGGTTTACTCCCTTAACCAATGTGCTAATTGGCACAGCATCAACGAAACTAAAGAGGTAAACGCATGGCTCAAAGATTGGTCTGGGGAAAACGTGTTCAAATTCATGGGACATTGGCACCAGAACTGGGGAAGGAGGAAGCTGTTCCATTGGTATCAACTCCACCTGAATCATGCTGGGAACAGAGTCCTGGCAAATCACATAACTAGGCCTGTAGATAGGGCATTAAACAATAATAATGGGATGGATTCAGTTGCATGGAAAATTATGGAAAAATTTAAATAGGGGAGGGCTTAGCAGAGGTTATTAAAGTTTCTAGAACAAGTAAAAGGACAGAGAGTATGGAAAAGCTGAGGAATCTGACTTCAGGCACAACAGATATGGGGGCAATAATGAGAAGGGGGGTAGTCAATGCGGGACTGA
Source organism: Ginglymostoma cirratum (assembly GCA_024137785.1). Classification (NCBI taxonomy): domain Eukaryota; kingdom Metazoa; phylum Chordata; class Chondrichthyes; order Orectolobiformes; family Ginglymostomatidae; genus Ginglymostoma; species Ginglymostoma cirratum. The sequence continues at coordinate 57,017,442 of JAHRHZ010000267.1, read as the reverse complement.
GGGTGCTGTACTTAAACACGCACAGTGTACGAAACAAGGTAAATGAGCTTGTAGGACAGGTTGAAATTGGCAGGTGCAATGTTGTGGGCATTATAGAGTCATGGCAGCAAGGGGATCAGAGTTGGGAGCTAAATATCCAAGGATACACGTCCTATTGAAAGAACAGACAAATGTTAGTAAGAGCTGAAATGAAATCAATAGCAAGAAGTGATAATAGAGTCAGAAGGCATAGAAATTGTGTGGCTAGAGTTGAGGAACCACAAAGGAAAAAAAGAGTCTGATGGGAGTTTAGTACAGGCCTCCTAGAAGTATTCAGGATGTGGGGAAGAAAATATATCAGGAGATGGGAAAGGCATGTAAGAAAGGCAACATTACAACAATGATGGGGAACTTCAATATGCAGGTGTAATGGGAAAACGAGATTGATAGTGAATTGCAAGAAAAGGAATTCATGGAATATCTACTAGATGGTTGTTTTGAAGCAGCTTGTGGTAGAGCTCACTAGGGAACAGGCCGTTCTGGATATGGTGATGTGTAATGAGGCAGACTTGATTAGGGAACTTTAAACTGAAGGAGCCCCTAGGTGGCAGTGACCATAATGTGATAGAATTCACCCTGAAGTTTGAAAGGGAGAAGGCTGAATCAGACATAACAGTAGTAAAACTGAGTAATGGTAAATACAAAAATATGAGAGAGGAGCTGGCCAGAGTTGATTGAAAGGAGAGCTTAGCAAGGAAGTTAGTGGAACAGCAATAAAAGGAGTTTCTGAGGGTAGTTCAGGAAGCATAGCAGAAATTCATTCCAAATAAAAAGAAATACACTAAAGGGAGGACAAGGCAACCATGGCTGACAAGGGAAGTATAGAATACTTCTAGAATAAGTCTAGAATACAAGAGCAGGGATGGACTGCTGAGGTTGTTTTTGTCTCTTGCCATGTCGCATTTGGAATATTGCGAGGATTTTTGGGCCCCATATCTAAGTAAAGATGTGTAGGCATTGGAAAGGGTCCATAGGAGGTTTACATGAATGATCCCAGGGATGACGGACTTGTCATGTGAGGAGCAGTTGGGAGCTCTGGGTCTGTACTCGATGGAGTTTAGAAGCTTGAGGGGGGGATCTGATTGAAACTTACGGAATACTGAGAGGCCTGGACAGGGTGGACATGGAGAAGATATTTCCACCAATATGAGAGACTAGGAACCAAGGGCACAGCCTCAGAGTGAAGAGATAACCTTTTGGAACTGAGATGAGGAGGAATTTTTTCAGCCAGAGGGTGGTCAATCTGTGGAACAAATTGCCTCAGAAAGCTGTAGAGGCCAGGTCATTGAGTGCATTTAAGACCAAGATAGACCTTGATTTGTAAGGGGATCAAGGGTTACAGGGAGAATGGTTTTGAGAAACATATCAGTCACAATGGAGCAGACTCAATGGGCCAAATAGCCTAATCTTGCTGTTTTATCATATGGTTTACGGTATTTTGGCTATCAAGCAACAGCTGCTCAGCATTAACCTGCTCAGTAACACCCAGTTTATGTTCTGCCAGGGGCACTGATGTCCTGAACTTATTACAGCCTTGCTTTAAACACGAACAAAAGAGATGAATCCCAGAGGTGAGGCGAGAATGACAGCCTTTGATATCAAGGCTGCATTTAACTGAGTGTGGCATCAAGAAGCCCAAGCAAAACTGGAATCAATGGGAACTCTCTGCTGGTTGGAGTCATACCTGGCACATAGGAAGATGGTTATGGTTGTTAGAGGCTGGTCATCTCAGCTCTTACCACTTTCTCAAGGGCAACTAGGGAACAGACAATAAATGCTGACTAGCCAGCGACACTCAATGTGAAGAAGAAGAATAACTATCCCTAAAAAGTTAAGAAAAGAGCTGCTGAACAGCAACTTGAAAACCACCATTAAATTATGCCTAATCTGAGGAAGGGAAGTGATCTACTCCTCTAGTACCTAGCTAAGCAAGATAGTGAGTCACTTACGATGCATGACATCCCAGGCAAATCATGGACAAAGCCTGAAGTGGACGTCTTCCCACTGGATTACCTTGTCAACATTGACTGCTCTTCTGATCACTGGCAGTTAGACGAGCCATCATCAACAACTGTCCAAGAGATGATTGTTTACTTTAAAGCATCCAGATATTGTGAGGATCAACAATGGCCCACAATTCATGGGGGGAGGAATTCAGATGTTTCATAAAGAATTGGGACATTCATAATCATTCATCATCTCCATACTTTCCCCAATCAAGTGGAAAGGTTGAGATGCAGTGAACATTGCCAAGGGGATCATTAAGAAATTGAGCAAATCCATCTACAAGGCAATCTGCTGAAGTCATGTAAAGCAGTCCAGTCCAAAGACTAATGTTAGACCTCACCAGAACTATTCTTCAACATGAAGGTGAAACAACAGAAAGCAAAATTTAACTTTGATAAAACTGTAACGTCATTGCTAGAGGCGAGCTTTGGAGAGACAGTGTGCAAATGTTCAATGGTTTCAACAAAAGCCTGCTGGTGTATTGATTTGGGACCTATACAAAGCAGTCATCTCCTTGATCATATAATGTGAACATCACAATTGTAGACATCTAAATACAATTAGCTGCTCCTGTGAACAATGATCTCACCACCTGCACAAAGGACAGAAAAAGAATCAAGCCCAATCCCAGAAGTTCATTGCTCCACAATAAGAATATAAGAATTAGGAGCAGGAGTAGGCCGCCTGGCCCACTGAGCCTGCTCCATCGTTCAATTTTATCATGGCTGATCTTTTCAAGAACTCAGATCCACTTACCCGCCTGCTCACCATAACCCCTAATTCCTTTACTGTTCAAAAATCCATCTATCTTTGCCTTAAAAACACTTAATGAGGAAGCCTCAATTGCTTCACTGGGCAGGTAATTCCATAGATTCACAACCCTTTGGGTGAAGAAGTTCCTCCACAACTTAGTCCTAAGTTGACCGCTCCCTCTTATTTTGAGGCTATGCCCCCTGTTCTAGTTTCACCCACCAGTGAAATGATCTCTTTGCTTCTATTCCATTCCCTTAATAATTTGATATGTTTCCATAAGATTCCCCCTCATTCTTCTGTATTCCAGTCTCTTCTCCTAAGCCAACCTCTCATAATGGATCAGAAATATCTGTCACTATGGCAAAGCATTCACTACACAAGTGACACTCACAATGAAGGAACATCGTCATAGGAACAAGCAGAAACCAGCAGAACAGCCAATGACAATGCACATGCATACCATTATAAAATCTGTGTTAAAGACAATGTCTGCAATGCCAATGCTACAAAAGTGGAACTGACTGTGTTACTGCATTGATTTGTAAAGGAATAATAAGTTTCTTTACGCCCATGTATATTGAGTCAGTTGCATAACTTGTAACTGCAAATGATAGTGCATGCAATTACTTTCTATTCTTTTTATGAAAAGGGGGAGGTTTGAAGAAATGTAATTGTACTTCATATCTGGAGTGGCTTTCCATAGTCTTGCAACCTCTGCTTCTCCTGTAAACCTTTGTGTTCAGTCTGTGGCAGCCACTAATTATATAATTTGAAACAGATATTGTGACCCAACAAATGTGTCAATTTGAAGGTAAACACTGATGTAATGTACTTGCCAGCTGAATCTTTCATGAAGTAGACATTGATCACCTCCACATTTACTGTACAGTTAGGGAGGTGGAGGCTCAGGACAGTGGACCTGATTGCGAGGGAGCCTGCTAGCTCCCATCACTGTATGATTAGTCAGTGCTGCTAAGGCCCAAGCAGCAAGTAAAACAGTGAAACCCACTAACCACCTTCAGAATGAGGGCTCCAATTAAGGGTAATTAGAGACATCGGGAACTTCAAACTTGATGGCCAGGTTCTGAGATGGGTAGATAGCAGCTTTGCCATTGTCTGCTGGCAGCATTTAAATATCCCTCACCTGTAATCCAACCTTTCCCACCATACAACTACCTTCCTTTGCTTACCAGGATCAGGACACAGCAGGAGGTCCCAGAACCTGTACAGAATTTTTTCATTACCTAATTAGCACTGTTAAGTGGTTCCTTAACAACTGTGCTAATGCCAAGCAGACCCATCATCCCCATGAAGTGTCATGTGGAAAAATTACAAGGAGATGGCAACACATCTGGCAAGGGGCACACTTTCCTCTTGAGTAAATTTGGCAACTTGCCCAACTCCAAAGCCTTCTCTGGCTCTCCAGGAACTTTTCCTGAAATGGTGTCTGCTTCAACTATTAATTCCATATTACATTCCACAATCTCAATGCTCTCTGTGTAAACAAGTGTCTCCTGCTCTCTGTCTGAAATTTCTTATGCTTAATCCTTTATCTATGCATCCTTGTTCTAGACTTTTTAACCATTAATTTTTAATCTGCTGTGTTCCAGTCCTGCATAATTTTGAAAGCCAGTCTCAAATTACCCTGTAATCTGCTCTATTTGAAGGATAGATGAGAGAAAATTGTTATATTAGCGCTGGGAGTGAATTGGCCTTCTAATGAGGTCACTACCAGGAGCATATTATTGCAGAGAAGTATTTTTAAAAATCAATTAAATAGACTTGCTTAGCTTCAATGTGTTGAAGATTGCAAAATCTCTTCACAAGTGTTTGTTTTTGTATCATTTCCGTACTCCAAGCAATCAATTGGTTAGAGCTAGTCACTGGTTTAATTTAAAATTTATTAAGGAAGTTTTCTTTTCTTTACCACTTAGCATTGTCCAAGACACAGCAGAGTGGGAACTGATCATGGATAAGAGGGACCAGAGGTCTGGGTTCAAGCCCCACCAGCTTCAGATGTCTGTCATTACATCTTGAACCAGTTGATTAAAAATATCCATTAGAACAGAGTTAAGATGGCAAATAATATAATAATTACAACACCATTAAATGTGATTTGTATAACCAGAGCAAAGATTTCCCCACTAGTGCACACTGTCCTGCTCACAGTCCAAAGGGATCCAGATAGAACTGGGATGTGTTTTTACAATACATTGAGCTGAAATTTACCAGAAATTGGCTAAGTGTCAATTTTGGTGATTTTGTGGAGGATTTCTCTCTATGGGTCCTAGTGAGATTATCATGCTATTCTCCAAAACTCCTCACTGTCTATACGCCACACCTCAATGGCACCCTGCTTGTTCGGTCTTCCCTCTCACCATTGGCAGAAGTACCCACTACTGCTGGGACATTTAGGAATTCGTGGCACCAGCACCATATTTAAAATGTATTTGCTCACCGAGCCAGACCCTGTCAGTGTGGAGCTGCCCTCCATGGTTCTGGGAATTACCCAAGAGATGGCAGGCAGAGGCCATCTAACTACATGCTAATTGGTCCTTGTGGATGGGGTGGTGCAGAGGAGGGTCACCCCCTTCCCTCAGGACTGGCAGGGGAGACGATACCACCAATCCTTCCTTGCCAGCCTTGTCAGGGAGGCAGGAAAATCTAGCATAAAGGAGCCAATGCACAATTATTGCTGTCTTATTTATGTATGATACGGGCAGGCAATGGCTATTTTCTAGATATTTTAATCAACCTGTTCAGATATTTTATGACCTACCTCTAAAGCAGGTGGGACATGAACCTGGACCTCTTTACCCCAAGGTAGGGACACTACCAATGTGTCACAAGATCCCTACGTGGACGCTGTCTATGCTGAGATTTCCATGAATGATAACCAAATTGAAAATTGATTAAAATCCCTTAGTGCCCAAGGCACTTCACTCAGCTTTGCTGTTTTTCCAGAATGGAACCGTTTTTATAATTCTTTTAATTCAGAGCTTTGCATACTGACTGACATCCACAAATTAACTCTGAGTGGTTATGTCATTGGAACTCCTTTCCTGAGAGAGGAAAACTGGTGGAACAGCAGATACATGGCAGACAGAGTCCAGGAGTGTGTGAAGTGAGACATTTGGTCTGAAGAATGAGGAAGATTATACAAAATAAAGGATACAATTCTAAATGGAGTGCAGGAACAGAAAAACCTGAGGCTACGTGCGCACACATCACCGACAGTGATGTAGCAGCTGGAGAAAGTTGCTAAGAAGCACCTGGAATCATAGAGTTTATAAATAGATGTGCAGAGTACAATGCATGGAAATCACAATGAAACTTTGTCAGACACTGATTCGGCCTCAACTGGAGTATTGTCTTTAATGCTAGGCACTGCACTTCAAGAAGCAGATGAAGGTCTGAGAGTAAGTGCAGAAAATATTTACAAGAATGCTTTGAAATCGCGATGAGTAAAATTCAGATAAATTCAAACTCCAGTTTGCGCGAAGTCATCAGCCATTCACGTTGGCAGCATAGAAAACCCAACCAAAGGATGCCCATCATAGGCTGAAGTTTCAGGATGGCAAAAAAAAACCAAAAGAACTGCGGATGCTGTGAATCAGGAACAAAAACAGAAGTTGCTGGAAAAGCTCAGCAGGTCTGGCAGCATCTGTGAAGAGAAAATCAGAGTTAACGTTTCGGGTCCGGTTTTCCCAGCTACCATCAGTTCTGTAGAAGGGCAACCAGACCTGAAAGGTTAACTCTGATTTTTTCTTCACAGATGCTGCCAGACCTGCTGATCTTTTCCAGCAACTTCTGTTTTTGTTTCAGGATGATAACTTGGGATTGGCTGTATATGAGCCTGCTTGTGATAAGATCACACCGACCAATCGGAGCAGAGTTAAGACACAGTAGAATGTGACATCTTGAGCAACCCACAACGATGACTGAACAAATGCTCTTGCTCATGTTCTGAATGGGTGTGCAGCTAACGAGATTTTAAAATGGATGAAACCAGAATGTTTTACAATCATTTCCCAGAATGCTCTTTAATGTTAAAGGATGTGAAAAGTGAAGCAAGGGACATGTCATTGCTGTGGTTTGTGTTAAGAGGGATGGCAGCAAAACGTTGTCAATTGTTGTGACAAGAAAATCCAAGATGCTTCGTTGCCTTGTGAATGACGAGACACTATCCAAGCAACATAAGATGAATGAAGATAACACAGTGTGGAGCTAGAGGAACACAGCAGGCCAGGCAACATCAGAGGAGCAGGAAAGTTGACATTTGATGTTGCAATTTCTTGCTGAAGAAGGGTCCCAACCTGAAACATCAACTTTCCTGCTCCTCTGATGCTGCCTGGCCTGCTGTGTTCCTCCAGCTCCACACTGTGTTATCTCTGACTCCAGCATTGGCAGTTCTTACTGTCTCTGAATAAGATGAACAAAATTGCGTGGATAGCCTTGAGCATTTTGAGGCACGGGTCAGGGAAGTGGACAAAACATAACAATGGAGGACTATCACCTTGATGATCCTGAAGGGTCTGATGAATGCCCAACCCCCTCCCCCCCCCCCCCCCCCCCCCCAATCCGCCTGTCTCCCTATCTGAAGTCACAAGAGTCATATACTCCAGAACTTGGCACTGCAGCACGAGAGCTCAAAAACATACTTAGCTGCATTGACGGCATTGCGAACTTATCCAAAGATAGCTTGCTAAGGACAGAAAGATTACTGAGTTTCTTCCAGAGCTAACTGTGAATGTTTTTCAATGCTTTGTATTGTGCAAGGTCAGACCATTGTAAGATATGGACAAATTGGAAACAAAAAACATTTTTTACATATTTACTGCTTCAGTGTTAATCTGTTATTGTTGACATTAAGGGTGTTTGTAGGTAAATGAGGTTACATAGGGACTTCCACTGCTACCTCAAAGCCTTTTCAAACCAAAGGACCAAAGATGACATGAAAAGAAACCTTCTTCATTAACATAGCAAATGGGCAGTATCTGGATTGCACTACCTCAGGGGGTGCCAGAGGCAGATTCAATTGTAGCTTTTGAAAGGGAATTGGAAAACCACCAGAAGAGAAAATAGATTGCAAGGCTAAAAGGAATGGGGGAGGAGTGGGACCAGCTAAGCTGCTGATTTAGAGACTGGCAGGGGCATAACAGATCAAATGGCTTCCTCTGTGCCATTACCATTCCTGGGTTCTATGATACTTGTCCAGTAACAGACAAGTAGCACAGATATTGAAGCTGTAGATGGGAACTGCAAAACAAATTCAAAAGTATAAATATTAGAAACCAGCACTTGGGGTCCTTGGGCATCTAGAATTGAAGTGAAAAGAACAATATAGAAGTAGCTATTCAGAACCAGAATAGCTGAACATTAATTCTCCAGTCCTTGTGAAAAAAGGATCAGAGTCAGATGTTATGCAATACTCTAAAGGCAAGCTCAAACTCCTAGCATGGGAAAGAAGGCACAAAAGCAAATTAAAAATTTGTCATTGTGTCTTCACTGAAAGTAGTAAACAGGCATACCGGGTTTAGGTTTAAGACAAAGAAGGAAATCAATATTTGTCTCTTTTTTAATTAATTAGCTTCCTTTGGATCTTCATGGAGTAAAGTATTCACAACACCTCACTGTAAGATAGCTACTGAGTATGCAATCAGTAACGAACTAGTGTCATAGAGATGTCAGGTCACATCGGAGCAGAACTTGAGTCTGTCAAGCTCCTGAGATGGCCTTTTTGACCATCCCCTGTATATCCTTACAGTTGATAAAGATACATTTCCATCATTATGAGACCCCAGCAACATTAAACTTTTTGCTCTTAGTGATGTTTCTGATGTAACTTTTTGTGATGGGTTCTTAAGCATTGGAGCAAGAGGTAGGTAAATCTTGTCCTTTAGTTTGGGAAAATAAAAAGAATGGAAGAGTCATAAAAAGTACCTTAGTGGCAGAAACTCTCACTCTTGTTCAAGCAGTAGATATGGTGCCTTCCTTAGCAACACTATTGAAGTATATTCTAAAAAGGGATTTGACATTAATGCCCATTTGTGTTCCACATTGATACTAATTACTTGATTATAGTAGAACATGCATTCTACATGTATAACAGAAGATTGAGGATCAATATTGCAGTTTTAAAAGAAATGCTGGGAATGGGGAGACCTTCATATTGAAATGGATGGATAGCAGTTATTTGATTGTTCTTTGAAAAATATGAGCAAACTTTAAGAAACTATTCGAAATAATGGAAAAATGACACTTGGAACTTTAACATGCACTAAATAAAATGAAGCAGGAAAATGATATATTGTTATTTTGCATGATATGCTTTCATTTTGTATTTTTGTTTTTCTACAATTATTGCATTTAGGACTAACTTACTTTCAAAAAAGTGGAATCTGTTATTTTCTCACAGGTGCTAGCAAGGAATCCTGGATACTCTACTTGTGCCTAACCAATATAACCTCTCTGTTCTTAAACTCTATGTCTTGATTAATAAAGAAGAATAATTCATATGCCTTAACCACTTTATCTACCTGTTTTGCTACTGTAAGGGACTGGTGAACATGCACACCAAAATCCCTCTGATCCTCAGAGCTTCCCTACTATCCATCATGTATTACTTTGTCTGGTTTGTCCTGCTGCATCACCTCACACTTATCCAAATTGAATTCCATTTGCCACTGATTAGCCCATCTACATCCTGCTGTAATCTAAACCTATCCTCATTATTTACCACCCTACCAATTTTTGTTATCATCTGTGAACTTACTGATCAACCCTATTACATTCAAGTTTAAATCGTTTGTATATGCCACAAACAGCAAGAGCCCCAACAATGATCCCTGGGGAAATCCACTGATCACAGGCTTCCAGTCTTAAAAACACCCTCAACCATCACCTTCTGCTTCCTGGATCCAATCAGTCACATTTCCTTGGATCTCATGAACTCTTCTCTTCCTTATCAGTCTCCCATGTGGAACTTTTATCAAAACCCTTGCAAAAGTCCAAATAAACAACATCAAATATATTGCCCTTATCTATACACCTGATTACCTCTTCAAAAAATTCAATCATGTTGGCATGTGATCTCCCCTTAACAAAACTGTGCTGACTTCTTGATTCATCTCTGCCTCTCAGAATGCAGAGTAATACGCCCCCTCAATATTTCTTCCCCATCACTGAGGTTAGACAGGCTGACCTGTACTGTCCTGGTTTATCCCTTGCTCCCCTTGTGAATAACAGTGCCGCATTGGCTGTCCTCCACTTCTTGGCGCCTCTCCTGTGGTGTCAGAGAAATTGAAAATTATTGCCAGGGCCCTTTAGAACACAGCCTATGTCCTCTTGTTCCACACACAAATTATCACTGTGGTCCTTAATGGATCCTACTATTTCCCCAATTATCCTTTTATTCTTAATGTACTGGCAAAACAATTTAGGATTTTCCTGTATTTACTTACCGTTAACATAGTAATAATGGACAAGAAAGGATACTATTAGGATAGCTTTCTTTTAATTCCAGTATTAATTTATTGAGCGCAAATTTCACCAATCAGTGGAATTTGAACCCATGTCCCAAAACATTTGCTTGATATTTTGGATTACCAGTCTAGCAACATTACCACAACTGTGGCACCATATCCATGTGGGCTGATGATGACAGAAACTCAACTGGCCCCACATTTACTTTTCCAATTCCCTTATGGAAGCCATGATTGAATCTGCCTCCCCCACACTTCAGGCAGTGCCTTATAGATTCCTAATCACTCATTTTGCAAAAAAACAAGCTTCTCCATGTCACCTCTGGTTCATTTGCCAATTGCTTTTTATTTTTGTCTTAGCTGTTAGTCTCATTTCATCTGTCTCCCTAATTTCATTTTGCATTTTTCCATGGATCTTCCTGTATTCAGCTTGGTTCTCATATTATTGTATTACTGCACTTGTACATAATTGAAACTACGTACATTAATGTATAGGGCCATGTTCTGTGCAGACAGAAATGACATGTATACATAGGGTGCCTACCACAATTCAACAAAATAGGTGACAGACATTTAATTGTTATTTTCTCAGGGCAATGACAACCAAATTTTAAACCAGTCAGGTTGATTCTAAGAAATGTTTGGCAGTTAACTAACAGTCATCATTAACTGGTACATTCTCATTTGCAAAGCTTCTACAAATCAAGGTTCATGATGCCAATCAGCACTCTCCGCACACACAAAATTAATGTTGGTTTTCTACAAGAATCAGGGTTCTTGTGAACTGTTCCAAGTACAAGATGAACAAGCAGTGACAAAATGGGTTTTCCTTTCAGCAATATTTAAGTTCTGTACTATCGAATAATTATTACTATTAGTCTCTTTTTCTGCTTCAATCATAATCTTTATCTTTCATGCCGAGGGCAAACTTGCTTTATTTGCCCTTTTTTTTTTTTAAATGTGCTTCAACCATACTTGAACCATCTTACTGTCAAAGGCAGTACATTGTTACATTACAGCTCTGCCTGCCAATCTTTGATTATAATTTACCAGGACTAGACTTGTTCTTAACTGAAATTAGCCCTCCTCCAATTAGGTAATTTTTCCCTGGACTGCTTTTACAGTGGCTTTTTGACACAGTGGGAACTTAGATATGAAAAACATTAATGGATGAAATTCATAGAAATTATTTTAAAAGTAATCAGGTGTCAAGAAAACTAAAAATATTTAGGCATGCTAATAACATGGTAACACATGTGACTTGGGATTTAAATTTCAGGCTCGTGTCAATTAAAATGACATGAGAAGTCCTTCTGAGCCAATATGCTTTTTGAGAAAGGGATGTCTGAATCCATTCAAAATTGAGATGTGGAGAATTGGATCAGTTTAGATTCAATATTCATCTCGAGATTGACCCTTGTATGGGTGTAAATGCATTTGTTCTTTATTAATTTTCTGCATTTGCACAAACTGGTATTTAATATGGTGAGAATTTGTTCATATTTTAGGTAATCACATTAACTGGAAAAGGACAACCGACCTTAAATCAGTCTAGCAGCTTCTCTTTCCACAGCTCAATTCTTTTTTCCTCACATACAAACCCCAAGTCTCCTCAACTGTCTCACGTATGGTTGAAGAAAATATTTCAGGAGGAACGAGAGTGATCATCTCAATCAAGAATTTGGGCAGGAAACCAAAAACCAGCCATTATTGTTTTGAAGGCAGAGCAACCACAACAGAACATGTGGTCTACTCCTGCTCCTACCTGTTATGCTCAGCAGGTGAAGGACAGTTACATTGAAGTCTATGTCAAGGTTCCAAAGACCAGCCTGCTTCACATACCAATACAGCTGAAGGTTATTGGTCCTCCATCTTCATTTGAACCATTCCAAAAGAAAACAGATAAATAATACACAAATGGAAGGTACACTTGCCTTCATTAGTTGAGGACATTGCAATTAAGAGCAGGGAGGTTATCTGGAATGGTATAAAATGTTGATTAGGCTGCAGAGACCATTGTGTGCTGGTCACCACATTGCAGGAAGGATGTGGAGACGGTGCAGAAGACGTTTACCAGGATGCTGCCTAGAATAGAGTGTATGAGCTATAACGAGAAGCTTAGAAAAACTTGGGTTGTTTTCTCTGGAGTGGCAGAGGCTGAGGGGAGACTTGAAAGAAGTCTATAAAATCATGAGATTCATAGATAGGGTTGACAGTCTGAATCATTTTTCCCCAAGAGTTGGAATTTCTAATTCTAGGGGGTATGCATTTAAGACGGGGGGGGGGGGTTGAAAAGAGAGGGGAGGGCCAATTTTTTTTTTTAAAATAACAGTGCTGAGTCTGGAATACACTGCAGGGGTGGTGATGGAGGCAGAAGGGATTATTTTAATTTGGCATTATGTTTTCCACAGCATCTTGGGCCGAAGGGCCCATTCGTGTGCGGTACAGTTCTATGCTCTGGAATCCACACTATAGGAGGGATGTGATAGCATTGGAGAGGATGCAGAGGGGATTTACCAGGCTGTTGCCCGGGAGTTTCAGTTATGGAGAGAGATTGGATTGACTGGGGTTGGTTTCCTTAGAGCAGAGGAGATTGAAAGGGATTGAAATGTATAAAATTACGAAGGGCACCAGGAAGAAGCATTTCCCCTTGATGAAGGCATCAATGACTAAGGAGGCATGGATTTAAGGTAAAGGGGAGAGTGTGTAGGGGAGTGTGTGGGGGAGGTGTGAGAAAAAAAAACTACCCTCGCCCAACAGAGGGTAGTCGGAATCTGGAATTCACTGCCTGTAAGAATGGTAGAGGCATCAATCCTCTTCGCATTTAAATACTACTTGAATTTTAAGGCATTTTTAAAATTTTTTAGCACAAGGGCCTTATGCAAGGGCCTTCCTACCATCATCAACATGGCCCTCTTCATTGATCTGTTGAGCAGATTTTTTTTTAATTCAGAAAGGCAAGGCATGGTATTCCTCATTTTTACAACTGAGGAGTGGAATAGCTGAAATTAATGTCTACTGGTGCCTGAATCATAATTGAGTTGCACAAATTTTAAGCAGTAGAAACATGGAAGAAACTGGATACTATGTTAAATGACAGCATCCAGCCTTGGAGTTTGGACAGATGACAATCTTCAAAATTCTACTGCCTAAGTGGTTGATGTTGACTATATGGCAATAGCATTGAGAAAGCTACCATTAAAATTGATGCTTGAAGTATGGTAGTCATCCATAATGCAGTCTTGGCACAAGGCAAGTTTATTATGATATGAAGCAAAAACTTGTCATACTATTTGTGCTCCAAGATGGTATTAAATTAAAAATAAAAGAAACACATTCATGGCAGTGAGAAAAAAATACATGTAACTAATAAAACACAAGATCACAAAAGGTTTCAGCAACAAACACATTATGAAGTTCATAATATCTTGGTAGAATGCACATCTAAAATGTACAAAGTGTCAACACGAGCTGACGGATTACAAAGAAAGCAATTTTATATTGACAGCCGTTCCATCAGTTGAATGTTCACTGTGGTAACATATTTAAATCAAAATGGGATTGATGGTGAATGAAGATCTATGGAATCAGGAATAAATCACCTGTACAACACAAGACTGCACTGCCTATGTCATGTCAAAAACACAACCTGTATTTTAAAATTGTAATACATAGTATTACTGATTGAACAATGTAGTCTGCATATTTTATACCAAATAAAAATAAACAAATTTTGCTAATATAAAAACAATGATTTTGCCTATACTGCATTTTATTGACAAATGATCCAACAAAGTATAATTACTCCTTCCTGACGTACAATATTTATTAGGAAAACATAATTTACAGAATATTTTGAACAAATACATTAATTTATGTATTGCCACTTTAAAACTCAGTGTTGCAGGCAGTACACTAGGTACATCCAGTGACTTACACCTGCTAGTATCTGGAAAGTTAGTGTCCACACCTACACACATGCTCAATAGTCTTTAGTCCAATGCCACGATGTGTAGATGGGCGCTTTCTATGTACAAGAGCCTGGAGGTCAGATAATTATACCCATCAGCCAGACTTTAATGCTGCCCCAGAAAGTCGTCGAGAGTTAAGTCATTTATCCAGTCATCATTACTACTACTGCTCTTCATAATAGACTCAATGAAGTCAGATTCACTCCGAGCTCCAGCCAAGGTATTGCTGTTATTGTGCTGAAGAAAGTCAAAGGAAGATACCTCGGTGGTGGGGTTCATACGGTTGAAGGATCCAGATGACTGGCCGGTGGAAGGGTAGCTGGTTGGAGCAAGACCTGGCACAGGATGGGTCTGGCTCAAATTGGTAATTCCTTGTGGTACAGATTTCATGCCAGCCATAGCTGCTGAGGATAGCCTGGGTTGATTATGCCTTGGTGACGGACCACTCATGGAAACCAAGCTTTGTCCAGACTGAGCTGGGTTCAGTTGTTGTAGTGGCCTCATCTGTCCTCCCGGTGCTATCTGGTTTGGTGGTGCAATGGTTTGATGAGGAAATGGTTGCAAATTTGACCTCATGGTCTGTTTGGAGAACAATGGGCTATTGGAGAATTGTTGCATGCTGCCATCCATTTTGGTCTGACTTTGCATTGCTGGAATCCTTTGCTGTGGCCACATTTGAGAAGCCATGCCCGAAGAGGCCAATGAATTTGAGATTCCTTGGACAGGAATACTGGCTCCTGCCTGGTTTATGGACTGTCTGATGTGTTGGGGAGGTACTGCAGGGTTTGGAACAGAGCCAGTAAACCCCGAGACTGCTGTCCTTTGGCGAATTATAGCCTGGCTTGGCACTGCCTGGCTGGTTGACCTCACTCCCAAAGCATTTTGACTTGGCCGCAGAGGCATGTTGATGCCAGATGATGGTATGTACATGTTTTGTTGGTTGCTGGGATTACTCGGGTACATTCCCATAGTCCGGTCACTCTGACTGGCTGTCACCGCAGGAACCCCAGGTCCAAGGCTGTTCTGAGATGTCACTTGCAAAAGCCCAGAGTTCAGCCTCATACCACAGTGAGTAGCGGATGGTGGCGCTGGCAAAGGCTGCCCAGAATTTGTAGGCAAAGATTGTGCCACAGCTATAAAGGAAATGAGAAAAGGAATTAAATCTTGTTTTTGCACAATCCTTCATAACTGCTGGCTTGAAGATAAAGCAACTAACAAACCTGGGCAATTATAACACCTTTTTGAAAAAGCTACTTTGCAAACATTCTCTTTTCCTTGCTGAACTGCGTTGAGAAAAACAAATTTGCATTTACAGAGAGTATTTCACAACCTCAGGATGTCCCAAAGCACTTTACAGCCAATGAATTATATCTGAAGTATAGCCTCCGTTTTATTTACAGAACTCAATCATCGATCTGCATGCAAGAGGCTCTGACAAACGAAGTGATAATGACTGTTTTGTTTAGAAATTTGTTTGTTGAGGGAAACATATTGACTTTAACACTGAACCAAGAATGACACCTGATGTTGAAATGTATCAGTTCATTATTTGCACACACAGCTATAGTTAGCAAGCAAAATAAAGTTACCAAGCATATTTTCCTGAGGTAGAGTCTGCAATATACTCTGCCTGCAGTACTGATTGATGGTAGATACTACTTCAGGCTCTGATTACAAGATGTGGCTTTTGTATTATTTGTTCACAGAATGTGGGCCTTACTGGCAGTGATGTGGAGGTGCTGGTACTGGACTGGGGTGGACAAGGTCAGAAATCACATGACTCCAGGTTATAGTCCCACAGGTTTATTTGAAAACACAAGCTTTAGGAGCCTTAGTCCGTCTTCAGTTGTTAGTGAGAGAGGTAGTATCAGACACAGAATTTATAACAACAAGATCAAGGGCTCTTACTATTGATGAGGATGTACTAAACAAAGCTAAGATGCTGTTAAACGTTTAATCAGTTAGAAGGTTTTATTGATTAAAACGTATATGTAAATCCTCAAATTTCTTTCAAGTCACTGTCCTGACAGAACTAAAGGTTTTATCAGTGTAAAGAAGAGGTGACATTTTACGTCAGACAATGCGAGGAATCACTGAAACAACTACATAGCGAAATCAGCGAAATCCCACCATCAGACATACCACGGATTACTCTTCAGAATCAGTCTCATTCTTGGACACATGCACCTCTATCAGGGACAGACACCTCAGTAGCTCACGCTACCGCAAGGCCATGGATAACCGCACAATGTTGCGCTTCTCTAGCTTCTACCTGAAACATATTAAAACAGCTACCCACTATAGACAAGCCCTACGCACACAGTGAATCTGTTCAGATGAGAAGGAATGAGACAGATAGCTGAAGGACGCCCTCATGGGAACAGGATGTGATGCTCAGCTCATCGATTGCCAGTTCAACGGGCCACAGCAAAAAACTGTAATGACCCCCTCAGAAGACATACACGGGATACGTCCGATAGGGTAGGTACCCTTCGTCATCCAGTACTTCCCAGAAGTGAAGAAACTACACAGTGTTCTTCGCTGGTTTCAACACATTATTGATGATGACGAGCACCTCACCAAGATCTTCCCCATGCTTCCACTTCTCGCCTTCAAAACAACTGCCAAACCTTAAATAGACCACTGTTTGCAGCAAACTGCCCAGCCTCGAGGACCACGTCAACCGCAACACCACACAACCCTGTCGTGGCAACCTCTGCAAGACATGTCAGATCATTGACATGGACACTACCATCACACGTGGGAACACCACCCACCACATGCTCAGCAGATACTCATGTGACTCAGACAACATTGTCTATCTCATATATTGCAGGCAAAGATGCCCCAAGGCATAGTCAGTTGTCAAAACATCTGCATGGTTTCACCAACGAGTGAATGGACACCACGCAACAATCACCAGACAGGGATGTTCCCTCACAGTGGGGCTCAACTTCCACGGTCAAGAACATTCTGCCTCAGATCTTCTTGTAAACTTCCACCAAGGCAGACTTCAGGATACACAATGCAGAATCGCCGAGCAGAGGCTGATAGCCAAGTTCAGTACCCACGAGGATGGCCTCAACCAGGATCTTAGTTCATATCTCACTCCCCCACCCCTGCACACGCTCCCTCACTCCCCCACACCCTCACTCCCTCCCCCATGCATGCATGCACACGCTCACCCCCTCTCTCCCACATGCACACACTCCCTCTCACTCCCCTTCCCTCCCTCCCTCCCCAACGCATGCACGCACCCTTTCAGGTCCCCTCTCCCCAACACGCGCACATTTATGGGGGGAATCTGTATTTGGAGATACATTTTATTTTGTACAAAAGCACACAATTTATAGGCAGTGTGGCATTTTTGGAAGTTCCTACTTTAGAAATAAAACCAGTCTGACTCCAAACTAAAACACAAAGATTCTAAACAAGGCCTCACATCTAACATGCATTGTCTGACCTAAAATGTCACCTCTTCTCCACACTGATAAGGACCTTTAGTTCTCTCAGGGCCATGGCTTGAAAGGAATTCTGAGATTTACATATTAATCAATTAAAACCGTCTAACTGATTAAGGATTTAACAGCAACTTAGGTTTTTTTATTATGTCCTCAATGCTGTGGACCTTTGATGTTTTACTTCTAAATTCTATGTCTGACACTACCTCTCTCACTAACACCTGAAAGAGGACTAAGGCTCCGAAAGCTTGTTTTCAAATAAACCTGTTGGACTATAACCTGGTGTCGTGTAATTTCTGACATTACTGGCAAGGCCAGGATTTATTGTCCTCAAAAAGGTTTGGTGAGCTCCTTTCTTGAAGCACTATAGTCTGTCTAGTCTAGGTACACCCAGGGATGTTAGATAGAGAGGTTGAGTCATTCTAGACGTCATTGGAGAAGAAACAATGAGGAAGGGTATGGGATGAAGGTGGAGAATTGCACAATGCTCATTTGAGCAGACATAAGTCATGATGCCCAAAGAGACAGTGTAGACACAACGGCATTCATTGGCCTTCCTCTGTGCCATAATTCTTCTGATTCTCAGTATGTATAGCGTAATCATAAAATCATAAAACATAGGAGCAGAGGTAAATAAATCTGCCCACTGAGTCCACTCCACCATCAGTAAGATCTTGGCTGATCTTGATAATCCTCAACTCCTCTGCTTTTTCCCCCAAAACCCTCGATACTCATATTGATTAAAAATCAATCCATCTTGGCCTTGAATACACTTAATGAGCCAGCCTCAATAGCTCTCTGCAGTAAAGCATTCAACAGATTCACTACCCTCAAGAAATTCCTCCTCATCTGTCATAAAATGTGAGGCTCCTTATTCTGAGAATATGCCCTCTGCTCCAAGATCTTCCACAACCTTGCACCTACCCTGACAAATAACCCAAGAATCTGAGATAAAAGGTACTGCAGATGCTGGAGAATCCGAGATAACAAGGCGTGGGGCTGGATGAACACAGCAGGCCAAGCAGCATCATAGGAGCAGGAAAGCTTGATGTTTCAGGCCTAGACCCTTCATCAGAAGTGGGGGAGGGGAAGGGGGTTCTGAAATGAATAGGGAGAGAGGGGGAGGCGGATAGAAGAGAGGATAGGTGGAGAGGAGGCAGACAAGTCGAAGAGGCAGGGATGGAGCCAGTAAAGGTGAGTGTAGGTGGGGGGGTGGGGTGGCAGGTAGGAGATAGGTCAGTCCAGGGAGGACGGACAGGTCAAGGGGGCGGGATGAGGTTAGTAGATAGGAGATGGGGGTGGGGCTTGAGGTGAGAGGAGGGGATAGGTGAGAGGAAGGACAGGTTAGGGAGGCGGAGATGAGCTGGGATGGTTTTGGGCGGGGAGATTTTGAAGCTTGTGAAATCCACATTGAGGCCATTGGGCTGCAGGGTTCCCAGGCTGAATATGATTTGCTGTTCCTGCAGCCTTCGGGTGGCATCACTGCGGCATTGCAGGAGGCCCAGGATGGACATGTCGTCTGAGGAATGGGAGGGGGAGTTGAAATGGTTTGCGACTGGGAGGTGCAGTTGTTTGTTGCGAACTGAGCGCAGGTGTTCTGCAAAGCGGTCCCCAAGCCTCCGTTTAGGCCCGAAACGTCAAGTTTTCCTGCTCTTATGATGCTGCTTGACCTGCTGTGTTCATCCAGCCCCATGCTTGTTATCTCGGGTCCCCAAGCCTCCGCTTGGTTTCCCCAATGTAGAGGAAGCCACAACGGGTACAGCAGATGCAGTATACCACATCGGCAGATGTGCAGGTGAGCATCTGCTTGATGTGGAAAGTCGTCTTGGGGCGAGGGAGGAGGTGTGGGGGCAGGTGTAGCACTTCCTGCGGTTGCAGGGAAAAGTGCCGGGTGTGGTGGGGCTGGAGGTGAGTGTGGAGCGGACAAGGGAGTCGCGGAGGGAGTGGTCCCTCCGGAAAGCAGACAAGGTTGGGGAGGGGAAAATGTCTTTGGTGGTGGGGTCAGATTGCAGATGGCCGAAGTGTCGGAGGATGATGCGTTGGATCCGGAGGTTGGTGGGGTGGTACGTGAGGACGAGGGGGATTCTTTTTTGGTTATTATTGCGGGGACGGGGTGTGAGGGATGAGTTACGGGAAATGTGGGAGACATGGTCGAGGGCGTTCTCGACCACTGTCCGGGGGGAAGTTGCGGTCCTTGAAGAACAGGGACATCTGAGATGTATGGGAGTGGAATGTCTCATCCTGGGAGCAGATGTGGCGGAGGCGAAGGAATTGGGAATAGGGGATGGCATTTTTGCAGGAAGGTGGGTGGGAGGTGGTGTAGTCCAGGTAGCTGTGGGAGTCAGTGGGCTTGAAACGGACATCTGTCTCGACGTGGTTACCCGAGATGGAAACAGAGAGGTCCAGGAAGGAGAGAGAAGTGTTGGAGATGGTCCAGGTGAACTTCAGGTTGGGGTGGAAGGTGTTGCTGAAGTGGATGAACTGTTCGAGCTCCTCGTGGGAGCACGAGGCAGCGCCGATACAGTCATCAATGTAACGGAGGAAGAGGTGGGGTTTAGGGCCAGTGTAGGTACGGAAGAGGGATTGTTCCACGTAACCTACAAAGAGGCAGGCATAGCTTGGGCCCATGCGGGTACCCATGGCCACCCCTTTTGTCTGTAGGAAGTGGGAGGAATTGAAAGAGAAGTTGTTGAGGGTGCGGATGAGGGTGTCAGTGGAGGGGTCTGCGGGACAGGAAGAAGCGGAGGGCCTTTAGGCCATCTGCATGGGGAATACAGGTGTCGAGGGACTGGACGTCCATAGTAAAAATGAGGTGTTGGGGACCGGGGAATTGGAAGTTCTGGAGGAGGTGGAGGGGGAGGGCGTGGGTGGTGTCACGGACGTAGGTAGGGAGTTCCTGGACCAAGGGGATGAAAATGGAGTCTAGGTAGGTGGAGATGAATTCGGTGGGGCAAGAGCAGGCGGAGACCTCCAACGCTTCCTTCTCCAACCGCGAATCTAACCTTCCTTCTACGGACCCCTTCTCCCACCTCCAACACAAGCCCCCCTTGGTCCAGGAACTCCCTACCACCACCCACGCCCTCCACCTCCTCCAGAACTTCCAATTCCCCGGTCCCCAACACCTCATTTTTACTATGGACGTCCAGTCCCTCGACACCTGTATTCCCCATGCAGATGGCCTAAAGGCCCTCCGCTTCTTCCTGTCCCGCAGACCCCTCCACTGACACCCTCATCCGCACCCTCAACAACTTCTCTTTCAATTCCTCCCACTTCCTACAGACAAAAGGGGTGGCCATGGGTACCCGCATGGGCCCAAGCTATGCCTGCCTCTTTGTAGGTTACGTGGAACAATCCCTCTTCCGTACCTACACTGGCCCTAAACCCCACCTCTTCCTCCGTTACATTGATGACAAAATCGGCGCCGCCTCGTGCTCACACGAGGAGCTCGAACAGTTCATCCAATTCACCAACACCTTCCACCCCAACCTGAAGTTCACCTGGACCATCTCCAACACTTCTCTCTCCTTCCTGGACCTCTCTGTTTCCATCTCGGGTAACCACGTCGAGACAGATGTCCATTTCAAGCCCACTGACTCCCACAGCTACCTGGAATACACCTCCTCCCACCCACCTTCCTGCAAAAATGCCATCCCCTATTCCCAATTCCTTCGCCTCCGCCGCATCTGCTCCCAGGATGAGACATTCCACTCCCGTACATCTCAGATGTCCTCATTCTTCAAGGACCGCAACGTCCCCCCGGACAGTGGTCGAGAACGCCCTCGACCGTGTCTTCCGCATTTCCCGTAACTCATCCCTCACACCCCGTCCCCGCCATAATAACCCAAAAAAAATCCCCCTCGTCCTCACGTACCACCCCACCAACCTCCGGATCCAACGCATCACCCTCCGACACTTCGGCCATCTGCAATCTGACCCCACCACCAAAGACATTTTCCCCTCCCCAACCTTGTCTGCTTTCCGGAGGGACCACTCCCTCCGCGACTCCCTTGTCCGCTCCACACTCACCTCCAGCCCCACCACACCCGGCACTTTTCCCTGCAACCGCAGGAAGTGCTACACCTGCCCCCACACCTCCTCCCTCACCCCAATCCCAGGCCCCAAGACGGCTTTCCACATCAAGCAGATGCTCACCTGCACATCTGCCGATGTGGTATACTGCATCCGCTGTACCTGTTGTGGCTTCCTCTACATTGGGGAAACCAAGCGGAGGCTTGGGGACCGCTTTGCAGAACACCTGCACTCAGTTTGCAACAAACAACTGCACCTCCCAGTCGCAAACCATTTCAACTCCCCCTCCCATTCCTCAGACGACATGTCCATCCTGGGCCTCCTGCAATGCCGCAGTGATGCCACCCGAAGGCTGCAGGAACAGCAAATCATATTCAGCCTGGGAACCCTGCAGCCCAATGGTATCAATGTGGATTTCACAAGCTTCAAAATCTCCCCTCCCCCAACCGCATCCCAAAACCAGCCCAGCTCATCTCCGCCTCCCTAACCTGTCCTTCCTCTCACCTATCCCCTCCTCCCACCTCAAGCCCCACCCCCATCTCCTATCTACTAACCTCATCCCGCCCCCTTGACCTGTCCGTCCTCCCTGGACTGACCTATCTCCTCCCTACCCCCCCACCTACACTCACCTTTACTGGCTCCATCCCCGCTTCTTCGACCTGTCTGCCTCCTCTCCACCAATCCTCTCCTCTATCCATCTTCTACCCGCCTCCCCCTCTCTCCCTATTTCTTTCAGAACCCTCTTCCCCTCCCCCATTTCTGTTGAAGGGTCTCGGCCCGAAACGTCAAGCTTTCCTGCTGTGATGCTGCTTGGCCTGCTGTGTTCATCCAGCCCCACACCTTGTTAACCCAATAATCTTGTATGTTTCAATAACATCACCTCTAAGTCTTCTATTTTCCCAATGAGTACAGGCCCAACCCACTTAACCTCTCCTCACAAGACAAGCCCTTCATATCTGGTATCAGCCCAGTGAACCTTTCCTGGACTCCAATACCAAGATATCTGACCTTAGACAAGATTACTAGACTAATAATCCAGACGGAAGGATTAATGATCTGGGACACAAATTCAAATCCACCACAGTAGCTGGGCAATTTAAATTCAATTAATTTAAATAAATCTGAAACATGAAGCCTATTATCAGTAATAGTGGTCATGAAACTACTAGGTTGCTGTAATGCGGTTCAGATATCCTTTAGGGAACTAAATAGATTGACTCCAGGCTCATTTCAATGTTTGTGACTTGTAACTGCTCTCTGAAAGGGCCAATAGATTGCTGAGCAGAGAAAGACAGACAGACCGACAGACAGACACACAAACACATGACCACCATCTCTCAAGATCAACTGTGGACAGGTGATAAATATGACTTTGCCAGCATCACCCACATAACTGACTGATTCCGAATCAAAATCCTGAAAATTCAATGAGCAAACTATCATTTCTAAATCAGAACGATGTCATCTTAGAAACGTAGTTGCGGGGGTGGTATTCCTGTGTGTTTGATGCCCTCATCTTTTTATGATGGTAAAGACTCTGGACTGGAAAGGTATTGTCAAACAAACATTGACAAGTTCTTGCAAAGCATCTTATCCACAGTACACATTGCTGCCGCTTCGCACCAGTGATAGATGTGGGTGAACTTCTTTATTCTGGATGATATCGAGCTTCTCAAATATTGCCTGATCTGCACAAATCCAGGCAAGTATACAGTATTCAATCACACTCAAGTGCTGCGACTTGTATGTGGTGAACAAGAATCGGTGGGGGGAATATGGAGCCAAGAGGCGAGTTACTCACTGCAGGACTCCCTACCACTGATCTGTTTTTGCCTTTATATGGCTAATCCAGTAAATCAAATGAGGCATTATGAATTCCCTCTCTCGCTGTTTATTATTAGACTACTGGGCTTGTCACTCATCCAAAGTGGCTGTCAGGAAGTTACAAATCAGCCTTAGTGGGCAAGTGATGAATGTTAGCACGTTTGCTCCTTCTGATACTCCTTGCACATTCTGTTCAACAGTAGTTCAGTGATTCAAGGAAGCTCCCAACTTCACCTTCTCAGGGGCAATGAAATGCTGGCCACGCCCACAATACCCATATCCCAGGAATGAAAAAGGTAGATAAGTCTCCCCAGTACTCACTGAAAAGGCTGAGATAGGGTGGGTTACAATTTGGATGTGATATCGCAGGGAAACACGCAATAAGCCATTCTTCAACACGAGTCCCTGGTAAACACTGCTCATGAAGGACTTTATGCAATCCACATGTAGCTAGTGATTACAAAACCTGGTAAGGCTTTTCTGCTTATGCAAGAAATAGAAGGCTGGGTGTTGTCAGAGGCAGGAGGCTTCCAGTCCTTCAGGTATGTCATTGAAAGGCTGCAGAATATCTGACGCTGGTGCAAAGAGGCAAAATACCATTCTAGTGTCACACCTACAGCCCTAAAAATGTCTAGCAATTCCCCGACAACAGAATCTCCCATTACTATGTTGTCACTCTCCTTTTCAGTTCTCAGAGGGGGCTTGGTCAAAACACTGTGCCACAGACTTGGCTCTTGCTACATTCCCCTGAGAACCCGTCTCCTCAGCAGTATCCAAAACAGATAACCTGTTAAAGGGGCTGATGAACCCAGAGGGCTCTTGCCTTTTACTCTGCTGGCTGGTCACCCACTCCCTTTCTGTTGGTGTACTCTTCACTTGTCTGCAATAGGATGGAAGACAGGAGGATTTAAGTGACAAAAAAAACAGTACAAGGCAAAAGAAAAGGAAGAGGTAGAAATGAGACAACTTGACAAAACTAAAATTGGGGCTAGTAAATGCGAAATAGCGGAATCATCAATAGCTGATGCTAGCCCAAAACATGAGTGTGCAAAATGCTGGCAGAGTCAAGAAATTGTCAAGTGTCTAAGTGTAAGATGAGGTGCTGTTCCTTGGGCTTTTGTTGAGCCGAATCAGAGAATTGTAAGAGGTCAAAGATCAGGAGGTTAGTTTGCAAGTGGAGCTGAGAATTGAAATAGTACGTGACCAGATGCCCAAGATCACGATTGTGATTTGGTCGAAAGTGTTCTATAATCTGCCCTTGACATCTCAATGAATGGGGGAGAGATGAAGTCAATAACATTGGAAAAGATTCAACCAAATTGCCAGTCCTTCCAGAAGAGATGGCAAAGAACTTTGGGTGATAAATAAAAGAAGATCTCTGACAATTGCATGGCAGATACCTTAGCAAGAGGAGGGTGCGGCGAGGTGATTGAAGAGTGGACAAGGGTTCACTCAGAGGAAGCCATTCCTTTGGAACATTGAGGGATCATTATCTTCGGTGATGATATGGCACTAGCAGTGCCAGAAAAGGAGCGTGGATCTGCTGAAAGCAGGGGGTTAGTGTTGGTGAAGGTGAGGAGTCAGGAATTTATTGTAGTTCTAGGAGGGAGGGAAAGGGTGCGAGCAGAAATCAGCAGTTCCCAAAAGCGCCAGATCCTGGGACACAGTAAACTCCAAGGTCTTGTAGGGTGATAGAAGTGTATAATTGATATATATGTAGATCTAATTTTGGAATTTGGATTTTAAATAAAGGCAAGTGGGTATTGATTACTTTGGAGAAGGATCTTCCTGTTTAAAAAAAAGGTCAGAAAGTCCATCAGAAACAGTGATTTAAACCCAAAATTTTGTCAGAAACCAGGTGTCAGCATGCATCTACTTTTGTTTTAAATCCAATCCAATATGAGCAAGATTTAAAAAGTAAAAAAAGTTCAGTTCAGAAGATACCAGTGCTGAGTGTAGAAAGCAATTTAATTTATCTTAGAAGCAGCATTGTGGGCATTCAGGGAACAAAGCACCTCAGCAGAAGGATTTATTTTGTTAAAACTTACAAGCCAGGAGAGTTTGGTTAGAAATCTTAATGTTATTACAACTGGGACAGTTCAGACGTTCAGATTCACATTAGCAGATTTGGAATGGACTCTGAATTGTCTTCACAGTCCATAGCAAAGAAATTATCTGGGATCAAATAGTTACAATAGGGCATTATTCATCTAGAATTGAGTGTGTTAAGGATATTTTTGGAAAATGGTTCGTAACCTTGCTTCTGTGTGTGGTGAGATCTATTACATTATGATTATCTACTATATTTAAATAGATGTGTTTTTTAAAAAAAATTTACTTGTGTGCTCAGAGTAAGTTCACTAGGATGATCTCCAGTAAGGAGGGATGGTCTTATGAGCAAGGGCTAAATAGTTTGGGATTCTACTCATTGGAGTTGAGAAGAATGAGAAGTGATCTCATTGAAACATATAGAATTCTTAAGGGGCTTGACAGGGTAAATGTCTAGGGTGTTTCCCCTCATGGGAGAATTTAGGACCAGAGGGCATTGAGTCAGAATAAAGAGATGCCAATTTAAGACTAGGATGAAGAGGACAGTCTTCTCTCAGAAGTTTGAGTGTCTTTGGAACTCCTTGCCACAGAGAGCTGTTGGGGGCAGCTTTGATGTGTATGTTTAAAACCACAGAATCCCTATACTGCGGAAAGAGGCCATTCAGCCCATTGTGCCTTCACAGACCCTCTGATGAGCATCACACTCAGACCCAGTCCCCAACCCTATTCTTATAACCTCACATTTATCATGGCTAATCCACCTAACTCGCACATCTTTGGACTTTGCAGCACCCGAAGGAAACCCAAGCAGACAGGGGCAAAACGTGCAAATTCCACAGAGACAGAGTCACCCGAAGCTGGAATCAAAGCCAGGTCTCTGGCACTGACAGACAGCAATGCTAACCACTGAGCCATCAGCTGCCCAGTAAGTTTAAGGTAGTTATATTCCTTATTAGCCAGTGAATCGAGTGTTATGGAGAAAGGGCAGGAAAGTTGACTTGAAGGATGTTGTATCAGTCATGAGCCTATTAAACTGGGGGAGCAGACTATTCCGTTCCCATTTCGTATAGTCTTATAATCTTATGGTGTAATAAATGTCTGGTGTTAAAGAAAATTTGTACCTTTGTCTGAATACACCTCAGGTGATTGACCAAAGTATTAACAAATGCGTAATAAAAATAAACATACGATCCACCGAGCCAGGTTTCATTGCAATTACTCTTATCCAGTAGTACCATCAGCTAAGATCGTAACACGTGGGGCTCGTCACCAGGATGTAAAGTAACTTTAAGAGGGATTGGCATCTCAAAGTACTCAGTGGGTAGAGGTTCTGGACGTAGAGTGGGATATTGTGGTGCCTACATCAACCACTTGGCTGTGGTTCAGTGAAACCTGAGAACAGCATTTACACGACAAGGACAAACTGATCAGTTACAAAGAGCCATTTGAGCATAAATCTCGCTAATAGTGTATTTGCCAACAAAAAAAAAAGATTTATTTGGGCCACACTAGTGGCACAAGGATAAGTAGCAACTACGAAGTCAAAATAAGGGGCTATTTTGGATCTTTCCATGCCTAAAATGAAAGATGAAATTCGGTGATATATTGACATGAATGGACTTCAATTTGTTGCATGTTTCCGAACTACGGTGAGCTTCTTTGACGAATGCATTGAGAAAGGGCAAGAAGTGAGAATGGACAAGAGCACTTCTGAGAACTGGAAAGCTGTGCCGAAAACCACACTGGTTTCAGCAGCAGTGAATTAAGAAGAAGCCATTCAAACTGGCTGTTGATGGCAGCGACATTGAAGTGGGAGACATTTTCATGACAAGAAGAATAAGTGAGGATTGAATGGCTTGTCACCAAAGAAGTTGAATGTCTATTGCATGAAGGTGGAGAAAGAAACAAAACCGTCTTATACTGGACCTATATCATTGCACAATTTATATATCTCCAATCGCTCTGAAGAAACTGTTATACGGACCTCTAGTTTTTTTTTATTGGTGGGGGGTAGATTTCAGGACATGAATTTAAGTTTGTTTCATCTGGAGTTTTAATACTCTAGACGTCGGAAGGCCGCAGGAAGACAGGAGGGACTGCTCGCATGGCTTGCAAACCCACCAATGCCAGGGACTCCTATCATTCTGACCCAAGAACTGATTTCAGCAATTAGCTGAATAAGTCATTAGCCAGGTCCTCAGCAGTTGCTCCATTTGCCAAGTTATGTTGTCTGACCCTGACTTGGGATATCAAAGATAGTGGCAGCTACGAACGCTCAAAGCATGAGAAGGGGAAAGTGGCAGCCATGATGTTTGCTGCTTTTACAGGGTTGAAATTCTATTTTGAATTTATCATCTGCGTAGGAATTAGGAGGTAAAACTTCAAATACTCATGTGGATGAGTTCCCCCCCAACCCCTCCCCCCAGTGTCTTCGTCAGCATTTATCACTCAACTTACATCAAAGTAATAAAAACTGTTGATCTGGTCATTAGTAGATTGCTGATTCAGACAGCTTGCTGTGTAGAAATTGGCCACATTCCCTATATTACAACAGTGACCACACAGGTACATCAAGACTTCATTGCCTATAAAAACACTTGGGACTTCCCGAAATGCTTTATAATACAAAAATAGAAATTGCTGGAAAAAAAAAACAGGACTGATAGCATCTGTAGAGAGAAAACAGAGTTAATATTTCCAGTCCAATTACCCTACTTCAGAACTGTGGTTTTCCACTATTTCTTTTTCTCAGCATTGCTGATTGTGTGCTTTTTTTGCATTATGTACAATGCAGGTCTTTGTCTTTATAGATGTACCAGGATTTTAACTACTGAACAATTTCATAACCTAGTGAAAGCATCAACTAGTACCCAAGCAGGAAAAGCCTCTCTGGCACGATCCAACAAAACCAAAACTTCAGAAAAGTGCCTGTCACTCCCAGCAGCACTTCCACAAGGTCTCAGTGTCTCAGAGCCTATCTTTCAAATCAATACCAATGAGAGCCCAATAAACAACAGTGTTCACGCTTTGGGTTTGTGGTCCCCCTGGTTATCAGGACAAACCAGAATGATTGCAGTTTATTTCAAATGGGACAATGAGGCTGTTTGGCTAATGTCTGGCATTAGTTTACATGACCACGATCACACTGAAATTTACATGCCACAATTAAGTAATATCCTGACCAAGAATGTTGCAACATCATCCCCACCTTTCTAACCTATGTCTTCGCCACCAGCTGCTTGCTGTAGGCGGGTGTTGATACTCAACTTTTCAGAACATAGACTTTCTGGAGCCTGGACCGGAAAACCACAAGTGGCACTGCCAGGGTGCTGCATGAAGGGAGGGGTATATACTACAAGAAATTAAAAAAGGAATATCAGGGAAGTGGGGGAATTTTTCTGGTCAGGTGGGGAGAGGTGGATGTCACTTTGAATCTTAACTGCACTGACAGCCACACCAGTCGAGTTTAAAGAGCTCTGTTTCCCTCTGAATTAACCAGCACGCCAGGGATAAGTGATGAATAAAGTGCTCACTGACATCCTTGTTAATGATTTTTAAACTGTGCAGCTCAATACTGATCTTACCTTGGAACTGACTTAACTGCTGAACTCCAAATGCACTCCTCTGCTCTTTATATTCAGGGGACACTCTGATCATGTGGCCATTTATTTGATCATGTTGTCTTTGCTTCTCCTGAAAAACAAATGGATGGGGTGATGCCCCTTTAATTACATCTTAAAACTGCAGTGACAAATGAAACACAAGGCAAAACTTGTAAGAAAAACTTGTCAACTGGGTATTACAGCCCCTCACAAGTTAGGCCTTCGAAATTTTCACATACAGGCTCTTTCATGAATATTTCATTCCAAGCATGTAATGTGTGCAGAAGACAAGGACAGTAAAAACAGCAACACATGCCTGTGCTGCTATATTGTAACATAATATTGCACACATTCTCTTGCCTTGTAACTTAGTCACAAAGAAAAAAATCACCAAGAATAATCTACGCAGTGACAACTTGGCGCAACTGAAGCATTTTCTCCATCCAGTCAGAAAGCTGTATCCAACTTCAGGAACTGAGATACATAATATCTGGGGGAACAAGGCAATGTGGGGTGGCTGGCTAACTTAGTTGGCTAGCTGGCTAGTGTATGGCTCCAAATAATGTCATCAGTGTGGATTCAATTCCTGCTCCGACTGTGTAAACATGGGATCTGCTTCTTTGCCCTGTTGCTGGGAATGAAAGACAATGGCACGACTGACTGAAGAAACAGCGAAGTGAAACAGTTCAGTCAGCAAAGGACCTGATTTCAGTCAGAGCACTAAACTTCAATGGAAAAGTGGACAGTCAGTGCAGTACTGAGCAAGTTCTGCATTGATTGAGTCATGCTCTACATGTAACATGTTAAATCAATCTACAAGTCTTGGGAAGGCAGTGGTGGGTTCCCAACAGACAAAGCTTCAGTAACAGCAGAAAGGGCCAGAAGTTTTTTTGTTTAGCTATTTCAGAAGAGAGGAAATAATTCTGGAACTATACTTGGAACTGTTGGACCTTTCATCCGCCTCCATGGCATGGTCTTCCTCCTCTGCCAACCTCTTCTCTAGGACTTCTCACCTGGAGCACGTACTTTGTGCTGGGGAATATACTCCTTACCCTCTGGCAGTATCTTATGGGCACCCAGTCTCAATAGCCAGGCAGTTGTTTTCCACTACCCTCTTGTGACAAAGTCAACAAACAGTACCCTAGTAAGAAATCACAACAGAACGTGCTACAGAAACTCAGCATGTCTGACAGCATCTGTGGGGAGAGAAAAAAAAAAAGAGATAATGTTGAGTCTAGTACGACTTGTCTTCAGGCCACTCAAATTGGACTAATGTTAACTCTCTTTCTCTCTCTGCAGGTGCTGCCAGACCTGTTGAGTTTCTCCTGTACTTTGTTTTTAATTCAGATCTTCAGCATCCACAGTATTTTGCTTTAGGTACCCAAATAAGGTTGGAATCTAATACTCACAAATGGTACATTTTGCAAGTGTTTAAGCAGATGAAATAAAAAGCTGTAATGTCTAAAGGTTTCCAAGGATTGTGAACATCTAGATTGATGGCAGGGCAGAATTTCCAAATTCCACTCCCAGAAATGACTAAGTTATTTAATGCTGCTTCATCTGAATCGCATCAGTAAACATTTAGAGCCTGTGCTTTTCAAAAACACGAGCTGACTAATACACCAAACAATGTGAAGGACGAGTGTCTCAAATCTGTCAGTTTGTAGCTGGTGAAAGGCTCTGAACCATGCCAAGGACTCAGCACGATTTGCTACTTGTAGCAAAATTGTCCCCAGCACCACCCATTCCCTTACACAGCAGAAATCAATGCTCTAAAGTGCAAATCTTTCAGATAGTGGGAGACTTTCCAGTTTATTGTTTTGCTCAGGAAATGGTGAAAGATCCCATTTTACAGATCAAACAACTGACTGGAAAACCATACCTTCAGTCCTTTCGCTCAAGTAATTTAAGACTCTAGGATAAAGTCTATCAAGAATTTTCCCACAGAGGGTGGTGTGTGCATGAACTGAACTGCCAGTGGAAGTGGTAGAAGCTGGTACAATTACAACATTTAAAAAGGCATCTGGATGGGTACATGAACAGAAAGGGTTTAGAGGGATATGGACCCAAATACTGACAAATGGGACTAGATTAACGTAGGATAGTTGGTCAGCATGGACGAGTTGAACTGAAGGGTCTGTTTCCATGCTGTACACTTCTACAACTTTCAAAGACGACTTGCTGTCTTGCCACCACCATAGTGACCAATCTATCCAGTCCAAATACCCAACCAAAGGGTCATGTCATCATGAATATTTGGCAAGGCTTTGCCTCGGAAGAAGTGAGGAAAGGAGACTCCGGATACGAGGTTTGTCTGAATCTCCAGTTGAGCCATCCTCACTATGATCCCAGGTAGGAATATGTGGAATTCTGGGGAAAGGAGTGCAAATTTCACAATGAATCCCTTGAATCAAGAGTTCATTCTCCCAGTTAGAATGACAGCACGTCTGCCTTAAAATATATAAAATTATCAGTAATGCCCGGAATTATGTTTTAACTGCAATAAGACAGCGACCTGAAAGTTAACAATGATTCTGTCTCTCCCCAAAACTGCTGCCTGACTTTGCTGAGCATTTTCCACTACATTTGTTTTTATTTCACAATTCCA
Source organism: Ginglymostoma cirratum (assembly GCA_024137785.1). Taxonomy (NCBI): domain Eukaryota; kingdom Metazoa; phylum Chordata; class Chondrichthyes; order Orectolobiformes; family Ginglymostomatidae; genus Ginglymostoma; species Ginglymostoma cirratum. The sequence goes on along the minus strand of JAHRHZ010000267.1, from coordinate 56,985,615 downwards.
ATTAAGAGATGGCAGTACGGTCCTGTTGTTCACAAAGGTGAACACTTTTGTTGAAGCAATGACTTTGCAGTCCAATGCAGTCAATGAGGTATAGAATCTTCTCTATTGGAAAATAAAACCCCAGGATTATTCTCTGAATGTGCTCTAAAAAGAAAGTGAGGCACCTACCTGGTCCGCCATGAGCTGTTGCTGGAGGAAATTATGATGCTGTTTCTTCAGAAGTTGCTGCTTCAGAAAGGCGTTTGGTGTGGCTTTTATATAATTGTTACCAGGATTAGGATCCTATGTTGAAGGAGAAGAAGAAAGGTAATTTTCTAAAAAAAAGTAGTAAGCCTTTAATTATTAGTAAAGCTTATTAACAAACCAGTCTGTTGTTAAACTGTTGTCTTCCTCCGATCAATAACCCACAGATAATCAGAGTTCAGATTGATGAATTCACAGGCAAGGGACAGGGAGAAGGATACAAAATTCTGCCTTCCCCTGTCTAACCATACAGACCCACCTCACCATAAATGTCAGTGGGATGGACAAAACCTAGGGCAGCCCAGCTGCTGTCCACATTGAGGCCCTCAACTGGGCAATCAATGGCCTTTTCTTAAAAAAAAAACTTTAAAAAAGCATGACACTCGACTATTTGGAAGACCCTGGCCACGAAGTTGCATGTAATTGCCAAACTGTTGAAGCACAGAGGGCCACTATTTGGTCCACTGTGCCTCCACCCCTCTTTAAACCAGCATCATGAGCTCGTGTTAACCTCCTGCCTTTTCCCAAACCTCTGTACACCATTTGTATCCAAATACCCATCCAATGCCCTCTTGAACGCCTCAATTGAACCTGTCCCCATCACATTTCCTTGCAGTGCATTCCATACCCCGTTTACTGAGCTTTCTCTCACATCACCCTTGTTTCATTTCATTCAGTTTAAATCTATGTTCTCTCATCCTTGCTCTTTTTACAGACAGGGAAAGATCTTGGTAGAAGGTGGTAGTGTGAGGGAGAACCAATTGACCAGGTTCCCTATGATGTTACAAGAACAGAAGTTGTTGGAAAAGCTCAGAAGGTGTGGCAGCATCTGTGAAGAAAAATCAGAGTTAATGTTTCAGGTCCAGTGACCCTTCCTCAGAATGCTGAGCTTTGCCAATTAGTTCTGTTTTTGCTCCTGATTTATAGCATCCGCAGTTCTTTTGGTTTCATTCCCTGTGATGTTACTGGCCTTCCTCCCCAGGGTATGGTGGGATTGAGTCCACTGGATTCCACCAGGGATTTGTGAACTCTGCAGTTTGTGCACAGTAAGCTGGAGAATTTATTGCAAAGTTAATCCTGTAATGGGAGTCACCAACTCCTCCCCACTAAGGAGTCACGAAGTATTAACAGATTTAGATTTAGATTTGAGATTAGATTTTATTGTCACATGTGCTCAAATATAGTGAGAAGTGTACAAAGTTACCATTCCTGGCGCCATCTTAGGTACAAGGTAACAAGGTACAAAATCTTAGGTACAAAGGTAGAAAAATAAAGTAATATAGTTAAAAGTTAAATATTACACAGCCATAGAACCAGGCAGTTGTACAGCATGGAAATAAACCTTTTGGTCCAATTTGTCTGCGCTGACCCAATATCTGAAATTAATCTAGTCCCATTTGCCAGCATTTGGCCCATATCCCTCTAAACCCTTCCTATTCATTTACCCATGTAGATGTCTTTTGCTGAGGTCATTGTAACAGCTTCCAGTCTTTCTAGTATAAAGTAGAAAAATAAATTCAGGTATGAAAAGCACAGGAGGAAAACGACAAGAGTAATGCAAAAGACATTTTTAAAAAAAAATTAGTCCCCATGAATATTAATTAAAATGGAAATGGAATGAAGGCTTTCTCCAACACTGAAGGAAGGTCGTCTCGTTATTACCTCTCTTCAATTCCGAAGAATCATCATATCGAACGTGAGACATTAACTTTGTTTCTCACTCCACGGATGCTGCCTGACTTGCTGAGTTTCTCCAGCACTTTCTGCTTTTAGTCCAGATTTCCAGCACCCACAGGCCTTTGCCTTAGTTACAATGATGGGAGAAAAGGTTGTTTGACTGACAGTCAAGAATTGCCCAATCGCTTCATAATGAGACTGATGGCTTTCCACTGGCTGCAGGAAGGTGACGAACTGTGAGAATGAACTAATCGGAGGACCAATGGCAGCATCATGGGGGAGGGGCAGTAGGGGGCAGGAGTTTCTGAAGTCGTCTTCAAGGACATGTCCAATAACGACTGGCATCCTTAGCTATCATTTAAACTTCCAATGTCACCCTCCTGGCACCCCTATATAACTACAAATATTTCTATTCCTAGCACATCAACAACTGCCTCAACTTTACGAGGCACTGTCTTTTGAATATTGAGTATGCTTCTGTTAAGTTACTGGGGTAAGTAGACCAACCGAGAAACAGAATCTATGACCTAAGTAGGGATATCCCACACCAATATTGCACAATAATACATGAATGCATTGTCCACATACCAACAATAAACATTTATATATTCTTTGGTGTTGCTCAGTAGATGGTATTTGCTTTGTAATGAGACAAGTTCAATACCATCAGACAATGCAGGACATCAACATCCTACATATGAACGTACTAACGAAGAGCAAGTGTGGGTCGCTAGGTCCTGAGCCTGCCTCTGCCATTAATACGATCATGGCATATTAGATTTTGGCCTTAAATCCACATTTCAGCCTACATCCTTTTTTACAGCAGAGAGCGGCGGGAGCTGGGCGCAAGCGAGGTCGGAGCGGAGAGGTTGTTGGGAAGGTAAGTGTTTTGCTATTTAAGCACTTACCTCGAAGCCAGTGGTCCTTTTTAAGTAGGTGCGTACTAAGCGGGAGCTCTAACCAAGAAGGACACTCGTGTGTTGTTAAAGATAAGGCTTTTCAATTTATATTTCTTGTGTATCATGAGATTGATTAGAAGTTTAATTGGTTAATTGAATAAGACCGTAGCAGAGAAGTACTAGGAATTATTTAATACATAAATTGTAAAAGTTAATTAAGTAAGTAGTTATGGCTGGACAGGTGACGTGCTGTAGCTGTATGATGTGGGAGCTGGCTGATCCCATTGTGAATGGCAGCGACCACTTCTGCAGCAAGTGTTGGTTGCTGGAAGAACTCCGGATCAGAATTAATGATCTGGAATCTGAGCTTCAAACTCTGCGGCACATCCAGGAGGGGGAGAGTTACCTGGACACTTTGTTTCAGGAGGCAGTCACACCCGGTAGATTAAGAAATTCAAATTCAATAAGCGTTCAGGGACAACAGGGTGTGACTGTAAGTGAGGCAGGTAGGGGGATTTTGAGTTCAGGAGTGCAGGAGTCGCAGCCCTTGACCTTGTCCAACAGGTATGAGATTCTTGCTCCCTGTACAGATGAGGGAAAGGGGTGTGGACAGGATGAGCCAGCTGACCATGGCACCATGGTGCAGAAGGCCATTCAAGAGGGGGGAAGCAAAAGGACAAGTAGTTGTTATAGGGGATTCTATAATTAGGAGGGGCGGCCCCCCCCCCGGGAAAGCGACAGGGTGTATGGAGTTAAATGGAAAGAAAAGCAGCAGGATAGCATGTGAGCAGGTGGGTTTAAGCTCGAGGCAGACTAGGAATGCAGCAAAAAGGAAGGATAACTTAGGACATTTTATGATTTCCAATAATGATAAGAAAGTTAGCATTAAGGCACTTTACCTAAATGCACGTAGTATTCGTAACAAAGTAGATGAATTAATAGCACAAATCATCTTGCACGATTACGATGTGGTAGGCATCACAGAGACATGGTTGCAGGGGGCTCAGGACTGGCAGTTAAACATCCAAGGATTTACAACTTATCGAAAAGACAGGGAGGTGGGCAGAGGGGGTGGGGTTGCCTTGTTAGTTAAGAATGAAATCAAATCAATAGCACTGAATGACATAGGGTCAGATGATGTGGAGTCTGTGTGGGTGGAGTTGAGGAACCACAAAGGCAAAAAAACCATAATGGGAGGTATGTACAGACCTCCTAACAGTGGTCAGGACCAGGGGTGCAAGATGCACTGGGAAATAGATAGGGCATGTCAGAAAGGCAAGGTCACGGTGATCATGGGGGACTTCAATATGCAGGTGGACTGGGTGAATAATATTGCCGGTGGATCCAAAGAAAGGGCATTCATGGAATGCCTACAGGATGGCTTTTTGGAACAGCTTGTGATACAGCCCACAACGGAGCAGGCTATTCTGGACTTAGTGCTATGTAATGAGCCAGACTTCATAAAAGATCTTAAAGTAAGGGAACACTTAGGAGGCAGCAATCATAATATGGTAGAGTTCAGTCTGCGGTTTGAAAGAGAGAAGGCAAAATTGGATGTAATGGTGTTACAGTTAAATAAAGGTAATTACTGGGGCATGAGAGAGGAACTGATGAAAATCGACTGGAAGCAGAGCCTAGAGCAGAAGACAGTAAAGCAACAATGGCAGGAGTTTCTGGGTGTAATTGAGGACACAATACAGAGGTTCATCCCAAAGAAAAGAAAGATTATCCGGGGGAGGATTAGACAGCCATGGCTGACAAAGGAAGTCAGGAAATGTATCAAAGAAAAAGAGGCAGTCTATATAGTGGCCAAGAGCACTGGGAAATCAGAAGATTGGGAAGGGTACAAGAACAAACAGAGGATAACAAAGAGAGAAATAAGGAAGGAGAGGATCAAATACGAAGGTAGGCTAGCCAGTAATATTAGAAATGATAGTAAAAGTTTCTTTCAATACATAAGAAACAAACGAGAGGCAAAAGTAGACACTGGGCCGCTCCAAACTGATGCTGGAAGGCTAGTGAAGGGAGATAAGGAAATAGCTGAAGAACTTAGTAAGTATTTTGTGTCAGTCTTCACAGTGGAAGACATGAGTAATATCCCAACAATTAAGGAGAGTCAGGGGGCAGAGTTGAGTATGGTAGGCATTACAAAAGAGAAAGTGCTAGAAAAGCTAAAAGGTCTAAAAATTGATAAACCTCCTGGCCCCGATGGGCTGCATCCTAGAGTTCGGAGGGAGAGGAAATAGCAGAGGCGTTGGTTGTGATCTTTCAAAAGTCACTGGAGTCAGGAGAAGTCCCAAAAGATTGGAAAATCGCTGTTGTAACCCCCTCGTTTAAGAAAGGATCAAGGCAAAAGATGGAAAATTATAGGCCGATTAGCCTAACCTCGGTTGTTGGTAAAATTCCAGAATCTATCATTAAGGATGAGATTTCTAAATTCTTGGAAGTGCAGGGTCGGATTAAAACAAGTCAGCATGGATTTAGTAAGGGGAGGTCGTGCCTGACAAACCTGTTAGAATTCTTTGAAGAGGTAACAAGTAGGTTAGACCAGGGAAACCCAGTGGATGTCATCTATCTGGACTTCCAAAAGGCCTTTGATAAGGTGCCTCACGGGAGGCTGCTGAGTAAGGTGAGGGCCCATGGTGTTCGAGGTGAGTTACTGGCCTGGATTGAGGATTGGCTGTCAGACAGAAGGCAGAGAGTTGGGATGAAAGGCTCTTTTTCAGAATGGCAACCGGTGACAAGTGGTGTCCCGCAGGGTTCAGTGTTGGGGCCGCAGCTGTTCACTTTATATATTAATGATCTGGATGAAGGGACTGGGGGCATTCTGGCGAAGTTTGCCGATGATACGAAGTTGGGTGGACAGGCAGGTAGTACGGAGGAGGTGGGGAGGCTGCGGAATGACTTAGACAGTTTAGGAGAGTGGTCCAGGAAATGACTGCTGAAATTCAACGTGAGCAAATGTGAGGTCTTGCACCTTGGAAAAAAGAATACAGGCATGGACTATTTTCTGAACGGTGAGAAAATTCATAAAGCCGAAGTACAAAGGGTTCTGGGAGTGCTAGTACAGGATTCTCTAAAGGTTAACTTGCAGGTTGAGTCTGTGATTAAGAAAGCAAATGGAATGTTGTCATTTATCTCAAGAGGGTTGGAATATAAAAGCAGCGATGTGCTTCTGAGACTTTATAAAGCTCTAGTTAGGCCCCATTTAGAATACTGTGTCCAATTTTGGGCCCCACACCTCAGGAAGGACATACTGGCACTGGAGCGTGTCCAGCAGAGATTCACACGGATGATCCCTGGAATGGTAGGCCTAACATACGATGAACGGCTGAGGATCCTGGGATTGTATTCATTAGAGTTTAGAAGGTTGAGGGGAGATCTAATAGAAATTTACAAGATAATGCATGGCTTAGAAAGGGTGGACGCTGGGAAGTTGTTTCCGTTAGGTGGGGATACTAGGACCCGTGGGCACAGCCTTAGAATTAGAGGGGGTCGATTTGGAACGGAAATGAGGAGACATTTCTTCAGCCAGAGAGTGGTGGGCCTGTGGAATTCATTGCCACGGAGCGCAGTGGAGGCCGTGATGTTGAATGTCTTCAAGGCAGAGATTGATAAATTCTTGATCTTGCAAGGAATCAAGGGCTAAGGGGAGAGTGCGGGTAAGTGGAGTTGAGATGCCCATCAGCCATGATTAAATGGCGGAGTGGACTCGATGGGCCGAATGGCCTTACTTCCACTCTTATGTCTTATGGTCTTATCCTGCCTTTTACTTCTATTACCCAAGTATCAACCTACCTCTACCTTAATTGTATTTAACGACCTTGCCTCCAAATGCTTAAAAAAAGTTCCCCTCGTCCTGGTCTCTCCTGAAAGGGGAAAGGGGAAACTATTTTTTAAGCATCCACCCTGTAAAGCGCCCCTCTGCTCTTGTCTGAATTGTCCCATTCCAAAGTTTGCAGAAGTTGGTTAACAATCTCCTGTCTGAGGGAAAAAGAGATATAATGGAGGTTTTCAACATAATGAGGGAGCTGGACAGAGCAGCCAGGGAGAAACTGCTCACAATTCTAAACAAACAGAACCCGGGTGGGGGAAACAGTTTAAAATGTTTTGCAAAGGAAGCAAACGTGAGGGGAGTAAAAAACATTTTAAAGCAGCAAGTGGTCAGGTCTGGAACGGCAAGTGTAGTGAAGGCAGGTACAATCCAGGTATTCAAGGGCATTAGTTGATTATTTAAATGAAGGTCTTGTACAGGGTTACGGGGAAAAGGTGATGTGGCACTAAGTTAAATTGTGAGCCAGTGCAGTCATGATGGGCTGTATGGTTCCTTCTGCATCCAAACAATTTTGTGATTCTGTCTACACTGTACTTGAGTGTGATATCTACAGCTCTTGTGCAGTCATGTTTCCTTCACGGAAACTATGAAATTTAAATCAGTATCATTTTGGGATGAAAAGGGTTCATGTGAGTTGTGGTATCTCAAGACATGCCAGCACCAATCTAAAGAAAAACTGGGAAATTAAACTTACTGAAAAATGCAGCTTTTGGAAGGAGTGAACAGGAAATGCTTCAAGCTCAGCACAATGTGTAAAGGAACCACTATGATAAGGTACAGGGAGATTTCAACTTTACCAGAGAGCTGCTGAAATAATTCTGATTCACAGGGGTTTTCCATCAAGGGCTGAGGGAGGAAAGGTCCTAATATCATGGCCCAAGTTAAACCTCTGCCACTTGCCAGTGACATGTGTTCACTCCTCATTTCAAATTTCAAGGCACGTAACAAAAACAAAAAATATGCTTTCCCATGAACAACTCATGGTAATGTTACCATCACACACTCCCTTGTATAACCAACGCAATTGTTATCTCATCTCTCCTGTCTCCCACCCTATCTCAGGCCTTCCCACCTGTTCTTCTCTACACCTCAACGATCCTTTCACCTTAAAAACAGATTATGTTTCTGACTTCTAGTTCTGGTAACTCCATTTCTCTCTCTACTCGAGCAGCTAAGTGCTTTCAGTTTATATTACAATGGTGTTTGACTTTTGCTTCCGCAATATAATGGAGGGGGCATTCACAGCAAACATCACAATCTGTCAACCTACATTGACTAATGAACGGAGACTTCTAGTTGAAACTATGCTGTACTACTGCACAGTTGGGAAACAATTCTTTGTAACTGGCAGCACGGTGGTTCAGTGGTTAGCACTGGTGCCTCACAGCACCAGGGCCCCAGGTTCAATCCCAGCCTTGGGCAACTGTCTCTTGGAGTTTGCATGTTCTCCCCATGTCTGTGAGAGATTCTGCCAGGTGCTCCAGTTTCCTCTCTCAGTCCAAAGATGTGCAGGTTAGGTGGATTAGCACAGGAAATGCAGGGTTACGGAGAGAGTCTGGGTGGAATGCTCTTTGGAGCGTTGCCGTGGATTCGTTGGGTTGAATGGCCTGTTCCCCACTGTCTGGCTCTATGAACTTTTGCACAAAGTTATGTTGGGAAATGCTCTCCACACTCAAGTTGAGAAAAAAAATTAAGCTATCCTCACGGATCTTCACAACACTATCTTCATAAATTAATTTCCTCAATGGTTCCAGGATTAGGAAAGCTTGGGAGAAGATCATACGGTTTTCATTGGAAAGGAAAAGGCGGAGAGGAAATTTTAAAAAATCATAAGGGGTCTGGGAAAAGTGGTCGGGAGTGGGGAGATAGTGAATATCGCCAATCATGAAACTTTAAAAGCAAGAGGGTACAGACTTAAAGTGAAAGGGTTATTTTCTGAAGAAGGATCCCAATCCGAAACATCAACTTTCCTGCTCCTCTGATGCTGCCTGGCCTGCTGTGTTCCTCCAGCTCCACACTGTGTTGTCTCTGACTCCAGTATCTGCAATTCTTGCTATCTCAGCATTGTGAGGAAACAAAGGTGTTTAGGATCTGGTGGTCACTTAGCTCAGTTAGTTGGATGGCTGGTTTACAATGCAGAGCAACACCAACACCGAGTGTTCAGTTTTTTAAAAATTCATGCGATGAGGGCGTTGCTGGCCAGGCCAGCATTTATTACCCATTCCTAATTGCCCAGAGGACAGTTATGAGTCAACCGCATTGCCTTGGGTCTGGAGTCGCATGTAGGCCAGACCAAGTAAGGACAGCAGCTTCCTTCTTTAAAAGAACATTAGTGAGCCAGATGGGTACTTTTTTTGACAATGGATTCATGGTCCTCATTAGACTCTTAATTCCAGACTTTTATTAAATTCAAATTCCACTACCTGCCGTGGTGGGATTTGAACCCAAGTCCCTGGGGCTAGCAGTCTAGCACTAATACCACTAGGACACTGTCTCCCCAAATCCCTATACTGGTTGAGGTTCCCATGAAGGCCCTGTGTTCTCGACCTCGCCAGAGGCATGGTGAGCCTTGTGTTATACCACCACCAGTTGTCTCTCTTTCTCTCTTAGGAGATAGCAGCCTACAGTCTTGGGAGTCCATTGCAACTTTACTTGAGTTAGGACCTGGACTGTACTGCCTAAGAATGCGGTGGGTGCTGGTTCAATTGACTCAAAGAGGATTTTGATGATTATTTAAAAAGGGATTATGTGCAGGGGCCTGAAGCAAAATGTCAACACAAAGACAATGGGCCAAATGGCTCCTTCTGTGCTGTAATGATCCTATGAAGAAAGGAACCTTCTATTTTGATATTATCTTTCTTCAAAGCCTTCTATTCCATGATTCCAAACTCACAATCACCCTTTTAAAAGGAGAAACATCAGCAGGTGAGTGCTCAGCACTGCCACTTGCTGACCATTCCCAAGCAAGAAACCACCCTGTTTGGGGTTTCTTGCTTCGGAATACTCAGCGAGTGAGAGTGCTGCTCTTCCAAGTTAGGCTATGGTATGGCAAAACATCACTTTTTGTAGCAGCATTAAGGTAGTAACGAGCAGAAGAGAAAGAACAAATTAAGGCACAAAGGTTTGAATCACTTCAGATCCAGCAATGCACGGTGCCACCATTTGATTTAATGTATTGTCCTGAGCAGAGGGTAGTTGCAATCAATGATCAAAAAAAATGTAAGAGTAAGAATATAATTAACTGCTAGGTGATAGGAACAATTTTAGCCAGCTGCAGAACCAAATGACACACAATTCTACACTGTCTTGCATGACCATAGGACATTCATTAGCACTTGACAGCGAATGAATTTCTTTGGCAATGTAGTCCCTGCTGTAGGTAAGGCAGCAGCCAATTTACACACAGCACTCTCTCACAAACAGCAACGTGATAATCTGTAGATGATCTGTTTTCATCTTGTTAAGTCGGTAGCACCTCCCAAACCCACGGCTAGTACCACATTGAAGGGTTTATTTTTTTAAAAAAATGAATTTTTTTTTTTTTAAATGTTCACTAACGGAATGTGGGCTTCAGTGGCCAGGCTATCATTTTACTGCCCTTCCCTAATTGCCCTAGAGAAGGTGGTAATGAGCCATCCTCTTGAACCACTGCAGCCCTTGTGGTATAAGAAGCAAGTTCCAGGATTTTGACCCAGCAACAGTGTAGGAAAGGCATGCTGGTTTGTGATACCAAAAGCATGAGTTCGATTCTGACACTAGCCGAAGTTGCCATGAAGGCCTGACTCTCCTTCTCAACCTCTCCCCTTCTCTGAGGTGTAGTGACGCACCGGTTAAACCACCACCAGTTGTCTCTCTAGCGAGAAAGCAGGGCGATGGTCTGGTAAGACTTTAGCCACTGAGGGATTTTCAAATCATTTACAGCTTCCCACTGTGCAAAATTCTTAGGCTTGGAAACATGTTGAATTGTCTTGTTCTTCAAGATCTATGAAGAGGATTTGTACAGCTTGGCAAAACCCACCGCACTGGTGACTGATGTGAACACCAATAACGCAAGATCAGAGGAGAAAATAGCACTTGCATTATTGATCAGACAGATATTTTTTTAAACCTAGCTCTGGTTTCTGGGCCACCAATCAACCTTTTTTCTGTTGTTGCTGTGGTGCCAATGTGTCGTTTATATCACTGAGGCAAGTAGCAAATCAAAGCCTTTGGGAGATTCACTGCACTTGTAATAGAGGAATAAAAAAGCAAAATCCTTACTCTACCAATCAGAAATCTTGTGGATATTCATACTGTACAGAAGGTGATCATACCCCTGTGTTGGCTCTTTGAAAGTGTGTTCCAATTAGTTACATTCACTTCTTCGCCCCACCCTTCCCCCGCCTCACACTTCTGCTGAACTTATCCAATCCCCTTTTCAAAGTTAATAATCAGTCTGCTTCAACTGCCTTTACCGGCAGCAGATACGACATATGGGAACAACAGTATCCTGAATCGAAAGGCAGTAGGCAAACAACACTGATCTAAAAACAGTACTGTTTCCTTTTAGATCATCTTGTTACATGTAACGACTCAGAATCAGAGTCATACAGCACAAAAACATACCCTTTGGTCCAACTTGTCCATGCTGACCAGATACCCCAAATTAATATAGTCCCATTTGCCAGCATTTGGCCCATATTCTTCTAATCCCTTCCCATTCATTTACCTATCCAGATGCCTTTTAGATGCGTCATTGTACCAGCCTCCACCATTTCCTCCAGCAGCTCGTTCCATATACACACCAACCCGTGTGGGAGAAGTTACCCCTCGAGCCCTTTTTAAATCTTTCCCCTCTCACCTCAAAACCTGCGTCTTCTAGTTTTGGACTCACCCACTCTAGGAAAAAGACTATGGCTATTCACTCAATCCATGCCCCTCAACTTTAAAAACCCTTAAGGTCACCCCTCAGTCTCTGACAGCCCAGGGAAAAAAGTCCCAGCCTATTCAGCCTCCCCCAAAAGATCAACCTTTCAGTCCCGCCACCATCCTTGTAAATCTTTTCTGCACCATCTCAAGTTTAACAACATCCTTCCTACAAGAGGGCAACCAGAACTGTACATAGTACTTCAAAAGTGGCTTCACCAATGTCCTGTGCAGCCACAACACGGCATCCCAAATCCTATATTCAGTGGTCTGACCAACCAAAGCAAGTGCACCAAACTACTTCACCATCTGTGACTCCACCTTCAAGAAACTTCACCTGCACTCCTTGGTCTTTGTTCAGCACCACTCCCCAGGGCCCTACCATTAAGTGTATAAGACCTGCCCTGGTTTGCCTCACCAAAATGCAACATCTCACATTTATCTAAATTAAACTCCATCTGCCATTGGCCCATCTGATCAAGGTCCCGTTGCACTGAGATAATCTTCATTGCCCACCAATCACATACTTTGGTGTCATCAGCAAACTTACTAACCTTGCCTAAGATAACAGTGTGGAGCTGGAGGAACACAGCAGACCAGGCAGCATCAGAGGAGCAGGAAAGCTGACATTTCAGGTCAGGACCCTTCTTTAGAAATCCTGCTCCTCTGATGCTGCCTGGTCTGCTGTGTCCCTCCAGCTCCACACTTATCTGACTCCAGCATCAGCAGTTCTTACTATTTCCTACTAACCATGCCTCCTTTGTTCATTTCCAAATCATTTATATAAATGATGAAAAGCAGCAGATTCAGCACCAATCCTTGTGGCACACCACTGGTCACAGGCTTCCAGTGTGAAAAAATAACCCTCCACCACCACCCTCTGTCTCCTACCTTCAAGCCAATTTTGTATCCAATTGGGTAGCTTCCCTGGATCCCATGTGAAATAATACTAACCAGTTTACCATACATCCTTCAGACACATGCTTCCTGAAGCAAAAACATGCATCTGCTTTTTTTTAAAAAAAAGAGAGAGGTCAGTTTGAAATAGTTCCAAATCATATATCTAGCGCATATTAAATTTCTCATGCATTTAGCATCTCAGGAAAACTGGAGTAATGATCCTTTGATAAAACAAAATACTGTAGATCTGAAACAAAAATAGAAATTGCTGGAGAAACTCAGCAGGTCTGGAAGCATTAGTGGGAAGAAAGCACAGTTAACAGTTTGAGTCCGGTTGAGAAGAAGAGTCACCAGACTAGAAACTTAATTGTTTCTGCCCACAGATACTGTCAGGTCTGAGTTTCTCCAGCAATTTCTGGTTTTCTTAACAATCCTTTGATGTCTGATTCCCGGGTTTGATTTGCATCCAGCTAGAGTACAATCAAACTAACAAGCCAAATAAACCTTTCATTTCAACATTCAATTTCTCTTGAGGGAGAAGGATTGCAAGAGACAACAGAGAAATAAGACAATGTGTGTTAATCCCTCATTCTTCTGCAGTGAGACAGATTTGCCATTAGTGGGAGCTGGTGTCTAAACTGTGTCCTTTAGAAGTGTTCCTACAGAAGCAGTGTTTGATCTGAATGACAAGTTTTAATGGATGGCTACAGAGTCAGATACATGGAATAGTTAGTGAATGAAATAATCCTCATTTTAGAAACTTCCTAATTAGCTTTCTCATCAGCAACAGACTATGTTTCAAAATCTCCAAAGCTTCCAGAAGTGATCTGATATTAGCTTTTCACTGTGCATTTAAAGCATACGTCCTTCAAACACTGATTGGCTTTAGCTGGCATATTCGATGGATGATATTTTGATCATAAAAGGGGCAACACAATGGCTCAGTGGTTAGCACTGCTGCCTCACAGCACCAGGAACCTGGGTTCAATTCCACCCTCAGGCGACTGTGTGTGGACTTTGCACAATTCTCCGAGTCTGCGTGGGTTTCCTCCCACAGTCTAAAAATGTGCAGCCTAGGCGGATTGGCCATGCTAAATTGCCTGTAGTGTCCAGGGATGTGTAGATTAGGTGGGTCACGGCGTAGGGTGGGGAGATGTGTCTGGGTGGAATGTTTTGAGGGTCAATGTGGACTTGTTGGGCCAAGTGGCCTGTTCCCACACTGTAGGGATTCTATTATCTATGATGTTGTGTCTTGACTTCTTAACATAGCTCCATATATCTCTTTTTTCCATAGATATAGATAATGTTATTAAAATGGTAATGTCATTGCACTAGAGTTCCAACGTTGATGTAGATTTGAATCCACCATGGCAGAGGGTGGAATTTATATTTGTTTCTTAAAATAAATCTAGAATTAAAAGCTAGTCCAGTGGTCACCGTTGTTAATTGTTTTAAAAATCCCTCTGGTTCACTAATTTCCTTCAGGGAAGGAAATCCGCCATTCTCACCTGGTCTAGCCTACATGTGATTCCAGGCCCACAGTAGTGTGGTCGACAGTAAACTACCTACTAAAATGGCCTAGGAAGCCACTCAATTCAAGAGCAGTTAGGGATGGGCAATAAATTCTGGCAACATCCTATGAATGATTTAAAAAAGAAATCCATGTCCAGAGGAGGTTGTGCACAAGACATTTCAGTTTGTAATTAATCAAATGTTTCCATGATCAATTTCCATAAATGAGACCACATTACACCCTACCAATCACATTGTGGTTCATCCATTAATTCAGGGTTTGTCCACAGTGGGACCGAAAAAAGGAAAGAGAGACACAGACACAGAGGGACAGAGTTGAATAGACATTAAATGATGGGCTATGGAAAATATTATAACCAAATCCTTTCCGCCCTCTCCCACTCTGTACTCAAGGCAGTCCTGGTGTGCACCATATTACTTAACACATTTGCCAGTGCAGTACAGCTTTACTGTTGCTTGACAGTGATATAATGCAGATCATTGTAACACATGCTTCATTATATTGATCAATAATGGCAGACTACAGCAGCCTGTGGCCACTGCTGGGCAATTGTTGGATAGCTCTCAGACAAAGAGCAGATCAGAACAAAGAGGATGGAAAAGAAAGTCAGTGGTGTAAGAAAAATGGGAAAGACGATCTGTCTAAATGAGTAAATGAGGAATATGAACAGCCTAAAAGAGGAAAGCTCATGCCTTTGCTTGTGAACAAATACAAAGAATGTTATTTTTCCCCCCTCTCTCAACAAACCGATCCAACAATCCCCCTTTCAGTCAGTTGTTAGTCGCAAATGACTTTGGGCATTTCTTCACATAACAAGGCATGGCTGCATAGAAGGAAAGAGCTAGAATAATAGCTTCTCCTGTGAAGATTACTGTCATTAACGTAAAGTTGCTGTGTCTGCTGCATTAGCAAAACCAAATCTATTGTGAAATTTATAAAATAAATAAAATAAAACTTGAGAAAGTGGATGTTGGAAAATGTTTTCTTCAAAGGAGAATCTGTATTGTAAACATTCACCTGCCAGATCCTGCCCATCCCAGCAATCAAAACAAGAGGTAGGAATGGAAAACTCCACAACAGGTAGTCTCGGTAACTCAGTCAAACAAGTACAACCCCTAACAAGATTAAGGACTATTATGTAAATATCATCTTGCTAGAACAACAAAATCTGTATTTATATAGTGACTGCAAATTCAGAAAACATCTTGAAGTGCTTCACAGGAATACTTTAAAATCTGGTACTGAGTCATTCAAGCAAATAGCAAACAGGTTAGGGAAGGCAATGGCCTAGTGGTATTAAATCGCTGGACCAGAGACCCAGGTAATGTTCTGGGGATCCAGGTTCGAAACCCACCATGGCAGATGGTGGAATTTGAATCAAAAAAAAAAATCTGGAATTAAGGGTCTAATGATGACCACAAATCCATTGCTGATTGTTGGGAAAACCCACCTGGTTCACTAACTTCCTTCCTTACCTGGTCTGGCCTACAAGTGACTCCAGACCCACAGCAATGTGGTTGACTCTTAACTACCCTCTGGGCTATTAGGAATGGGCAATAAATGCTGCCTGGCCAGCGACACCCTCATCCCGTGAACGATGAAAGGAAATGTTCAGGCAGGTCATGGAGGTAGATCTTAGTGTGACTGGTTCAAACACCACCTTCAGGAGGCCCCAAAGAGGAAGCTGATCTGGATGTCTCAGACAGCAAGAGCCACTGTCAAATATGGTGACTTGCACTTAGTTCCTCTTTTCTATTAAAGTCAAACTTCCAATAAATTACCCTCTTTTGCCTTTATAGTAACTGACCGCATCCTATAAAATGACCAAGTACCTCCTACACATCTCAGAATTTGTTCTATGGGTCTGGTCATCACTGGTTAGGCTGGCATTTATTGCCCATCCCTAATTGCCCAGAGGGCAGTTAAGCGTCAGCCACATTGCTGTGGGTCTGGAGTCACACGTAGGCCAGACCAGGTAAGGATGGCAGATTTCCTTCCCTAAAAAGGACATTAGTGAATCAGATGAGTTTTTACACCAATCAATCAACAATGGTTACACAGCCAACCAGTGGCTAGCTCTTTATTCCAGATTTTGCTGAATTTAAATGGTGGGATTTGAACCCAGGTCCCCAGAGGACTGAAATAAAATAAAGAACTGTTGGGTGCTGGAGATGAGACAAAAACAGAAACTGCTGGCGAAACTGACAGACCTGATGAAGAGTTACTGGATGCAAAACCTTAGCTCTGCTTTCCTCCCACAGATGCTGACAGATCTGCTGAGTTTCACCAGCAGTTTCTGCTTTTTGTCCCCAGAACAATGGCCTGTGATACTGAAATACTAGTCCAGTGATATTACTACAATACCACCTTCCCTGGCCCAATCCAGCCTTGGCAAATCCTAGGAATCAAGCCACATTGAGGAAGAGATACAGGCAAGAACAATTACATTTAAAACATAATTGGACAGGTACACTGACGTGAAAGGTTTACAGGGATATGGGCTAAACACAGGGGCTAGTTCAGTTCAGGGAACCTGGTCAGCATGGACAAGTTGGACCGAAGGGCCAGTTTCTGTCTTGTATGACTCCATGAGTCTAAGTAATCCCTATAAATCAGCCCAGCACAAGGCAAAGAAAACCCCTCCGACTTCCAAAATTTACCATCAGCTTTCTATAAACTTTTCACGTTCAAAGTTGCCTTCAGTGATATTCGTCCGAGCAGATTTCCTGATCCAAGCCTATCGCAGCCACCTGATATCTGCTGATTAGGCGCTTGTATTAGTCCAAAATTTTAAAGAGCATCTTACGGATGGAATGAGAAGCAGAGGCAGCACGGTGCCTCGGCGGTTAGCACTGCTGTCTCACAGAGCCAGGGACCCAGGTTCTTTTCCACCCTCTGGCGATGTCTGTGTGGAGTTTGCACATTTTCCCCACGTCTGCGTGGGTTTCCTCCGGCTGCTCCGGTTTCCTTCCACAGTCCCAAGATGTGCAGGTTAAGTGGATTGGACATTGTAAATTGCCCATAGTGTCCAGGGATGTGCAGGCTAGACATGAGAAATGCAGGGTTACAGGGATAGGGTGGGTGCGGGGTAGTCTAGGTGGGACGCTCTTCCGGAGGGTCAGTGTGCACTTGATGGGCCGAATGGTCTGCTTCCATATTGTAGGGATTCTCTGATTCTAAGTTTGCCATGTTTCCAGATGGTTAGGGCCTTGACAGCTGTAGGCACAATCTCCAAAACTGAAGTAAAACAACAAACTGCAGATGCTGGAAATCAAACAAAAGTAGAAATCGCTGTAGAAACGTCATCCATGGGGAGAAAGCAGGGTTAATGGCTCAAGTCCAGTGACTCTTCATCAGAAGTCATGGAAAGTCAGCATATCAAATGAGCTGGAGGGTGAAGTGGAACTAGGCAGCAGTGCAGTTCTGAGCCTGTCTCAGTTGGTGTTGGTCAAGAGTGTACGTGTGGCGACACATGGTACTAAGTGTGGATCTCAGGGTGCAGTAAGAACAGTTGTCTGTCTGAGGAGTGTTGTACACAGGAGGTACCTGTGATCCTAGGTGGATTCAAAACACGAAGGATGAAACTTCAGTCACAACACATATCAGCAGTCTCTAAGCCACAGACAGACAGTCATTGAGAAATGAAATGCGGCTGTGGTAGTGAATTTTGGCAAAGACTTTATCAAATACCAGGAGAGAAAATGAAAGTAACAAATGGTGAACAAGGAGGAAAAAAGGTGAGAATGGGAATCTGGTCAGACAGAGGAGCAGAATGTCTTCAAGGTGGGCATATCTGGAACAGATGTGCCAGTGAGTTAAACAGGAAAATGAAACCAAGAACTGAAGAGATTTGAAACAAAAACAGAACACACGAAGAGTCATACCAGACCCAAAAAGTTAACTCTTCTTTCTCTCCACTGATGCTGCTAGGCCTTCTGAGTTTCTCCAATAATTTCTGCTTCTGCTCCAATAACAAAGTGCAGATGCTCAAGATGACAAAATTGGGAGAGTGCAAAATCCAGATGGGTTATGGGGCTGATAAGATTAGAGATAAAGTGGGGCGAGGGATTGAAAACAGCGGATGAGAGTTTCACGAAGTTGAGATGTTGCTTGACTGTGAAGCAGTGAGCACAGGGGCAACATGTGAATAGTATTTGGTGCAAGTCATGATATGAGCAGCACAGTTTGGAATACCCTGTTTCCAGAGGGTAGAATGTGGGAAACTCGCCAGGAATGCATTTGACCAGACAAGTCTGGAGATAGGAACAGTGTGGATGAGAATTTCAGCAACAAAATAACGTGGAGTGATGCAGAGACGAGTGGGTGATGTTGCAGAGGTGGAAGCATCTCCAGGCAAATACAAGAGAGGTTGTAACAGTATGGCTCAGTCTCAAGCAGTTGCCAGGGACAGAGGTGGAAAACCACCAGCAAGGGAGCAGAGTCTATGGTGGGAACTGAAGATATTAGCTTCAGCCTTCCCTATATTTAATCAAAGGAAAATTCTGCTCATCCAGCAGGAAACATACAGCACAGTCTGAGTAAGACAACGATCTGATCAAATAGTTCTTGATGTCAACTGAACTGCTTCAAGTACTTGATACGTATGAAATACATACTTGAAGCATTTTAGTACAGCCTTCACTTTGAAGACAATTTAAAATTTTAATTTGCCGATATAAATCCCTTATGGCACAGTTTGCCATGGATAACAACAGTGTAAATAAATGCCTAAACATCAGAGAGATAGTTTATCTACAAAGGTGATGTTTGCAGCAATACAAACATTAATCACAGTTGACTGGTGGCTGGATTGAATGGTGCAGTATCACCATGTTACTGGTGTACAAAACAAAAGGACCTAAGAACTAGGAGTAGGCAATTCAGCCCCTTGAACTTGCTCCTTCGTTTGATTCAATCATGGCTGATCTCATCTCAGTCTCAACTCCACTTTCTTGCCCTCCCTCCATAACCCTGCAACCCCTTAATAATTAAAAATTTACATCCTCCTTAAATTTACTCAATATCCCAACTTCAAGCAAATGCTGGGGTAGTGAAATTTCACAGATTCACAACCCTTTGAGACTATTAACTCTATGAAAACGAGATATTAGCTGTTAAGTGGTTACTTGATTCAACATCCCCCCAACCTCCTCACTTGAAGTAACGTGTAATACTCCATTCTGCTGAAGAGTCACTGAATCCGAAACATTAACTCTGCTTTCTTCCCAGATGCTGCCAGACCTGCTGAGTTTCTCCAGCATTTTCCATTTTTGCTTCAGATTTCTAGCACCTGCAGCTCTTGGTTTTATGTAATACTCTGGTTGCGAGGAGGAAACAGTCAGAGTTGCTGCATTTTTGTACAAGACTGATCCAAAGTTGGAACTTGATTAACGCACTGGCATGAAATTTAGAGAGTAAATCCATTGTTAGAATTTAATTGAGAGTGCGTGGAAATTTCACTATTTTTCTGGAGTTAGGGGGTTTCTAAAATAGGATGTTTGTTTTGACTGTCTTGGTGATTCCAGCAGGTTTCTTGGAGGGGGGTGTGGAGAAGAAAAAACAGGTTGAACTATCTAGTTGAATTGGTAAGAATGATAAGTTAAAGGCATGATATCACACAAATGCTTGCTTATTTTACAAATGGTTTGTAGGGAAAAGTAGACATAAGAAATTTCCTAGTCTAATGGTTAAATTATAACCTAGCATTTCGTCATTGTTACACATTAGTGTAGTTCTAAACAGCATACAAAGCAACTTGTAATACAAAAAGGTATGGCACTGGGTAATCAGTTACAGCACCAATACAGTCAGTGCTGGCACAGTAACACATCTGAACGCTAATCCAGGCTGGTTTCAGAGTTTGTTTTCGTATGCACCCCTTTTGAAGTACTAATGCACAAAGAAATGATCAAGTCTCAAATTACTGTACATGTCACGAGAGCTGCCCATCACAAAGATTTTTTTTTGATAGCAGTAACTGATCCACTGGCACACTGTACCGAATGAGTCCTTTTAAGTGCATTCTGCTCCTCTGGCCCTGTGGCACTGATAAGTACACACTTGTACAACAAAGCCAAGCCGCTCTTTGAAGGGAATCATTGACTCTTACAGCCACACCTGGCTGACAAGTTTGTCGATGGAGGCTGTAACAAAGCAGGAAAAGAATACATTCTGCATGCAGCCTCCTTCGCAAGTGCATTGTAAAGTCTAGAGCAGGCCTGTGTGGTAACAAATACTTTGCTGATTGGTAATGCATTCTACCCTCCAGTTATTATGCACAAGGCGACTTAGGAAGCTGTGCTAACTTGCCAATCATGAACAACATGGTGGCTTCACTCTAGCATGGATACACTGGAGGGATATACCAGAACAAATTAAGATTGTGGACAATGCATTCCCAACACAGAATCAAGGACGCTGCATCAGTACTAAGTTCACTTAAACGTTTAACCTGCTCATAGTAACCCAGCAGCTTTTGACATCATTCCAAGCTCTGACTATAACTATTATTTTAAACAGACCTTTACTTATTTCCCCTCCCCATTATCTTTTTGAGAGAGGCACTCCTTGCAGGAGATCATTCTAGAAATCAGCTGGATAATTTTCTAAAATGAACAATTTACATTGCTGAGTTAGAAAACAATAAGTAGTGGGTAAGCAGGAGTTTCACTTTATTTTCCTTTCCACAATTACGTATAAATCACTTGGAAACACATTGCGTGTTCATCATGCCATTCATGAAGGAATAAAACAAGGCTATCCCCAGCAGGAACTTTTAGAAACGGGAAAATCCAGGCATAAAGAGGAGAATTGTTCCTTTCAAGGCTAAGCAACAAAAATTGGCCGACTGCATGAGACTTCAAAATGACTCCATTTAATTAAATGGCAAGTTCTCTCAGAATAAGATTCAGGCCTAGTCATCACTTTTAAAGTTAAAGTTAAACAGGTGGGGACCTGTGCCGGCATGTACATTCTCACAGGGTGCCTGAGTTTGTCGTTGGCTCAGACATCATTCTATGTCCCAGAAGTTTTGTTCAACTCCAGCAACTATTTAACTCTCCTGGTACGTGGAGTGCAACCTCGGAAACAATATCCCAATGAGCAGAGGCAAGCTGCACAAATTGCACGGAAAGCTGTTTAATTAATCGTTCACTTTTACCCCCCATGGCCTACGCTCTCTATTTTGACTGAAGTCCTGCTGCCCCAGGTGTTCAATTTCCTCCAGCCCCTTGACTTTATTAGTGCTCAGTGTCGTGATTGGTGGCCATCTGCAGCCTCATTTCATCAGCCTCTGGTTTGTCCTTGGGAAATAAGGTCCTCACTGAGCAAGGAAACAAAATGCTGCTTTGTCCATGGCTGGCAAATCCCAACATGCCTCAGCTTTCATAAAAGATATTTCTTCTCCCTCAAACCACACACCCCACCTACTCTCCACTACAACTTAGTCGCCTATGCTTATCACCAATGGTACTTCTCAGTTTAACAAACTGAAATATTTAAGAAACACTGCACAAGATAGCAATTGCATTTATTATTAGATAACTGAAAATTTGCCTTTTTTAAAAATTCAGGAATCATCTGCAGATTCATGTGACTCAAAATGTTAGCTATGGGTCAGAAAACAAGGCTTACAGTCATGATTAGCATATACTTCCAACCACCTCAATATTCTGTCATGCAGAAAGTGCAAACTGTGCACATTTTTTTTCAAACCAGCTGCAGCCATGTACAGTAAATAATATTTTACAACACTAGTTTATTTATAAGAATAGTGGAAATGGAGGAGGGGAAGAGATGGGACCAGTGAGCCAAAATTCAGATTCCAAGCCTTGAGAATTAAGGCTGTCTTAAACATTAATAATACAGCACATACTTCATGCTTCTCATTAAGGTCACATGACTGGCTATAGCCATCTTTTCCCCCAGGAAAAATGGCTGGCAGTTTTCTGGGACTGGTGTGGTGTGTGCAAAATCTCAGATTGGGGGCTGGGAAACAACAGTGGATGGGGTAGGGGTGTTAGAGAATTGTCATCGTAGAGCGGGGTGTTGATTGACAGTACAATAGGTGTCAGAGGCTGGAAAAGGGATTCATCTCTTGCAGAAACATCACCAGATTTACAAAACATAATTGAATTAATTGCCTAGATCTTGATCTTAAACATGAAGACAAAGGCATTTGGTGCTTGATGTGTATTCTGCAATCCCTTTTCTAATCAAATTTAACATCAAAATAATTCCCTTGATCTACTTTTTGCAGTTTAGTTTCTATATATTTTTTAAAGCTCTGCCACAGAACAAAGAACGTGCAAGTTACTTGAAAACTTCAAACTTTTCATATTAAAATAACTTCTTGATATCCAAACATTACGTTGGCATTTTACTTCAAATTGTAAAGCCTTCCTCTTAATCTTTCCTACCCTTGGATGTACAGCACTCAAGCTTCCAATGTAGATGTAGTGTCCGGAGTCAGGTTTATACAGTTATGATTGTTACAACTTAGTTTAACATTACAGGCCGTTCACCAAAACAAATTCAATGCCTCTAATTCTGTCATTTCATTGAATGCATTACGCTAACAATTCTGAATGATATTGCTCTCTATATTCCTACCTCAGTCACTATTGATAATGCAGCCCGAAACAAGGATGAAACAACATGTTACCTCTCCTGTAGCAGGGTCAGAAATCTACACTAAATGAGGCCATTTGATCAATCAAGTCTATGCTGGCTCTCCACATGGCAATCCAGTTAGCCCCATTTCCCACTCTATCCCTGTAGCATTTCACAAGGTCATCTCCTTCAAGTGCCCAACCAGTTTTCTTTCGAAAGAATTGATCTGTCTCTGCTTCCATCACCCTCCTGCTCAGCTAGTTCTCGCTCATTACTACTTGCTGCATTAAAAAAAATTTTCTTCACATTTCCTCTGAACGACTTTTCCAAAACCTCAATTTTGTGTCCCTTAGTGTTTATACCAACAGCAAATGTATTAAAAAAGATTATGAAAATCCCCATAATTTTGAGTGCAATTTTTATGACATTTTAATATTGAAAACAGTTGTGGAGTAATGTCCCTTGAGACAGACATAATCAGATTTGTCTGAGTTCACATCACCAATAGATTCAAGTCAGTTAATCAACCAACCATTGCAAAGGCCATCAACACTGGAAATTCATGGAGGTGACAAAAATAGAAGCATGCAGGAAAGGAAGTCCTGGTGAATTATATATTCTGTGACTCAGTGGATAGCATTCCTGGCTCAGTGTCAAAAGGCTCTGGAGTTGAAGTTACACTCTGGGCTCGCAGGGCAGTGCGCCACCATTACCACACTGCTGGAGGTTTCTGAGCTCAGCAGCAGAGATTTTGCGGCATCCTGCCTACAGAATGGATCCCATCAAGCTATGTCACAGGGAACAGACTACCTGCTGCACGGAAGGCCACGGTGTGTGCTAAACGGCTGTAAAGTGCTCTGGGACATTATCAAAGGTGCCATATCAATGCAGGTCTTTCTTTCTTCAGTATGAAATTGCATGTTAGTGCTGTAATATTGTGGATTGCAAAACAAAAAATAGGAGAGTATTTGTTTATACCTTGTTTGGCGGGGGGTGGGGGTGGGGGTGGGGGTGGGGGAGGAAGCTTATCCAGCTGCTCTACCCTCAACAGGCAGCGACTGCTGTCAGGGTGCTGGCTGACAGACATTCAAACAAGTTCATGTATTCGGACATCAGTCATCAATGGACTGCTCATTTTGGAAAAAGGGAGGGGAGTTATCATTGTCCTGAAAAGGCCAGTCCCAGCACATAACCACATTTACACCCTTTCCGCAGAACAGGAGGGGGCTATTAAACCCTTCCTGCCTGCTCCTTTATTCAATTAAATCTTGGTTTGACTGTACCTTGTCCCCTTGTTCCACTGACCCAAAACCAAAATCCATCACTCTCAGTCCTGAGATTTTATAGTTCAGTGAACACAGCTCTTCAGAGAGAGAATTCTAAATTTCTTGTACTTTTTTGTGTGGAGAAATATTTCCTGATTTTACTTAAAAATGTCTTGGCTCAAATTTCAATGTTGAGCCTCCCTGGTCCTTGATCCCCTCATAGCAGAAAAATAGTTTCCCTCTTTCTACCCAATCAAATCTTTTTATTGTTTTAAACACACCAGCTGACCCTTCAATCTTCTCGACATAAGGAAGTATGCCTGCCTCTTTGTAGGTTATGTGGAACAATCCCTCTTCCGTACCTACACTGGCCCTAAACCCCACCTCTTCCTCCGTTACATTGATGACAAAATCGGCGCCGCCTCGTGCTCACACGAGGAGCTCGAACAGTTCATCCAATTCACCAACACCTTCCACCCCAACCTGAAGTTCACCTGGACCATCTCCAACACTTCTCTCTCCTTCCTGGACCTCTCTGTCTCCATCTCGGGCAACCACCTAGAGACAGATGTCCATTTCAAGCCCACTGACTCCCACAGCTACCTGGAATACACGTCCTCCCACCCACCCTCCTGCAAAAATGCCATCCCCTATTCCCAATTCCTTCGCCTCCGCCGCATCTGCTCCCAGGATGAGACATTCCAATCCCGCATATCTCAAATGTCCTCATTCTTCAAGGACCGCAACCTCCCCCCCACAGTGGTCGAGAACGCCCTCGACCGTGTCTCCCGCATTTCCCGGAACACATCCCTCACGCCCCGTCCCCGCAACAATAATCAAAAAAGAATCCCCCTCGTCCTCACATACCACCCCACCAACCTCCGGATCCAACGCATCATCCTCCGACATTTCCGCCATCTGCAATCAGACCCCACCACCAAAGACATTTTTCCCTCCCCACCCTTATCTGCCTTCCGGAGGGACCACTCCCTCCGCGACTCCCTTGTCCGCTCCACACTCCCCTCCAGCCCCACCACACCCGGCACTTTTCCTTGTAACCGCAGGAAGTGCTACACCTGCCCCCACACCTCCTCCCTCACCCCAATCCCAGGCCCCAAGAAGACTTTCCACATCAGGCAGAGGTTCACCTGCACATCTGCCAATGTGGTATACTGCATCCGCTGTACCCGTTGTGGCTTCCTCTACATCGGGGAAACCAAGCGGAGGCTTGGGGACCGCTTTGCAGAACACCTGCGCTCAGTTCACAACAAACAACTGCACCTCCCAGTCGCGAACCATTTCAACTCCCCCTCCCATTCCTCAGACGACATGTCCATCCTGGGCCTCCTGCAATGCCACAGTGATGCCACCCGAAGGCTGCAGGAACAGCAAATCATATTCAGCCTGGGAACCCTGCAGCCCAATGGCAATGTGGATTTCACAAGCTTCAAAATCTCCCCTCCCCCAACCGCATCCCAAAACCAGCCCAGCTCATCTCCTCCTCCCTAACCTGTTTTGCCTCTCACCTCAAGCCACACCCCCATCTCCTACCCACTAACATCATCCCGCCCCCTTGACCTGTCCGTCCTCCCTGGACTAACCTATCTCCTCCCTACCCCCCTACCTACACTTACCTTTACTGGCTCCATCCCCGCCTCTTCAACTTGTCTGCCTCCTCTCCACCTATCCTCTCCTCTATCCGCCTCCCCCTCTCTCCCTATTTATTTCAGAACCCTCTTCCCCTCCCCCATTTCTGATGAAGGGTTTAGGCCCGAAACGTCAAGTTTTCCTGCTCCTATGCTGCTGCTTGACCTGCTGTGTTCATCCAGCCCCATGCTTGTTATCCCTGCAAGCCAAGTACTTTGCTTTCATATTAATGCAAACCAGGTTTATGCAACATGTCCCAGCAAATAAATACTTTGAAACCTCAGCATCATTCTGGTGAATCTGGGCAACTACCTATCCAAAACCAAATTAACGTTTTTGAGGAGCACAGTTCAGAAATTGAACACTGTACGTATCCTGAGCTCTAAATGGCTGAAGCATCAATATATTCCTCTGTTTATTCCTTCTTAGCAATTCCACGTCTTTGATCCAAAGGCCAACGTATCTATTTGCTTTCTTGACTGTATTTTATGCATTTCCACTACCCTATCAGAGGCTCAAGAACAGAGGAAAGAACAGGAGCAGGCATTTGGCCCCTTGAGCTGGCTCCATTAATTGACGAGATTGCATCTTATTTGATCCAATTTGCTGTCTGCCCTCCCCTTGACTCCCTTGTGGATCATAATTATCTAAAATAATTTCCACACATATTGAAAACACCTAACTCTACATAACCGCCACCACACTCAAACGCTCCACCGTCCTTAAATTGCTGAGGTAGCTTGTCCAATGTCCAGTACACAGGCTGACCAGAAAGCTGCTCCAACTAACACTGGAGTCATAAGCCACTGACTTCAACCCCCACCACAAACTCAATTTCTGATTCTATCCATCACCTTGGACCAAGGCTAAATTAAGACTGCAACTTGGTGCCATAATTAACACGGAGATAAATTGAATTTCTAACCATAATATATACCATCACCAACAGTACTTCGCCCAAATCTGCTCCTCTCAGCCTATCCACGGCTAGAACCCTTGCCCGTGCTTCTAGACTTCACACTTCATTGCCATCCAGACTGGCCTCTCAAGATTTAACTTCTGTAAACCAGAGTTCATTGAAAGTCTTGTAGCCCATATTCAAATTTGTACCAAGGGCAGAATTTTACAGGGGCGAGAAGAGAGATATTAAAGGCTCCCCCACCCACTCCACACAGCTGAGAAGAATTCCACCATGCAG
Source organism: Ginglymostoma cirratum (assembly GCA_024137785.1). Lineage (NCBI taxonomy): Eukaryota > Metazoa > Chordata > Chondrichthyes > Orectolobiformes > Ginglymostomatidae > Ginglymostoma > Ginglymostoma cirratum. The sequence continues at coordinate 56,958,902 of JAHRHZ010000267.1, read as the reverse complement.
AAATAACACTGCAGGTGGGCTAAATTATAGCAAGAAAGGAACAACACTGGAGGTGTTCTCGAAGCCAGAGGGCTGTAGAAGCTCAATCACTGCAGATCTAGACAGAAATAGACAAATTACTGAAGACTAACGATATTGACAGGATTCGGAAATAACGCAGGAAAATAGCATTGATGCAGATGATCAGTCAAGATCAAGTTGAATGGCAGAGTGATCTCGATGGGCTGAATGGAAAATTGAAGCAATTCATTGCTCTTCTGGAGATCATCTTAGTCAACACTGACCACAGAGTGAACCTGCTTCCAACAGACTTAGAAGGCACTAATTGTCATTTTCTTGAACACCACACCTTCCCTTCATCCTTCATGATTTCTCTTCCCTCTCCCACCTCAAAAAAAAAGCATAAAAAGCAACCCTGGCTGACTTCTGTTCAGACAGAACGAACATATCTCTGGTAGATCCAAAAATAAAATCAAACAGCGCAATGTTCCATTCTCAACAGACTGGAAACAAACAATTTTCATGCTGTATAGTGTGCTCCTGGGATTAATCACACTTACATTAGAAATCAGTCTTTTGAGATAGAGTGAAAGTGATTTGGGGCTGGCTCGAATTTCAATTTAAGAAGGCATTGATTTAAGTGGTGGCTAATTTTGTTGAAATCAATAACCGATATTCAAAATAAAAAACAGCTAACTTCAAAAGAGGACAAGCCATTTTTAGAGACAGTAAGAACTGCTGATACCGGAGCCTGAGATAACAGGACCCGTAACGTCAGCTTTCCTGCTCCTCTGATGCTGCCTGGCCTGTTGTGTTCCTCCAAGCCATTTTTATCATATGCTTTCAGCCATGTGTTTATCCACTCCCAAAGGAAGTATCCCTGCCCCTGCTGTTGTATCTATCCAATGTGACCACGAAAACACTCTAGCGTAGGTAGACCTCTCCTCAATTTCAGATAAATTGATGGTTTGGCTTCAATCTCCTAACTTGCTGCATATTGATATTACAATTCGCAATTTAGGCATAGACCAAAAAAAGTTGCTTTTTCCAAGATCAAAATATTGCACCTTCATTTTTGAAAAACTGACTCAAAAGTGCAATCTTCCTTTACTCCCTCATCTGCTGCTCAGTGTTAAACCTTTGCTAAATAGGAGGAAATGGAGTAGTGACAGAAATACTGAGCTCTTCCTGTTACAGGCAGAACCAGTTGGATTCAATACAACTTTTTTTGTTAGAGGCAAGTTTCCAATACACCTTCTAAGTATCAATAGTACACTTGCACCAGAAGGTATTCAAACAAATCGCTGGATCAATAAACAGGATAAGAATTAAATCTATAGTCATGCCAGTCAAAAGGCAATACTCTTCAAGACTTTCAACTTCTGGCAATGATATCGTTATCTCCACAGCCCCACGTAAACTTTGATCAGTCACGATTCACCCCCTAACACACTGGTATTTGCTGTTAAGTTACAAAACGGCCCTGGGTTACCAATTTCGGTGCTCGAGCCTCGAGCACTTTCTCTGGTAACATTTCTGCTGGCTGATCCACCGAATGGAACAAGTTGAGAGCACAGATAGCCTTACTCTTTCCAAGTCAGAAAACAAGGGATTTGTATCTCAGGAAGTTGTCAGTATAGTAGTCACATCTGCGTATGATATCAGATATGGAAAAACCCAGGAATTAGAATTATTCAAACCTCGCTTCAGAAATAAACAAGCATCAAATTCATTTCATTTCCACAATGAATCATTGGAATTGTTTCAGGAAACAAGAGGGAGGCCCATTGAGTCCACCCTCTACCATCTTGCTATAACAATAATAGTTACTGACTAGTCAATCCATCACCATCAATTAGTCCACAATACAGATAGAAATGACTGGAGGAAATTCAGTGTCTGAGAACTTTGGGGACCATGGGTTCATGATCACTTGTTCCTGACTTACACATTACACTTAGCGAATATCAGGTTCAAAATTATTCATTTGCCACATTCTCATACTTAGCCCTACGTACTTGGAACCCACTTTTCAAATCTTTAGCATCTCAAAACTGGCAGTGAATTCATCCAAATTTCTCATTTCCATGCCTTCTGTATCTATTTGATAGTCAGGGTCATGGTATATCTTTGCATCCCCAAACAAAAGTAAAATGTGCATCAAGGTAGAGCAGCTATCAGCTCTAGCAGAAACTATTAGTTGCTCACACTGACCAGAGTTTTTCTCAATTGCATTACTTATTATAACCAAGTGTGCTCTTGATCTAGAAACATCTGCAGGACAATCATGTTTAACTGCATTTCAACTATAACACTATTCAAAAAAAAAAAAACACTGCATGCGGTCCTGTTGTAAGGACATTTTCAATTGAATTGTGGAGAGAGAAGGGCTTCCATGCAGGAACTGATGGATTACAACACACTGTTTATGTTACTTCAAAGTAAGCTTTCAGGATGAGCACTATGCCTACACAAAGTACACTCCAACGTCAGCTTCAGAGATTTCACTTCAGCCCTTCCTGACACCCCATTCAGTGACTTGAATGAGAACTCAGTAAAAAAGAAATAGAGAGCACTCTAAACAGTTACACCAGCCAGAGAGTTGGGGGGTAACCTTCCATGCTGATAAAAATCATTAACATCCAATTAAAAACAGACAGTAAGATTTTCTATTTGTATTTAGAAAGGAAAAGAACAAGTGAAGCGAGTGCTGGTCCTCTAGAGAAGGAGCCTGGGGAATTAATAATGAAAAATAAGCAAGTAGTGGATAAATTGAGCAGATATTTTGCATCTGTCTTCACTGTATAAAACACATAACATCCTAGAAATAATTGTGAACCAGTGGAATTTAGAAGAGGTGGTGATCTTACTAAAGCGCAAGATATTAAGGACTCTTGTTAGGGGGACAGCCTTGCGGGAGAGGCAAGGACAGAGTTTCAAAATAAGTTTCAACTCATTTAAGATGGAGTTGGGAAGAACTTCTTTTGCTCAGAGGATCGTGTGTCTTTGAAAGTGTCCTCCTTTAATGGCAGGGGAAGCAGAGTAATTGAATATTTTTAGGACAGAGGTAGATTGACCCTCGTTAGTTAAGAATCTAAGGTTATTGGGTCTAGGTGAAAATGTGAAGTTGGGGCCACAATCAGATCAGTCCTGAACTTGCTGAATAGCAGCTTGAGGGACTGAGGGGCCAAGTGACCCACTCCTGCTCCTAACTTGCACGTTTGTACATCTCCTGGGGAATGCATATGAACAAAGCTCATGAAAACTCCTTTAGACAAAAATCATTTCTTTATACAAAGCATGATGAGAACATGGAGCATACTTCCCCATGTAATAGCGGAGGTAAATAACGTGGATGTATCTGAGAGGAAGCCGAATATATAGACAAGGGAGGAAAGAGGTGTGGATAGGGTTCGATGAAGGCTTGGCAGGAGCTGGGCGAGTGTGGGGGAAGGTGAGGTAGGGAAAATGGATTCTTTCTCTTCTGTCAAATTCTATGCCATGCCGTGAGCATAAATACTTCCAGGAAACCACTGGGTCCCATCCTCTACGTACCCACAGGGAAGGACTGGCAAGTGTGTGACACCCAGTTAGTGAGTTTCTCAATTAGCAGTCTCACTTTGGTGTATGTGAACGGTAGGCTGAGTGTCATCCCTGGGGAAGACAGAAGCTACTAGGAAGCCAGATTGGCCCACGCTTCATGAGTTTAGGTGCTGAACTGAAAACTATTCACCTTTTAATGCTGGAGTGATGCTGTCAAAGCATTCTTCCTATAACAATGTGGCCAGTGTCCCAGCGTAAATCTAGAAGCAGGTTTGAAACTTCCACTTGGACTGTTGTTTCTAAAGAAAAAAATGAGGTTGCCCTAAACTGTAGTGCCCTAGGTCTATTCATTTCAAAACAACGTATTTTGGACTTGTCTGTCAAACAGTTGCTTAACTGATTTCATGATGATGGTTTATTTTTGCAGTTTTTATGATAAGGGGATGCACCCTGTTGCGAGGCGCTGGGTAATGAAGCAGGATGATTGCAGGTTTGATCTCTGTTCAGTGTAAGTTAACCAATCTCCAGCTATGATGACAAGAGCAGCTGGTTACTGTAAAGTCTCGTTCTGCAGGCAGCAAACTGCTCTGTTCTGTTCCACATCCACTGAGATTCAAACAGTGCTGATAAACGCAGCAGGATGCTTTAATTAGCCCCAGTCTCTCTGGGCTAAATTGGGGAACAGGGGGGATGAATGGAAGGGCTACAAAAGATTCCTGCTCAGTCCGTAGCAAGCCCTCCAGGAAGCACAAGTGGATGGTAACTGAAGACACAGTCAGTTGAGATGAGCTGGCGAACAGTGCAAATGACTTCAGTCACACTTTCTCCCCATTGCTGTAATTTTAGTCACCAACAGGTTTGAGGGGCTGAGTCCTCTCCCTAGTCCTCCACAATAATGGCTGCTCAACAAACTGAAGAAAGTTTCTGGTCTACTGTGGAAAACTGTTACTCTGCCAGTCAGCAGACCCTTAGCTCCATTGCACCATTTTAAAACAAGAGCCTGAACTGATCCTTTCCAGGAGACCTGTTGGGTGGGAAACGGAGAAGCACGACTCACAGACTTACAGTCTGATACTTCATCCAGGCAACACCCCATGCTTCACTCCACTCAGTGGCACCTGAATTTCGACTCTGATCTGGAGCAGTGCAAGTACAAACTGTGAACGCACCCGTGAGAGGAAGCAGCTGTAAGCTTTTTGCTTTAACGCTGTGGTGTGTAAGACATTGGCAATTTTAAAAAACAGGTTGGTGATTTGTAAGTTAAGTCCTAGAGAGGGGGAAAACGGGACTGGTAAAGTTGCGCTGATGAACGAAAAAAAACACAACACAGGCCTTTCGTAGTGTACTTCAAAAACATTGGTTGTCCCACGTGACCAAGCTCATGTTTCAATAGCCTACTGTCAAAGTTAAAAACAACGAGGCTGCTTCGGTAAACGACTGAAGTGACACTGACTCCCACCGAATCACGAGCTGTCACATTCAGAAAGGCAAAAACGGAGCACATTCTAAATTATTGATTTACATTGGTTCTGACACATAGCCACATGATGAACATGACAAGAGGAAAAAAAGTATCTAAAAGTGTCACTGGAAAAGGGCTCTCTCATAGAATCCCTACAGTGCTGAAAGAGGTCATTTGGCCCATCAAGTCTGCACCAATCCTCTGAAGAACATCCTACCCAGACCAATGCCCCATCCTATCTCTGCATTTCCCATTGGCCAATCCACCTACTTTGGACATCCCTAGACACTACAGGGCAACTTAGCTTGACCAATCCACCTAACTTGCATATCTTTGGACCATGGGAGGAAACCGGAGTATCTGGCAGAAACCCATGCAGACACAAGCAGAACGCATAAGCTCCATAGACAGTCATGTAAGGCTGGAATCATACCCAGGTCCCTGGTTCTGAAAGGCCACAGTGCCAACCACTGTCACCAGGCTGCCCAGTTCAAATAGAAGTGCAAGTTCACAAGTCATGGAATGTGCCCTGATGTAGGTTCACGGCTATTGATCTTTGTCCTAATGTGGATTCATGTGTCATGGAGTTAGCCCCATTGTAGTGTCACAGTTCATGGCTTTTGTCTCAATGTAGGTTCAAGGATCACAGTCTTTGTCCCAGTGTAGGTCCACAAGTCATGGTCTTTGCCCCAAAACAGGTTCAAGGGTCATGATCTTTGACTCAGTGTGGGTTGACAGATTGTGATGTTTACTTCAGACGCAGGGAGAACATGCAAACTCCATGCAGACAGGCACACAAGCCTGCAATCGAACCCAACTCCCTGGCGCTGAGGTAGCATTGCTACCTCAATGTCACCATGCTGTCCATTTCCACCATCTTTTCTTCTGCACAAAAACTGCCACCTGACATCACTCCTGAGGAACAGGTAAGCTCACCTTCTGAAAGCCCATGACAACCAGTTTTAACTGCCCACCAACCCTCTCTCCACTCCACTGTCACCTTTGGACTGTTGCAACATTGTCCAAACAGCACATGGTGCACGTTCACAAATTGTTGGAGGGAGGCAGGGCATGTTGTTAAGGCAATTAGGACAGTAAATGGGGCACCTGACTTTGTAAATAGGGGCATCAAATACAACAAGAAAGTCATGTTAAACCTTTCTAAATCGCTAAATCAGGCCTCACTGGGAGTCTTGTGTACAATGAGGCACCATACTTTCAGAAGGATGTGAAGAGAGGGTGCACAGGACACTTACCAGGATGATAGCTAGAATGAGACAGTTCAATTATATAAAGAGACAGGAGAAGCTGGGATTGTTCTCCTTCAAATAGAAAAGGCAAGGGGAGACTTAAATAAGGCATACAAAATTAAGAGGGGTTTTGTTGGAGCAAGTTGGGAGAAACTATTTCCTCTGGTCATAAATGATAAATAATTGGCAGAAGCTTGAGAGGAAATGAAGGGAAATTCCTTCACACAGTTGTCAAGATCTTGACTGCAGATAAAATGGTGATGAAATCAAATTCTACAGTAACTGGACATAGAGATAGGTGTGGGAATAAACTAAATAGCTCCTTCAACGAGCAGGAACAAGTTTGATGGGCTGAATGGTCTTCCCTTGTGCTGCAATTCTATTCGGTTGGGCACAATTCCTTCCAGTTAACATGGGTAAGACTTCAGAACTGAGATGTGGAGGAATTTCTTCAGCCAGACAATGGTGAATCTGTGGAACTCATTGCTGCAGAAGGCTATAGAGGCCAAGTGACAGAAGTAAATATGCTCTTGATTAGTAAGGGGATGAAAGGATAGGAAGGCAGGAAAATGGAGTTGAGAAACTCATCATCCATGATCAAATGGAAGAGCACACCCAATGGGCTGAAGGGCCTAATTCTGCTCTTTTGTCTTATGGTCTACACTTCTAATGAAAGACCTTGGGGTGTTTTGCCGTGTTGGAGGGAATTCAAGTAGCAGCAGCAGCTTGCACCTGTCATTCACCTTCAGTCAACAACTTGGTAAACTGCTTCAACTTTGCTCTCCTCCTTGTATCTGGAGTTGGTCATTTCACGCCATACGAGAAATGACACTGGGATGTGTGCACACCGCAGCCCTGAGCTTCAGTGTAACGTCATTTCCTGTTTGTGGGGGGAGTATCAGATTCCGTTTTGAATATTCCCTGGTACCAAACGAGCACAACCTCAGCCTTAAAACACAGCAATTAGAGATCCCTCTACTTTAGTTCGTCAGGTAAAAGAAAAATCTGTTTCACGTTAGTGTCAGTTATTCTGCAACATTCAAGCCGCAGAAAGCAAGCAGTGGCAACAAATGGTCCGACATTGCAAACAAGGCTCCACTTTTAAATGATTTAATTGAAGATACAACTGGTACAGGCTACGTGTGTGTCCGAGTTTTTGAAAATTAAATTAACAACAGTTGTCTATATTCAGCATCTTGTTTCACCATTATTATTTTTGGCCAGAAACTATGAGTCATTCCTTTCTCTTACTCTCTCCCAGCTATGTAAAATAAAGCAAAGTACTTGAATCACCAACAGGCCTGTGAATACACTCCAGGATAATCTGATGATGTAGGTGGGCTAGAACTCTTAGCACCTGTTCATTTTCACCCACACCTGACTTCTGCTGCCTATGACCATGGCTTGCAGAGAAGCAGGGACTATGTCCAAGCGCAGGCACACTTGGATTCAAGTCAGACACCAACATTAAGGACTCTTTGTAGTGTAGTGTCCCCAACTCTGAGCCAAGTAAGCCTGGGTTCAAATCGTATCTGCTCCAGAGGTACATAGTAACATTTCTGAACAGGCAAACTAGGATAGTACCTACACTCCAATACCTTTCTGTGATGCTACCTCCAAGTGCCCTCAGTCAAACAGCCTTTTATTTTGGATATTCTAATGTTATTGCAACAAGTATGTAAAACACATTTTGTATTTCAGATTCTCATGCTTTTTCCTCCTCAATTACACGCAGCAGATAAATCGCAATCCCCCAGAACAATGCTGGAAGATTGGTCACCTATTTGGAATGATGGAAGGTGAGCTACTTCAATGATCAGCGCTTCCCTCTGACTGACAGACAGCTGGACCTGGTAGCAACAAACAGATGGAAAGAATTTCAATATTTCCCCCTTTCGCCAACTTCTTTTGCTCAATATTTTGCTGGAGGCCCAGCAGCTTTGAGGCAGGAAGTGGAAATCAATACTGAACATTCATTATTGCCTCCCCAAAACCTGTCCACCACCGACAAGGCACAAGTCAGGAATGTGATGGCATACTCCCCACTTGCCCTAGATGAGTGCAGCTCCAGCAAACATTGGAACAAGGAGGAGTAGGCCATTTAGCACTTCAAACCTGTTCTACCATTCAATATGATGGTCCAATTCAATCCCTTGTTCCTGCTTTTGCCTCATACCCTTTGATCTCTTCAGTCCTAAAAAAACTACATCTAATGACTTTTTGAAAATATTCAATGTTTTGGCTTCAATGGCTTTCTGTTCTGCAGAGAATTCCACAGGCTCACCATTCTCTACGTGAAGAAATTTCTCATCTCGGTCCTAAATGCCTACCCCATATCCTTAGAGTGTAATCCCTGGTTCTGGATTCCCAGACATCAGGAACATCCTGCCTGCGTTTACTCTGTCTAGCACTGTCGTGTTCAACTTTTATAGATTTCTACGAGGCCTTCCTCCCTTCATTCTCCTAACCTCCAGCTGAACACGGTCCTAACTGATCCGGTCTCTCCCTGTACATCAGTCCTGCCATCCCAGAAATCCATGTAATAAACCATCACTCGCTCTCTCCATAACCAGAACATCCTTCCTCATAAGGGGGCCAAAACTGCACATAATATTCCAAGTGTGGTGTCACTGAGGCTCTGTAGACATCTGTGTTGCTGTACTCAAATCCTCTTGCTATAAAGGTCAACACGCCATTTGCCTTCTTCAATGCCTGCTTCCTTTCAGCACATTTATCAAATAGAAGTGCAAAGGGGCTAGGGGATTGTGCAAGAGGCCAGAGTTAGAGGTAGAGACAGTTGTAAATGTGGACAGGCCAAACCCTAATATACGAAGGGAGGGACTTCAAGAGCCTGAAACCTGTACAAGGATACACAGGTCTCAGTGCACCTCTCCCTTTCCCAACCTAATGCCATTCAGATACTAACCCACCTTCCTGTTTCGGCTGCTTTATCCACATTACACTTCGTGTGATTGACTCCTAGCTGCCCTCTGTGCAATTAGGAATAGGCAATAAATGCCAGTCTAGCCAACCAGTGATGCCCTCATCCTGTGAATGACTAAGAAAAAAATTTGCCCACATCACACTGAAGCATCTTTGCATCCTCTGCACAGTTTACCCTCCCATCCAGCTTTAATGTTGTTTGCAAATGTGGAGATATTACATTTAGTTCCATCAAAATCAATATAGGTTGTACACAAGAAGTTTGACATAATCCAAGACAAAACAGCCCACTTGATTGACATACCATCTACAACTTTCAACATTCACTCTGGTCATCAATGTGCAGTAGCAGTACTGAGTACCATCTACAAGCTGCACTGCAGCAACTCAGCAAGGGTCCTCAGACAGCACCTTCCAAATCCAGAGACCTTTACCACCTAAGAGGCCAAGGGCGTCCGACAAACGGGAACACCAGCATCACCTGCAGGTTCCCTTCCTAGTCACAGCTGTCATCACTCCTTCAGCGTGTCTGGGTCAAAGTCCTGGAACTCCCTTTCCAATCGAACTGTGGGTATTCCTACAACACATGAACTGCAGCCTCTCACCACCACCTTCTCAGAGGCAATTGGGATGGGTAAGAATTGACAGCCTAATAATTAAGGTGTAGCAAAAGAGATAGGTTATGGTGGTGAAGAGGAGAAAAGGGCTCTGATGTTGCTTTCATAGCTTTAGTAACACTCTATACAGGTAAAGACCACATAATGTTTAACGTCAATCGTGGCAAGCAGAAGTGGTCAAAGTTGAGGTCACACCACTGTGGGAGCCTTGCCTCTTATTATTGATTTGGTTACGTTTCCAATGTGAAAGAAAGGCTCTTAGTACATCCATTTTGGGAAAAAAAAACTGAAAGCAGTTGTACAGCATCCTTAACACGGTAAAAACTCTCAGAGCACTTCACATGAATGTTGCCAAAGCATGTGACACTGAATCATATGAGCAGATATTAGAAGAAGTGACCAAATGCTTGGTCAAAGGTAGAGGGTTTAAGCGGGATTTGAAAGGAGGATAGAGAGAATGAAGAGTGGGAAGGTTTTGGGAAGAAATTTCAGAGTTTAGAGCCTCAGCAGGTGAAGGCACAGTTGCCAGTGGTGGAACAAAGGAATTAGGGGATTGTGCGAGAGACAAGTGTTGGAGGTACATAGACAGTTATAATGTTATGATAGGGACAAGGCAAGCCCCAATTCATGAAGGGAGAGATTTACTCAATGACCTGAACTCTCAAATAAGTTTGAGCTTGTTAAAATAAATCTATATTTATATACATAGTGTTTGCAACACAAACAATAATAAAAAGACAAACCACACTTTAAAGGCGGTTGAATTCAAACGCTTCTTCAAAAACAAGCTTTTCATTTGGCAGGTAAGAGCTTATCATTACAATATACCCCACTTCAGAGCTCTTCAGGAACAGTAATAGTGTTCCTAACTCTGGGCCAGAAGGGATCAGAGTTCAATACCCACCTGTTACAGAACTGTGTGTCAGAATACTTCTGAACAAATTGATTAAAAATTATTATTACTCCCCTACCATAATGTGCACACACCTAACGGGATAGGGAAGGGGTATGAAATAGATCAACTTAATGCTGTTTAACATCACGTTCCTTACTAAGTACTGCAACCTTATACTTGCACACTTTGGGTTAGTCAGCTGAATACAGTACCTGGGAGCAGTAAATTGTGGATTAAAATAGCAGCATTGACTCACCTCATCCTTGTCTGGTGGACAGGACGAGCACTACATTTTTCCAATGTGTGAAGGGGTGTGGACAAGGGTGGGTGGGAGTTAGTAAAGCCTGAGAACACATGCGCTCTGTTTGCCAGTCACAAGGATGGCCTTCAGAAACTCCCAGCCATCTGCAATGCAAGTGGAAATCAGCAGAATCTCATGCTAACCATATGGTGACAGCGAATCTCAAGCTCTCTCTCACTGTGATGACATTGTGAATATGAATCTTACAGTAACAACAATAAAAAGAAAGGAAAATCTGCAATCTAACTGGTGGGAGTAACTACAGTGAAACCCTGCTTTGGTGCTGAGGCGACAAACTTGAGTCACTTGGGATTTTCCTGTGAAACTTGCTCATTCTCCCCAAATTTTGTAAAACCATAAGAGGATAAATTTCCAGTGCCATTACTCAGAGGATATAACTGATGATGTACCTTCAATAACCTAAACCACTACATCATGTGCTTGTGTCCACTTCCTCTCTATTTAAGTTTGATTTTGGTTTAACCACCACCTTCCTGACTTCAATGTTCTTTTTCCCCCCTCAAACACACCCCACCCCGGTCTTGTTAAAGCCATGACAGGCACTGAAATATAACCCAGAAAAAGGTTAATCAGCTGCAAAACAGATAATTGTCTGTCACTGAACTCTGAGCTCCAGAACCATATTCTGCCGCATTGCATTTCAACCAGCTTTTCACTTCCTGTTCCTCAAGAGACTGCTGATGTTGTTGAAACAACAAAATAAACACAAGAAATGTATTTTTAGCTCACAATTAATTAGTGAACTGACATCTGTGCGTCTGGAAAAAAATATGTCGCCAAAAAAAAACCAGTTAGGTTTGAAGATGAAACTGGAGCTCTTTATGACGGTTGTGTGAACATTTCAGAGTTCAGCCTTTTTGTTTAATACACTTGGTCTTATGAATGGTAATTTTAATTGATAATAAAGTAATTACTGCTTTGTTGTAATTGTACAATGATCATTACTCTCAGTCAGATTCATTCACTATTCTAGCCAAATTAATTTGTGATTGATTTTCACAATGTAGTGGAGCTTTCACCTTTGACCTTTGCTCCAACCCTGAAGTCAAGCTTTGAAAGACAGAATCATATGCACACAGCATAGGTACACACACAGGAGTACACACACGTAAACACACATGTATACACATAATGAATGGCTTGTTAGTACAAGCAGGTGCAGTTTTATTGTACTAACAAAACATACAGCATCAATTTGGTCAAAAATTCATGTATTTCAATGTGTCAACCTGCCTGGCTGATTGCGTGAAATGTCAGCTGCAACCAAGCATCAGTACTTTGGAATCATTTAATGGCTGCACACCAATTAGCTCAGCTCAGTGACCTGCTGTCCCTATCCATCACATTAACTCAGCCTGGTGCCGGTCTTCCTTCCACTGTCTGGTGCCTGGGATACAGGAAGGGCCTGTCTCTCTGCACAACCCACCAGCCGTGCTAAACTTCCACCGGAAGACTGTTTTTCTTCCTTTTCACCAAGTCAGTCTTTGCCTGAACAGAGTGCAGTCTGGACTCCACCAGTTTTCCTCAGCATTGCCAAGATTGAAAATCTACAGAAAACAATGGTACTCGTTCAGTGCAGCCAGCTATCTGTAACGGCCTTAATACATGCATTCAAAGGAAAGGCGGATAACATCAAGAGGGAGAAAGGAATAGAAGGTTACGGAGACCAGGTGCAAAGAGGGCTATGAGGAGGCTTAGGTGCAGCACTACTGTCTGAACAGACATTTGGGTCAAGTGGTCTGTTTCTCTCGTGTAGATTCTGTGCCCAACCAGTCAGGGAACTCCTGCAATTTATCATCACCCACTTGATTCCGGTACAATGTACAGACCTGTTTTTATGAGCGAAAGGGTGAAGGGCTGATCGGAATTTAAAAACATTACTATGTTAAAGCATAGGGGAATCCCCCTCATTCCGATTACAATACATGTGTCTTACTGGCACCTACATCATCCTATTCGTGTGAACTACTTCTAATCAGATTCTCTTTATGTAAATGAGGGATCCCACAAACCTCATTGTTGCCAACACCACTTGTAGCATAGTAAATGTGTAAACACACATGCAATGTTTAGAAGGAATCAGGTAAACATGTAATTTGTAGACACAAACCTTTAGCTAGTTGGCAAAGTAGATGTTACACAAGTCAACTGGTCCATACCATTGTTTACATTCCACAAGAACCTCCATAAACCCTCTTTGTCTAACCCCATCAGCATACTATGCTGCTTAGAGATAACAAGCATGGGGCTGGATGAACACAGCAGGTCAAGCAGCATCATAGGAGCAGGAAAACTTGACGTTTCGGGCCTAAACCCTTCATCAGAAATGGGGGAGGGGAAGAGGGTTCTGAAATAAATAGGGAGAGAGGGGGAG
>JAHRHZ010000267.1:56829244-56945096 GCA_024137785.1 Ginglymostoma cirratum | reverse complement strand
GGGTGTCGGTGGAGGGGGGATTGGTCCGTTCTGCGGGACAGGAAGAAGCGGAGGGCCTTTAGGCCATCGGCATGGGGAATACAGGTATATAGGGACTGGACGTCCATAGTAAAAATGAGGTGTTGGGGACCTGGGAATTGGAAGTTCTGGAGGAGGTGGAGGGCGTGGGTGGTGTCACGGACGTAGGGAGGGAGTTCCTGGACCAAGGGGGTGAAAATGGAGTCTAGGTAGGTGGAGATGAGTTCGGTGGGGCAGGAGCAGGCGGAGACAATGGGTCGACCAGGGCATTCAGGTTTGTGGATTTTGGGGAGGAGATAGAAGCGGGCGGTGCGGGGTTGGGGAACGATGAGGTTGGAGGCGGTGGTTGTTCCTTTTCCTCTGTTTATCTGGTTTCATCCCCACACAAGCTCCTTAATGAGAAAAATGGAGCTCAGGGTTTATGCTTGCAACAGCTTGGTGAGGTGATGTGGCAGTATTACCTATCACTGCTTAGAGGCTCAGGAGATGGTGGTTCAAAGTCTACTATAGTAACGAGTGGAATTTAAATTTAATTAATAAACCTGGAAGTATAGAGCTAATCTCAGTCATGGTGACCATAATTACAGTCATTGATTGGTCAATGATCTGGTTCACAAATGCCCTTTAGAGAAGGAGATCTGCTGCCCTCACCTGGTCTGGCCTACATGTGGCCTCCAGACCCACAGGAATGTGGTTTACTCTTAACTGACCGAGTATGTCAATCATTTCGGAGGCAACTACGATGGCCAACAAATGCTGGCCTTCCCATCAACAGCCACGTGGCATAAGAATATACACAAAATCATCAGAAGTTAATCAATTACTGATAGAACAGATAAGATAGAGCAGCTAAAGTCAGGACTGAAGGGAAGGGCTGCGATAGAGTGCAAGTTTAGATGACAAAGTGATGGTGGATTGTGAAAAAATATCAAATTGGGCCAAGTGAAGAAATAAAAGATGGATCCAACAAGGGACAAATGTAGAAAAGAAACAAACTCACTACCAATTACTGTCTGAAGAAAAGCAAGAACAATAGAATCACAGAATCCCTACATTGCCATTCAGTCCATCAAGTCCAGACCGACCCTCCAAAGAGCATTTCACCCAGAACCACCCACTTATCCTACCCCTGCACTTACCACGGCCAATCCACCTAACCTGCACATCCTCAGACAGAGCAAGGACATTGAAGCACCCACAGAAACCTCCGAGGACATGGAGAAAATGCGCAAACTCCACACAGTCGCCCGAGGGTGGAATCAAACCTGGGTCCTTGGTGGTCAGGTAGCAGTGCTATCCACTGAGCCACCGTGCCACCCCAATGGTTACCATGTGAAATCATTGAGTTCCAAGGCCATAACGTTCTGATTTAAAAGGGGAGGTGCAGTTCTCTCTACTTGCATAATGAACAAGATCTTCTGCAGTTATCATTCAATCTGCATTTTGTCTCACACACAATAGTAAATTGAAAAAAAAAAATCCAGGTAAATACGTGTTTTGCCTGCTAAGAGTAACTGGGGCTTTGAATGGTGGGAAGGAGGAGGTAAAAGGCCAGGGATTAGGCTTACTTGTGGGAAGTGGGAATCAGGAGACACATTGATGCTGGGCCACAATCGCCCTCCATCTCCAACATGTTGTGAAGCATGAATTGTGTTAGTAGCCAGGGCAGGACCGGGCAAGGAGTGGTCACAGTGACACAATGGAAGCAGGTGACATAATAGCTTGAATGGCCACCATATGTGTGCAGTTTTAAAATCAAAGGAGATCCTCAAATTCAAAGTGGTCAAGGCAAACAGAGAATATACATTTGAGAGAGTTTGTACATTAAAAGTTTTATTACTGCTCAGTAGTTCCCTTAGGTGAAGGGTCACTTTCTGCATTAAATAAAACTATTCCAGTGCTGCCACTCCTGTGAGCACCAGGCTGTGGCTTATCAGCCTCAGGGAGCATCACAGAAAACCACAGGAGGTCAGAAGTGAGCTCTTAAACTCCCTAAGGATTTCAAAACAACCAAACTATCATGGCGGGTAACTTCACTTGCCCACTTACCTCCTATTCCACGGCGATTTCTTCAGAAAATAGTTAGCAAGTCAGGAATACATGGAGCAGGCTGTCACCACTTTTCATTCCTCCTGATTTGGAACAGGAAAATCTAACCCCAAGCATTGCTGTTCTCTCACGTGCAGAGGGAAAAACGCTGGGAAAGGGAGGGATGTGGTAATGGGGCAATTGAGTGTACCAGGGCACCACAGAGGAAGAGATTCCCTGTGGAATTCCTAACGGGAAAAGGTAGACAGGTGATAACTTTGGTGCTGATATCACACTGAAGGTGTTGGAAATGGTGGAAAAAATCACAGTTTCCGGGAAGGAGGGGAAGAGGTGAAAATAGAAAAGCTGGAAATGAGGGACTGGCACGCAATTGGCAGAGGGCCCCAAGAGCCCCTCTCTTCCGAAGGGAATCTGTTAAAAAAAACAGACACTGATCTGGTTCTGGATGATGTCCATTACCAGAACAGCTGTGAAGGAGATGGAAAGCAGGGGGAAAGGATGGGTATCGTTACAGGAAGCAGGATGTGGAGAAGCACAGTCATATCAGATGTGACATCGTGGATTTATAGTCAGTCAGTCCTTGGCCAATAGTCACCGTGCAGAAGTGGAAGTAGGGAAGTCAAGGAAGGGAAAAGTTGGAGATGGATCACACGGAGGTGAGAGAAGAGTAGAAACTAGGAACAAAACTGATTTAAGTTTCCAAGTCAGGGCCAAGATCCGGAAATAGCACTGTCACAGTCATTAATGTACTGGCCCAAAAACAGATGAGTCTGAGTTGGACTGGAACAAACAATGAAAAGGGAGGCAATAACTAGGGCCCATATAAATTCTCTTGATAACACCAATAACTCAAACAAAGTGATTGAAAATCCAGACAAAATCAGCTCATGTGAGAACACGTTCGGACAGGCAGAGGAGTGTGCCAGTGGATGAGGATCCAGCAGGCCTTCTTTCAAGGAGGAATCGGAGTTTCACTTAACAGTGGGAATGGAGATGCAGAGGTCTTGGGCGGCCAAGGTTTAAGGACTTGGTCAAGACCAGGGATGAGTTGAAGAGAGGTTACTCAAGGCAAATAACATATGGAGTTGAGACAGGAGTAAGTTAGTTCTGTTGGGACACAGGCAAGATGAAACAGGTTTACCAGAGCATTTGTTAGTGGGTCTTGGGAGAGAGGGGGAAGGTGGTGTACAGGGTTGAGGGACTCCAAGGTTGAAGGTCACAGAGGGAAGACACCTTACAAGTTGGAGGTTAGTTCACTAGCCAATAACAAGATCATCATTATCGTCAGTGGGTTGAATGAGAGTTAGGGCTCAAAGAGTTAGGAGTAAACCTGAGATAATCAAATGGCTGCAAATACAGAGAAGGACAAAGTGGATCAAATAAGGGGGGCAAAAGAATTCCGATGGTCAATGTTGTAGTAGCGGTTCCCAAGTAGAAAGGTCTAAAGAGGGCTGGATGCCTGAGGGAGATGCCCAGGCAGATCAATGATACAGAAACCAGCAAACTGTCCACTTCAAATGAAGGCTCCTGGACAAAGGAAGTGGGCATGGACACTGAGCTTTCCAGAACTAGAGGTCATAGTCTAAGCATTAGTGCCAGACTATTCAGGAGAGATGTTTGAAGCACTTCCACACACAAAGGGTGGTAGCCTAGAACTCGCTTCTACAAACAGCAGTGGATACTGGGTCAGTTGTTAATTTTAAATCTGAGGTGGATAAATTTTTGTTAAGCAAAGGGTATTAAGGGAAACGGGCCTAAGGCAGGTATGTGGAGTTACACCACAGATCAGCTATGATGTCACTGAATGACAGAACACAATGGCCTGCTCCGGTTCCTATGTCCTCAAAAGACCACAGTAGTAAGGGGAGAGATGTCAGCTCAATGCTAATGTCACTGAGCTAGTAATCCCATGGCCAAGGTTGGCAATTTGGAGCACAGACTCAAAACCCATCATGGCAGTTAGGGCAATTTAAATTTATAACTTATAAATTTAGTCTCAATAGTGATGACCATGAAACAGTCATCGAAAGTTGTAAAAACCTACCTGGATCATTAATGTTTTCTATCCTTATCTAGTCTGGCCAGTATTTGACTCCAAGCTCCTTGAAATGGCCAATCAAGCCATGCAGTGCAAGGGTAGTTAGGGATGAGCAACAAATGCTGGCCTTACCAGTGGCATCTACATCCTACGAAAGAATACAGAAAAGCTCAAAATTCTTTTAGGCATGGCATTATGGGGATGAGTAAATGATTCTTTGATACGATATCATATCATATTGTGAGCTCACTCCTGCTCCCAGTTCTTCTGGCCTTAATAGGTCCCACATTCCTGGTGACAACTGCTGGCAATGGAGTTTTCACCAACTTCACTTTGTGGTAAAATAGGGCAAGGTGTCACTGGAATCACCAGCCACACAACAGCCTCTTATTGCTCTGTATCAGACAAAAATGAGTCTCCTTTAAAAAAAAAAGTGAAAAAATACATTGGATCAACACAATCTAATCTTCAGTGTTCCTTCAGGGCAGGAGGCTCCCCAGTGTTCCAAAGCCTATATTAAAATGCACACTGTCTTCATTATTGGCTTAAAAGCTTCGACTTTGGGTTCCAAGTAGTTTCATACTTTGCAGTGCCTTTTTGACACTTTGGAGAATGCAAAATTGCAAAAACAAAATGAAAAAAATTGTGACTTTAGAAACCTGACATTTCATTGAAATAAGTAAAAAGGAAAAACAGGTCTCTGGTGGCATTAGTTTTTTTTTCAGCACTAAGATACAAAATACAATCATTACAGACTGAGTTCACTGCAGCAAAAGAACACAGTATTAACATTTAAAAAGAATGGTGTTTGCACTCTACATAATAGTGTCTGTTCAACCCCATGTATGAATATCATTTTAAGATATAAATTACATTTGCAAAATCGTGCCACTTCACACCAAAACTTAAAATTCATGTTGTAAAATGTCCCAAGGAGCTTCATAGCCGTCATAACAAGAAAACCCAACTGAAACAGGAGGCATTAGGCCAGATGCCCAAAAGCAATGTCAGAGATGTATGTTTTAAGGAGCATTTTAAAAGGCAGAAAGAGACATGAAGAGATTGAGAAGGGAGTTCTAGAGCTTTGGGTTGAAACAGAAAGAGGCACAGAAGTTGACAGTGGGACAAAAGACACTGGTCATTCTTAGGTAGCTGGAATCAGAGGAGCGTGGCGTTCCCAGAGGTGGAAGGGGTGCAGGAGGTCATAGAGAGAGACGAAAAGGCCAGATCACAGAGAGAGTTGAACACAGAGCTACCAATTTTAAATTCAAGTGGGACTCCATGTAGTATCTGGTCTCCATGTTGAGGAAGAGGAGGGCACAGTCACATACTGTGGTATAATCCAATGACAAGTGCAATAAGTCAGAGGCCGAGAAACAGGCTTCTCACCAACAATCTAAGCGTGGTCCTGAACCAGAACGGGAAGAATAGAGAGATAAACCGAGACCCTCAGAACACCCACGTGCAAAATGGAAAATAACATTTGTGTTAATGAAGACAACACAACCCAGGAACCATGACTGGCACATTTATAAGTAGGTCTGAAATTGCTCCCACAGGAATCTGTCAAACCAGTTAGATATCACATGGCAAAGTACTGAAAGCTTCTATTAATGGACCATAATTGTGGCTTGCCATCTTGATTACATACATGGACACACACACACACACACACACACACACACACACACACACACCACCTTCCCCAGTGTGGGTAAGTTATCTTGTGGAGATAAGAATTTTAAATTTGCTTTAAAACCCAGTGTGTAGTAAAATTTAATCTGTTCAGATCAAATCCTTCTCTCTAAATAGTGCTTAGAAACTGGGCTCAGTCCTTTCAGAACATCAATTCTTTCCATGAACTGATGCTGCCAAACTGTTGTGTCCACTTAAACATTTCAAGAAGCAATGGTCACAGCACAGAATATATTTCATATAAAACTTCACTGGAAAAGCTTTCGAACCAGCCCAACTTGTTCACTCTCTAGTTAGAGAAGTTCCTTTCTGACTTTCATTAACAGAGGTCCCACAATGCTTGGTTTCAGCTCATTTTGCTGGGATACACACGTCGCTGGTGCTAAAAAAAAAATTGATCCAAATTCAAACAGCCTGTCATGAGCAAAACCGAAAATCTCCCAGTGAGCAGGGATCCATTAGAATACACTTGAAACGTTTTAACTCCTGGATTCATGACTTTTTATCATTTTTGCTTCTTTATTTCGATACAAAAAAAATTGCCACTTTTCTCAAAATAGTCCCCTTATTGCCAGGGGACTCTGATCCGAACATCCGCCAATCAGGACAAGTGAGAGTTGCTGAGCTCTTCCTTGGCTAACAGAAACACAAAGAGGCTCCTATGCTTCACAGCTGCAGAGGGAATCATTCCTGCCAGGAACACAGCACAGAGTTGGCCATAAGGGAGCAAGCAGAAAGGGACGGTGAGGGTAGTACAAATTTTCCAGATTCCCCGCCAAGAATCACCGTGGATCCCCAGCACCTGGTTGAACACTGCTCCCACCCGTGATCAGCCACTGATCTCCAGTGTCTGATTGAACACTGCTCCTAGCTGTGAGGAGGTATCAATGGCTTGTCTATTCCAGGGTTAACCTGGGCAGCATGTGGATGTCTAGGTTAGTTAATTTCTGGTGCAGGTCCTGAAAGGCAGCTCTGGACATGGGAATAGTCACAGCATTCAACATCTGGGAAATGTTATAGGGGACAACAGACATCACTGGCATCCCGGGCAAATCGTCAACTCAACACAGCACATGGATTGTCTTCTCTGGGTCAGTGCATCTAACTAGGTCCCAGTTAGAAACTGAATCCCTGGCAGCCCCAACTTATTTGACATGCCTGCCTACTTGGTCAGAACTAATGACTGAGAATTTGTATATGCATATTGTAGATAATTTAGAAACAACACTGCATCTGGCACTTCTGCCAAGTTCAACGCGTTACAGAAACAGCGCAACGAGAATCAATACAGAAACACTGCCTCTTTTAAAATGGGTAATAAGCTATGGTAACATTGCCTGATCAAAAGCAGACATAGCAAGATTGTTGCTAAACAAAATGGGGTACGAAGATTTGACTATATTGACATTGAGCCCAGTTATGGCTATTCATTCCCACATCACTCCTAAGACAGTGAAATATTTGGAGACACGGATGCACAAAACAAGGCAGGCAAACAGAGATTAGCTTTTGCCATCCTTGATCTAGCAATCTACCTTGGGGTATTGTTGGTATTTTGCTCCTTATTTACAAATTCCAGCCACCACTGCAGTTGTAATATTTTTACACTCAATATGAAAGGGGGATTTCTTTTAAAACCATAATGCAGAAATTTGCAATTTATTTTTGTAGTTGAAAAAAGAAACACTTGCTACACAATCCATTCTCCATTTCCTCTGCATGCACCAGTACAGTCATCACCAAATACAATGCGAAGGTAGTCAGCTTAACCTGCAACATTCATGATCTTATCTCCTTGCCGATTAGGCCTCAATCAGCTTTTAACCAGTTGCATTGACACTGCTGCCACCAGACAAATCGAATGCCCCCAGTCTCCTAGAGGATGCCACAAATTGGGAACTGGTGCCACCCAGCATAAGCAAAATGTTCTGTGCACACAATTTATTGTGTCTGTGTTTCAAGAAAGGAAGGCAAAGTTCCAAAGTGGTTTCGGAGAAAAGCTTTTGAAGACTGATTGAGCTCAAATGTGGATTAAATAAAATCACTTTCCACGGAAGTAGAAAGAAGGTAAACGCAGATCATTCAGTAGAATGAGAATCTGATTAAAATATCATTTATGGGCACCACACCTCCAGTTTTCATATCACCAGGAGGCTGAACTGTTTCACTTTAATTGCTGGCCAATTCTACATTTCTCCCCTAAAGAAAAACCTTCTATTAATGAAATTCCTGAGGGGTTTGTGGGGAAACTCTAAACCTTCACAGAATGGCATTGAGAGTCTAAGCCTCACATTTCATCATGTTTCAATTCAACTTTTCATTGGCGGTGCAATTGGGCAGAACCAATGAGATTGATTTTTCCCAAATTTTAAACACCAAATAAATACTGTGAGAACAGCATAGTTGAATAGGCTTGGCATCCAAGCAAATCAACTATGCCATTGTGCCAAAGCGAAATAAATAAGAATGAAAAGCTCACAATACAATTTGAGGAAATGCAAGTATTAAACAGTATATACTGTTCATTGATGCCGCAGGAAGAAACAAACTTCATTTTGTAAGGGAGATGATGCAGGAAGTCATTCTGAAACCTTGAATTCGACAAGGGCTTATTATCATCATAATTCTGTTGCTTTGCTCACTAAAATAGAGATTTCTTTCACTGACTTCTAGTAATTCAACTAAAACGTACAGGCCCAACCATTTACTAATGAAAATTAGATCATAATACATGTCTCACTGAGGTGAAATCGGGCCACTGAAAGCTGGAGTGAGTGATATTTAAACTCTGATTCATCCTCAGTATGCTTGTACAAAGGTCCTACACAGCCTTATGAAACCGTGTCTGTTTTGCATCCTCTTCACTAGCTGAGGTTTCATAAGCCAGAGCAAGTTTCTGTTTACAATAATTACCATTTCCCCACTTACACAGAATTTCTCCAAAAAGTCCAGCTCCACTTTCTCCCATCAGCTGAAGAGTGACTCTGGGGAAATTGAAAGTGAACTTCAAACCCTTTTTTTTGTTAAAAAGGAACTCATTTTCATTCCAAGTACTTTTAATTTCTTACAAAAAGATTGCTTATTTCAATTTGCTTGTAGATAG
The DNA here is from genome assembly GCA_024137785.1 of Ginglymostoma cirratum. NCBI lineage: Eukaryota > Metazoa > Chordata > Chondrichthyes > Orectolobiformes > Ginglymostomatidae > Ginglymostoma > Ginglymostoma cirratum. The sequence continues at coordinate 56,936,193 of JAHRHZ010000267.1, read as the reverse complement.
TGCCTGTTCTATTGAGCAATGTTTTTCATGTACAAACCCATTTTCTTTAGTTAAATAAGCATTTCAACTGAAGAATTTTCAATTGCTTAAAAAACAGATTAGGCGGAATGGAAAAAAAAAAAACTTTTGATCTACATATTTCTGAGAGTTTGCCAGCTTGTATCTCATTTCACTTTGATGTGGCTTTAACTTGCTACAGGTTAATCAGACACGTCATTGGAATAAGAATGCTGCCTTGCTGGAATATTTCTGGAACTTGCACTACTAACATCAAACCTCAGCTACAAACTTGGAAGTTCTGTTCACAGTGTCCAAAAAATACAATCCTTGCTTTGTTGTTCTCTTCAGCTATCTTAAAAAATACTCAAGTGTTTCTTTAACTTAAAAAAAAAATTGCGTAGTTTCAATCCACTCAAGCTTTGGGGAACTGATATTAGACACAGGTTTAGTTGACTTTAGTATCCTTGCTCATAATTAGATTAGGTTTCCCAGGGCAGTGTGACACCAAAGTGGATACAACAGGTTCACATACATGCAAGTCTCTACAGCCTCAGAGGGCCACAGACTGCTCTCTCATAAGAGAGATGACTGGCATGGAGTTTAACCTGAAGGTCATCACAGGGGTGCCCCAGGTAAGGTTGGGAACTCAGAGTGACCTCTACCAATGCGGGAACTGAACTTGCGCTGTTGGCACCACTCCGCCCTTGCATCTAGCCAAACAAGCTGATGGACCCCTCCCCCTGTTTACATTTGCGCACAACATCAATGTGACTGAATTAACAGCTTGAAATGTCATTTCTAGCAGGTGGAAGATGTAACTACTTGTGGAATACTGAAAATGAAGATGTTATTTTTGAAAGGAGATTCCCACCCCACCCCTCTATTAACTTTCATTCTGTGGACGAGCTTTTTGCTCTGTCAGTCCTCGTGTCACTGTTGTTTCATCTCAGCCTTTAGGGAGGCAGTGCTAGTGGAGGAGAGAAAGAAAAACAGCCAAAAAGAGAAAAAGAAGGGAAAAAGCTACAAAAAAATAAAAAAGAACCTGAGAGAGTGGGAGGAAAGAAAGTGGGCGAAAGAGTATTAATAAACTGAAGACTTTGTTGTTGTTTTCAAGATCATGACTGTTCTGTGGCTTAGTCAGCAGGAGGCAGCGCAACATAGAAGTATTGGCAACTATCTAATCTGTTCTTTTCTAACACTGAATACCCCTTAAGATAGCTGGGTCGTGAGCCAATGAATCTTTCTACTCATCAAGCCTGTAGGTCATGGTGTCAGCCACCATCAATACTCTAACTGGCTGATCTAGTGCTGCAAAACAACTGGCTCCAAACATTACTTACCCAGTCTGCTCAGAGTAGCTTTTTTGGTATAAAGTTTCCCATGGCACCAGCAGTTTAGAATAAAGCAATGTCAGAATGCGTGACAATCTCCAGTTTTATTCGAGTTTGAAGCTGTTGTTTTTTTTTTTGCAGGATTTATCGGTTGAGAGAGCAGAACAATATTCTTTGAGCAGACCAGTGTACATTTTTTTAAAATGATGGCAAAGTGTACCTTCAATTATGTTTTTAGAAAATAACTACCTTCACAACAGACAACGTCCCACCCAGAAGTGACCCACACTGTGGGTTCAGTCCATTATCACCAGGGATGGACAGATGTCAACTTCAGGGGTCCTGAATTTGCCCAAGTTGAAAGGTTTGTCAAAGTTTTCTGATTCTGCTGAGTGACAGTTCTTTTAATATCAATACGCAGAATGTAAGTGCAGCACCTTGGGGCACAATTGCTATACTCGAAAAACAAACAAATGACCACTAAGCAAGTCATTGCTAACACCAGTGAGAAAACATGAAACCAAACATCTAGCTCACCGCTCCAAGACAGTACTGATTCATCATCCTTTATTCGCCTATTCAAAAGGTACTCAATTAGCTGTAGGGGCTGCTGCTGTAGTTCAGAAGCTGCTTACACTCAAAAGCTCACAGTCTGGCATTATCATTGTCACAGACCTTTGAAATCAAATCTAGCTCTTTTTTCCCAAAATGTTCTGTCTCTATTCAATCTCTCTTCCTCCCCCAATTCGCTCCCTCCCTCCATGACTAGCACGGCTGTCTCACCCTTGTCTGCCTTTCCTTCGTACTCTGGCTCCATTTCTCTCCCTCTATAGTTCTTTCTCTTCTGCTGTCCCTCCTTCTCTCCCCAACCCTGTCCGCCTGTCTGTGTGTCTCTCTCTCTCTGTCAGGTTTTTGGATATTTACTCCATAGTTCAAACAAACCCAACAGCCAGCTACAATAGTCTAAAATCTGAAAGGAAGGGGGCAGCATAGAGTTCTTTTTTTGGGTGGGGGGGAGGAAGTGTGGTGTCGAGGGGTGTGGTGGAGAATTTCATTTTAATTTGAACATCCTCAACACGGTTACACATTCCTTAAAAGCCTAGAAGGAAGCAAGAATATTTTCAACATAAGCTCACTCACTCTATACTGCCAGACAACAGAGGTCTCTGTGGCCAAAAAAAAAACCTTACTTACCTCATTGAGATTGTACACTTGCATTTTTAACTATGTAGGTAGAAACAGAGGCCAAACACTGTTTTGAACTACTCAGTTCACACATGTAGTGAAAACAGCATTGATATAAGCATATTTGTGTTAAAGTAAAATGCACATCTTTCCATTCACAGCACTAACAAGAACACACGCATAAAAAGTTTCAGGACCATACAACAGCTGCTAGCTGTGTTTCCAATGCCTGTTAGAGAGATCGCATTTCATGGCTTTTTTGTTCCCTCTCCAGCTGGCTACCTTCCACATACCTTCGCCCACAAATCTCTGCCTCGCTGTGAACTTTGACCTATCTGCTGGTCTGCTTGAGTCATTCCCAGAAAAAGAATACTTACCGCCCAGACATCAGGGATGAGAGAGAGGAAAAAAAAATGACCAGTGTTCAGCAGCCATTTCCATTCTCCTGTATAACCCACCAGTTTTGGATTTGCATTCTTTAGACATGCTTTCATTCACTGTGGCTCAAAGCACAAGCACAATCTGTAGTGAGAGGGTTATCAATTGATTTTGAGCTGGTGGACTTTAAAGTGATAATGGTTGGAAAGCACTGGTATGGCAATAATTTATTACTTTTGCTGTGATATTAGAGATTTACAAAAGCAGTTTTCTGGATGAGATAGAAAGAAATTAAAGCAACATTTTAGAGCCTTTCTCTGAAACAGGCCATTCAAAAGTACTTTGCAGCCAATTAAGCACTTCTGTTGTTCCCTTTACAGGAAGCACAGCAGTGAGTGCACAACAAGATCCCATTGATGGGAACATTCGAACAGCAAAAGACCATTCGAGCCTGTTCTACTATCTACTTAAGTAATGGTTGATTTGTATTTCCCTTTGCAGGAGACAGTTCTAGTTGTTTTTTTAAAATTCACTCATTGGATGTGGGCATTACTGGCTGGGCTAGCATTTATGGTCCATCCCCGAGAGGGTGGTAGTGAGCTGCCTTCTTCAATTGCTGCAGTTCATATGCTGGAGGTTGACCCACGATGCCCTCAGGGAAGGAATTCCAGGATTTTTGACCCTGTGACACTGAAGGAGTGATGACATATTTCCAAGTCAGAATGGTGAATGGCTTGGAAGGGACCTTGCAGGGATGGTGTACCCATGTATCTGCTGCCCTTGTCCTTCTAGATGGTCATGAGATTGGAAGGTGCTGTGTTTAGAGCCTGGGTGAATTTCGACCTACCCTTCTGTGAAGAAGTGCTTCTTGACATCATCCCTAATCAACCAGATTAATTTTGTGGTAATCATCTTCAATGGAGGAAAATTGCTCATCCTTATCTACCTTATCAAATGCTTTGATCATCTTTAAACATGCTAATTAGATCACCCCTGAATTTTCAACATTTGAGGAAATACAAGTCTAATCTGACAATCCATTTACACATTTCAACCTTTTTAATTCCTGGAAAAATTGTTTGAGGCATTAAAATTGGCCAGGACACGAGAGAGAACTCCCTTGCTCTTCTTTTACATCCAACCAAAAAGGGAGTTTGAGGCTTAGTTTAAAGTCTCATCCAAAAGACAGCGCCTTCAGTAGCACAGCACTGCCCTGGTGTGTCAGCCTGGATTAGATGTGCAAAACCTCACAGCAAAGACTCAAACTCGTGGCCTTCTATTCTCAGATGTGCGTGCTGCCACTGAGCTACACCTACAAGAGGGAACACTAGGTCACTTTCCCATTTTGACCAAATCTGTTTTACAGTCAGTATTATCAGTTCAAAACCAGTCTGCTAAACTGAAAGCCTTAGGATATCACAGTACTCTTCAATAAGCAAGTGTCTGGGAATTTCAAAACACACTAGGACTAACTATTTTTTCTACCACATTTCAAGCAACATTACCTGCAAGATTATTAAATGAAATCTTGTCATCAATACTCCTTGATTTGCAAGTCAGAAGTCCTTGAATGGGGCAATGGTATTCTTATTTCTACAAAATTTTAACATTGAAGTACTGCTCAAAGATGCCGGTAAAACCATCAACCAAAAGACTTACTTTTTGCTAGCTTCTTGGACGGTGTTGTCATTTTTAGCTGCTCTAAACTATTATCATATTCACCTGACTTTGACTTTGGCAAAATCATTTCTTTAAAAGCAATGCTCAATCCTGGACAACACTGATCCCCAGCTAAATGGAGTCTTAATGGAAGGACATGGTCTTGTGGTGAAGAGGGGGGTAGTGACACATAAGCTGAAGACAGCAGAGAGAATTCATTCTTTTTAAAAAAAAAAATGTACTGGCACCAGGAAACATACTTTCAATTCATTTAATGAAAACTGAATGCTCCATTTAAATAGATATTTGCCAAACCATAGTTACCAGGGACAAGTTAAACAAACATGCAAGACAGAAGGGAAGAGAGGATTACAATGTTAGATTCCTATGAAGAAAGACATGGAAAAGTTTTGGAGTGGAGCACACAGACAGATTTGGCAGAATGGCCTGTTTCTGTGCAGGATGCACTCTGTAAATCCCAACTCGCAAGTGGTAAAAGCATGTACTTTGCAATCTAGAGATGGCTACTGGGTTTAGAGTAACATTGGCTGGCACACCTTATGAGGGGAAATCAGAAAATCCTGCTGGAAACAGTGGCTACTTTAGAGAGGTCTAAGGCAAACAACTTTAATGGCAGGCCTATCCTTGAAAGGCATTATATTCATACGAAACTTTTCAATGAAGTCTGCATTTTCATGTTGTTATAAGCTATTAGAAGGCAGCTTGTAATTGTGGGATCATTTATTAAAATGGCTACCAAGTACATGTTAGAATTTCTGGAGTTCTAATAGCCAAGAATGAACCTTCAAACCAAAGAAATGCTGGAGATCACTGGATCAGGCAGCATCCACGGATAAAAAGCAATCTAATGTTTTGAGTCTAGATGACTATTCATCAGCATCTCACTATTCATCAGTGGTGTTGCGCGGGGGAGCTGTGGTGGGGGTGTGCGCGCGCTGGGGGAAGAAAGGATGTTGACATTCAGATTCTCACATTCTGATCACTTAATCTGAACGATCAACATGCTTTCTCCCCCAGCACTCCCACCCCACCTCCACAAACACACTTCATTCTAGCTCTGAAGTCGTCAAGTCTCGAAGCGTTAGCTTGCTGTCTCCATGGACGCTGCCTGACCCGCTGTGATCTCCAGCACTTTTTTGTTTCCAGTACAGATTCCAGCCTCTGCAGTAACTTGCTCGCGCAAGAACTCGCCTTTGACAGGTTCAAAGAAACATGAAAGCCATTGCGTCAGCCGTTCCTTTTTAGAAAACTCTTACCGATGACTGCTGAAGGCCGCCCTGAAGTCTCATCTGGTGCATTCGTAGCTTGTTTCGAAATTGTAGCTGCAGGGGTGTCGGCTGCTGAGCGGCTGCGGCGGACCTTTGCATGTAATGCACCACCGAGGGCTGGCTCTGAGCCCCTGCCACCTGCGGCATCTTCTGAGCAGGTAGGTCAGGGTCAAAGTGCGACAGCGGCTTGGTGTTGCTGAACGAGAGCTGCTCGGAAGGCAGGGAGTTGTCAGTCACCGGACCCTGGCTCAGGCCAGCCGGCTGCTGCACCATCATGGGGATGCGGTTGGACTGGCTGGACGGCGCCTTGTTGTACAGGTAACTCTGCATTGTGCCGCTCGACGCGGGGATGCTGGGCAGTATGGCGCTCGGGGGGCTGAACGGCTGCTGGTGCAGGGAGGGGCTCGGCAACTTGTCCGGCTGGTAGGGCGGGGAAGGCCCGGAGGAAGCCACCGGGGGCCAGTTGGCCGCCTGGCCCTGCTGCGGGTGTGACTGCTGGGTGACAGAACGCTGATGCTGGCTCGCCGCTATCTTCTTCAACTGCTGAGCGTGCGACAGTTCGTGCCAGTTGGTCCCAACTCGGTTAGCGCTGGTGCTGGACAGCAATGGCGGCTGGGCCTGGTTCGTCCCTTGGTTTTGTGACGTCGAAGACATAGGCAGTGGCATGGGGTTGGGCGGCGCCGGTAACGGATATGAGGTACCTGTCGACGGGGGCCTTCGCTGGGGGGATCCTGCCGGCGCCTGACTGTAAATGGGAGAAAACTCTCGGCTGGGTATGGCGTTCTCCAGATGGGAGGCCGCCTGAGGCGATGGCTTTCGAGTGTTGCCCTGACTTGTCTGCACGAGGCCCAGGTTCAGCGGGTCGTTCCTGTTGGTCAAAAGGTCGAGTTCGTTGAGGGGAGGATTCGGCATGTTTGTCAACTCCTCCAGAAGGTCCTCCAAGTCCTGATCCATCGTTTGCATATTGTTCACCCCCTTGGAGTCAAACGAGAACATGCTGTGACCATCCCCCACGCTGGGTTTCATCTCCGCATTGGATGTCACCGCAAATTGTGAGCTAATGTCATTCCCGTTGGCTTGGTTGCTGCCCATGAGGCCCGCATTGGTGCCCGGGGCTACACAACCTAAAGAGGGGCCCATGGAGGCAGGAGTCTGCAGGGCCTGGCTGCGGTGCCCAATTGGAAGTGAGGAGCTTTGCACATCGGGGCGAAGGACGCTGGAGGCATCGCCCTGACCCATCGGAAGACTGACATCGTCAAGACAGATCCTTTTAACCTCGCCCGAGAACGTGCCATCCGACAGATCATTGATTTTGTCGTGACTGGCAGGTGAGCCGTTGCTTTCCAACTTCCTCTTTATTGATCCTTGGAGCTGAAAGAAATGAGAAAGGACAAGACATCAGGTTACGCCAACTCTGGGGAAGAATAAATGTCCCACACACAATCAAAAGGAGGCTTCATTATCCATCCCCACATCCCAAATTGGTTGAAAAGATGATCCCACTGCATACTGACTTTCCAGTGATCGTGACTTTCAATGATCCATTGGAAGGATTTATCAGACCTTCTCATCCTCACAGGTTAAATCCTTTATCAGTGCATTGTCTGGGATTTATATCTATCATTGTTGCTTCTCTCTGCAAACAATAAATATTGTGAATCTACCGTGGAGGGCTGTAGAGGCCCAGACTTTGTGTTTAAGGGAGACATTGACTCATTTCTGAATACCAGTGGCGTACAATGTTATGGGAATTGGATGGGTAAGAGGCATTGAAGTTTTAGCCCAGCCATGATTGTACTGAATGGCCTATTTCTGTCCTGTTCTAGGCAGTAAGGAGTCACTGTATAAATGCACTGAAAAAAGAGTTAACTAAATTGCAGAAATCCTTGGTTTTATGGGACAAAGCTCACAACTATTAGACAATCTGTACCAGATGAGGTGAACACACAAAAGAATGATGTAATACAGCAGGAATAGAGGCTATTAAAAATGGGACACACTTAACATAAGCTCAAATGCAAAGTTAATTATTGGCTAGGAACCAGGTCAATACTTCATCCTGATAAAATGGATAAACAAAAAAAAGAGCAGCAAGGAACTGAATTGCACACAGCAGGTTGTTAGAGCAAGGAATGTTTGCCACGTATTGTTGTTGACGCAGAGACTAACCTATCTTTTAAAAAAGGGAGAACAGATGAACGCAGGGTGGAGACAAGGCGGTGCAATTAGTTTTTGGGAGTGTTCAACCAAAGAAGCTGTAAGGACACAACTGACCGAAATGCCTCCATCTGTGCTGTAAACTGCTTGAGTTTGTATTCATAAAACAATCAGAGACACTTCCAGGCACATTAGGGTTTAGTTACACAATCGCTGGAAAGTCAGTGTGCAGTGGGATCACGGTGCAGCCTGAATCCAGGCTTCTAGTTCAACACAAGATAGGCATGAGGAAATCTCACTCCAAGCTGTGTCTGTACTTAAATTTGATTTGTACATTGCAAGTTTAATGTTGATTTTAGAGAGTAGTACAAAAACACATTGTATGTTGTATCGATGGTAATTTTCTGCAGAGTCGTACTTTGTCATCTCCTGTGCTACCATTGCTGAGTATTTGAAAAAAAGGAACAGTTATACAGGTTTACTTAGAGGCAGAAGCAATTCCTTTTTCCCCACTCATCTCTCAATTGATCCACTATCCTCAAATTTTAAAAAAAGAGCTCAGACAAGCAACAACTTGTATTTCCATTATCCAAGGGGCTTTGAAAGAATAGGTGCGGAGAAAATGTTTCCATTGGCAGAAGAGACTGCAACCAGAAATACAAATCTAAAACAAGTGTCAAAGTCTGGCATGAGGAGACTTTTTCAGAAACAAAACACAATGACTTGTTATGAACTGGAATGTGCTCCCTGAAAGAGCATTGGAAACAGATTCAATCATAACGTTCTGAAACAGATTGGATCAGTATTTAAAAAGCAAAAAAGGGCTGCAGAGAAAGACAAGGAGAGTGAGACTAACTGGATAGCAACTTCAAAGAGTTAGCACAGATAACATGGGCAAATGGCCTTGTTCTGCACTGTTTGATTCTATCTTTCTATCAGGAGCCATCCCAAGGCTCCTGAACCAGGTGCTTATAATATTAACTGATGTCTAGGAGGCAGAGAAGCAAAACCATGGTCGTCTCTGCTTTCAGAAGCACCTCCACTCCCTTCAGCGTCTTCCACAGAAAACATGGCAAAGATTAGGAAACCAGCATAGTTTTAAAGTGGAGTGGGGGTAAATATAGGGGAGTCGTCAGAGGTAGGTTCTTTACTCAGAGAGTGGTCGGGGCGTGGAATGCATTGCCGGAGAGGGTAGTGGAGTCAGCCTCATTGGCATTTAAGCGGCTACTAGATAGGCATATGCATGATAGTATAAGGTAGGGGTGGAGGTTAGATAGACCTTAGGATTTGGGTAAAAGTTTGGCACAACATCGTGGACCGAAAGGCCTGTACTGTGCTGTACTGTTTTATGTTCTATGTAACATGACTACAAATACTTTCAATTTGCTGCACAGGGCACTCTATGCTCTCAACATCTAACCTGAATATCAAAGTCAATATAATTCTAAACCCTCCACAGCAGGACACGGTTCCTTAATTAAAGTGTCATCTAAAATGGTTTTGTCGAATAGAAAACAATCCTAAAGTCCAAAATATTGTCAATATTACTAAACCAAACAACTTTCAGTGGTCTATGCTCTGTTATTGCACAGATCCAAGAAATGCACCTTTAAGACAATTAGATGACATTATGATATGATGTCCCAGTATAAAGGTCCCCACCTCCCCATCAGCACTCAGTGCAATGGAGTCAATGCAGTTTGAAGTCAGTCAGCTACCTTATGAGTTATAGACATGTAATGTTGCTATAACACCAGGAAGCACGGAACCTCATCTATGTTTAAGTCTGAGAACTTGTTACGGCGTAAATAGTTAGTGTTGCTTACAAACTTCAAAACAACTGTCTCAACAAGAACTCAGTCTTCATTACAAGGGCAAAATACTGGGTGTTGGAAGTCTGAAACAAACATAGAGAACACTGAAGAAACTCAACAAATCTGGCAGTGTTTGCAGAGTGAGAAACAGAGTTAATATTTTGAGTCTGGTATGATGCCTTCAGAACTGAAGCCTGTTCACTCTGAACTGAGTTAGTTTTGATGAAAAGTTAGACTAGACTCAAAACATTAACTCTGTATCTGTCTCTAACAGAGATGCTGCTAGATTTGCTGAGGTTCTCCAGCATTCTCGATATTTTCTCTGTTTATAAGGCTCTGTTACAAGGGCTAACACATAGGGAAACAGTCAGATAATGTCATACTTGCACAGTGGTGTTGACTCAAGAAACCACCTCAATCTAAATGAGAGGGAAGTGCTAATTGATTGGGAAGTGGAGTCTGATGGCTGGAGGCATTACCATAAAGAATGCAGCAGTTAAGGACTATCACCATCATTAACTTTCTTGCATTCTCATAGCAATGCCTCTACTCATCAGAATCCATTTCCTATCCAATTAGCATTCTTTCAGTGTAAATGTTGGTTTTCTGGTTACATTGGTATTCTTGCAAATTGTCCTGATGAGTGCAAAACAAAAAGCTTGGAGAAAGATGCGCCTTTTCTCAGGATACATCAAGTTCTGAAATACAAAGTGACTTTTATACAATTAAGGATTATCTTTGATGTTGGCATTCATAACGTTGAGAAAGCTTTATAGTTCTGTTTTTTAAATTCTGCATTTACACTCCCCATTTACACTCCCCCACCTGGGCACCCACACTTATTTCAGGCTGATGGGAAGGCCTGAAACTTCAGCCTTTCACTACATTTTGCGACAGACTGCAGGGAGCTGCATAAGAATAGCCAGGGGCTGAACCCACTAATTTCACTTCCTTCAGCTGGAAAGCACCTTGTATTTTCCTCCTCCCTCAGTCATGATTGTAAAAGCACCACAACAAATGTCTGCATCGTAATTTGATAAAAGATGGAAGGGCTGTTTTTCCAACCAAAGAGATCCCAATGTTATCCCCGATTATTCCTAGAACAATTCCAAAGTCCAGACCTTTATTGCTCACCTAGAATGTTTACTCATTTATATCTTACTTAGTTTCTACTTCTGAAGTTTGAATTTAAAGCAGTATTCTGGGTTGAATCATAATATAGAAAATAGGAGTGGGAATAGGCCATTTGGCCCACAGAGCCTGCTCCGCCATTCAATATAATCGTGACTGATCACCCAACCCTATACACTGTTCCCAACTTCTCTCCATACCCTTTGAACCCTTTCGCCCTAAGAACTGTAACTAACTTGTCTTGAAAACATTCAATGTTTTGGCCTCAACTGCATTCTGTGGCAGAGAATTCCGTAGGCTCCTCACTCACTTTTATTGACTTTTTCTGTATCCTTAATAATATCTGACTAAAATGTCACTCATTCAATGCCTTCTTTCCTGACTAATTGTATTGTCACTGGAAACCCAAGCCATTGTTGAGTAATAGCACTGGGGGAACTTCAAGGACCATCCATGGGCCTTTCTATTTCAGACTTAATCAAGGTGGAGTCAAGATGGAAGTGGGGTCCCCACCCATCACACTTGTTTAATACCCCCTACCACCAAACATGTAGGTTATAGCAGGGGGCATGAATGTACTCAAGTCAAAGTGAAACAGTACAATAGCACTGCTCTGGTATGTCAGGCCTGTCTGCCATGCTTGGGTCTATGGAGTGGGACTTGAATCCACAACCTACAGATTTGTGAGATGTGAGTGCTATCAGTGGAACCATGGCTGACTAAACCAGTAATATCCTTATCATAGATTTAGCCACGATTTCATTGTATCCTGGCATGATCACCCCATATATTTCAGCCAAACGCAAAGGACCTGATCATCTGTGGGAATGATACACCAAACAGCACTGTATCTCAGATAAAAGGTACTGCAGACTAACATCATCCCGCCCCCTTGACCTGTCCGTCCTCGCTGGACTGACCTATCTCCTCCCTACCCCCCCACCTACACTCACCTTTACTGGCTCCATCCCTGCCTCTTCGACTTGTCTGCCTCCTCTCCACCTATCCTCTTCTCTATCCATCCTCTATCCGCCTCCCCCTCTCTCCCTATTTATTTCAGAACCCTCTTCCCCTCCCCCATTTCTGATGAAGGGTCTAGGCCCGAAACGTCAAGTTTTCCTGCTCCTATGATGCTGCTTGGCCTGCTGTGTTCATCCAGCCTCACGCCTTGTTAGCACTGTATCGGTGTGGCCTGATTGTCCAAACTGCTGGGAGGCAGTGTGGGCTGCTTGGTGCGCACTGCACAGTATGGTCTGCTGAGGTTTTCTTCCAGGGATAAGCAACAAGCTGTGGCTGCTAATCAGTGAACTCCAGCACCGTTTAATTAAAACAACCAAAAGGTGCCCATTGCATGATTGTTCTCCCTGGTCCAGGACAAGTTGTCAAGCTGCCTGTGTGTAAAAATTAACAATGAATTACAGACATCAAGCCAAAGTGAAGCCTTGTTGGTGAAGAAACACAAGGTTCTATCTAGTGTTCAACTCTTGCTTCCAAAAAAAAGTCTGCATTCACTTGTTATAATCGTTACCGTGGCAACCAATCGGTCCTGTTCTCCAGCTTTTTCTCAAACTGCAAAAACTCTCTCATCCTTTGGTGATAGCAATAAATCGGACAAATTCTTGGCTGGATGTGTGCTTACACTGTTTGCACCTCAACTGTGCAGCATGTTCAGTTTTGTGAAGTTCCACAGAACTGTTATTTTATCCTTTTATGTAATTGGCCAATCTCTAATGCAAAAATATCACTGTATTTTACCTTTAAATTATAAGTGATTTACTCTGCCACATTTTAACACACTGCTTTCATCAAATTTTATAAATTAACCAAACTGTATTAATGTCTTTAAATTAAATTGACTTAGCCCAGTCTTCTTTATTTTAAAGGGATTATTTAGCATATATTTTCTTTGGCTGTAGCTTAATGGTTAGAGTTCTGGCCGATTGAAGAGCCTCTGGGAGTGTTTTTTAACTTGCGCATATAATTCTGATTTTAAGCATTTTCTTCGAAGTTCTGCCAACTGTGTTTTTGTTAAATGTATCTGGCTAAGTGCTGACTAAATTGGCTGGCTGCAGGTTTTCAAAGCTTTAAACTTATTTTGTGCAATGGAAGAGAAACAAAACGATTGCTCAATCAATAATCCGAGAACAACATATTTTGTTTTCTTTTTTGAAAAGGACCACTGCTACAAAACTTGTAACCTTTCTGTGGCCTTGCTTCAAAACAAAAAAACAAGTGTTCCCCCTAAAGTGTGAATTAAAATATATTCCACATGTGCACGTTTTTCCAATGCTGGAACATATGTCTCATCTGCCACTGCTGGAATATTTGGGAGTACCGCCCAGTCATCCACTTGTGGCTGGCTGGCAGTTACTCATTTCTTCCCGACTTGTCCCTCTCTTTTCCTTCAGATCGCTCCCTCCCCTAACCTCAAAGCACCCTTTTGACTCTTCATTGCTGCTGTATCCTCCTGATTTTACTCTATGCCAGTTATGCTTGATGAAGTTGCCTATGTAAAGAAATGCGTGCCCAGCAATCATGCCCCCAGCCGCTAATTAATTGGATATCTCACAAGGCCACAGCAATTAAATATGTTCATTCCTGACAACTTAGGACGCTCTTAGATGCTTAAAACTGTCATCATGGTAATCCTGGTACAGTCTTGAGCCATGGACTGGATTTTCTTTTCCGAGTGTGGGAGATGGGGATTGGGACTCTTTCCTGATCCTGAACCTAACCTTGGGGGAAGCAGTTACCCACCTCCAGTTTCTCCAATTAAGGGCCAGAAGGCAGGGTGGATGTCCTTGGCGGTGGCTTTGTAAGTTACAGGGACAATGAGAGGCCATTGAGCCATTAAAACACACCTGCTTTTCTTTTATTATTCATTCAAGGGATGTGGACATTGCTGGCTGGGCCAGCATTTATTGCCTGTCCCTGGTTGTGCTTGACAAGGTGTTGGTGAGCTGTCTTGTTGATCTGCTGCAGTTTACGTGCTATAGGTATACCCACAATCCCAACAGGGAACAAATTCCAGGATTTTCACCCAGCTTATAGTACCATGGAATCTTGTGTCCATTTGAACATCTCACCCAAAGGACAGCACCTCCTGCAGTGCAAGATTCCCTCAGTACAACATTGAAATGTCAGCTTGATTTCTCGCTCAAACAATCAGAGAAGGTCAAAAACAGCAGATACATGAGACACTACCCCCTGCAAGTTCCCGTCCAAGTCACTTGCCTTCCTAACTTGGAAATATATTGCCGTTTGTTCACTGCTACTGGGTCAAAATCCTGAATTTCTCTTCCTAATGGCATTGTGGGTCAACCTACAGCACGTGGACCGCAGTGGTTCTAGGAGGCAGCTCATCACCATTTTCTCAAGGGCAACTAAGGATGGGCACTATATACTGGCCCACCCAGCAATGCCTATGAGTGAATTGAAATATCTTGCACTCATGATCTGTTAAGCTGGCTGGTGCGATCAATGGTTCAGTTTTTCTGAGTTTGATTATGTAAGTCTGTTCCCAATTGATGCTCGTTGTGCCCAATTGGTTAAGGTTAGGTGTGGATTCTGAGAAAATTAAAGATACAGTGGCTGAAAACCTGAACTAGAAGTATGGACTGGACATCTTAACGCAGTGCGTAAAGCATTGTAAAGAAAAGCCCCTGGTCAATCAGAAACTAGTGCCATATTTACATAGGCACGAGATATTAAATCTACAACAAGTGTAAGTGTAAACAAGTGAATCAATAAAATGCAAAGTCAACCACTGCCAATGGAACTTAGTTCATCCTATAGGCATGCCCTGTATTCTCGATTATCTCAATAGATTATTTTTCCCAATCTATATTCCCCAACTCAACATGTGACAATGTACCTGCTAACAGATTGACGACCACAACATAGAGTGGTTTCATTTTTTTGAGAAGTTCTACATTCAATTATGTGCCAATATAATTTTATCTGTACTCTTTGTGAGATTTCTTTGTCCATCAGGACTGGAAAATGCAACATTTTTACTATCTGTGGCTGTTACTATTAATTAAAAAGGAAGAAACCAGATGTCAATGGAAAGTTAGATGTTCTGTGCATTCCTATTTAAATCTCTCAGTTATAAAACATACAATAAGATGTCCAATGCAGACTTGCCCATTAAAGAGCAAATGGTTTCCATAATATTGGACTGTTTCAGGGAATGCACAACAACCCTGTACACAGTTACACTGCACCACTCATAGTAACACCATCAATGGATACAAGTATGAAGGTAGAATGTGTTACATATCCTTTCATTTAAGGGCAGGACCTCTGATTGATAGTCCAAGGCAAGTTAGGTCATGCATCGCCAGTTGCATGTTCCTTGAAATTTAATTCACTGGGGTTTCTCAGCTCACTGCAATGCTACAAGATGGAAGCTGCTATAAATCTCTGGCCAAAGAAGACCCAAGCAAGTCTGCTTTAAGGTGAGTGGAGACATGTAAAACCACCGATTGACGGAATGTGCATAGAAAGAGGTTTTGAAAATGAAGATCAGGATTTGAGTCCTACCTCATGACTTGGCCATGGAAGATATGTCAGCCAGGCTGGTCAATTTATAAATGGTTACAGCAGGCAGCAAGAGTGAGAGAGTTTTCTGATCAGACAGAACTGTGTAGTAGCTGCAATGCAGCAGCCTCCTGGTATTAAAAGGCTGTACGATTGGGTTCTTGCCCCGAGCATTCTTACCCCAAGGGACTATCACACACACGCATTGCGGGAGACAAAAAGGGCCCATCTATTCACTTTAGCAGAAGAATCAAAAAGTAGGTGCAGTTACATTTAACCTAATCAATAGTAGGTAGCTAATTAGTTCCATTTCCTGCCTCTGATGTGCATGTTTGGCCCAGTGTGTCGTCTTGTAATGGACTTCCCTGTATCCAGCTTGTAAAAGGTAAAGGTAAAATCATTACAGTCCTATTGGATCATGGGCTGCTCTCTCACCAGTTGCATTTTAACCTGAGGGTCACCATGCCTCAGGCAAGGGGAAGAGGTTCAGAAGGAGAGTCCTTACTGGTAACCTCAGCCAGAGTGGGAATTGAATCTACGCTTTTGGCATGACTGTACGTTGCAAACCAGCCGCCCAAGCTAACTGACCCCCCCTTATCCAACCTGTAAATATTCCATGTTAAGTATATGCTACAATTTGCATTCACAGTCGTGTGTTATTTATCTTAAAATAAGCAAAGAAATTAAACAATAGCCTTTACTTTTTTTTCAGATTGCTGGGAGGTTGATTTAGTTTCATAAGATTATGAAACGTCTTTGTACGCAATGAATAAAAGAAGGTTGCGCGCCGTTGCAGTGTTCTCCATAGGCTCTTTATAGTCATATTGGAGCTTTAGCTTGGATTGTTCTGTGCATTTCAGATGCAGCAGTAACGACTGGTGGGTTCTGCATTTGGGCTTTCAAACTGTACATTATGAAAAGATTATCCCATCTAAAGTTCTTGGAACATCTGGTGTTTCACAGGAGAACCATGAAGTAAATCACAATGCACCCAAAATCCCCAAACACTAAGCAGGTCATTAATCTATTATTAGTGTGTGTTTAAAAAAAAAGTGCCAGAGGAAAAAAAAAGTAATTGGAGTCCATTTCAAAACCAATGACACACATCAGATTTGTTCTTCCTTCTATACAGTTTGTTCTCCAGTACTTTTCTTTTTAAATTAAAGCTGGTCTGTAATCAGCCTTTGTTTTAATCCAGTAATACTGATGATGCATTAAGTATCCAGAAAAGCTCTGCATGTGCCATGTTGCATTGTGAACCCTTGATTCTTGTCCCAAGTTAACTGTGCTGTTGTTGAGCTATGGTGACTGGTGTCATGCTATGCAACCCATTTAAAAATTCATTAGGTTTTTTTTGCTTGCCGTGCTGTCTATGCAAATAGCCTTATAAACAAATTTACATGCCAGAGAGCCTGGTTGCTGTCTGGCTTTGTTTTGTAAATTAAAATGGCTACAATCAATCTCTACAACACAAAGAAAACTACTTAACTATTTTCCATTTGAGAAATATTTAGGGGAGGGACATGAAGAACCTTTCTCTCGTGGTGTGCTGAGAGGCAGTGAGGGTATTTAATTGGGAATGGAAGGTACATGCCTTCCTGTATATTTTCCTAACCAATTTTTATCAGAGATGTTATGACACACAGATGGGACTTATGGTACAGATGGGACTTGAACACGGACTTCCTGGCTCAGAGGTTGGGACACAACTGCAGCACAAGTACCTCCCACACCCCCCAACACACCTTCCTGCCTCCACCCAGAACTGACGTCTTTTTAAGTGGACAATTAAGGATCACTTAAGGGCCTATTTACTGTCACTGCTGCTTCCCCAGCCGCTCAAAGGCAAGTTGCCACACAGAACACAATAAATGAACCTGTGTGGGTTGTTTATCTTCCTTTATGGGAGATGACCTCCACCCCTCTAACCTCCCCAAGCCAGTACCTGCTTCTGGATCAGGTTATTCCATTATTCCGAGTCTCCAGAGGCTGTCAATCCAACCATCTTCTAATGATGCTGCTGAGCAAATGAGCTGCTGACCTCCAACTGGCTGGCTGTTCTTGGTAGGACGGCACCTCCACCCACAGGATTCTGATCCAGGGCAAATAGCCACTTCTCAGCTGCCTGGTGGGCTCATTGTTCAATGACATGCCCCACAGGAGGCAGTATGGGTCTTGCATCAGCTCTCCAGTTGGCAGGCAACATTCCCATTGCTTTCGAGATTCAAAATGGAACCAAAACAGGCTGAATGACCAACCCTGCTGCTAGTTTCTACATTTCTGTTTGTCAGCATAACATCCTTCCTATAGTGAACTGTATGCCCACCGCAGATCTTACGGAAAGGTATCCTTAAAGATGTTGTGATTTCTTTGGCAAGAATTTCCCTTTTCTTGATGGCTGTTTAAATCTGGTACCAGTTTAGAGATGTCTTGGTATGGAGCTGCAGTGATATCAGCAAATAGCCAATCAAATTGAAGCATTTGCATTGACAGAAAGTTAAAAGCACTTTAGGTCCTTCACATCTACTTTAATTTTAAAGGTAACCAAACAAACCTATTACAATAGCAGCCAAAATAAAGATATAAAAGCTTTTAAAAAAAGGCAAAAATATATCTTTTAAAATTAGTGCAAGTTCATCAACCCAGATACTCCTTATTCTACAGGCTATAATGTTTTCCAGGCTTTTTTAAAATTTTGCGGCAAGTTTGGAAGCTCTCATGACTGTAAAGATTGTAAAGCTGTCGAACCTCTATCTCTCACTAACCAGAGGAGCAGAGACTCATTGACAGCTTTTTTTGGATTTCCACATTGTACTATATACGTCAGCCTCGTTGGCAGTTATGGCAATTTCAATGTCATTACCAGACGAACTTCAGGCCAACAAATATGTGATGGGCACTTTAAGACACTTTAAGAGCATCCAAAAATCACAACAGTGAAAATCATGCACATGGTCGCTAGAAGACTGACTGCTTTGCTGAGCCAGCTCCAAATAAAATGAACTTGGATGTGCCTTGGCTGTGCAGTTAGCCTAGATTAAGGTGCAATTGATGAAGAGGCAACACTGTCATTCAGGGGTGCAGAGAAAGAGGTCAGCAGGTTGTCATCACAGTATGTACACATGTATGAAGCAGGGAGATGCAACATGAATGTCCAGCATGCACCTCAAAATACACACGTGGTTAAGTGCTAAGTTGACAGTGTGAATGAGGGCATGTAATTTCTGGAGAGAACACAATAGTCTGTGCTCAAGTTCTACAATGGTCTAAAACTGAGATTCCATCAGGTATATTTCTAACACGTGGGGTACAGACCGATACCAGTTTTCCACAGGGTACACCCAATTGATGCCATTTGTCATGCAATCATTTTGTGGCAGCCTCCTTTAAATTTCTCTCAAACTTCTGGGTATGTCGAGAAACAATAAGCTGGAGCAATGTTTACAGTGGTTCACGAAACAGCAAACAAGCAACGATTAAAGTTGTCCTGGGATTGGAAGCCTGAATAAAGCTGCATCGTTCCCACTGAATTTCTAGAATGTGATTCCAATCGCTACAGAATGTTAAGCACGACCTCTGACTAACATCCGAATACAATCTTTCCCCAGAAGTGGCAAATCACAGTGAATATGTCCTGTTAATACTAATCGGATCCTTTATATAAATTCAATGTTAAACATGCTACAGGTAAAGCAAATGAATTTAAATATTGAGTATTGTTGTATGTCAATTTCCAATGGGCCATAGGTCACAGCTCAAAACTCAGTCCACTCAATTTACTTTTATCCAACTTGAAAAGTATCCTTCAAACAAGATCCCTTTCATTTCAAATCCTCAGGCATTTTGGTATCAAAACAATTTTGTTTTTAAAATATGCACAATTTCTGGCTTTGATCCACACAGGCAATTACCAGTCGCTCATGTTTCAGCTATAGTTTTACCACAAGGAGATATTCTTCCAATCTCACGTGATCTGCTTTGGTTGTGTAACACATTTGCAAACATTTCAACAATATAACCCAATATATGGCCATGATTTGGCATTTACTGAGATACATGCAGTTGGTTTGCTAATCTGGCAGCTTGATTTATCCAGCAAAATGGCCAATTGCAACTGTGGTCAGATTTTTGAGTCATGACTGTATATGCTTCCATTTCCTGTCAGTCTAATTCACCTCCTGTCTTTTATTAATATTTTTGCATAGGCAGAACTACACCCACTTCTGTTTCCCAAAGACACACAGTAAATGGGTTTTGAGTTCAATCTTTTAGCTTCACTTTGACTCCCCAATTAAGCATTACTGCTTAAAAATTAGAATTAACCTTAATCTTCATTTTAAATGGTTAGCCATGGGTCAGTGGACAGCACTCTTGCCTCTGAATTAGCAAGTTGTGGATTCAAATCCCACTCCAGGGGTTCGATCTTTGCTGACAATTCAGTGCAGTGCTGAGGGAGTGCTGCCCTGTCAGTGGTGTTGTCTTTTGGATGAGATTTTAAACCAAAGTTCCCATTTACCCTTCAGTTGGATATAAATTTCACAACTTTTTTGAATAAAAGCAGGGGCTATCTCCAGTATCCTAGCCAATGCTAATTCCTTAACCAACAGCTCTATCTCAGCTTTTGGGCTTGCCAACTGCCATTAAACATAAACTGATGTTAAACATATACATGTATATATACACATGAGTGTCCCACCCTCCACCCATTGGTGGTCAATATATCCCTCCTTGTGATACACTGTCTTTCTACAGAACAGCAAGAAGACTAACTGGTGAATATTTGGTTGTCAACCAGACAGCTCTTTTGCCGGTTATAAAAATATTGAAAGTGAGAAATAAAAAGAGAAATATTCAAAGAAAATGACCAAAAACCCAATCTTTTTGTAAAGTTGTGATGGTTTTCCTCCCAGAATGCTCCCAGGAATGTTCTGGAATTTGATCTTCAATTCCTAAAGACTCCAGACCAATCTTGAAGGGTTGGTAACTCCATGGTTATTAACACATTACTGTTTGTGGGAGTTTGCTATTTGCAAATTAGTTGCTGAATTTCTCATGTTACAACAGGAATTCAACAACTACTTCATTGACTGTAATCTATCTTGGAACACCCTGGGAAGCACTATGTAAATACATGTCTTTATTTCTTTCAACCTAGTTTGCTAATAACATTTCATGCAAAAATTATCTCTTCAGGACTTACAAACAAAGAAACAATACATCGAACATTAATACCGTCCACAAAGGTACAAATGGAAGTTAAATGCATCTCTCCCTTTCCCAAGTTGCATCCCAGCTGTGAGAGGTCAGACTTAGGACCTAACAGCGTTGCTGTAATACTGTTTGCCTGCTCATGTTCTGTTTTCCAGGTTTGTTGGTGTTCACATACTTGTCCTGTAGGGTGGAATTTTTGGTTCAGAACCTGGACTTGAGGCACCTCAGAGTTGTATAGTGCCAAGCAGATAATTATTGTGCAGTTAGCTATGGAGGAGTGAGACATAGAGATCCACCTGAAGTTTAGCTATTTTAAGGCTTTGGAGAAAAAAGCAAAATTTAAGAGGAACAACTTTCAAGCATACCATGTTGAAGGCGAAACCATAAAAATAGTTATCTGAAACACAGAAACAAAAATTGAGATTGCTGGAAAAGCTCAGCAGGTCTGGCAGCCTCTGTGGGGGGAGATCTGAAGAATGGTCACTAGACCCGAAATGTTAACTCTGATTTCTCTCCACAGAGGCTGCCAGACCTGCTGAGCTTTTCCAGCAATTTCTGTTTTCCTTTCTGATTTCTAGCATCTGCAGTTCTTTAAGTTTTTATCTGAGACACAAGTTGGTTAAAACTCTGGCATTAGCCATGTTATCCAAGTACGTTAGAGGATGTGCAAGAGAGTATTGTACACAAGGTCTAATGAATGACTATTTGCAGTAACTGAGTGCTGCTACAGACATCACAAACAAAGCAGACACAAGCGAGTTACTTTGGCAGTGTCACAGTGATTTCCAATAAATTCACTACGACCCTGAACGTGTACATTGCTGACACTGCATGTTCAGCTCACAGTGATTCTGAAAGTATCCTGGCACATAAAAAACAATGTGGGACAACTTAACCACTGCAGTAACAATGGAACTGGATTACACTTCTAGTTGCTTGTTTTGAGGCGCTGTGCTCCTCTGCACTTTCTGAAGAAGATAAAGTAGCAGCAGGGTGGCTCAGTGGTTAGCACTGCTGTCTCACAGTGCTAGAGATCTGGGTTTGATTCTAACTTTGGATGACTATCTGTGTGGAATTTGTGCATTCTCCCTGTGTCGGTGTGGGTTTCCTCCCTAGTCCAAAGATGTGCTGGTTAGGTGGATTGGCCATGTTAAAGGGCCCTGTAGTGTCCAGGGATGTGCAGGCTAAGTGGATTATTCATGGAAATGCAGGGTTATGGTGATGGGGTGCGGATCTGGGTGGGATCCTTTTTGGGCAGGGGCATCAGTGCAGACCTGATGGGCCAAATAGCCCCGAGGAATTCTATGACTTTAAATCTTAAGTAGGATTGTGGAATTATGAAGAACAGTAAGCAAGAGAAGGGATGGAATTTTATTTTTTCTTAATTCTTTCATGGAGTGTGTGAATGTTGCCAGAGAGTAGCATTTGTTGTCCATTCCTAATTGCCTTTGAGTGGCTTATCAGGATCACTTCAAGAGGACAGTTATGAGTCAACCACATTGCTCTGGATCTGGACTCAGTGCATACCTAATCAGGTAAGGACTGCTGATTTCATTCCCAGAAAGGACATTAGTAAACCAAATGAGTTTCTACCTCAATCAACAATGGTTTCATGGCCACCATTACTGAGACTGGCTTTTAATTCCAGATTTATTAATTGAATTGAAATTCCATCAGCTGCTGTGTCCCCAGAGTATTAGCCTGGGCATCTGGATTACTATCTGACTACACCACCATCCCTGGAAGCTTCAGAATCAGAAACAAATGATATAAATGCAACAAAACAACCCCCCTAAAGAGGGAAGAGCTTGCATTTATACAGTATCTTCTGTGAATGCAAGTGTTTCACTGTTGATTGGGATAATATCACTGCTGCAATGTAACACTAGCACACAAACCTGATGAACGACTTGTTAAAAACCCAGATGTGTAGTAGAATACCATCTCACAGCTAAGGAACATAAATCTTCCTGTTACACATATAAGATAACAGAATGCATCTTCGTTTAGAGGCCACACATGTTGTACAAAGGGATCTTGTCTCCAAGTAGTAAACTTTGCATTTCTCTAATAGAATAGCTCACTTACAAAACATCTGGGAATGGAATGGTTTGTCTAGATTGTCATTATACTTACGCTGGATGAAAAGATGCAGCAGGGGGAATGCCGTTTATCAATGAATCCCAATACCGATGTCAGGGTCATATGTCAGCAAACCTCCAAACAGCTACTTCCACATAAGAATGCTAGATTTGGATTTAGCCACACTCAAACATATAGATTGAAAACTTACGAAAGCTTTGGCATTGTATTCCTCATCTCCAAAATTAATTATTAGTTTCACAAATTCAAAGCCACCTAGTTAGTGCCCCCAACACAGTATGAGCTGGAATGATGATTGGATAATTAAATACAGGACCACAACCTCACAAGCTGGCTTCGATATGAAACAAGCACATTGTCCAATGACATTAAATTGCCAAGAATGCAGTCAGATGAATCGACCACCTCTGTAATCATTCATTCCCCACCCTCCTGTTTTGCACTGGCATATAAAAAATAAGATCCAATTATTTAATTACAGCAATTATGCTCCACGGATTCATTTCAAATATGGTACAAGTGATAGAGAAAATCAAAAGAGTGATTATTTTTGAAAAAGAAATGCCTCGGAGATGCAGCTGGTATGACTGGAAGACAACAAGGTTTCCAAATAAACAAAATAATTAAAACTATTGCAGAAATAAAGACTGCATAATGAATTTAATTTACTCTGTTTACAAGCTTAATCAAATGATTAATCTTTCTGTAGCTGAACATTGATTGTCATCTGTTAGTATCCCAAAGTTATACTGGGTGATAATATCTCCTGACATGTTGATTTATTGAGGAAGTAGGTCTGAACCTAATACATTATTTCAATATGACAGAATGAATTATTATGTAAAGTAAGCTGCTGTTATTCAATCTATGCTGCACTAAAATTACAAAGTAGGTAGACAGGGAGACATTCACAAACTTGTGCTGACAGGCTGCAAACCAAAGTAGACTAGACCCTCCCTCAGCCCCCACAAGCCTTTGCATTGCTTTTCCCCCAGTTTCTCTTATGAATCATTTGTTGGAGAATTGATATTTTGTTACTGAAACCAACAGTTACTCTGTTAAAGATATGCATTAATGATAAGCTGACTGCAGCTCAGTTCTTAGTAATGAACAAAAGGACAACTCATATCTTCACACCGCCCTTTAACACTGTAAAACATCCTAGGCCCTTCACAGGAGCATTATTAAACCAAATCTGACACCAAGCTGTTTTGAGATATTAGGACAGGTTTGGTCACAGAGGTAGGTTTAAGGAGTATCTTGAAAAGGGGACAATGATGTAAAGAGGGTTAGTGATAGAATTCCACAGCTTAGGGTCTAAACAGCAGAAGGCATGGCCGCTAATGGTGGCAAGAGGCCAGAATCGGAAGATTGCAGTGATCATGGGGGGTTGTTGGGCCTGGGGGAGATTACAGAGACGGGGACAGAAGAGGCCGCTAAAGGGCATAGAAACAGGAATGAGGACTGGATTGGGTACCAGTGTAAGTCAGCTATCTCAGGGACAAAGAGTTGTATCTACCAATGCTCCAAATCATAAACCGAACCAAACTCTGTGTGAGACGGATTAATGAAAAGGGAATAAATCTAATTTGCATGCAAACTACGATTACAGGGAAAGAATTTTGTGAATCGCAGCCAAATGTCTCAAATCTCATTCAAGTTAAAACCATGTTATTGCAGCCGCTATCACCCATACTGTTTCCTAAAGGTTGTTCTGCTCACTGGATACACAAGTTCTCTCAGCAACCACAGCTCAGGTGTCAATTCAGGTCACTTAGGCTGTATATTCAAGAAATGCTTCTTTTTTGAAAAAACGTATGAAGTGCTAGGAAGGTGAAGAAAAGAATTTCTAAGTGAAGACATGGCTGGCTTGCTGTACTGAGCTCCAATCAACACTGTGGATACTTACCCTACCCTCACAGTGATAACGAGATCCGCAGTGTTAACAGTGGAAATTACACAGCATCTCATGTCAACAATCCCTCATATTATCCAGTTATTTACCTGCAGAGATCAATTATGTCCTAAACCAGCAGACCATCATTGGAAGTAAAGGGAGCTCTTGTCTGATTTAGCCTGCCACCTGCAGATGTGGGAGGCACAGCATTGCCTCTTAATAGTGACTTTCACACAACCACATACAGGGTTTAGAGACGAGCTGTGGATTAATTCTAAAGCAATTGCACAGAAATCGTCAGCGTGCATATATATAAAAAAATTAACAGAGGATATCCATTTCTGATTCCAGGAGGTTTTGTACTGAGACAGATAGGTATTACAGAGGAGGACTGTAATCACTGCCATTACTATCAATGTGCCTCAAAAGATAAAGCATTTTTTCCTCTTCATCATAAACCCATCACAGAGGACAGCAGCCTTTCAACTCCCAAGCAGAATATGTAATTTACTCAACTGATTTTGTGTCCGAATGCTAAAGCTTGACTTAAAATACCTTGTTTCTTGAAATAGCATTCTTGGAGCAGTACTGTCAAGAATTATGTTTTTAAAAGCAGTTCCATGCAGAAAGCTAAGGAGACTAGTGGCCAATGGTTACAGATTAGGTATCTGTGCTAGCTACCTGCTTAACTGAATATGCATATTTCAATTTGCCGATTATTGCTTTGCTGCATTTCATCCTCAGATTTGCCAATTTACCTGCTGATTAAGTTGTCTGAATTCATAGTAAATCATTTTATGTTCACTTTCATATGTATGGATAAATTTCTAAACATACCCATTTTGTGTTTAAGAAAAGGACCCAAGTCCTTATCATTCTGCATCCTATTTTTCCCTGCCACAGCCCACCCTGATAGAGAAAATCATTACATTACATTTGTCATATTTTTGAAGCAAAACACTGGGCTACAATTCCAGAGAGATATAAATCAATCTTTCTATCTAAGAACCCATGATATCACTTGGTGTGCCAACACAAGAATACGTCAAAGAAAGTGACTTCTACATTGCTTGAAAACTGATATGAGAAGCACAGTTGTTCAATGTGATGTGTTAAAAAGAACTCAGATATCTTACAGTACTAGTGTATATGTGGAAATACAGGGGCTGATTCATTGTTTCAGAACAGGTGGGGTTGTATTTCCTCACGCCTGTGCAATTTACTAAACATAAGAAAGTGTCAAAGGATCTCATGCTGAACATTAACAAGAGCCAATCGTCATTGTCTCTCTTGTAAAATGTTAATTGTAAATACAAATTTACATGGCACAGATTATTCTGAACACAAACCCAGCCCTGGTTTACAGTAGCTGCAGTGTGCACTAGCTCTAGGGTGGATTTCACAACTCACCAAATATTTTTTGACAGCAGCTCCCCATTACTTGGAAGAACCAGGGCATCAAGCACATGGAAACACCAGCATCAAGTTCCCAAGTCTGTGAAACTGCATTGTCATCCTTTCATTGTCACTAGGTGGAATGCCTAATAGCAGTATGGGATAATGTATGCTATTCACACTCATAGATCATTTTATCATAGAATCCCTACAGTGTGAAAACAAGCCCTTCGGCCCAACAAGTCCACACTGACTCTCAGACTTCCCACCCAGACCCATCCCCCTGTAACCCACCTAATCTACACATCACTGAACGCTACAGGCAACTTAGCATGGCCAATCCACCTAGCCTGCACGTCTTTAGACTGTGGGAGGAGACCAGGAGAAACCCATTGAGACATGGGGAGAATGTGCAAACTCCACACAGATAGTTGCCCAAGGGTGGAATCGAACCCGGGTTCCTAGCGCTGTGAGGTAGCAGTGCTAACCACTGAGCCACCATGCCGCCCTAACTGTTGTGTTTGAACAAACCAGTTCGCTACCTTCTTTTCAATAGCAGTCGGAAATGGGCAATAAATGTTGGCCTTGCCAACAATGACCACAACAAGCTTTTCAATTTTAACAATCCATTTAGCAATTTACATTCATGCTGACATGTTGGCAATGCAAAAGAAAACTTGCCCCTTCTGTGCAAGAGGGTCATCACACAGGAGCACCGGAGTCAGCATGCAGTGGGAGGACTGTGTAAACCCTGGGGTGAGGCTCCAAGTCAGCACAAACAGTCTCCTCCAACACGGGCAGCAAGGCAATCCTGCTGCCTATGCCAAATGCTCGTGCAGCTGGATTGTGCCAGAGAAGAAGCTTTGCAGACATTGGACTAGTGCCCGTAGTCCCAATGGATACCAAGTGCAAACAAAACAGTAGATGCAACAGTAAATACACAGTGCAGGTGGGACAAATACACTGTTTGACTGGAGACAGACATCAGAGCCCAAAATGAGTCAGAGCAATTATGAAATCCATTGCCCGGAATGTAATATATATTGTATGTGGTGTAACTATTGGTGAAAAAGGCCTAAACAAGTGATTTAACAAAAATTTTATTATTTGCTTTTCCTGAAAATGGAGTCTGAAAAAATTGAAATGATTTCACTTCAAACAAAAAAATTAAAATGAACTACACTATTGCTGTATACTCCCAATATAAAAAATGAAAAACGTTGGTCCGTTACATGATAGGAAGCTCCGAAAAGGCCAGGATCAAGAGTGGGTGAAACTGTTGAACTGAAATGAGGGTAAGGAGATGGTTAGTGGGGCTAATTATCTAACTTAAGGGACAATAGTGACATGAGCCAAAATGGTTTGACAATGGTATTCTCTTATGCCATGGGTCAGAGAGAACAAACAAAATGTACAAAATAAGATCCCTGACAGGTTGTATTTAAATAGAACTTTTAACATGGTAAACCTCCCAAGGTGCTTCACAAGAACATTCTCAGTTAGAATGTGACACCAAGCTGCATAAAAAGATATCAGGGCAGATGATGAAAAGCTTAGTCAAAGTGGTAGGTTTTAAGGAGTGCTTTGAAAGGGGGAAAGAGAGGTCGTGAGGTGGGGAAGTTTCAGGGGAGAATAGAACCTTTATCAGCTGAAGACATGGCTACTGATGATGCAGCAATTAAAACTGAAGGACGTGCAAGAGGGCAGAATCGGAGGAGCACAGACATCTCGGAGGGTTGCGGGTCAGGGGAGGCTACAAAGCAGACTGTGTAATTTGCACTGACTGATACATGCTGTATAAAGAGGCCAACTCCTGTGATTCACTTACAGGAGATGCCAGTTCAAATGAAAACCAAATGCACATTGCAGTTGAGACCACATCCCACCCCATTACTATTCCACCCACCACATCCCTTACAAAATCATGCAGGCTGTGGTTACCCATTTTACCGGTTGTCACCACCACCTTCTTTGTTTTAAGCTGAGAAAGTTGTAGTTGGTTGTACATGTGTAAATAAACTGAGGGGTATTCTTCTACAGAGATATCATGCTGACAGAAAATAACAGCAGCACAACTCAAGAAGGCTTTTCCCAGTCTGTCCACACAGATTACAAACACTTTGTCTAGATTACACCTTTGGTTCTCAGAAGACAAACTAAAATGATAAGGACAGCAACCATTTCAGTACTATAAAACACAGATGTCAATTACTCCTGGTGAAGATACAGTGATTTCACTCAAGAGGAGTTTAATACAGATCTGGAAATGACTATTGCTCCGATAATTGGATAAATCTGTAACATGTTCGTACGGCATTTATCTGGTTGCTGTTTTAAATGGAGGCATTAACCCATTTATTTTAAATAGATTAACACCTCCTTTAACACATTAAACTGCACACTGTCATTCCACCTCATTAATAGTTCATTGGCTAATATTCCCAGCTGTAATATCTGGTTATGGATGAGATGTTAAACAGAGGCCTATGTCTGCCCTCTCAGCTGGACTTATATGATCCCAGGCCACTATTCACAGAACAGCACGGAAGCTGTCCCGGGATCTCATCTAATACTTATGCTTCAACCAACCGGACGAAGAGAACGAGAATATCCAGTCATTATCTCAGTACTGTCTGTGGGACCTTACTATGCTCAAACTGGTTGCTATGTTTCCTACACCACAACTATGACTACACTTCAAAAGTCCTTCCATTTTCTGAAGGATACTTTGGGAGATCCTAATGGTGCTATATAAGTGCAACTCTCTCCGGTCTCATTCTCCCATCTGCTGCAGTTACACTAGCCACCGCTCACTGGGCTATTCCTGATCTGCTGGGAAAACAAAATTCCACAGAGTTTTACCTCAAAGCAAAGCGCGTGGATTTTTGTTAATATGATTCCAGATTTTTCTGGAAAGTCTCAATGGTTACAGCTGCAAGGTTTATGGTATCATTGCTCAGCACAAGTACATCCCAATGATTCAATTCTTCCTAGATTATTTACTGCAGAAAGGACAAGAGCATTCTGGTGATAGAGGGAAAACACTGATACAAGTGCAATATCGGTACAGATTCTCAACATCTGGCATGAGATTTTATTTGTAAGTAAACTACAGAATTTAACTTGTCACACAGTTTAGGAGTTCCATGTCAGTTATTTATAATAACCAAGGCTTTAAAGAGTGGTTACTCCCACACAGTTCCACCAGGAGACACTGCTCAAGATTTATTTCTGTCTTCGATCTGCAACATTTCAAGTATTATTTCATTTCATGAAATAATACTTGAAACGTTTCAGATCGAAATGAAATAATTTGCACACAATATCATGCACTGCCCAAAACAGGTTTCTGCCCCTCAATGTTGTACTCTTCCAACTTGAAACTTAAGTCTTGTCATTTGGCTGATTTCCAGAACTTGCCACTTTTTAAAAAATATTGAAAAATATTGATTCATCTTTCACTGATAAATTCTTATCTCTGAAATCTTCTCCAAACCCCCAACCCTCAGGAAAACAGCATTCCTCTAATCCTGGCCTCAATCATAAGATCATAAATCACAGGAGCAAATGTAGGCCATTCAGTCCACCAAGTCGGCTCTGCTATTCAAAGAAATCACGGCTGACCTGATAATCTTCAACTCCACTTTCCTGCCTTTTCCCCATAATCCTTTATTCCCTCACTGATTGAAAATCTATCTCAGCCTTGCATACACCCAACAACCCAACCTCTACAGCCATCTGTGGTAAAAAATTCCACAGAGCGCCTCCATTTTAATCAATTCCACATTGGGGGTTATGCCTTCAGCTGCCTGGACCCAAACTCTGGAATTCCCTCCCTAAAACTCACCGACTCTTCCTCCTCTTACCTGATGCCCTTTAAAATCTGGAACAAGTTTTTGGTCATCTGCATTGATATCTCCTTATGTGACTCAGTGTTACATTTTGCTTTATAATGTTCCTGTGAAGCTCCCTGGAATTTTCTTTTTAAGTTAAATGTGCTATATAAATACAAGCTGTTGCTACTGATAAACACCACTATTGTGATCTTGGAAATTAGATTTTGCAAGATATTTTTGTGATCATTAATTCATATTCATTAGAGGACTCGAGTAATTTAAATCACTCTAGTACCAAACCGGAAAGTTCTTGAAGACAAAAGCAAAATACTGCAGATGCTGGAAATCTTAAAATAAAAAACAGAAAATGTTGGAGATAGTTGTATGTTATCTCTGCTGCTGACTATTTCCAGTAATGTGGTTTCATTTGGAGAAGTCTGTCTGGCAACCCAAATAAGGCATTTAAAGCAGCAAATTGTATTGTTTGCTTAGGCTGTCATTACAGGTTTTCTAAACATTTGGTTATCAGACCGTGTACATAACAATTTGCATCTATATAGTATCTTTAAACTACCTTAAAAAGCTCAGTGGAGAAGATGATGCTGTAGTGGTAATGTCACTGGTCTAGTAATCCACATACCTCGGAGTAATGGCACGGGTTTGAATCAGACCATAGCAAGTTTGAGTTCAGTGAAATTTGGAATTTAAGTTGAAAATTTGCATAATGGTGACCATGTAACCTAACCGTTTTTTATTATAAAAACTAACCTCGTTCACCAACCTCCCTTAGGAAAGGAAATTTGCCATTCTTACCTGGTCTGACCTACATGTGATTGACCCTTAACAAGCCTCTGGGCAGTTAGGGACGAGTAATAAGTGCTGGTGTCGCCAGGAATACTCACATATGATTTCTTTTATAAAAGTCAGCAACAAACTAAAGCATGACAACAGATCATAAATACTTGGCTGAAGAGGTAGGATTTTAGTAGCCAAAAAAAGGAGAAAGAGAGAGGTGGCAAGGGTTAGGTAAGAAATTTCAGAGGTTAGGACCCAGACTGTTGAAGACACAGCCTCCAATTTAGGGGGAAAATGTATTAAAGCTTTTTTTTTTAAATGTTAAATGATGTTTTTAAACTTTTATTCATTGGTGTCCTTTGCCATGAAGATTCCTGTCATTATTAGGGCCAGTGATATGTCTCAACATTCCTTTACCTCACGTGTGCCAATTTCGGATAAAGAGTTCCAGTGGGAGTGAAAATGCAAGGCTTCTATGTAGAAGTGAATAATAATAATTAGAAATCACTGACTCTTGTTTACATAAAGACACTGCTAAAAATGAAGATGACCATGCTGTAAGTTTGACCTACATCATACAGGGCATCTATCTCGGAATGATCTTACTGAAGCTACAGCCATGCTTCCAGAGCTAGTTCCTCAAGGAACTTGCTGATCTGAAAAATATCCATTTTGATAACACCTTTGCTTACAAAACTAGATACAAAATAAAATGCTGCCATGGTCAGCGATGTCATGAGCAATCCAGCAGCGTAATGTTGTCATGGCGACACCATACTTAAACTGTTCAGCCATCCCGCAACATTTTGGCTGCTGACAGTGACACTGTGTTATAAAATGGTCAACAGGTGAAGGGTTTGGCCATGATATGTAGGTCTACAAATTCAGTTGTCAGGTCACTAGGAGTAATTGTTGTCAGCTTTCCCTTGCATTTACAGCTGAAATAGAAATAAAAGTTTTGATGCTAGTGTGCAGTGGAAAAAAAATAACAAATTGGTGAAATCCCCATCTGAATTTTTGCCAGTTTCACTTAAAGAGAAGAAAACAGAAATGAAAAGGTCCTAGAGAGTGAAATCACACAGTCTTGGGGAGATTCCGTACATTTCATTTCAGTTTTCAATCAGTTTAGCACTTAATCCCACTGAGGCAAAAAAATGAAATCCAGTGTCTTTTATGAATAAGGTTTCCTCTGGTTACAGCAAACACTTGCTGGGAAGTAATATCCCACATTGCCAGTCAAATACCTGTAATTTTTCACTCCAGGTTCAAGACTTACAACTTCAACCATTTTACGGTAAAAGTCACAGCCTACAGACATTCTTTATTAGCTGTCCCTCATGAGAAAAACAAACCCTGCAGTTAGCTGAAATGACACAGGCCAAAGTCTCCAGCTTCTGGGAACAGGAAGGAAGATGCCACGCTTGCCTTGATAGCTGCTTCCTCTCCACTTTACTGGCTTTTGTGATTACCTCACCACTCCCACTCACTGCACAATTGCAGAATCTTTTCCAGCTACACCCAACTCTGTTATTTGTTCTACATCCTCACTCAGCCCAAAGAGAAGGAATAGCCGGCATTCCCATCAAAAGAAAGTTTTCCAGATAGGATTTTGATCTCAATTTCGTGCTCACAAACTTTGCATTTTCAAAATGGCTGCATTGAGAAAGGTCTTACATTTATCTAGCACCTTTCACGACCTCAGGCTTCGCAGCAAATGAATCATTTTTGAAGCATAGTTCATATTGTGATGCAGGAAATACTTTCCTCGCACAAGATTAAGTTCATGGCCAGATTGCCTTTTAGACATGTTGATCGCTGTGCCTTCAGTTACCTAGGCCCCAAGTTCTGGAATATCCTTTGTACACCTCTCCACCTTGGACTCCCCAGTAAAGTCAGACCTTAAACCTAGCTATTTGGTCAAGGTTTAGATAATCTAACTTGGTGGGCTAGACATTTGCTCGGGCACATTTCCAGGTCCCAGGCCCACTTCACCTTCAATGTCCAATAATGTGTCTGAACAAAAGCAGAAATTGCTGGAAAAACTCAGCAGGTCAGACAGCATCTGTGGTGAGAAAAGTTGGGAAAAGGTTGGTATATATTGCTGGAGAAGGGGTGAAGAAGATGGAGATGGAGCCCAAAGAGAGAGAAAAACAGTTGGGTAGACAAAGAAGTGGGTAGAGGTCAGCCTGGGAGTATGAATTGCTGCTAATGGAGATTGTTAGTGGCTGACAATGGCTAGTTTGTGCTAGCAGCCCATGTGATGACAAAGCCTGGTGTGTGGGGTTGGGGTAAAGACATGGGAGATCGTGCTCAGGCCCTAAAATTATTGAACTTGACTTTGAGTCCAGAGGGTTGCAGGGTTCCCAAGTGAAAAGTGAAGTGGTGTTCTTCCAGCTTGCCCTGAGCTTCGCTGGAGCACTGTAGTAAGCCTGACACAGAGATGTTGACCAGGGAACACAGCAGTATGTTGATGTGGCACGCAATTGGAAGCTCAGGGTCACTTTTGCAAACAGAACATAGGTGTTCTGAAAAGCAGTTGCCCAGTCTGCACTTTGTTTCCCCAATGTAGTGGAGACCACATTGTGAGCAGCAAATACCGTAGATTAGATTGAGTGAAGTGCAAGTAAATCACTGTTTTACCTGGTCTTTGACCAACTGGCCAATTAGTGGTTAGGGATCATGCTTACCATCCAATGAAGCAGGCCTTCTGGCAGTAAGAGATTCTCAGCCTCACTGTCACAGCTGGGAATTGCTGATGTAGGATGAGAAAATGGGAAGACTCGTGATGAAGACGTCTTCTGCAGATTTTAAATAGTGAAATTAAAGATAACCACAGCTACCAGATCATAAACGTGAAAACTGGGGCAGTTCTGTGGCTGATTCTGTGGCCATTTTGTATTTGCTGCCATGGGGGTGTTCATTTCCACCCCTGCTTCAGCCTCAGCGACGAAGGTTGGAGTGTGGGTGGGGATGGGAGAGACCCATTTACCGGTCAATGCTGGGAGGCAGAGTGCCCTCAGAAGGAAAGCAACAAATTACAGGCGCTGTCAATGTAAAAGGAAAATGGAAAGTGCTAGAGAAACTCAGCAGGTCTGGCAGCATCTGCATGGAGAGAGACATGTGAACAACCAGGTTGATGACCTACCATCAGATCTGGGCAGTGTTGGAGATGGAATCAGATTTGATCAAGAGGTGGGTAGGGCGAAGACAAAGGACATTCTGTGTTTGGGGTCAAGGCAGGAGAGATAGAATGACAAAGAGAGTTGGTCTTACAGGGCTAATGGGAATAGTGATGAGGCAAGGAAACAAAAAGTGAAAGAAACAAAAGAAATGTGCCGACAGCAGTGTGGCTATGTCTGAATAGTTAAACCCAATGGTAAATTAAACCCCAAAACAGGCCCAAACCAGTGTCTAATTGGATATGTCACTTGCCTCTCACCACCCCTCAAATAGTTGCAAATTCCAAGGTGTATCAAATGCAAGAACATGCTGGCAGATTGGCATGGCTCTCCATGCATACAGGTGGTTGCTGATAAATATTGACCAGGGAGAACTCCCTGCTCTCTTTCAAAATAACACCATGTGGTCTTTTCGTGTCCACCTGAGGGAGCAGGAGCAGTCACACCTTATCCACCAGGCAGCACTGCATCTCCTCAGTTCTGCATTGGAATGTCCTTCTAGATTAGCCAGTCGAAAGTGGGGTTCAAATCCAAAAACCTTCTAAGCCAAGACACAATGCCCTTCGGGAGGGAATTTCTGGATTTTTGACCCAATGACATTGGGCAATATATTTCCAAGCTGGAATGGTGAGTGAATTTCAGTGGAGCCTGCAAATGATGGTGTTCCCATGTATCAATAAGGTGGTGTCATGGACAGCGAAGAGGTTTACGTCAAATAACAACAGGACCTTGATCAGATGGGTGAATGGGCTGAGGAGTGGCAGATGGGGTTTAATTTAGATAAATGTGAGGTGCTGCATTTTGGAAAGGCAAATCAGGGCAGGACTTATACACTCAATGGTAAGGTCCTGGGGTGTGTTGCTGCACAAAGAGACCTTGGAGTGCAGGTTCATAGTTCCTTGAAAGTGGAGTCAGAGGTAGACAGGATAGTGGAAGAAGGCGTTTGGTATGCTTGCCTTTACTGGTCAGTGCATTGACCATAGGAGTTAGGAAGTCATATCGCAGCTGTACAGGACATTGGTTGGACCACTTTTGGAATATTGTGTTCAGTTCTGGCCTCCCTGCTATAGGAAAGATGTTGTGAAACTTGAAAAGGTTCAGAAAAGATTTACAAGGACGTTGCCAAGGTTGGAGGGTTTAAACTGTAGGAAGAGGCTGAATAGGCTGGGGCTATTTTCCCTGGAGCGTCGGATGCTGAGGAGTGACGTAATAGAAGGTTATAAAATCATGAGCGGCATAGATAGAGTGAATAGTCAAGGACTTTTGCCCAAGGAAGGGGAGTCCAAAACAAGAGGGCAGAGGCTTAATGTGAGAGGGGAACGATTTAAAAAGGACCTAAGGAGCGACTTTTTCATGCAGGGGGTGGTGCATGTATGGAATGAGCTGCCAGAGGAAGTGGTGGAGGCCGGTACAATTACAACATTTATACGGCATCTGGATGGGTATATGAATAGGAAGGGTTTAGGTGGACATGGGCCAAATGCTGGCAAATGGGACGAGGGGTTTGTTTCCGTGACTCTATGCATGATTATTTCTCACTGAACCAAATCTGTCACCTGCAGTTAATAATTAAAAACATAAGAACGAGTAACAGTATTTTCTTGCCTCATGGTTGAAAACAAAAGTTTTTAAACACAAGGACCTGGTTAAAAATATGCAATTTATCTTAAATGGGCTTATGGTAAATGAAAGCAGCAATAACTAGTCATAAGTGCACGTGCCTGTCAAAATAGTCTTGATATTAATCAACACTGAATTTCAAAAACTTCCCTGTCATTCAACTGTCTGTGGACAATCTCAGAAACCAACAAAACAAGGCTGTCTTAAACATTCATTGGAGTCAATTTACTGGAAGAAATTGAAGGTGCAACAGTTTTTTTAAATGAAAAAATAGCAAAAGTCAAACACCTGACTTGTAAAACAGATAAATAACAAATAGTAAAATGGCTGATTCCAACTGATTTCCTGCACAAATAACAAACGTGTTGCTCCCTGGGCATGATGGATGGAATGCAAAGAACTGAATGTGAACAAGAATAGAAGGCTTTGCACCAATCATCTCGGCAGACAATCCAAACAGACATTTCCGACCATCTTAATTCAGATCTCCTGTGCCTTTTGTGGCTCCTGAATCAACCACCAGAAAAACTCTCCAATTTACTCCTATTAAGTTAAACGGCTAGAAGTGACTAACGAAAATCTGGGAACTCTCTCGCTCTAAAATGCCTAAGTCAATTGAAAACTTCAGTGTTGAGACTGCTGGAAGTTGTTAGGCAAGAATATAAAGAGTTACAGAACCAAGCTGGGAAAATGAAGTTAAGATACAGATTTGTCACAATCTTACTGAAAGTCGGCCAGGCCCGAGAGGCCAAATAGCCATTACTCCTAGACTGATGTAAAACCTAGAGAGAGATATTCCCCGTCTTTAGTTTTTAGTTCTACGGCCATTAATCACTACTTGAAATGCACAGTTGATTATCAGATTTAAAAGGAGTGGCAAACCAAATCACAAGGATTAAAGCACATTTATTGGCAGCTATGTGTCGGAAAAAGAAAATTAGTTCCTCTACAGGATTTTGTTTCATGGATCTTTCAGAGGAAACATAAATTTAGGTTCCTTCTGCTTTCTTAGGTGAGCCATGCCACTATATTGATGAGTAGAGGAGATATGACTTGTGTGGGCCATTCTTTGTCCTTCAGCCATCATCACTGAAAAGAAACAGATTCTGTGTTCCTTATCAAATTGCTGTTTGTGGAATCTTGCTGTGCGCATGCTATGCTTCCTATATTAGTACAGTGATTACATTTCAAAAGCAATTCACCAGCTGCAAAATGTTTTGGAATGCCCTGAGACTGTGAAAGGCACTATATAAATGTAAGTTTTGTCTTCCTGATGGTGGCTTACAATCAACCTTACGAACTTTTGGGAGCTATGTGCCCAGACACAGTAGATTTTTGAACAGCTAAAGGCAATTAGAAGCACATAGGCTTTATGTGCAACATGCTGCTTGCATGACATCATCCCTTTCACCAACAGTCATGGTCACTGGTATTTGAAGAGATAACAGTGAATCATAGCCAAATCTTGTCAAAAATAAGCTCGAGGGTCCTACCCAAGAAAATAATGATCGACAAACTGCAAACAGACCCTTTTGTTTCGGGTTCTGATGCTATGCTGTGAAGTATGTTTTTGAAACTGGCTTTCAAAAAGCATAGAATATCTTAGGTGATGAAAAATTCCTCACACTTCTCAATTTTTGCAGTCACAGAATCAGTTTGCATCAAGTTGGTACGTCATTTTTTTCACCAATTATTCCAGTGTTGGAATGTAAACACACTTTGAAAAGGTTGCAGATTCTTACAGTATGCAAGGGATTTGTTGCTCCTTGTAGTAGGGTTCAAGAGTATGAACCCAGTCTAAATTCACCGGGAAGATTTTTTTAATAGCAGTTAACGAACATGTGCAAGTTTCAAAACGCATTTGGAACTCCAAAAGGTTAACCTGCTCTGTTTCAACCAGGGGAGATGGAATCGGATCCAGCCACAAATTCTTCAGCATTGAACCCAAAAATCTTCACTTCCATTTTTCAAACATTTCACAAAATTGGACAAACCACGTTGGATTGTGAATCAGTGGGCTCAAAAATAAAGAATCTGACATCTGGTCTGAACTTCCATCACCATCAAAATGGCAACACCATCAAAAATGCTTTGCTCTTAAGAGTCATGGAATGTTTAGGGATAGCCAAGGCATGTTTCAATACACCCAGAGTTCTTCAACAAAAGAAGGATTTGGCTGCAAGACTTTGATTTGATTGGAGTTGTATGCGTTGGTTACATCATTTTTTTGGTATAAGGTAAACACCATTGAGCCCAATTCAATTCCTTTAACTCCCCCTGGTCTCTGGATAAACTCGTGCTAGCAGTAGTTTTGCATTAACTTCAGTCTCCAGGTCTGTGCTGTTGTCCAACTAAATCATTCAGTAACACAAAGAACCAATTTTATACCTTTATGAGCAATGCTAGTCAAACAACAGCTTCTGAACCAGCAGTCATTAATGCTGAGGCCACGTTCCTTAAACAGTTAGTGATTTTTTTTGTCGTTTTTGAATGAACTCCATTAGCGGTTAATCATTTCAAACCACAGGTGTCAGACCATTCATTTGGACTAATGGGTTAGCAGGAATGTTTCAATAATAAACACTCCTGAGTATACTTCCCCCATTTAACATTACATGAAATGTCAAGGCCTATAACACAAATGAGATAAAGCAGGTACAGAGTAGCGACTGGGGGACACTGAAGGTTGGCAGTTTGCAAGAATGATTATCAAAAGGAGGAAGGAAGAACTGAGGGAATTTACACCTTAGGCATGAATCCAGGACATCAATGCCCTGTCTCATCTTTGTACCACTTGATTCTTATTTCATTTGTTTATGGTATCCTAGGACCATCAGCTTTGCTCCTTTTCTCCAAAAAAAAACGTTATAACATTTGTTAAAGAAAATATAAAACTTTGCAACATGAATGTAATGGTCTTATTATTTACAAAATACATTACATATTAGGTGTACAGCCCAAGGGTAAAACATTTCAAATTGGAAATTACCAAAGTGCAACTGAAATAATCTTTTCTCTATTCACCATGTTCTACTCTGAAGTGCCTCAATACTCTTAATCTTCACAATGTACATTTGTTGGAAGCATGCAGCACATGGAGTGTGGAATGGGAAGGAAGAGTTAATTCATGATACTACACCATGGTGTAGTACAGTGTTAATGGGCCGTCCGGTCTCTTCCTCCTCATTGATATTATATGTTTTGTATTTCAGTAGGATGACAACCAGGGAAGTTCTGCTATATGTAGACCATTCACTATGTCCGTTCAATAGACAAGCACTGGAGGTAAAAATGAATCCCATAATTTTGTGGTTCTGGAGAAGTGCTAGCTAAAACACAAAGCTATGCAATGAGTGTTAATGTCAACATTGTGATGACGTAAGGTAAGGGGATAATATTGAAAGTATTTTTACACTGACATGTTTACATTATAAAGTACAATTCTCCAATGCTAACATCAGTAGGACCCACTTGAGTGTTTTTT
This sequence comes from Ginglymostoma cirratum, assembly GCA_024137785.1. NCBI lineage: Eukaryota > Metazoa > Chordata > Chondrichthyes > Orectolobiformes > Ginglymostomatidae > Ginglymostoma > Ginglymostoma cirratum. The sequence continues at coordinate 56,897,187 of JAHRHZ010000267.1, read as the reverse complement.
CATTACAAGACCACATTACTGCTCCAGGAGCAAAAAACAAAGCTAGATTCAGCAGTGGAAACAGAGTTACAGTCTGGATTACAGTCTCCTACAATCCAAGTGAAACAAATGCCAGGAATGCATTTTTACAGCTCAACAGGGGAAGTAAATTCTGGAGGCTACTAAAAAAAAGTAGTGGTAAAAGAAAGACAAAGAAAATGAGAGACAAACAGAGAAGGAGATAAATCAGATACTAAGCAGTTTCTTGTATCCTATCCAGTACTTTTAAAAAGACAATGTTATTTTAACTACATACAGTATCCATGCACCTTTCCACCCAAGAAACCCTCAGTACTATGACTGAATCACCCAAGTTATTGGTATTACAACAATTGCATTTTGCTGGAGTATGTTACTATGACCTTCAATCTATAATGCAATAAGACTTCAGCCAAGGCAATGCTAATAAGAACCTGCTGCCCAGTTTCATATTGAAACAGCAGCACTTAGAAAGAATTTATTCACTGAATGACATTCAAACACTGACATCCAAACACAAACAGCACAAACAGAAAAGACTGCTGCATAAAATAGTAATTCTCTTGATTACATGATAACAGTTCTTTGTTTTTTTTGCTTTTAAAATGTACTTAATGTAATGTACTCCTGATAACTCCAGGTCTTGTTTGCACTAATTATTCAATGATTTGAATTAAGCAGTGCAAACAGAGCATCAGAAATTTAGTGCAAAAGTGGATCATTTGAACAGCGCAATACTGATTAAGAATCAATAGGAACGTATGGTCCCTCCTTTCGCAAACCTCAGCAGAATTTCCAAATTTTCCACAAGGAATTAATCCAGGATTATAAAGGGAAAATTGGTTAAGATTCCCTCCCCCACCTCATTTTATAACACTGAGTATTTTTTTTAGAAGTTTCAGTAAAGTTTAGTAAAATAAAAAAGCTAGTCTAATGTTAACCATGTAACTATTCTCAATTGTCACAAAAACTCATTTGGTTCACTAAGGTTCTTGACAGGAGGAAATCTGCTGTCCTTACCTAGTCTGACCTATGCGTGATTACCGACCCACAGTGATGTAGTTGGCCCTTAAAAGCCATCTGGGAAATTTGAGATGAGTAAGAAATTTTGGCTCAGCCTGTGACACTAAGGAATGAATTTAAAAATGTCTGGAATTTTTGAATCTGTTTTGTGACATTAAAGCTTTTAGTAAATAGATGCCATTTCAACCACAAGACAGAAGTTTAATTTGTTAAATTAGAATATACCTAATTGTATTCAAAATTAGTTTTGGTTTTTCTCAGGTTGACAAGTTGTACTGACTGATTGTAGCTAAAAAAAAGTGGCAAATCTCTTTGGCGGTATCAGCTAACGCAGAACCAGAATTACAATAGACCTCAGTTTGTCAGTGGTAGCACTTTCACCTCAAGGCAGAAAGTTATGAATTCAGATTCTATTCCAAGCTAGCACTGAGGGAGTGCTGCACTGGCGAGCTACTGTTCAGCTGTCATGTTAACTCAAGGTCCCCATAGGTCCTCTCAGTGCAAAATGTCCCTCAGGATTTGGAATTGATCGTTATCACTTTGCTGGTTGTGGGACCTAGCTGTGTACAAGTTGGTTGTCGTCTTCCTTTATTCCAGCAGTGTGCACTCTTTAAGTTCAAATTGGCTGTGAAGCATTTTGGGACATCCTAAAAGGTGTTATGTTTTTGTGTCACCTATTAAACTCATGCAACAATTTTGTTTTTTGTTATGTACATGAACAGAATATGTTAAAAAAAGAGATTTATGTAATAAGTATATCTATGGAAGCTGATTATTGTAACATTGAGTAAAGCCAATAGTCAGCCTTCCATGCATTTGGCTCCTAGAATATGGTTCATAAATGATTATTTTGACTGCAACATGTCAGGTGGACAGCTCAAAAGCACTCAACCTGGATGTGAGTCAAAAAACAGAATGCAGAAACTACTGTCTCCGAAAGCATAGTCCCTAAAAAGGTTAGATATCAGGCAGCCTACTTTCACGCTAAATGATGGGAAATTCCTCTTGGGAAGTCCCAACTCAGTGATACGTCAGTTAGTGAGTGATGGCAGGCAGATCTACATTTATATAATAACTTTCACAACCCTAGGATATCCCAAAATGCTAAGCAAAGAATTATTTTGTCAAGTGTTGTAATTTTGGAAGAATGGAGGCCAATTTGCACACAGCAAGGTCTCACAAACACCAATAAGATAAGTGGCTAGATAATTTGTTCAGTACTGCTCTTTGAGGGATAAATATTCAAACAAGGAGAACCCCCTGCTTGTTGTCAAATAGTGCCATAGGATTTTTTTTAGGGGCATCTGAGATATAACATTTTGTTTTGATCACTGCAATTGTATCCACAGTGAAATGACAATGGTCAAGATACTAAAAGCATCAATATAACACGGTTTATTCGACCAGTTAGCAAATTATATATTGTTTCAAACTGATAGCTGAACAAACACACAGAAGCATTTTCCAATTAAATCCACAATCCCACCCCCTGCCTTAAATGACTCTATGGCATTGCAGGGATGAAAGAAAATGAGCTGAGTGTGAAACAAGGCATTTAAAAATGGGTTGGTCACTGAAAGATGCTGGATCAGGAAACAAAGGCACTTTTATTGCAACCACTACATCACAGAGAAGTGAAGCAGAGAAAACAATAACAGCGTTCAGCTTTGTTTCAGTTTACAAAGAAAGCACAGTTTGTGCAAGGCTGGCTTCAAGACAGAGTACCAGTTTTGTCACACACAAAAAGACACACACACAAAATCTGAATCTCTGCCAGACTCTGCTAAGTATATAAAATTAAGAGCTGCTAAATAAAACAATATTTTCATTTCCTCCCTTTAAGGAGCACCTGCTACACTGAAATTAACCTTTTTTGAAAGGATCTATTAAAGACAGGCACTAATGGATCGCTCTTACTGATCAACCAAGCTACATTTATTGCTAAAACAGATTCACTGACACAATTATAGATTTACTTTGGTCATGCTATTGTGGGGCTGGATGTGACTGGTTGCTTTCCTCTATAATGCACAACATATTTAAATCAAATAAAAACAGGAATATTGTTGAAATAATCATCTGAATCCACAGGATTACAGATTTCACACATTGAAATTAAATTCAAAAGCAGACACAGCACTGGAAACAGTTTGAGCATTGCATAACTTTTAAAAAATGTCCATGTGTATGGATAAAATTTCCTCAAATTGAATAAACATGCTCATAGTCATCACTTGATCATTTTACATTCTGTCATGTTTAACAAAACATCACAGTAACCAGCCATTCTCTTCATTCAGTCATTAGTAATTTAAACAGAATAGAATTGCTGTTTTGCCTGCAAAAAAAATGTGGAGCAGCTTAGAACATTTAGAGGAAAGGAGCTCCCTCATCTTGATAGGTCTAATGTAACACACTGCAATTCAGCTGAACAGTGACCAGAGTGACTCAAGGAGAGGTGTTTATATTGAATATTTTTAAAACAGTTAGAGGTCCAACACATCAGCCTGTCAGCTGTCTAAGAAAGTATGAAATACAGAGGTCGCAGTAAAGTACTAGATAATATGAAGAAAGACAAAAGTCGTCTCCACAAAGGCTTCAGATGGCAGGATGGAAAGTTAAAAGTTAACCAAATGCTTTAAATTCCATGAGCTTCCTCAGCTAATTTTTCCCCAGATGTGCCAAGCCGGTTCGTCTAATGAAGCCAGGAATCACTGTAAAGCTCATTGATGGTGGAGGCCCAAGGCAGTAACACAAATTTGTCTAAATTGTTTTTCATGCAAATTTACAAAATTGTTACAAGCTTTCGGTAGACCAGCTTCTGTCAGTTCCACACCTCCTTCATAACAAAGCCATTGATCAGATCTGGCTGGTATTTCCCACACTTCAATCAGCCTCCTGTACTGAAAATCTATTTACATTTCAAAATAAGCAAAAGCATCTTCAACGCGCACTACCAACGCAGAAATGATCTCAATAATTAACTTGCACATGGAGAGCCGGAGTTATGCGCCGAGCCTTACGTAACTTAAGTCACTTGAATGAAAAAGGATATGCGTAACAGTTTTAAAATATTTCAGCGCTTGGAGCTTGATATCAGCTAAATGAATTGGTCTTTGTTCGAGATTGATTTCCACGTTTGAGAGAACCAAGGAAAATTCTCTAAGTGTGGTACAACCTGATTCAATAGTGGCTGGATTGCACTCCTTGTAGGCTAAGTATAGAGACAAATTACTCACAATCCTCAAATTCAGAGGCATTACTTTAGGCGTGTTTGGAACGTCTGGTTTTCCAGTTTTAAGTTAACAATGTTGAGGCAATATGAACGATCGGAAGAGGACTACAGCGTCTCCAATTAAACACACTTTGCATTGCATTCAATATTTATCGGCATGACGTTTCTAAGGAGCTGTGTTTTCTAATTAAAGGCGGTGGAACAACAGCACTACCCAATCCCCTTTCTGATTGTTTATTTCCACACAATGCACTCTCGCAGTCTGCAACAGCCTGCGGGGACAAGACCGAAGTAGGTCAGCACAGGCTGTAATTTGCACGAAAAGATCCCATTAGACAGCCTTCTGGGGGAAAGCAGAAATGCGGAGAACTGACAGTGTAAGTGAAACATAACAAACAGCCGTAAGTTGTCTTCACCACATTCCCCTTCCCATCCTCGTAATACGCAGAGAACCAGTCCTCTGATTTCAACGTGTATCAGCATCTTCAGTCTCCTCCCTTTTTGGTGACAATCAGGTTTAAGTTGCCATTAGCCAAGGCAGCTAGATGCCAGCGGTGGCTTTGTTTGGCTACATTTTACATGCACTCTATTTGAATACAGAGCATCACATTTAGTGTAAGCTTGCCCTACCCGCTCCTTCTTGTTGGGCCGAATTGTTAGAATTCTTCGTTGCCCAGTTGAAACCTTGATGGATTTATGGCAGATGTGATACTTGTTAGCCTAACAGAAGGGCATGGATAGCACAAATCCTTCAGGACTTGGAGTTCCTTTATCAGGTGGAAAGGCCACACAGCTGTTCATTGCACCTCGTAGCAATATTTCTCCAGCGCTTGCCTGGCTGCCTTCCTCAGTCAAAGCTTATCCCATCCCCTGCTCCACGCACTCACCCACCCCAACTGCAGAGTGAGTAAACTGAGCAGATACAATGAGCAGATATGCTGGAGGCTGATAAAACCTGTCTCGAAGTGGAGGGGAGAAATGTGGAGGGGGGTTGGGGTGGTGGGTTATTATTGAGGGTCGCTTACAGCTCCGCCTCTCCACATGGCAAGCAATTTATTATCCACTGTACCCTTCTGTAGGGAAAATAGATGTGATGTCTTTGTTCCGTGTAATGTGTATAACCGAACTCGAAAATGGGGGGCGGGGGAGGAATCTGGCAATGAAGCCTGAAGGGCAAGACTTGTAGATTCTTTCAGCACCAACAGATCGGAATTGGGATGCGCGGGTTTTTATTTTCACAATAGTTTAACTGGGAACTGCAAATCAGTCAGTTCCACATAACCAGGGTTTACACAAGCTCGCTTGTAACCTGCTTGCAAATTGCTTCAAATAAATTGACCTTTAAAAGATTTAGCAGATTATCTGCATCCTTGACATTTGATCTCTTTGTACTAATTTCTAAGTTGGAAGGAGAGTTTGCAGAATGTAATTCTAAACTCATGCCTTTGAGAATCCATTCACTTTTTTTGTTTAAAAAAGATCAAGGTCTTTTTTTTAGAAAAAGAAAGAACCGATGCTGATATAATGAACACACGCAGACGGTCTTTCTAACTCTGGTACAGTACTTTAAACAGAACATTTAAATGTTTTGACATTTTTCAGTTTAGTAACAAGCCTTAATTTCGATTTGTACTTTGAAATCCCAGTAATGTAACAAAGGAGGAGGATCCCTTCCATCAAAATAATGCAATATGGTTATGACAACATTAAGATATGTTCCCCAACACCACCCCCCCCCCACCCCCTCCATCCCAACCCGTGCCAGACTGGGCCACATGTGACACAGTAAAATGGGAGGAAACTCGAGAGATACTACAGGGACAGATCAGGCCGCGGTAATGGGCTTTTTGCATCTGGGGAAACAACAATGTGGAATGGCAATTCGAATTTATTGGAACCTTATGCTCCTCTCGCTGCTTCAGTCCTGTTGGTAAAAAAAATGACATGGAACGAGTGACTATTAAGCTGCGGCATACACTCCCAAATTGTTAGGTTAGAGTTCGGTATCTAAGGATTTTTTTTGTGTGTGTGCCACAAACATTGGAAATGTCAATAAATTGAAAACTTCTGTCGGACAGATTTTCATTAAAGCAATGTTCCTCTCTAAGTGAAATCAGACGGTCATGCATAAACCACAAATCAACTGGAACAGGTGAATTTTCAATTTAGGTATTTACGCCTTTCCAGTATTTTTTTTTCAGATGTGATCTTGGGAGGGGAGGGAGGGGTGAGGCGGGAACAAAGCCGGAAGAGAGTAAAAATGTTTAGTTCGTCAGATAAATTACAGCACGCCGACATTTCTTTGCTTCTTCCCAACCAATCGAACCGTGCAAACTGGGAAATTCGAGAACTCTCATCAAAACAGTCCCAGCCGCTCTGCCTTTTCCTTTTCAATGGACATTGTTCACTGATCTGGTCGGCAAGTCAGAGAGAAAACCTTCAGCAGCAAGATTCAACAAGACACTGCCCCAAGTGTTAGTGACAAATTCATCATGGAACTTAATTTCTGACCATTGATTGCTGTTCTTTATGCAAACAAGGTTGGGAGGTGAGGGGAAGACTTGTGCAGTTAAGCAGGTACACTTGAGAATGTACTTGGCACCACTGCTACATTCTTCCTGTACATATCACATGCCATTGAACTGCAGGCAGAGCCCAGGTCAACTCACACCTTTTTTTTTACAGCTATTGTGCCAAATAAAAACAGAAAGTAGGAGGCCCCAAAAGGCAATATTTTTATGTTGATTAAATCCGTGATTCTTCCGATATCGTTCATATCAACGTGGCTGGCTAAACAATGGGCTGCACAGGAATTTTATTTTCTCCCAAATTGCTTCAACTAAACACATCTAATTGAAGAAATGTGATTGGGTGAAGAATTCTACAAAACCATAAAGTCTGGTAAGAGAGAAAAAACAAGGGCAAGGAGGTCCTCCTCAAGTTTGACCTGTGTCAGAGGCTGAAATACCTGCTGTTTATTCCCAATGTTTTCACAAATTACAAGCATAGAAATATTGAGGACTGCACACCGTTTCATGTCTGTCATCTAGGACAAAGACAATCCGTTCTTAACCGTTGGCACACAGTGTACCTTTCCAATATGACATCTCCTGTTAAACAGCAGAACTTCCAAGAGTCATTCTCAACTAATTATCTTCAAGGAAACCTACTGCTCTGAACACACAGCGTGCTTATGCCTGTAATTCAATTAGCAGACTATTAATAGGGAGATGGCACTAGTAATAGGTTCAAGGTAAGTATAGTAAGCATTTGACCCAGAAATATGTCTGATAGGGAACGCGTGTACAAATTTTTTTTTTAAAAAAATTCAGGAACAGTCTTGTTTTTCCCTAAATTTAAAAAAAAATCAGCAAAAAACTTGGGGCCACAGTTAGGAATAATTTCTAAAAACTGAAAAATTACACTAACAATCTAATCACTTCCAATGCAGTACTTATATACAGACAAATCTGCTTTAGCAAATCATGGACAAAATGAGCAATGCTATTCAACGTGAGGGTAAAGGGGAGGAACTTCACTCTTGATTTGCTTTTAAAATACCAGATTCTTTTTTTGGAAACAATATGCATGTGCATAGTTTGAGAGGTTTCTTGAGCCAATCCCAACAAACTCTCATGCTGTCCTGTAGATTCTATTACTAATGTAACTCGAGTAATAGAAAATAAAGTTGCCATTGTCTTATCAGCCTGTGGGACCACCCTATCATTGGAGTGGTGGTTTAAGTTGCGGATCATCATACTTCAGGTGAGTGGAGATGTTAAGAAGGAGAGTCCTTCCCGTCAATTGTGTGGAATTGAACCCACACAATTGGCATCACTATATCACAAACGACTCACCCAGCCAAGTCAGCTAATCGACCCCTACTCAGCTATTTCTGTTTTAACGAAAATACAAATGATCTTGTTGGCATATTGCCTGAAAAGAAATGCAGTGGACGCTGTTCGATTGGGACAATGTTCACAACAAAGCAAGACTCACGCAAAGATCAGCCCATTACGCCCTGCAAATGGTAACCAGAATTCAAACAAAAATGAAGAATTTCAAAAGTATTTCCTGAAGCAAATGTACCTTCTTGCTGTGCAACATGGATGCTAACCTGACCTTTTAATAACGCCGAGTGGTAAAAGGAAGTGGGTCAAAAGGTGGCGGGGCAGAATGTTTGCAAATCCAATTTTCGGGCTTGGGAGCCTGAAATAATCCTCAAATTCCACAACAATTTATCCTGTCATTAAGTGGCTGGTTCAGAGCTGGTGTTCGAAGTCAGAAGCATCAAACAGGAGCTCTGTGCCTGGCAAAATGCAGTAGGCTGTGACTCTGCCCCTTAGGGGGAAAAAAAATCCTGCACTTCAACAGTGCTACCAAGGTTACCTTTGAGTGACAGAGGGACCGGTTTATTGTGGTGATCCATAGTAACCAGTCCCTGATCATCGATCATTTCTCTTCCTAGCCAGTGACATGCGGCTTTGTCTTATGCATGCTCTCAGTATCGCATTTCCCGAAACACCTAGTCTTTCTGCTCAGATCAAGCTGTCTTCTAATTATACACTGCAAAGATGATTATTCATTCAAAATTAGAGAATTACCAGTTAAGTTAAATGACACCAGTTAAACAAGACAAATGGGTGACTTCTCATGCTTGTACCTGATACATTTCAATCCTCGCGCTCTCTGCTACATCCAAAAAACAAACAACCAAGCCCGATTACCATTTGTTGAGAAGTATTGAGACACTGGGATCTGGCTCCGAATGTACACCTGACAAGACGAGGTAGACTGGAATGACATTTGCCGTCCTCTTATTCAATAACAAACCGCAAGGATACAGGGCTGATTCAGGCAGGCAGTTTGAGCTCAATATGACTCCGCTGAAATATACGAATAACCCCGATACGAATAGGGGTTCAACAGGACTGCACAGAAGGAATGACACAGGAACAGGTCATTCAGGAACAGTCGCTCAAGCCGGTGTTTATGGTCCACATCAACCTGCTCACATATTTATTCATTTCACCCCATCAGCATACCTTTTCAATCTTTTTTCCCCACATGTAGCTACCTAGATTCCCGTTAAAAGCCTCAAAGCCACTTGTGTCCATGTGGTAGTGAATTCCTCATTCTCACCATTCTCCAGGTAATAGCGTTTCCTCTGAATTTCCTATTGGATTGAGTAATGGCTGATATTTACACCTTTGGAATTGGTCTCCACAAAGTTCACACAGGCTGTAGGTTCAATCGCAGAACAGTCTGTAAATGTGTGACTTGTGTTTTGGTTTTGTTTTCATGAATAAAGGGATAATGGGGGCCACTTGAGATGAATGTGGCTACATCAATCAGTGTTAACCAAACTACCTCACTCTACCTTTTTGTAACCGTAGCACCGAAAATTTCCCTGCACAAGTCCCAGCTGAAACTGTTTTGACCGCACTGCTGGGTTAAAATGATTTCCTGACGCATTGTACTTACAACCATTTGCAGAATGTTTCTATCAGTTTGAAAGTTCAGGGGCTCAACCTACTGATGGGACATCTTGATATGAAAACATTCACAAATTAATTTACAGAAAATGTAATGACTTTTACAGGTCTATAAACAACAGCATGACATTACCAGGTTCACTGTAATCCCTTATCTGTCTAGACGCCAGTAAAATGCCTTGGACTTTGCGACAAACATCCCTTTTTACATTGCAAGTCTAATTTTATTTCTTAGTATTCACACCAACTAAATTTAATCTCAGCCAATTTTCAAGTAGCAACTAGCTCCCAAAGCAGGACATTAGATAGATAGCATCACGTTACTGCTTGGCTTATACAGGGGTAGAGGAGGAAATGTTCTGTACCTAGTTAGGGACACTTAGAATGCAAAAAAAATTAAATAAAATTTTAAAAATAATTAATAAATAAGCAACAATTAATCACATGGGTACCATTTCAGACCCAAGTGAAGATTCCAAGTGAAGTATTTTGCCAAACTGCCAAGCTATTAAGTAAAGCACCAAGTAACAATGAGGTCACCAATGCCTAGGATGGAATAGATTCTTTGAGTGGGTTGTCATCACATGTTACCCATGCTGGAGTCCAGTTATCTGCTGTTATGCAGCTATTTGCTAGAATCCAAAGTTTGTTTCAAAGAAAGCTCTTTGTTACAATTTAGTGCTTATGTAAAGAAAGAATTGACTTCATAAAGAGCTTTTCACAGCCTCTTGATGTCCCAAAATACTTTACAACCAATTAAGTACTTCTGAAGTGTAGACATATGTTGTAATGTAGGAAACTGGTTAGCCAGCCTTGCACACAGCAAAAAATTCCCACAATCAGTAATGCATTAATGAGTGGATAACACTTTAGTGATGTAGTTTGAATGCATCAAGAACTCCCAGGTCCTTGATTGAACAAGTGCCTTACCAACTTTTACACACATTCAAGGGATAGAGGGGGCTTTAAGTTTAATGTCTCATAGAAACAACCATGTCAGTCTGGAATATCTATTCATATCTGTCCCTCAGACAGTGCAACACTCCAGTGTCAGTCTGGAGTACCTGTTCATATCTGTCCCTCAGACAGAGCATCACTACAGTATCAGTCTTTACTACCTGTTCATATCACTCAAGCCCAATGGAGATCACAACTTTCTTACTCAGGTGAATACTACCATCTGTGCTTGTACATGGAATGAATATATTCTTTAGTCCAGAGCCAATAGGTATATTGGCACTGCTGGCACTGTCTGAGGGGCAGATTTGAACAGGTAGTCCAGGTACTCATCTATTGTTAGACTAGTGATGATTAGTGGATTGGAGAGGTTCCCATGAGACCAATTTCAGAGAATGCCAGTGTACTGGTGTATTGTGTGGACTTAGCCCTCTGAATAAGCAAGCAGCGCGGCGTCTTCCTGCCACAGCTATGACAATGAACCTATTTGTCGCGAATGTGTAATGTACATTAATTTGGCGCCTTTTAATGTTGCAAGATGCCTTCACAGGAAAAATTATCACCAATATCTAGAATCTTTCCACAGGCAAAGCTTTTCAGAGGCACATTACCACTGTCAGTAAAAGCAAAGCAAAAAGCAGTAACACTGAATGGATTACTGTGTAGAGAAAACAAATATTGCTCCATGATACATTTGAAGACAGGTCTCTTCAGTACCCAAGGCAAGAGAGGTGAAAGCAACACACCATGGTTGACCCAAACATGAGAATGTATCTTAAACCGCACACATTCTAGATCTCGTCTGAAACACCATAATAATCCCTTTATGACAGTTTACAAATGACTGCTCTTCGACCAGACGCCGTGGTACAATTCGTACTGGCCCTTGCAAAGGGCTGGGATCGGTTAAAGCCACGGTTGAGATTTCGTCAATAAGAATACCGTCTGTGCGATCATATCTGTGCGGAGAGCGAGGATCTGCTGTGCTTTAAATGGGGCAATTCGAGAAGTGACACAAACAAGAGGAAACATTGACACTGCCAGACACTGACTCGAGTACACTGGAGACATACTTCCGCCTAAAGCCTTTGGAAGATCAGTGACGTTTCCAACCCACACAGCTCTGCCGTGCGCGTCAGCAGGAAAACATTACTTTAAAAAAAATAAGTAAAAGTCATGCTTCCTAAATTGGTGTTGCGTTCAGCCAGTGCATCGTTACTTCCTACGCACAGGTCCAGAGCCCAGGCTCACTCTACCCTGAGTGCAGCCAATATTCATCCGATCCCGGCCGCCACCCTTCAATGGAACTTCAGATGTTCCCTGTGATGGCAGGAAACAGCTGCCCAGCTCGGTTCAAGGCAATGCTAGTCTCCTCTCCAGTTCGGGATCCATATGCTGCAGAGAGCGGGTCAGATGCTTAATGTAAAGCTAGAATGATGCAGGAGGTGGAACTCACAGGAAGACAGAGACCGAAAGCATCCTTTCTTTAAAATATTAATCCAGAATGTAACTCCCTTCCACACAACCTCCCCCCCCACCCCGTAACCAGCCTTTTCGATAGGCCTACATCTCTCAGTACTCCAGATTCAGACACTGAAGCCTACCCACTTTAAAAACACAATAGCGTGAAGTGCCCCCAGCAATGACCGGTCGGTGATATGAAATATCAGCAAATTCAGATTGCATTATGTACTTGTCAGTACATTTCACAGGCCCTCTTAACATCACAGACGGCGTTCTTTTATATATATACACGCATAAAAATCAGCTTTAAAATGATTGCAATCTCTTTTTGAAAACAAGAAAAAAAAATTGGAATTGGCCCCCAAACAAAGATCAAAGACCTCACACTCTCGGTCCTAGGGCTGTGATTCAAAACATGTCAGTAGCCAAGAATATGTTTTTAAAAAGGAGATGGAGGAGGGGAGAGGGAGCATGTTTTTAAACACTGCCTCGGGTTTCTGTGATTGTTATTTTTGGGCCCCCTCCTTCAGCTCTGAGCTCCCATTCTCCTCGGTTTCCTGGGAGCCAGAGTAAATGTGACGTACGTTCAAGGCCATTGCCTTCTGCACGGAAACAGCGCAAAAAAAACCCCCACCGTCACCTCGCTAAATGAATAAGTGAACACTTCTCCAACTTTAATCTGGGTGACTCAGTATTCCGTGGCTCCCAGAGTGCAGGCAATTTGCAAACTTCATTATCATAAACCCAGCCCCACACGGACACCAGCAGCCCGCCACCATCCGCTCACAAAACGCTGCTCGGTGTAACAAGGGGACGATTTTTGTGTGTGTGTTTGTGTGTGTGTCTCCTCCTGCTCCCAATCCACAAGTTTCGGAAGATTTAAACATGGCCCGGCTCCCTCCCACCCCCCGCCCTCTCAGGCCAGCCCTCTTTGGTTACACACATCACAAAAAAAAATCAGTGCTAAAATGTTACAGCCGAGAACCAATGGACGACAGGGGTTAACAACAAGCACTGGCCCGTTTCTATTTAAGAAAAAACACATCTGCAACAATGATTCTCTTGTGTGAAAATGAGAAATCAAACCGAAATTAATCCAGTGGGTCAGAATGATCTTCCACCACGTCCTTATCCAACTTCACAACCTAAGATTAACTGGCCATTTCAAACACACACACATATTTGCTTGCTTAAAAAGACCAATTACAGACGATCCTTAGTACACAACAAGAAAGCAAAACACCGCTGCAGTTTGACAACAAAAACGCACCCCTTTCGAGTGCGAGTGCGCGCGCCAGGAAATTTAAAATTAACTAGAAGCCCTCGTTCCTTTAAAAAGACATTTAAATCTTCTTCATGGTCGGTTCTCCCAGGTAACCTCCCCGCCTCAGACACTGATGACACCCCATTGATAACGAGAGACAAAGAGGGGTTTATTACTGGCTCCTTCAAAATCATCCACATTTTCAAAAAAAAGGAGCAAAAAAATCTCTGGCCACTATACGTCCACAAACAAGAGAGGGATTGAGAGGGTGAGTGACTGAGCGAGGGCGACACAAAAGCAATGTTTATAGAAGAGAGTTTATTGCTAGTTTCAAAAATAATAAAATCCTCTTTAATCCCTGCGCAGCCATTCCTAATCCTAGATAAACCAGCCTGCAGTTTCTCTCCCACCCACACCCCCCCCCTTCTTGAATCGGAAGCTGCTAACAGATTATTAATTACACAGATAAACTACAAGGTGCCAGACGCCGAGATGGATCACAATAGACAAAAACAGGAAATATATTTATACAGAGACACACACATATCTTTCGCAACATTTAGCGATTGTCACTGGAGAGAGTGCCCCCCCGGGGGAAATGATGCTGGACGAACCTATTGAGACTTCACTGCTTATTTTTTTTTAAATCACACGAACGACAAACTCCCTCATTCTAGATTAATTCCTGTTATCCACGACGCGATGCTGCTTTCTAAAGGGATTCTGTTTAGCCGCTCTCAGGTCCTACTACTCTTCGGAGATTTCTAACTAAGAACCTACACAGGATCAGTCTCTCTCTCTCCGCCTATTCTCTTTCTTTCAATCTTTAAGTTGACCTTAGCAGCAGACAAGCCCGTGCGGAAGACTTCGTCCCTTTATTTTTAGGTAAAAATAAAAGCCAAGTTGGGATTGTACTTACCGAGATGTGCTGCTCCATGCGAGGTGCTTCAACCCGCTGAGAGACCAGCAGCATCTTGCAATGTTCGCTCCGGCTTAAAATCCACTTTGCACAAGAGTAACGGAATATTGCTACTGCCCTGCTCAAGTCTCAGACAAGTTCATTCCACGGCTTGTTACGCTGAGCGAGCAGCTGCTGGTAATTCTGTGTGTGTCTCACTCACTCACTCACTCTCTCTCTCTCCCCCTGAATCGTGGGCCGACTACATTAACATCAGCCCACAGCTTCCTGAGTAGCAGGCGGATCTGTGCACTCAGCTCGGTCTCGATAGGGCAGCTCCGGCACCGCGTCAAGGAGGGAGGCCGGCACCAGGGAGATCGCAAAGGGGAGGGCAGAGGGAAAGGATGGATGTTCGCCACTGAGTTTCACAAGACAGTCTCCTTGAAAAGCACTCTGGGCGCCGTAGTCCTGCGAAGGAGCGTAAGGGAGAGGCGGGAATGAATCATGAGAGTCATAGAGCTGCACAGCATCGAAACAGACCCTTCGGTCCATCCTGTCCATGCCGACCAGACATCTGATCTAGTCCCATTTGCCAGCATTTGGGCCCTATCCCTCTAAACCCTTCCTATTCATATACCCAATCCACTTGCCTTTTAAATGTTGTAATTGTACCAGCCTCCACCACTTCCTCTGGCAACTTATTCCACACACCCACCACCCTCTACGTGAAAAAGTTGCCCCTCAGATCCCTTTCTAATCTTTCCCCTCTTGTTTTTTGGACACCTCAGCCCTGGGGAAATGACTTTTGACTGTTTGCCCTATCCATGCCCCTCATGATCAAAAGTTAGGAGGAAAATTCCAAAGGGCTGGACGCAGTCGTGGGGCTGGATGAGGCCGCGGACACGTGGACACGGCGGGAAAGGAAGACCTTCATTTGCATAGCGCCTTTCACAAGTTGTACGGTGGCTGATGACTTACCATCACTGATGGATGCCAGAAAGGCAGCAGCTAGTTTGTGCACAGCAGGATCCCCCCCGACAGGAGTAATGACAAATGCTGGGTAGTATGTTTTGGAGGATTATAGACTGGCCAAGACACAATCATTGATTTATTACAGAACAGAAAGAGGCCATTCAGTTCATTGTGTCTGTGCTGGCTCTGAAGGATCAATTCACCTCAAGTCCCCTTTCCTCTGTAATTTTTCCCCCCTTGTCAGATAGTAATCCAATTCCATCATTGACCCCACTTCTATCATACAGGCAATGCATACCAGACCCAAACCACTCACTGTGAAGAAGACTTTCCCTTGTGTCGCCGAACCTTCTTTTGACAATTACCTTGAGTATGTGCCCTCTGATCCTTAATCCTTCCACCAATGGGAACTGCTTGTTCTGATCTACAGTGATCAATAATGGTTTAAATAGCTGAAATAAAAACTGAAAGTAGTGGAGAAACTCAGCAAGTCTGGTAGCATCTGGGGCAAAAAAACAGTTAACATTTTGAGCTGGATTTAACTCTTCAAAATTATATCAAAACACCAATATTAAGGGTGTTAGTGCACCCTAGCCCCATGGTGTCCACTGGTCTTTAGAGGCTTCTATTATGTCAGTGAATCCCTCATGCCCACCTTTAAAGCACACCCAAGTGCATTCTGCCATTCTTCCTACTCAAATCCTCTTATTTTAAATATCTCTCTCAAATATCTTTTTAATCTTCTCCTAAGAATACCAGGTCCAGT
Source organism: Ginglymostoma cirratum (assembly GCA_024137785.1). Taxonomy (NCBI): domain Eukaryota; kingdom Metazoa; phylum Chordata; class Chondrichthyes; order Orectolobiformes; family Ginglymostomatidae; genus Ginglymostoma; species Ginglymostoma cirratum. The sequence goes on along the minus strand of JAHRHZ010000267.1, from coordinate 56,881,095 downwards.
TTCTCCAATCTATCTACCTGAAGTTCCTCACCCTTACAACCAAGAGTTTGTTTGCATTCTCTCTAGTACTTTCATATCCTTCCAAAACTGTATTGCCCAGGACTGGAAATAATATTCTAGTTGAGGTCAATTCAGTGATTTCTACAGTTTTAAAATAAATTCCTTGCTTTTGTACTCTATGCACCTGCTGATAAAGCTCAGGATACTGTCTGCTTTATTAACCATACTTTCAATTTGCCCTGCCACCTTCAATAAAAGCAAAATACTGCAGATGCTGGGAATCTGAAACAAACACAGAGGTACATAACAGGTCTGGCAGCATCTGTGATGAGAGAAAGAAAGTTAGCATTTCGAGTCCACTATGACTCTCCTTAGAAGTCCACCTTCAGTGATCCGTGTACATAAATCTTCTGGACTTCCTTTAAAATTCAACACTTTAATTTCTATTGTCTCTTGGCATGACTCCTACTAAGATGAATCATTTCACATTTCTCTGTGTGAAATTTCATCTGCTACTTGTCCACCAAATCCACCAACCCTTCTGTGAATTTTGAAGTTCCACACTATCCTCCTCCATGGTTGACAACATGGTTCATATCATCTGCAAAATTAGCACAGTAATTGTGTCCTTAAATTAAAGGTCAAGGTAGTAAGAATGTGAGAAATGGAAGCAGCAGTAGGCCAGTCAACTTCTTAACCTTGTTCCACTGTTGAATAAGATCATGGCTGATCTGGTTGTGGTTTTAACTCTGTCTTCCCACCTGTCCCCCTTTATCATTGACTCCCTTGTCAATCCAAAGTCTGTCTCATTCAGCCTTGAGTACACTTGATGATGCAGTCTCCATTGTTGGGGATGAAACATCCGCTGACCATCAAATTCACAATGCAAGAAATTCCTCCTCCTCATCATCATAAATGGAAAGTCCTTGGATGGACACTTTGCCCACCTTTTCTAGATTCCACCACAAGGAGAAACAACCTGTCAGCATCAGACTTGTCAAGCCTGGGCAACATCTCATACATTTCAATGTGATCACCCTTCATGCTTCTAAACTCCATAGGGCTCACCTGTTCAACTTTCCACATAAGACAAACACTTTAATCCAAGCATAGTTTAGTGAGCTTGTCTGAGCTGTTTCTAGTGTCAGTATATCCCTCCTTAAATAAAGTGTCCAAAACTGTATATCCTTCTCCAGGTGTGGTCTCACCAATGTAGAATTGTGGCAAGACTTCCCTACTTCTATAATCCATTTCCCCTTGCGACAAAGGCTATCATCCTATTTTCCTTCCAAAGTACTTGTTGAACCCATACACTGACGTTTTGTGATTCATGTACAAGGACACTTAGTTCCTTCTGCCCTGCAGCATTCTGCAGATTCTCTCTTTTCAAATAACGTTCTGCTTTTCTATTCTGCCAGAATGGATAACCCCACATTTCCCCACATTATATTCCACTTGTCAAGTCTCTCTTCATTTACTCACTCAATCCATATCCCTAATCAGACTCTTAGTATTGTCCTCACAGCTCACTTTCCTACCTGTCTTTGTATCATCAGCAGTGCAGTTGGTCCCGTCATTCAAGTCATTAATATAAATCAAGAATAGTTAAAGACCTAGGGTTATCCCTAATACAATACATTTGCTGGAGTTTGCCAGCCTGAAAATGACCCATTTATCCCAACTCTTTGTGTCCCATTAGTTAGGAGTCCTCTATCCATACTAATGTAGTCCCCTGACACCATAAGCTCATACCTTATGAAGAACTCTAGTAAATTTGTCAAACATTGTTTCATTAATATATCAGGAAGAGAATGGATTCTTAACATTGATCTCTGGAGAACTCAGTATAAACCTTCCTTCAGATCAAGCAATAACCATTTACCACTACAGGCTGTTTGCACAATACACAATCCATGTTGCTACTGTTCCTACCTTCCGTGAGCCCTAAATTTACTGTCAAGTAACAGCTTACTGAATGTCTTTTGGAAGTCCATGTAAATTATATCAACAGCATGATGGACATGAAGAATATTTCCCCAACTTCTCTTGGTGAGAGTGTCATGGAACCATTTTTGTCCACTTGAGAGGGCAGACAGAGCATTGGTTTATTATCTTATGTGAAAGATGGCATATGTAGCCGCATGGCACCATCACCTACACCAACACACCCCACCCACCACCCACCCAATACTGCACTGGAGTGTCAATCTGGATTTTTATGCTCATCTCTATTGAATAGGACTTAAACCTACAAATTTACTTCAAGGTGAAGTTAGCCTAGTACAGGGGAAGAAAGGAACCAAAAGATATTTTGATGGGCTGAGTAGTAGTAGGTTGGGAAGAGGCTAAATTGGAGGCTAGATGCTAGTATAGACTGGTCAGGCTGATGGCCTGTTTCTGTGTTGTTAATACTTTGCAATTCCCTCTTCCATTCCAAAATCTTGATGTTATGCTTCAGGCCTTTATTGATTGGAGGGCACTGCAGGTTATAATCTGTGTTTTACTTACTATTTATTCATGAGATTGCTCAACCCCAGTTGCACTTGAGAAGGTGAAGGCAGCTACCTTTCTGTAGCTTTTGTGGTGTGGGTACTCCCATAGCGCTGCTAGGGAGGGAGGTTTTGACCCAGCATCATGTGAATGTTCCAAGTCAGGGCGGTGTGTGGTTGGAGGAGAAATTGTTAGTCGTGTTATTGTCATGCCCTTGTCCTTTTAGGTGGTAGAAGTCGCAGGTCTGAAAGTGACCGTCAAAGGAGCCTTGACACATGGCTGCAGTGTGTCTGGTAAATGGCTCCCAATGCAGACATACCATATCAGTAGTGGACAGAATGAATGTTGAAGCTGGTGGATGAAATAACACAAAGAATAATGTGATAGATCAGTTGAGGGGCTACCCATTTGCTTTTATTGAGAATTTTACTCTTGTTTTGGGTGGGAAACTTTTAGGTTGATTGGATCGTTCATTTCTTCCTCACATTTGTGGTGCCTTAAAAGGGGAAATTGTTCTGTTGATTCTTGTTTGGTGACACTAAGGCAACCCTTGTTGGCCTGTGAAAATAGACCAAAGCCTCTAGTTTGGAACATGGAACAGATAGCTCATTAATGCTGGAGCTGAGAGCCAAATCTTTAAAGATCTGAGTGTCCCTGATTCCAGATGACTTGGAATCCATCCACCAGTCTGCCTGGCTGGTCAACAGAAAATATTTTTCCAGAAGAGCCTCACATTCTCAGATAGTTAACTGTCGGAGTTTTTACATTTAGTAAGTGCTTGTTTCAGAGTCATGTTGTGTAATCTGCCCAAAGGGTTGTGCATAAGCAAGTTATGGGAGCTTTCTCTCTTGTTTTGAGAGGATTAACAAAATAAAGAGTCTACATTTCTATCACACCTCTCTCAACCTCAGGCCCTCCCAAAGGACTTTGCAGCCAATTATTTATGAAACGTCGTCACTGTTGTAATGTAAGATACACAGCAACTCACCAAGGCTATTTTGACAGTACTTTCCAAACCTGGGACCTCTACAACCATTGCTCGAAAGGTTCCCTCCAAGTCAAATACCGTTCAGACTCGGAATTATATCACTGTTGCTTCAGTGTTATTGGGTCAAAATTCTCCCTTAGAGCATTGTGGGTCTACTTACTGAAGCATTTCAAGAAGGCAGCTCACCACCACTTTCTCAAGTACCATTAGGGATGTGCATTAAATATTTGCCTTTTGGGTATAGCAAGCTTTCAGAAAAAGTAATATGATTATGACTATATAATCTGTGTCTTTGTGATGTTTCCAGTGGGATAAACACTGACAGGACTCTGGAGATAACACCCCTGCTCTTCTTTGAGAGAGCGCCACAGGATCTTGTTGATACCTCTGCCAATACTGTAATCACGCAATACCCGAGTCAGTCTGCATTAGCCATTCAGTCATCACGTCTATGGTGGAACTGTTCAGTTAAACCCACTGCTGTCTATTCACCATCACCTTTTAAATTATTTTCCTTCAAAAACACTTATCCAAACCTCGATTGAATGAAGTACTTTTTAAAGTGTAGCCAATGTACAAAGTGAAAAAGACAATTTGTGAACAGGAAGCTCCTACAACAACAATGCAAAGACCAGTTAATCTACTGTAGTGATGTTATTCCAGGCATGAATACTGGTCAAGGCACCAAAGAGAACACTTCTGTTCCCCTTCAATACAGTATCATGGGATCCTTTGTAACCACCTGAAAGGGCAAATGGTCTAGCATTTTACTAGAAAGACCGCACCTCTGACGGTGCAGGCTTCCCTGTAACTGCACTGTTACGTCAGCCTAGATTTTATGCTGTTAAGACCACTTAACCCCTCAAAAGCATCTTGAACCAACAGGTTTTCTGACTTAGTGGTGAGGGCACTACAACTGGGTTTTATGGCTGAGATTACTGGTACTGGTTTCTGGTCTGTTGTGTCCATTCATGTATGATTCCTCTGAATAACTGGCTCTGGTGAAATCTTCATGAATAGGTCTCAGTGTGAAATTGAACCATGTCGCATGCCATAATATTGGTAATCTGAACTGCTAAACACCCTTTCTGATTGGCTTAAAGTTTGCTCAAACAAGTTTTACCGCTCATAGTTGATTTATTCAAACGCGCGATTTAATCATGTTTGCTGAAAAGGTACAAATTGGCGGAATGCAGTATCCAGGCAGGCTTGGAACTGCTGAAGGTTACAGAGACAGGGAGGAACCATTGTATACAGATCCAAGCAAAGGCGAATAACATCTTGCCATCCCCACATTGGGCAATATTTCCATTCACCAGATCTCAGAATGAGATTGCTATTGACACCCTTTCCCTACCAATTGCTGAGGCTCATTCAGACAAAAGGAAACCTGGATGTTTGGTTTTACCCTGAGGTGTGCTTTAAAGCCTTATCCTATCCATTACTAAGATTAGGCAGTTTGCTCTTGTAGCAGAGCTCAATTTCTTCCCCCACCTCAACTCCTTGGCTGTTCAAGTGTACTAAACGTTGATACAGACTCTGCTTTGAATTCAGTGTATCTAAGTAGACCTTCTGCTTTGAGGATTAAACCCAATAATGATGCTCCAGATGATAAACCAGATAGTCTTACTCCACAGACTGACCATTTAGAACATACAGGCCCTTCGGCCCACAATGTTGTGCCAACCTATTATTCTACTCTAAGATCAAACTACTCTGCATACCCTTCATTTTACTATCATCCATGTGCCTCCCCAAGAGTCGCTAATGTATCCGACTCCACTACCACAGCCAGCAGCGCATTCCATGCACCCACCACTCTGTGTGAAGAACCTACCGCTGACATCTCCCCTATACCTTCCTTCAATCACCTTAAAATTATGGCCACTCGTAGTAGTCATTTCTGCCCTGGGAAACCTGACTATCCACTCTATCTATGCCTCTCATCATCTTGTACAACTCTATCAAGTCACCTCTCATCCTTCTTCGCTCCAATGAGAAAAGCCCTAGCTCCCACAACCTTTCCTCATAACACCTGCCCTCCAGTCCAGGCAGCAACCTGGTAAATCTCCTCTACACTTTCTCTAAAGCTTCCACGTCTTTCCTATAATGAGGCGACCAGAACTGAACACAATATTCCAAGTGTGATATAACCAGGGTTTTATAGAGCTGCAGCATAACCTCGCGGCTCTTAAACTCAATTCCCCTGCCCCTGATCTAAACATCACCTTCTTTTTCAGTTGTTTACCTGAGGACAGGTCCAACCCACAGTAAGATGTCCTTTACCACTGGTAGGGCAAAAAGATTGATCCTAAAACCACCTCAGTGATTAAACATGATATTATCTCATTACGGAAATGTTGGAGGTACCGCCTTTCAGAGGAAACATTGAACCCAGGCCCCCTCTGCCCCTCAGATGAGTGTGAAAGATTTAATCAAACTATTCTAAGAAGCAGGATGTGTAGAGTATTGTGAGTTCTTTCAATGGTTCAGACAACATTAATCTCACAACTAACAGAATTAAAACAGATTATCTAGTCATCCGTCTTGATTCTGTTTGCAAGAACCTACACAAATTGTAACACTGACTACAGTCAAAAATACTTAATTGGTGCATGATGTATCTGGGGTCATACTAAGGGCAAGAAAGCCACTATATAAATGCAAGTTTTTGTAAATAAGACCTTGCATTTATATAGCTCTTTTCACAATTACAAGATGCTTCAAACTGCTTTATAGTCAGTGAAATGTGTCTGAAATGTGGTCACTGTTGTAATGTGGGAAATTCAAGGGCTAACTTATGCACAACAAGCTCCCAAATAATTTGTTTCAATGATGTTGAGTGAAGAATAAATATTGGTCTGCTCCCATGGTCTTTCTCAAAATAATGCCAAACAATTTTTCCCATGCATCTAAACTGGCAGAAGGGACTTCAGTTTAACGCCTCACCTGTAAGGCCACATCTCCAACGGTGCAGCACTGAATCGTCAGTCTTGAATTTTGCACTCAAACCCTTGTATGGAGTGGGCTCTGGCCCCAGAAACTGTGACTCAGAGGCAACTGTGCTACACACTAAGCCATGACTGATGCTGACTAAAACCTGGAAATGTCATCAATGACTGAGTGCTTTCTGCAATGATGCTTTCCCTGTGTATAGTCAGGGAGCATCTCAGCCATACCAATTGCCAGGTTCACTTAGAGTGCAACTTTAGCCACCTTTCATCCAGCAGAGATAGCTGAACAAAGCTCTGCAAGGGAGGAAATGCTGACAGCAAATCAAATGATGCACATCAACTCCCTTTAACAATACACTTAGCAAGACAGGCATGACTTCATGACTTAAGTATTGCATAAATTTATACCAAAATTATTTTATTGATTACACAAGTTTTCTGATTCCAAGCCTTTGTTTTACTGTGACCCTAAAACAAATTTGATTACTGTTGATTCTGATTAACTTTCTGACCTGAATTCAGGGAATAAAAACTGAATATCAGGACGACTGCACATAAGCATTATAGTTTGTAATTACTGTTGTTATTTTTGGCAGCTTTCCCACTTGCAATAAACTATGAATCCTATTTGTAATACCATTTTAAAAGGGCTTTACCAAAAAAAAGGAAAAAGGTGCTTAATTGCATTTTGGAGTCTTTGACTATATTCAGGGTGAAGTTAGACAGATTTTTAATCCACAAGAGAGTCCACGATTAGGGGTTAGGTTAGGAAAGTGAAATTGAGGTCATAGCCAGATCAGTTATGGTCTTATTGATTGACAAAGCAGTACCAATGGGCCAAATGGCCTACTCCTGCTTCTATTTCTTAAGTTATAGAGATATACAGCACAGAAACAGGCCCTTAGGCCCAACTTGTCCATGCCAAACAGGTTTCCTAAACTGAACTAGTCCCATTTGCCTGCGTTTGGCCCATATCCGTCTAAACCTTTCCTGTCCATGTACCTGTCCAAACATCTTTTAAATGTTGTAATTGTACCTGCCTGTACCACATTGTCTGTTCTTACTCTTTCGTTTTAGTAAGGTAGGTCTTGTAATTTGACAAAGGATATGTGATATCTAATCAGTCGATTACCAACTCAATTTCTTTACCACAGAATAGTACTTCTCCTTATAAGACTCTAAAATACCCCTTAAATCTTCAGGGAACGGGAGCAGGAAGGAAAACTGAGGCTGTCTGTTCACCTCATTTTGAGTTCTGCACCAGCTACTGTCATTGACAGTGCCTGAACAAATTTGCCCTGCTCCTGTTTAACAGGATAAAACGGGGACCTTAAATATCCAACATGGCAGTAGTGTGTATATGCTGAATTAGTATTCGATGCGCATCATCCCTGTATTTATTAGGTCTGCTTCATAAGCATCCAGGATTGTGCCTATTACATTGCATAGGCAACTCAGAGACCTCTTTGTTTCAGGTCCTCTGTGATATTGGACTCAGAATAACAACAGCTTACATGTACGTCTCATGATCAGGACTTCTGCCACTCAGAAGCGCAGCCAGCAATCCTTAAATAAAAACCGAAAGAACTGCGGATGCGGTAAATCTGGAACAAAAACAGAAATTGCTGGAAAAGGTCAGCAGGTCTGGCAGCATCTGAGGAAGGGTCACTGGACCTGAAACATTAACTCTGATTTTTTTTCTTCACAGAGGCTGCCAGACCTGCTGAGCTTTTCCAGGAACTTCTGTTTTTGTTCCAGCGATCTTTAAAGGCATCTCCAGGGGTTACCACCTGAAAGGTGACTTAATTTTGTTTAGAAACTACTTAAATTGCAGTAATGTTTTGAGGACATGGGTTCAAATCCCACCATTGCGACCAGTGGAATTTAAATTTAAGTATTGTTTGTGCCACACAAGTGCTAATGATGATCTCTAACGAGACGGAATTTAAAGATCTCCTTTTGACATTCAACAGTATCACCTTCATTGAATCCCGCTATCAAGAACATCCCGAAGAGGATCAGAAATGGAAATGGATTGGCCCATCAATGCATGGCTACAAATGCAGGAAAAGGTTAGGAATTCTGAGGTGTGTCACTCACCTGCTGACTCCCCAAAGTCTGTCCACCATCTACACGACCCAAGTCAGCAGTACAACAGAATGGTCTCCAGCAGCCTGGTTGAGTGCAATTCCAATGACTCTCAAGAAGCTTGGCACTGTCCAAGTCAGGACAGCCCATTTGATCAGCAACCTATCCAACAAGTTAAAAATTCACTCCCTCTGCAACTAGCGCACAGTGGTAGGGGGTATGTACCATCCCGAAAATGCACAGTATCAGATTGCCAAGGCTCCTTCAACAGCACCTTCGAAACCTGTGACCTTTACCACTTAGAAGGCCAAGGGCAGCAAAAGCATGAGAGGAACACCACCACCTGGAAGTTCTGACTCCAAGTCAAACACCATCCTGATTTGGAACCATACCCTACACTGTTGCTGAGTCAAAATTCCAGAATTTCCTTTCCAACAGCACTGTCCATGTATATTCGCCATGTATACAGACTGCAATGGGTCAACAAGGCACCTGAACACCACCATCTCAAGGGCAATTAAAGATGAGCAGAAGTGATAGTGACACTCGCAACTCTTGAAAGAATACATGATCACTCTTGTTGATCCTTCCTCTGCAGAAGCTCCTGCATGGTTGGGGAGCCTCTTCTGAGGGCAATGAAAAGCTACCCATTCAAGTTAAGCCTCATTATCCACAATCAACATATGCCAAATCAGACACAATTGAATTGTTAAGGTGTAGATAGTATTCTAGATGCATTTGACAGTTCTTCAGTTGGCCTGACTCCCCTTCATGTCAATTTGTGTCTAATATCGATTCTGTGGAGCATATTTCCTTTACTTAAAGGCACTTGATGAATATTAATTCTTCTGCCCGTTAGTTATCCTGTTTGACACAAGTTTTGTGGAAACATAGAGACTTACATAACAGAACAATGACATTTGGCCCATCGTGTGTATTCTTACTCTTTTAAAGAGCAGTTCCAAGAGCAGTCTTTGTTGTAATTGTAAGTTCCTCATCCTCAAGTTATTGTCCAGTTCCCCGTTTGAAATTATTCATGTTTTATGCATCCATAATGCTTAGCATAATATGGAACTGATTAATTCTATCTGATAAAATAAATCACCTACCTAGGGCTTTGTGGTTGCAAGTTCATAGAATTATATAGTACAGGAGGCCATTTGGCCCATCAAAGTATATTAATGCCCACATTAGTCCTATTGTCCCACACGAGGCCTATAGCTTTTAACTTTATGACACTTCAAGTGCTCATCCAAGGAATTTTTAAAAGCTTGTGACCTTTTTGGTCTCAACTACCCTCTCAAGCAGTGCATTCCAGATTCCCACCTCCCTCCAAGTGGAAAAAGGTTTCCTGAAAACTGTAAGTGTGTCACTTGATGTTAATTATGGACACATATAGTGCATTGATTAGATAGTCACCTGAGCAGGTATAAGGAGACACTGACACAGGAGCAGAGTGGAATCTGGAGATATATACCAGTAATGTTTCACTCTGTGAATAACTCTATTTCAAACAAAGACTGGCTGTAGCTTCTTTCTTTACTAAGCAGCCATCAAGTGTAAAGTACCTTGAAATTTAAGTATTTACCCCTCCCAGACAGAAAAAGAAATATATCTGCTGTCTCGGGTGCTGTGTATCTATCTTAAATTCACATAGTAAAACAAACAGTAGGTGTAGGGCAGACATAGATGCCCAACACACTTAAAGAACATACTGCTGGAAATGAACCAGTTGGACGAGTTGTTCTTTCTCTAGTTGGGAAATCCAGGATGACATTAAGGTACTGGGGGCTCCCACAATTAGGACCATCATTGTTTTAACTCCCCTTCTCTAGGAAGAATAATGAATGTATTCTTCCTTCCATGTCAACTAGAACTTTCAAAAGTTATTTGCTGTTCAGTTATTATCAGCTAACATGCACTTTTGACTTTTGTCACTTCTATACTGAGTAAGTCGACTGCAAGTTAAAGAAAGACTTCCGACATCATTGCTTTGGCATTTGCATCATGTGTCTGGACAGCGCAATAGTCTACAGCAACTCCAAATGTATTTTGTTGCCTAAAGAATTATGATTAGGCATCAACGGGACATCAATTGGATACAATCTAAAAAAGTAGCAGGTACTTACAAACAAAAAATACAACTATAACGATGAAACCTTCACCTTCAATAAAAATTCAGATTTGAACAATGATCCAGAGCCATGTATGTGGAGTTAATTGCCTTTAGCAAAGTGATTTCGAGATTGCAAACATGCAGAGAGCATTTGTAGGGAGACAGTATTCTGAGGTAAAGTGACACAGAAGTTCACTAACTGCAACATTAACTTGCCTTCATATGGTGCCTTTGGTACATTAAAGTGACCCTTTGTACAGTATGTATCAGTGTAGATAACGTACTGAGGCTCTACCATGGAGGGGAGATATTTAAGATTTTTGATCTTCTTTTCAACAAGGGAGTCCTGTGGGGGGAGACAGGAATGTGGAATTAGGGCCACAATTAGATTAGCCATGAACTTTTTGAATGGTGGAGCATTCAAGGGGCTGAATGGCCTTCTCCTGCTCCTATTTATTCTGTAGCAATGACATTCTAAACCCACCTGCCATTGAAAAGGCATATTGTAACATACATATTGGTACAGGCCAGTGCATGGGTCACGTGAGCACTCATGTTTTGTGATTAAGGAGACTGAAGAAAGGAGAGAGAATGAATGAGAACGGGGTTGGGGCGATGTGGGGGGGGAGCAGGAAAGTAAATTTCAAACATAATACACTGAAGCTGAGTCAATCAAAGCAAAATTCACACAGCTGTTAACCAACATCAACCCCCCCCCAAACATAATAAAGATAGGGTCCCCCTTGTCCCGACTTTCCACCCCACCAGCCTCTGCATCCAATGTATCATCCTCAAACACTTCTGCCAACTCCAATTAGACTCCATCACCCAGAACATCTTCTACTCCCCACTCCTCTTTGCCTTCCGTAAGGACCATTCCCTTCGCCATTTCTTAATTCGCACCACACTCCCCACCAACCACTCCGACCCACCTGGTACCTTCCCCTGTATCCGTAAAAGATGCAACACCTGTCCACACACAACCTCCCTCACTTCCATCCAGGGCCCTAAACTGTCCTTCCAAGTGAGACAGAGCTTCACCTGCATCTCCTCCAACCTCATCTATTGCATCCGGTGCTCCCGATGTGGTCTACTCTACGTCGGTAAGACCAAATGTAGGCTAGGTAATGGTTTCGCTGAGCGTCCTCGCCTGGCCCCTAATGACCAACCTAACCTCCCGGTCACCGCCCATTTCAACTCCTAGCCCCATTCCCTCTCTGACATGTCCGTCCTGGACCTCCTCCAGTGTTGCAGTGACTCAGAACGCAAATTTGAAGAAAAACACCTTATCTTCCGCCTAAGGACCCAACAGCCCAGAGGACACAATATTTGAGTTCTCCAATTTCAAATAATCTTCCCACCCATCCTCCGGTTCCCTTCCTGCCCCACCTCCTCCCTTCCATTCCACCTTCTGACCCTCCCTTCCAGCCACCAACCGGATTCATCCTTCCCATCGACCAACCAGGTCGTACCTACTACCAGTGTCCACCTATCACCACCATTCCACTAACTGCACCCCCCTTTTATCTGCAGCTCCCCCTACCCCGACATCCAGTCCTGAAGAAGGGTCCTACCTGAAACGTTGACTGCTCCTTTCCTCCAGATACTCCCTGGCTTGCTGTGTTCTTCCAGCTTCCTGTTTGTCTAAAAACCAAAAGAACTGTGGACCCTTCCTCAGAACTGGGCTTTTCCAGCAACTTTGTTTTTGTTCCCATTTGTCTACCTTGAATCCCAGCATCTGCCGTTTTTTTGTCTCTTGTCAATCATATGATTGCTATCCAGGCAAAATGCTAACAGGTTACCTGAGTGCAGGAGGGCGGCAATGAGGCTGGGGAACAATATAATGGAAATAGCAACTGTTTAGTCAACACAAATAAATTTGGACAATCCATATAATTGGATGACTGATTTGGAAGGAACCTGTATTTTCTGTTAAAGCTGCAGTGCTGGTCAGTCCGGCTAGCTCTGTTAATAATTGCACATCTCAGTGTGAAACTGAGCCTCCAGGTTTGATCCCTGTCTACGCACAGTTGAGTCCAGACAGTTTGACATCTTTTCTAAGACCCCAATTATTAGTTACAACACAGTTGATGGGAAGGGCATTAAAAGAAAGAAAGCACTGTGTATTACTTATCAAGACCTCAGACTGTCTCAAAGTCCTTTACAACTAATGGGGTACTTTTGAAGTGCAGGTACTTGCTTTGGTCGCATCAGCCAACGTGAACATAGCAAGATCCCATAAAGAATAACTTGAAACTCATCATGGTCTGGGATAACTCTGCTGGTTGAAGGATAAATATTTTCCAGGACACTGCTGCTATAACAGGAGCAAAAATCTGTGGTTCTGAGAATCAGAAATACAAACAGAAAGTGCTGGAAGTTCTGACAAGATCTGTAGAAACAGATAGTTAATATTTCAAGTCCAATATGACTCTTCATTGGAACATTCTGAAGAAGAGTCATATCGCACTCAAAATGTTTAATCTGTTTATCCGTCTCTCATTAGATGCTGCCAGACCTGCTGAATTTTTTCTGACATACTCTGCTTTCATTTTAGAATTTTCCCAGCCTTCATCAGAACAGAACCATGGACCTTTGACATCTACACCAGAGAGGAGACAGATCTCAGTTTAATATCTCACTTGAACTAAGGGATCCTGCCCCCACACCCCCGCCAGGGTCCAGCACTCCATCCATACTAGCCCCAATTATGTGCTAAAATTCCTGCTGTGGGGCCTGAGGAGATCTCGTAGGGCAACAGTTGAGTTCCTACTTGTTGTGGTGGTGTGGTTGGTTGGCTCGCTGAGCCAACTTCTAAGCCAGATGCTTTGGGTTCATGTCACATTCCAGGTCTTGACAGCCACAGAATGTGTGTTTATAATGTGGCCAAACAGATTGATTGCCAACGTGCAAAACTTTTTCAATGAGATAAGTGTGGGAGAGCCTCCTGGTGAGGCAAAATCCTGTGGAGCTGCAGTGCAGTGCTCCTCACCCCATGCTGAAGGACTCCATATCGATGTTCTTGCCATGGGCTGAACTCTGTGGCAAACATTCTCCTTGCTTTGACAGCGAGTGGGATATGATCAAGAGCTTTCTGACTCAGTTAGGGAAGAGAATAATCAGCTGTTCAGCATAAAAAGTCAGAGAGTTTTTACAGCATAGAGGACCACCCTTTTGTTCATCGTGCTCTTGCTGGTCATCAAATAACAATATAATCAAATCCCCTTTCTAGCCTGTATTCTTGGTATGATACAGCACTTGAAGTGCTCATTTAGGTACTTAGAGTCATAGAGTCATGGGGTTGTACAGCACAGAAACAGAACCTTTGGTCCAACAGGTCCATGCCAACCAGATTTCTCCTAAATTAATCTGGTCCCATTTGGGCATATCCTGCTAAACCCTTCTTATACATATGCCCATCCATACATAAGCTTTTAAATGTTGTAATTGTACCAGCCCCCACCACTTCCTCTGGCAGCTCATTCCATACTCGCACCAACCTCTGCATGAAAATGTTGCCCCTCATGAGTCCCTTTTAAATCTTTCCCCGCTCACTTCTTGAGTTTCCTGAGGGTTCATGCCTCTACCATCCTTTTCAGGCAGTGAGTTCCAGCCTCTGGGTGAAAAAAAAATCTTTGTTTAAATCCCCTCCAAACTGCCTTCTCCTTGCCATAAAACTCGTTATTGACCCCTCTACAATTCAATAAAGTTTTTCCCTATCTGCTCTGTCTATGTCCCTCATTATTTTGTACACCTCAATCACCTCTCACCTCAGCCTTCTCTGCTCAATGCAAAACAATACCAGCCTGCGTGGTCTCTCTTGATAGCCAAATCACTCCAACCTGGGCAACATCCTGGCGAATCTCAGAGATAGTAAGGACTGCCGATGCTGGAGTCTGAGATAATACAGTGTTGATCTGGAGGAACACAGCAGGCCAGGCAGCATCAGAGAAGCAGGAAAGTTGACGTTTTGGGTCGGGACCGATGCTGCCTGGCCTGCTGTGTTCCTCCAGCTCCACACTGTGTTATCCTGGTGAATCTCCTCTGCTCCCTCTTTAGTGTAATCATATCGTTCCCATAGTATAGCGACCAGAAAGTCTACGTATGTCCACAGCAATGGGGCCTAGCTTTAGCAACTGACTCTCCCTCCTTTCCTGCATGCCAGTACTTACCACGTAGACAGACTGGTGAACAATGACTTTAGGGAGGTAGTGTAACTCACTGATACCAGTGAACCATATGTCGGCTTCAAGAGAGAGGCTTTTGCAGGGCACAGGGACAGAGCAGGTTAAATAACAAAAAAAATGAGAATGCTCTTAATTATACAGTGGTGACCAAAGATTATAATCAGTAAAATTTTTTAGCTGAAGTTATTCTTTATAAAGGTGTTTCATTTTTCTGAAGCAAAGATTGATAGTCATGCAGCTTGTGTATTTTTTCTGGGTGACCTCTATTCTTCACCTCCAACTCTCAGCTAGGTGATTGGCAGGAACCCAGGGCAGAGTGCAAAGGTTACCATGTTACCGATAGCACTCTCTGCTCCAGAAAGGTAAATATCTTCAAAAAGAATTGCACCAGGAGTCAAAACAAATTTCACATGCTGGTTTCTGTAGCTGCTCCTGTAACTTTATTTTCCTACTGTTACTCTTCTACTTTTTTCAAGGTGATGACTGATACTGGGGGAAGATGTCTGTTAGCACCAGCAACTCTCAGCTCAGTCACCTCTCTTCACAATGAAACAGTTTATCATGGGGTGCATTGGAAGCTGGTTTGTTTCATGGTATGTGTTTAATGGCTGCCACAAACTAAAGAGAAAACATTTACCACAGGGTTAGAGGTCATATCACTACAGCAAGCAAGGTACCATATGATGTACAAATGGATTTTTCCAAATATCCCACTTTGCATTAAAAAAATTGGTGTACTCCACCATTTGCAGTTGCAATTTACCCAATAATGATGGTCAAAGAAAAATTATCATTCATGAAGGAACTGCACATAAATTCGAGTCAGTCTTACTTTCGTCAGTTTCTGCACATACATTTCATTTGTTATTTCTGAAGCATTCGGGTCTATTAATGACATGTGTGTGAGTTGTTGTCTGCTGTCTGGCACCTGCTCATTCCTGTGGTGATGTTCCATTCCTGGTGTGTTGTTCCTTTGGTGAATGCCTGTTCAGAGGGAGATGCTTGTACTTCAGATTCACTGCTGGATTGATGACTTCCAGACTATGTTGAGATGTTGTTGCTAGTCTTTACTAAAAGCCTCTGCTGTTCTGTGATCCACTACTCATGCACATCCTTAGTAATGAGCTTATCAAAATGTTCACCATAGGATGAAAAATTAGGTCAGAACTTTGCTAGATAGTTCTAAATCCAACAAATTGTTGCGCTACTCTCACAGCTGTTGGTTGGTGGATCTCTGCTTCAGCTCTCACCCTGTCAGAATTAGTTTGGTGTCAGGGCGTAACCTGAGTACTTGACTTCAGGCATTTCCAATCACATCATTTTCTTGTTCAGTTTCAGGTTAATTAGGTCAGTTCTCTCTAGCAGTTGCAGTAGATTCTTATCATGATCTGGAACAGCAACTTCTATTGTGCCTCCACATCCACAGATCATCCAGAATAGCTTCAAGTCTGGGAAGATCACTGACTATCCCATGTTGCTTGCATGGCTATGTTTTTGGAGTATTGGAAATGCCAGACTCCATGTGCATCTATATCTCCTGAATGAAATCCCAGAAACTTTCATCCAGCTTCAATTGCAAATACCTACCCTTCACATTGAGGGTAGGAAAGGCCTTTGCTCAGCAAGTTGTGGCAACATTTCTTTAGTGGTTGGCATGGGATAGTGAGATCTCTTCAAAGCTTTATTGAGACTGGGACACTTGAGTTTTCTAGGTGTCACACTACCACTTTTCTGCGAATTCAGTCAGTAAGAGTTGTCACTTTCTTGATGGTTCCTTTTTTTTTGTAACTCTTCTATTTTGCTTTCAGGTTTGACCTGAGGACAGCTGGATATTTCCTCAGCAGTTACTAAGTTGGTCTCACTTTCTCATCTACTTCAAAATAATACTCATGAGGAAGATATTGAAGACACGTAAAACCCTCTTTTGACTGCTGAACAGATACTCAAAAACTATAATGGTTTAGTGGCCTGTGAAATGTTGCAAGTCTTTTCTGGAAATTGTACAGTTACCAGTTAAACTTTAGACTTACCTCAGCTAAGATGGGTGAATCTTGCTGAATGTCCACCATCTGGAATTCTAGGTCTTCATTCTTCTCATGACATTGGGCTCTCAGCTTCATTTTTACTGGCTTTACTGGCTCCTTTACTACTGACACCTTTACTGGCTCCATCCCCGCCTCTTTGACATGTCTGCCTCCTCTCCACCTATCCTCTCCTCTATCCATCTTCTATCCGCCTGCCCCTCTCTCCCTATTTATTTCAGAACCCTCTTCCCCTCCCCCATTTCTGAAGAAGAGTCTAGGTCCGAAACGTCAAGCTTTCCTGCTCCTATGATGCTGCTTGGCCTGCTGTGTTCATCCACCTCTACACCTTGTTACTTTTAAGGGCTTCAGTTTTGGGCCTTGAGCACTTTGCACAGGTCTGCATAAAATCTGACACTTCACATTCACTCAGTACTCTTCCTTTTGCAGTCATCACTCTAACACTCACAAACCATTTACCATCTTTAGACCAGACAGTGCCAACAATTCGATTGAGTAAAATGATTTGTCAGAATCACTGGTTGACATCTCTTCAGCAGCCAGTTTTTTTGTAGGCTTGCTTTGCTTCTTTCTAGCGAAACATGTTCATGCAAAGTGATCCAACTCCTTCCAGTTTAAGCACTGCTCTTCCCCGACTGGAATTGCTATTTTACTTTTGTGTGCTGTCGTCTGCAATTCTGCCATTTGGCCTTGATCTTTCTGCTGGCTTTTCTGGAAATTTTTTTTTGCCTTTTTCCAAGACTTTGCTCTCATGGAATGTTAGTGTAATGCAAAGCCTAATCTGCTCTCCCATTAATACACTGGAGCTGATGATTGACAGCAGAGCTACTGACCATGACGGTATAGCTTTCTTCACAGTGAGTTTCTTTTCCCTTAGTAGACAGTCTCATGGTCAGATCTCCTATGCCTAAGAACATCCTATCTCTGAAGAAATCAAGTAATTATCACATTGCCGCTCGTGAGAGCTTGTTGCATGTAAAACAATTGTAACTATTTGCAATATGCAAACTGGATGCTGCATCCCTAGATGACAACAGTTGACTCCATTTGGAAAGTACTCGATTGACTGTAAAGCACTTTGGGACATCCTATGATTGTCCTAGGCCCTATAAAAATGTAAGTATGGAGCACTGGAGGCTGAGGGGTGACCTTACAGAGGTTTACAAAATCATGAGGGGCGTGGATATGGTGAATAGTCAACGCTTTTTTCCTCAGGATAGGAGAGTTCCAAAACTAGAGGCATAGACTTAAGGTGAGAGAGGAAAGATTTAAAAGGTACTTAAGGGGCAACTTTTTCACACAGAGGGTGGTGCATGTATGGCATGGCATTGCCAGAGGAAGTGGTGGGGTTGGGTACAATTACAACTTTTAAAAGATATCTGGATGGGTATAGAAATAGGAAGGGTTTAGAGGGAAATGGATCAAATGCTGGCAACAGGGACTAGATTTATTGAGGATATCTGGTCAGCATGGACAGGTTGGACCCAAGGGTTTGTTTCAATGCTGTATATCTCTATGACTCTAAGTATCTCCTTAGTTTATTTTCTATGCCAGGCTTAGTACTGCTTTGCTTTAGGTAGCTGAAGGTCTACCTTTCAGAAATTGACGTAGAGAAACCTCTGGGTGTATTGTCAAAATGCTATCAGATTCCTGGGAATATGACAATATTTTCAACAAATCCAATGAGCCTAACAGCAACCACAGAAACAACAAACTATGTTAACATTCTGCCTTAATGTAATAAAATATTCCAAGGCCACTTCACAGGCAACATTACAAAACAAAATATGACACTAAGCTACACAAGACAGTGTTTAGTCAGATGGCCAACTGTGGAGACTGGAAATCTGAAATGAGAGCAGAAATTGCTGGAGAAACTCAGCAAGTCTGGCAGCATCTGTGGGAAGAAAGCAGTGTTAATGTTTTTAGTTTGGTGACTCTTCATCAGAACTGTTAGCAGCTAGTTATTTATGCTGATGTCAACGTAGGGAGTGGTAGTGGAGAAGAAGGAGTAGTGAGTGGAAAAATGGAGATGAAGTCCAGAGATAGATAGATAGAGAGAGAGAGAGACAGAGAGAGTGAGAGAGAGAGAGAGAAATGTAAAAGGAGTAGGTAAGCAAAGAGATTCTGGATGGCAGGCCAGAACAGAAGAAAAGATGACTAAGTGATAATAACAGCTAAGAATAGGAGAGAATGGGTGAGCTGCACTGAATGCAACCCATGCAATGTAGTAACAGGCCTAGGAGTAGGTATGAATGGGTGACTGTGCTAAAAGTAACCCATGTCACGACAGGACAGGGTGTGGGCTGGGTAAAAAACACGGAAGGATGGAATCAGGCTCAAACATTATTAAACTCGATGTTGAGTCCTTAAGGTTGCAGTGTCTCCAAGTGGAAAATGAGATGTTGTTCTTTGAGCTTGTGCTGTGGCTCGCTGGAAAACTGCAGTAGACCTGTGACAGAAATGTTGGTGTAGAGACATTCCGGTGTGTCGAAGTGGCAGGCAACAGCAAGCTTGGGGTCAATTTGGCAGACAGAGCGTAGGTGTTCTGCAAAGTGGTCACCCAGTCTGCATTTCATCTCCCCAGTGTAGCTGGGACCACATTGTGAACAGCAAATACGGTAGGCGAGGTTGAGTAAATAACAGCTTCACCTGTAAGCTATGTCTGGGGCCTTGGATGTTGAGGAAGGAAGAAGCTGCTACACTTTCTGTGATTGCATGGGAAGGTAACATAGGGCTGCATGGAGGTGTTCAGAATGGAAGAGGAGTGGACCAGAGTCACCCAAAAAATCCCTGTGGAAGGCTGACAAGGAAGAATAGGGGAATATGTATCTGGTGAAGGTATCCTGCTGGAGGTGGCAGAAATAGCAGCTAATGATCCTTTGAATGCAGATGCTAGTGGGATGGTAATTGAGGACTGTTGTGGGAGGGGAGAGAAGGGGTGAGGGCTGAAGTGTGTGACATATGTGTCAGGGTGGAGGGCACTGTCATCCATTGTGGTGGGGAATCCACGGGTGAGGAATAAGGGGGACATTCCTCAGGTACCCCTAAAGAAGGCAGCATCATCAGAACAGATGAAATGGAGAGGGGGAAACCGAGAGAATGGGATGGAGTCCTTTTAGGAAGCAGGGTGTGAGGATATATAGTCAACATAACTGTGGAAGTTGGTGAAATGGATATTGCTAGCCAGTTTATCACCAGGAGTGGAAACAGAGATGTCGAGGAGGGAAGGGAGGACTCGGAGATGGACCAGGTGTAGGGTGGAAACTGGAGGCGAAACTGATTAATTTTTTTCAATTCCCGATGAGAGGGGGAAGCAGCACCAATAATATCACCGATATGACATAAAGAACCAATGTAGGTCAGGAAGCAAAAATAATAAGGCAAAATGGCCTTAGTACTAACTAAGACTCAGGAAATAAACGTTTGTTTGACCTTACATTTACAGCAGGTTTTTGGGAGGATAGAAACTTCCAGCAGATCTCTAGGTGTTTGGTTTACAGCCATATAGGATGCTGAATCTGCATATATATCATTTATGTGATGTATTGCAATTAAAATAATCCCCTCAAAACACTTCCGATTTAACCGAAGACATCAGGACAAGAGTTCATTTATCTATGATGAAGTTATACCCATGAATATAAGGACGATATCCGTAATGTCTATGAATGGCATTTAAAATTTCTGGCCATTGTGTCAATTTTAGGGCATTTTTTAAAAATGCAAGTAAGCACTTTCCAAAGCTCATTGCAACCTCTGATCGTCTTCCATATTTTGTCATCAAACGTGGCTTCAAAAGGGGAAGGGAGACATGAGGTAAGAAAGAAAATCCAACTGTGCTGGTTGGCTGAAGAACAAATAAAATATTAGCCAAGGTTCTGGCGAAGAGACTGTGACAAAACTCTAATCTATCCTCCCCTTGTTCAGGTATTGGTTTTCCTGATTGCTTTCAAGCATGTTCCGTTTTAATTTAAGAAATTAAACATTGGGACTACAGTAAGAAATGACATTTTCCTTAACCCAAGGAAGAGAAACAGAGTGCTCCACTACATTACAAAATCAATAGGAAATGCTAATGCTATCTGAGGCTCACAGCTTCCACTCCTGAGATGAGTGTTTTCCTCTTCTCGTGTCTGTTTGTCTGATTTTTTTTTCTCCCGTATTCCAGCTCACTTTTTTGTGTTTTTCATTTTCAACTTACGCTCTGCTTAGGGATCACACACTGGGACTGGGCCTGTGCTGACTAAATAGATCTTATCTTTAAATGCAGCCTTTGTGCTGCTCACTTCGCTAGCTCTGGCTCGCAGTTGCTATGCAGGGCCAGTTATTGATCACATCCTTTTCAGGAAAGGGAGAATGGAGGTGTCATTTCCAGGAGCTCCCTCCCATATGTGCGGAGGTTGCCTTTTCCAATGCTCCTGAGGAAGCTCTGTCTGGCACCCTTCTGCTCATTCGTCAGTCGCATCTTCGAATTGATCAATCAGTCAATGAGACGCCAGCCCGTACCTGTGGAAGCAGGATGTCAAGGGAGTGATGAGGGCGACTGTAAACTGGTCTGTTTTGAAGATGCCAAAATAGATCCACTGTGTTCTGAGGAAGGATCACTCGACCCAACACTAACTCTGATTTCTCTTCACAGATGCTGCCAGACCTACTGAACTTTTGCAGCAACTTCTGTTTCTGTTTTGATTTACAGCATCCACAGTTTTTTCAGTTTCCACAGGGTTTTCTTCTGTGACACAATCTCTTTGGCAATGTGAGTGGTGTGATGGGGTCATAATAATCAGGACAGGTGCCAACTTTTCCTGGAAATGTAATTGGAACAGAAGTGGTTGCTGGTGGAGGGATCTGGGAAGGGGGGAGGTTCTGCCCTATTGTGAAATGCTGAGCTATACAGATGTCAAATATTTTGAGTGTGACCCATCCTGAATGCCGAATTTGATTTGACAGAGGTTCACAGGTTATGACAAGTTTAAATAAGGGAGACTGGAAAAGATGATGATGATGCAGGAACCAAGATTTAAGGTTTTGCTCAAGTGATGTTGTGGAGAGATGTAAGGAGGTTTTCTTTTATTAATGCAGGGCATGGTAACAACCTACTCACTGTCTATGAGGTTGAAGGAAATGGAGCACCAATGAATTTGAAAGGAAAATATTTGAAGGCCTATTTGGATAGAGCAGGGCAATGTGACTGACTGCATTGCTCTAGAGAGCCAATATGTGACACAGTGGGGCAAATGCTCACTTTGTGTTATGACACAACATCAGTGCCCATAGTCAGAGAGGAGGGTTGTGGAAATCAGTTTAGATCATAGCTCTTGCATTGCATTTGCTGAAAAGTGGTGTCTATGTGAGTGCATGGGTGCACATGCTTACAAGGGTATGATTGCATATGAGTGCATCAGAATGCACGTGTGTGCATGGGCATGTATGTGTAGATGTATTCGTATGGGAGTGTGTGCATATGCGTGCATAGGTATGTTTGCATGAATGTGTGTTCATGTGTGTGGTAGGTATCTTTATGAGTGTGTACGCATGTGTGTGGATGTGTTTGCATTGATGTATGAGTGTGCGTTTGAGTGTGTCCATGTGCGAGTAAATGCTTGTGTATGAATATACGTTTTGTGTATCTATTTGTGTGTCTCTTAGTGTGCGTGGATGTGAATCTGAGCATCCATGATTCTGTGTGTGTGTGTGTGTGTGTGTGTGTGTGTGTGTTTGTATACTCATGCAATATCAAAATAAGGACAGAATCAGACCCTAAACTACCCTAACTCTGATGTATCCATTGGAGGAAGAAATTGCCAATCTCTGGGCTAGGCTAGGTTTATAGTCCTGGTCAGGCATATATCCGATTGAGCACTTTGTTACTTAGGCCTGCTGCCCTGTGCTCAGATGTATTTGACTTGTTGTGCAGCAACGCCTTGGTTTTAAAATTATCATCCTTGTTTTCAAATCCTTCTCCATTTCTCTAACCTCCTGCAAACGCACAACCCTCTGGGCTACCTGAGCTCCTCTGATTCTGACCCGTTCTGAGCTCCCAATTACAATCACTCCACCTTATTGGCTGTGCTTTCAGCTGGGCCATAAGTTGTTAAATTTCCTCCCTATACTTCTTCACCTCTCTAATTCACTTTCCTCCCCCGATTACGGCAATTCTTAAAATTCAGATATTTTAGAGAATTTTAAGCGAGTCAGATACTTTAGAGACTTTTAAGCGACCCTTGGATAGGCACATGGAGGATAGTAAAATGTAGGGTATGCAGGATAGATTGATCTTAGTAGGATAATAGGTCGGCACGACATCGTGGGCCGAAGGGCCTGTACTGTGCTGTACTGTTCTATGTTCTATGTTCTTAAAAACCTTGCTGTATCAGCAAACGTTTTGTCATCTTGTCTAAAATTCCCTAATATAACTCTGTGCCATGCTTTGTTTTATAATGCTCCTGTGAAGAGTCTTGGGACATTTCATTATGTTAGAGGCGCAATAGTGATAAACATTGATAGTTTTGTTGCTGTTAAACCAAGGGAGGAAGTGATCAGAGGGTTCATCCTTCCACTTCCCCACTTGCACTACTTGGTCCAAGCTTCCAGCTCCTGTTCCACAAGGTGGGAAGGGTCCAAACTCCCCAAAACCACTCCAGGCTGATTTGCTGAAGAAAACCCACGCAAAGCCTAGACACCAGATCCTTGTAACATCCTGGTACATGACTGCCTTCTCAAAAACTGAAGACACGGAATAGGGCATCAAAATCAGTTCAGATAGAACAGGACAAAAAAAAAACTCTTCTGTAAACATATTTTGATGGTCTAAACTCCTCTCATTTATCATAAAAATGTTCTAACTTGATAACTGTTCATATCTAATGGCACTGGGACAGGATTCATTGAGCTAAAATGGGGTAATGACTGAAACTGATTTGTTTTCTATATTCAAGGTGCTACTTCAGAGTGCTGCAGGCTGCTGGGGCAATGGATAATGCATCTTATCCATTCACCCCTCCCCCATTGTGTGCGGCTGGAGGTGCAAAATAAATGGAGCCAGTGAAATCTTACCACAATACCTTAGAGTCTAGATTTGATCCGTGAAGGCAAAGGGAAGAGAGAGAAAAAACAACAAGCTGTGGATTTAATTACTATAGGAAAAATATTTTAAGAAATGCTGCATCTTGTTCATACTTGTTATCAATTCTCATATTTCATTTGAAGTTTGAGTTCAGCAGTATGGAAAACAGACTCATTAACTGAATTAAGAGTGAGTCTATCACCCAGCAAAGTCTAAGAAGCAAAAGACTTATCAAAGGCACAGCATTTAATGCTTTGTTGTACACTATAAAATGTTCCCAAATTTTAACAAGCTTTTAGTGTCAGAGACAAGTAAAAGGTTTTCAGAATCAGCTCACCAGAAGTTACTTCTAGTTGTGTCGAAATTGCAGTTGAGAAACATGCCATTTGGCCCAACTGGTCCTTGCTGTTGTTCATGCTACTTACCACCAGCCTCTAAACCCCGCCCTACAATCCTCCTCCCAACCTACTTTTCTTTATTCTTTCATGGGATGTGGGCATTACTGGTAAGAACAACATCTATTTGCTGTCCCTAATTGCCCTTGAACTGAAAGGTTTTGAGGCCATTTCAGAGGGCTAGAGTCAACAACATTGCAATGTGTCCAGACAAGGCAAGACATGTCAGATTGTTTATCCAGAAGGTGGTTACTGAACTCAATGGGTTTTTTGCAATGATCACCAGGCCCGGGGTTAGCTTTTAATTCCAGATTTTAAAATTTAAATTCCACGGTGTTGGCATTTGAACTCATAACCATACTATTACTAATCTGGAAGCATTATCACCACACCACACCTCCCACTTCATCAGGTCTTCTTAGAACAACCCATTCTTGCCTCCCGAATGTACTGGAGATAGGATAGCGGACAGGGCAGGTCTCAGGCAGTCTCAATGTTATGACTTGTCAGTGGATTAGTCATTCACGAAATACACGCCTGCGATTGTCAAAAATCCTTTCCTTAGTTAAAGGCTCTATCTAATTCCAAGCTGTCACTGCACTAGGAATATACAGCGAAGTTTGTGACCACAATCTTTAGTCACCGGTGAACATTTGGCTTTTCAGATGTTCGGATTTTCTGTGTGAAATACTTTATTTATTTTAGATATTTCAAATTTGTTAAAGTGAAATAAAATGTATAAAAGGTACTTTTGGAGGAATTTGTTTTCTTGCTTCACTAAGTGCTGTTAACACATAACTCATCTGGTTGCCAGGGTAACGGGTCAAAGGTCAGTCTCCTTCAAGACAAAGAAAGCTAAAGCAAATAAAATGCTCAGAAAATGTTTCAGAAGTTTATTTTTTCAAGTAATTAGGTATTTAATAAAATATAACTCAATCTAGGTGGCAAACATAATATTTAATCATTTCAAGACCGTCATAATATTCTTTGTACACTGTAACTTCCACAAATCTAGCCACAGGCCATAGTAGAAAAAAATGACAAGTATGGTAAATTAGGGTCACATGATACTTCCATCTATGCGTATTTCTGTCATTTATTTCATTGTGATATTAAGATTCAGTATGAATTATTACTGCCTATAACTACTGCAAGCAGAATTCAATGTGTCAATGCCTTTCTGCAAGCTTTCATCCAACATATACTGGCCCTGTGCCTGTATTGCAAATATTGATGCAGAAGGTGGAAAAATTGTTACTTTATCATTTTAAAAATTATCATTTTGTGGCAGTGTTACCTCAGATGAAATATTGCTTGAATGGACCAAAATGATTGGAATTTTACATTCTCCCCAAAGCAACTCTGTGTTGTCACATACATGGAACATTCATTTCAAAGTGTGCCATTTAGAAGTTATCCCTCCAATTTCTACCCTCTTTTTGTGACATAACATTGATTTGTGCTAGGAAGTCTTCAAGTATTTCCCAGAGTGGCCACATTCTTGTGCGTAAGCTACGGGCATAATTATTCGATCATGAATTCTACTGGATTTACAGAAAATTCCATGTCCTGGATTTGAAGACCCACTATGGCGTTCTCTCACCTTACCCTACTGATCTCAGGGTGAATCTTTGATTTCCCTAACAATGGGCTACTTGTTATCCCCTGGTAGCATAATCTTAACCAGTTAAATCAGAGCAAAATACTGCAGATGCTGGAAATCTGAACTAAAAATAGAAAGTGCTGGAGAAACTCAACACCTCTGGTAGTATCGCTGCAGAGAGAAACAGAGTTAACATTATAAGTCCAATATGACTTCTTCAGAACTCATGGCTTATTTTTGCTTGCATCTAAATGGCCCTGGACTAATGTGTAGCACAGGGAGTCATGTAATAATGGACTCTGGGGTATCCAAGGATAGTTCCTGTATCTTAATGCTGAGGCTCTCAACCACTGGACACTGACAAAATACCAGATATTTGGTCCGACAATGGAAAGCAATCCATAGTAATAGAGAATAAAGTAGGAAATTAGGGGAGAAGGCAGAGAGATGAAGTGCAAAAATACCTGCTGTGCCATTGTGCAGCGTCAGGATTTTTGAACCTATGCAGTCATTTGACAGGGAAGAGGTGAGAATGTTACTGGAGGATAAAACCTTTAAAGAAGTAAACTCTAATAATCTCATTGTGCGAGTGCCTGTTACCAGCTGTATCAATTTATTTTCAGAGTTACGGTTTAATCCATTCCCTGCATTGACTGCACATGCTTTCAGGGAATAGGAATAACATGTGAACTGCCCAGCATTTATTACTCATAAACTGAGTAGATTTTATGCAGCCATTTCAGAAGATAGCTTGGAGACAATAAGATTGTTCTGGATCCAAAATCACACAAAGGCCAGGATCGTTTCCTAAAAGACATTAGATGATTTTTCTTTTTATTGACAATTATAGCCTATGGCCAGTATTACTGAAACTCATTTCCAAATCCTGATTAATTTAAATTCCACCAGTGACCATTGTGGGTTTCAATCCAGTATCCCCAGTGCATTGGTTTGGGTTTCTGGATTACTGGTCTGGTAACACTACCACTATTGCAAGTTTACGGAAGTAAGGGCAAAACATTTAGCCCTGTGAACTGCTCTGGGATTTTTATTCTATCTTAAAGTCTCTATGTCAGTGTGTGTTTTTGGAGATTTCATAGATATTGTGTGACGGTGTAGATTTTGGCTTTCAGTTGCTAGAGTACATTACTAAGTTGTACATTCCAGGGGTGAAGAGGTCCCTGTAATTTTGACACCACCATCTCATTTAAATTTGACAGGTGATTTGTGTTGCCAAACCATGTAAGGCTATCAAGATATATGGATCAAAGCAGGGAAACAGAGCTGATGTACAGAATCTGCAATGATCAAATTGAGTGATGGAGCAGGCTCAAGGGAATCAATACATTTCACTGCAATTCCCAGGCTCACAAATGGCCAGTGTAGCTCAGAAGGATATGTTTAAAATATATCTAAAGCTTTTACTATTTTCATAATCGAATATAAATTTCCAATGTTATAAATGTAAAATTTATAATTTTCAAGAAACACCAGTCTGAATGGTATTAAATTGCCTCAGTGCTCCACAAGATTTCCATCCTCAACCCTAGGCCTAATACTCATAAGGAACACAGGGAAAAGGGTAATAAGGGCATTTGGCCAATCTGTGTTACTCTGCCATTCAACTGGATCACAGCTGTCATGACAATGGATCAGAACCTTTAAATACTTACGGATATATCCAACCTTTCATTCCAACATTTGTCTTCTAAAAGTGGACTGCCTACAGCCAAAAAGATGACCGCAGATGTAAATGCAGTGACAGTCTGGCAGTTCCTTTGTGGATCCATGAAATGTCAGTGTTAGGGAAATTTCAAACAGAAAATCTAAAAAGGAAGAGCTAATGAAAGGGTAGCACGGTGTCACAGTGGTTAGCACTGCTGCCTCACAGTGCAAGGGACCCACTTTTGAATCCAGCCTTGGGTGACCAGGTGGAGGTTTGCATGTTGTGTGCGTGGGTTTCCACCGGGTGCTCCAGTTTCCTCCCACAGTCCAAAGATATGCAGGTTAGGTGGAATGGCTGTGCTAAATTGCCCGTAGTGTCCACTGATGTGCAGGGTAGGTAGGTTAGCCGTAGTAAATGTAGGATTATGGGGATAAGGTGGGCGGGAGGGTAGTGCAGATTTGACGGCCTGAATGGCCTCTTTTTGCATTATAAGGATTCTACGAAAGGCTGGCTATTCATTCTCTTACTGCACTTTCTCTGTAGCTGTAACACTATAACCTGCATTCTGTTCAATTACCCTGATGCACTTATGTAAGGCATGATTTGTACTGAGATACAATACTTTTCAATAATACTTTTCACTGTTATCTCAGTACGTGCGACAATAATAAATCAAATCAAATCCTCTCAGCAGGAAGTTATCTCTGCAGACATGTTCGTGCTTTACCCTTCCAGAAATATACAAAAAACAACTGTAACACTTGCCTGAGTGCCTCAATGGGCCTGATATACTTATGTGTGGACTAGAGTGTTATGAAGATCATTGCTCGTGAATAGCCGTTAAGCACCTGTGCACTATTGGTAAAGAGAGGGAAAGAACACTATCTCCCTCTGAGTACTGCCAGCAGCTACTGTTGAAAGGAAACAGAACAAAAGAATTCCAGCTGACCTGAAAATCAGCCAAGGATCTTGAAATCAACTGATCAAGTACCAATGCCACTGCTACCAGTACTATCCAGTGTAGTGGCCACAGGATTCTACTATCTACTCTCGACAAGTGACTCACACTTTTGTGTTAGTATGTGTCTGTTTGTTTGTGAGCTTTCTCCCCTTTTAATATCCAGAAGCACTATCACTCAAAACTGATAACATTATTTTACAAGAACAAAAAATAGGAGTTGCTAGCAAAGCTCAGCAGGTCTGACAGCATCTGTGAAGAAAAAAGTCAGAGTTAACATTTCTGCTGAGCTTTTCCAGCAACTTCTGTTTTTGTTCCTGATTTACAGCATCTGCAATTCTTTCAGTGTTAATTATGTTTCAATCAACCTATCCAGGAATGATATCACACACCTCTGGAAAGGATAGGAACCCTGACATCCTGGTCGAGAGGTAGGGACACCACCACCTTGCCACAAGAGGCACAGACACAACTCAGTGGCTTGTCCCACCACTAAATCACCCGTGAAAATTTTGACCTCTTCACCACCAGCATGACCATTCAGGGCAATGGAATTATTCCAAAGCTGAGGAGTGAGGGAGGGAGAGGAGCGTGAACCTGCATGAGTGTGTCTGATTTGATTTGCAGCTGAAGTGGTTAACTTAGGGAGTCGTAGTTTGGTCGATATTGATGAAAACCGACAGAACTGTGGACACTGTAAATTCGAGACAAAAATAGAAATTACTGCAAGAGCTCAGCAGGTCTGGCAGCAACTGTGGAGAGAAATCAGAGTCAATGTTTTGGGTCGAGTGGCCCTTCCTCAGAACAGATAGTAGCTAGGAAAACTTTGGTTTATATACAGAAGATAGGGTAGGGCGAGAGGATAAGGAGTAAATAATGTATGGGGATAGAGCCCAAACAGAGAGAAGAACTGTTGGACAGACAAAAGAGTAGATAATGATCTGGCAAGGAGGGTGAATAGCTGTTAGTGAGCACTGTTAATGGCTAACAATGAGTGGTGTGTAATGACAGACTATGTGATAATGAGGCATGGTTGTGGGGTTTGGGATTAAGGACATGGGTGAGATCAGGCCCTAAAGTTATGGAATTCGATGTTGAGTCTGGAAAGCTGTAGGGTCCCCAGGTGGAAAATGAGGTGCTTTTCTTCCAGCTTGTGCTGTGCGGGGTTTCTGTCTCCAACAGCATTGTGTCACATTGGCTCAGATCTGCACCATTCTCCCGTTCCATTTCGTCCTCTGGTTCATTCGACATGCTAACAAGAAACTTTTTCTTCTCCTTTCAGGCATCAAGGCACGCAAAACGCAACAACTTAAAGATTCCCATGGCTCTTTGGAACTCTCCTCCCCTCCCTTTCCCTCCCCCAAAGGTTCTGTACTAAGCAAAGGCCTCAGTTCTATCCCTCTGCGGCCCCACCTTAATGAATTTCTGGAACAATATGATGTTGAACTTTCTTCCATCGCCTTCGCCTCTGTGCCCATTTCTTTGGACAAGAGTCCTCTCCCTGTCCCACAAATTCCTTCGCCCAGCTCCAACACTCTTCCTCCACCTGGACCCCTCTCTCTGGCCTTTTATCTGCACTCGATCTGTTCATTCAGAACTGTTGACATGACACTGGTCGCCTCAATGTGTCTGCCCCTCCTTCTCCATTCCAACTGTCCTCCCGGGAACTGACTGCACTCCATGCTCTCAAATCCAATGTTGACTTTGTAATCAAGCCTGCTGATAAAGGGTGGTGCTGCTGTAGTCTGGTGGGCTGACCTCTACATTGTGGAGACCACACACCAACTCTCAGATACTTCTTCCTATCTCCCCCTGGACCATGACCATCAGACCATTGTGTCAACCACAGTCACCAACCTCATTTCATCTGGTGATCTCCCCACCACTGCCGCTAAGCTGGTAGTCCCTCAACCTCGCACAGCTCGCTTCTACCTCCTTCCCACAATCCACAAACAGGACTGTCCAGGCAGACCCATTGTTTCAGCCTGCTCCTTCCCCACAGAACTCATCTCTTCCTACCCTGACTCAGTCTTCTCTCCCTCCTGGTCCAATCCCTGCCCACGTACATCCGTGATTCCTCTGACACTTTACACCAGTTTCAGAATTTCCAGTTTGCCTGTTCCACCTGCCTCCACTTTACCACGAACGTGCAATCCCTTTACACATCCGTTCCCCACCAGGAGGGTCTTTAGAGCTCTCTGCTTCTTCCTGGAGCGAAGGCCTGAACAGTCCCCACCCACCACCACCCTTCTCCACCCTCAATAACTTCTCTTTCAACTCCTCTCATTTTCTGCAGGTCAGAGGGTTGGCTGTGGGTACCCGCATGGGCGCCCTTTATGCCTTTCTCTTTGTGGGGTATGTGGAACATTCCTTATTACAATCCTATTCCAGCCCCCACCCACAACTGTTTCTCCAGTATATCAACGATATAATGGATGCTGCCTCCCTCTCATGTCCGGAATTGGAAAAGTTTATTGATTTTGCTTCCAATTTCCACCCTGCCCTCACTTTCACCTCGTCCATCTCTGACTCCTCCCTTCCCTTCCTTGATATCTCTGTTTCCATTTCTGGGGATAGACTGGCCACCAATATCCACTATAAACCCATCAACTCCCACAATTACCTGTCCTATACAGCCTTGCACCTTGCTTCCTATAAAGATTCCATTCCATTCTCCCAGTTTCTCCGTCTCCATCGCATTTCTTCAGATGATGCCAACCACGACAAGGGAGCCTCCGAAATGTCCATCTTCTTCTTCAACCAAGGAGTCGCCAGGGCCCTCAGCTTGTTCTGACCCATTTCCCACACTTCAGCCATTACCCCCTCTTTTCCTTCCCACAACAGCGATAAGGACACCTTGTCCTTACTCACCATCTCACCAGCATCCACCAGAGGATTGTTAACAGCCATTTCTGCCACCCCCAGCAAGATCCCACCACCAAACACATATTCCCCTCCCCTCCCTTGTCAGCCTTCTGCAGGGACCATGTCTTCTGGGACATCCTGGTTCACTCTTCTTTCACTCCCAACACCTCCCCACAACAGCCCCACGGCACCTTCTCCTGCAACCGCAGAAGGTGCAACACCTGTCTGTTTACTTCCTCCCTCCTGAGTATCCAATGGCCCAAACATACCTTCCAGGTGAAGCAACGCAATACCGGCACTTCCTACAACCTAGTCTACTGCATTCGCTGCTCACAATGCGGTCTCCTCTACACTGGGGAAACGAAGTGTAGACTGGGTGACCGCTTCACAGAACATTTGCATTCTGTTAGCAAAAAAGACCCTGAACTACCTGTTGCCTGCCACTTTAACACATCACCCTATTCCCTGGTCAACATCTCCGTCTCAGGCTTGCTGCTGTGCTCCAGTGAAACTCAGCGCAAGCTGGAAAACCAGTACCTCATGTTTCCCTACATTGATGGTCCAGTCCTTATGGACTCTCCATCCTCCAGCTCACTGGGAAATTCTTTGGATCACAGAAGTTAAAACCATCCACATAGGGATGTGTCATTCATAACATGAACCACAAACATACTCAAAAATACAGAACAATACATAATCATTTTTTATGAATGAGTGCTATGGGCTCACTGGTTGGCACTCTTAAGGGTTACAAGGGAGGCGTGATGGATGATGATGGAGAAATTTGGAATAAAAATATAAGTTAAAATACATGGAGGAGCATGTAGACTGAAGTAAGAAGCTGTGATAACTGCATCTTAACCTCAGTAGAGTGCTGCAAACAAAGGACAACTCCGATTTGCTGAAGGGAAGGGTTTGTGCTTGCTGTGATGGACTTTCACTTTGAGGCAAATAAGACAAAGAAAAAAACGAATCTCTTTCACTTTGAAGTCAGTCGGAGTTTAATCTACAACCAACCCAGGGTAAACACTTCCAAAAGTTCATGATACAGTCTATAATCAATCTGGATTTCAGCCAGTCAAAAGGTTGGGGAAACAGTCCAAGCCCAAACTCCAAAAGACGCCAGTGCACTCCCTCCAAAGAATATAGATGGAGGTCACCTTTGCCCAAACTTCCCTTGACATCCTTTCTTCATAGGAGCAACAATTCAGCAAAGACATTGCCCTCTTCTTGCTTGTTTGACTGCTCCACAGATAATAATTAGATGATTAATTAGTCTGTCATTTAAATCCAGGCAAAATAGATAGCCTCCCTCGTGCAGCGTATTAGAGTGATGATCAGCAAATTATCAATAGTCAGGACGTGTATGTGTTTGGCTGAAATAATACAGTTGGGAGAGCATCAGACTGAAAATCCTGTAATCAGGATACGTGAAAACTTGTGATGCGGTGGTAATGTCCCTAGCTCTGAGGATAGGAGGTCTGGGTTCAAGTCTCACCTGCTCCAGAGGTGAATAGCAACATTTTTGGACAGGTTGAAGAGGAAATTATCTACCAGGAAGGACAACCCAATTGCTTTGTACAAGTGATATCCGAGAATTAGGGAAAAAAATGACTGAGCAAATTTATTTGCTGGTTGATTATAAACTATATCACAAGCCTTCTGATGAAGGGTCTAGGCCCGAAACGTCAAGTTTTCCTGCTCCTATGATGCTGCTTGGCCTGCTGTGTTCATCCAGCCCCACGCCTTGTTATCACGAGCTTTGGAAAGTGTTTACTCAGGAGTCATGACAGATAAGGCTCCAATTTCCTTCATAATACAAGGGATTATTCCACCCCCCCAAGTCTTGTCTTATTTGTTTTGAAGCAAGAGTCTATCATAGCTGGCAGGGGAACTACTCCGGAGCAAATCAAGAGACCTTCCCAATTGGAAAAAGACCTAGAGTCACTTTAGAGCTTTGCATCTTTCAGTGTAACATGAATATGAGATCTATGACAGAACAAAAGTACTTCCATTTCTTCAGAGATAAAAGGTACTGCAGATGCTGGAGAATCCGAGATAACAAGCATGGGGCTGGATGAACGGTTTAGGCCCGAAACGTCAAGTTTTCCTGCTCCTATGATGCTGCTTGACCTGCTGTGTTCATCCAGCCCCATGCTTGTTACTTCCATTTCTTTGATGCCTTTCACAACTTCAGGATGTGTCAAAGTGCCCCACAATCAACATTGCAGTTTTGATTTGTAGTCACCTGGTGTGATGTAGGAAATGCAGTCACCAATTTGTGCGCATCAAACTCCCACAGGCAATGTGGTAATGCCCAGGCTACATGGTGCAGCATTGATGTTTGTGATGTAACAATTATTAAGTGTGACACCAGGAGTATTTCCCAGGTTCTTTCACAAATTCAAACAGATGCACCTTGGTTTAGCATCTCATTCAAAAGCCCTCCCCCTTCAAGTTGTAGCAATCCCTCACTACTGCACTGTACTGGAATCATAGAATCCCTACAGTGTGGAAACAGGCCTTTGACCTAAAAAGTCGACACCGACCCTCTACACATCCCTGAACACTATGGGCAATTTTCCATGGCCAATCCACCAAACCTGCACATCTTTGGACTGTGGGGGGAACCCCATGCAGACACGGAGAGAATGTGCAAACTCCATTACAGTCACCTGAGGGTGGAATCTAACCCAGGCACCGGCTGCTGTGAGGCAGCATTGCTAACCACTGAGCCACCATGTGTGTCTGTGCTTCTGTCTCCAGAGTGGGACTTCAACCCATTACTGACTCAGAGGTGAGTGTGCTACTGCCTGGGAAGCAGCTGCTACTTATCACTACTGCGGATATCAATCATGCAATCCAGTCTAAAATCAGAACCAGGAGCCTTCTTGTAGTGTAGAGGTAGTGTCCCTGTTCCTGAACTGGGAGGCCTGGGTTCAAGTCCCACCTGCTCCAGAGGTGTGTAATAACATTTCTGAACAGGTTGGTTAGAAACTATCTACAATAAGAGATAACAAGGTGTAGAGCTGATTGAGCACAGCCGGCCAAGCAGCATCAGAGGAGCATGAAGGCTGACTTTTCAGGCCTAGACCCTTCTTCAGAAATACAATAAGAACTAGCCAGGTCCTCTTTGAGAGGAAGAACATGGTGCCCATCAATGCTCTCATACCTTCACAGAGAGGTAGGCACTGTGGAGGATGCAATGCTATATTTCCCTTTCCAACTCCAATTTGATTTAGTCCCTTCATGATCTCCCTACTTCTCCCTCACTTTGATGGTTTGCATTGCCCTCAATGGGTTTTTCATGTAAATATCCAATTGGCTACATGTGTCATTTACTGGTGGCAGCTAATAGTTAAAAACAAATAAAAAGTCACAGTGATTTGGTGGTGGGAAAGCAGGTCAGTCTGGATATGAAAAAAAATGCTATCAAAACCAGCTTCTGAGCCAGAACTCCTGGATTCAACTCCCACCTATTCCAGAGGTGTGTCCTAACATTTCTGAAGAGGTTGATCAAGAATATATCTACAATCAGAACCATCCCAGGCTGATCATTTTGAGATAAGGCTGCAGAAACGTAACAGATTGAGAACTCATGCTGGTTCTGATCAAAATGGATAAACCAATTGAGCATGGTTTCACTCTATTATCAAACACATCCCACTTAAGTTGTTAGCAGGATGCAGGAGCTTTTCTGTAACTGCCAGAGTCTTCCTTACACAAAGAAAATGCACATTAAATGTCAGTGGTTGTCAATGGTTGTCCTCTCATCTCTGTATCTGGAACCTGAAAGTTTAAGCCCCACGAGACGATTTGAACACATAATCTCGACTGACACTTCAGTGTAGTACTAATGAGATGCTAAATTAAGACATAAACGATCCTGTGGCACTGTTTGAAGAGGAGCAGGAGAGCTCTCCAGCTGTCCTGACCGATACTAGACCCTCAACTAACTCCAACAAAACTGATTAACTGGTTAGTGGAGATATCTTGTGTACAAATCAGTTGCAGTAATAGCCTACATAACCACAGTAACTAAACTTCAGTTGTAATGACGGAAAGAACTGTGGATGTGGAATTCAGAAACAAAAACAGAAATTGCTGAAAAAACTCAACAGGTCCAGTAGCACCTGCGGAGAGAAATCAGAGTTAACGTTTCAGGTCCAATGGCCCTTCCTCAGGACTGTTCTGAAGCAGTTTGCTGTATCCTGTGTAATGGACCGGACCAGCTGCCTCTCCCTCAAAATATTTTAAGAGGCTAGCCTGGACCCTATCTTAAAGGCAAATGAGAAGTGCCATGTTCCAGTTGCAATGCAATTGGTCAAATTACTCAAAGTGAAGCAAAACACAATTTATTTAAACACTATAGTTAAAATGCAAACAAAAGAAAGAAGAATTTAGAATAACTTAACTCTATTGGAAAACTTAACCATATGATAGGTACAGTACCTATTACAAATTAACTGTTCCAATATAGTAACATTCCATAAACACATGCTTTGGCAAAAAGGCAAATTCAGAAAAACATATTTGTCTCACAGGTAACCCAGCAGGAGAGAGAAACCCCCAGCTTCTTGCTGTAACTGAGAGAGAGAAATGATAGCTTCGACTTCTTCAAGCCCACAACGTGAACTGCTTAAAGCTAAATCTAAAACTAAAACAAAAACCTAGAAACCCTGGTCTGTGACAGCTGGCCAAAAACTACCAGGCTGTCTTTATTGTTCCAACTTTAAAAAAAACCCAAGGCCTCACAAGCTGTTTACTCTGATGTTTCTGGTAGACTGCTTGTTACCTTTGCTTTACAACCTCTCTTCAAAATAAAACCAGGACAAAATAACCTCTTAAAACCACAGCAATGTCACACTTGATGTTATAATATGTACTACATAATTGCAGAAAAGTCTGGTTTTCCTTTCATCCAAGAATAAAAACTAGATGCCTCCGTTAATTCTTCCTGACAGTTTAATAGACCAGATCCATATGTTGAATTAGGCAGCAAAAAGAGACTTACAAGGGTTTTATTGTAAATTTTTAATTTAGCATTTTAATTTAATTTAATTCCCGATGGTGGGTGTGTCCAGAACCAGAGGTCACAGTATGAGGATTCAGGGTAGACGATTTAGGATGGAGATGAGGAGACATTTCTTTACCCAAAGAGTGATAAGCCTGTGGAATTCATTACCACAGGGAGTAGTTGGTGCCAAAACATTGACTGTATTCAAGAAGTGGCTAGATATGGCACTTGGGACGAAATGGATCAAAGGTTATGGGGAGAAAGCAGGATTAGGCTATTGAGTTGGACGATCAACAATGATCATGAAGAATGGCAGAGCAGGCTTGAAGGACCGAATGGCCTCTTCCTGCTCCTATCTTCTATGTTTCTATGTAAACACCAGTTTCCATCTTTTCCTTCTGGGCCATTTCCATGTCCAGCAGTCAGCCATTCACTGAGGAAACCTCCAGCTCTCAAACACACAGTTGTCTGAACACTGTCCACTCTCAATCAACACTGGAGCTGCCTGATTGACCCTTAAAGGAATCTGCATTTTAAACATTGTCCCTGACTTTGAGTTATAATATCAAGCCTCATTGAGGGCGAAGTATTAAAGAGGTACTAAATCATTGTTTTTTTAAATCATTGTGGGCATTGCTAGCTGGCCATTATTTATTGCGCGTCCCTAGTTGGCGTTGAGAAGGTTCGTGATCAGCTGCCTTCTTGAATCGCTGCAATCCAATGTCATCACTAACCAAATCATTGCACAAAGTCATTTCTAATTATGTGAGAAAGACTAGCATGTAAGATAAAAGCGTTGTAATGCTCCCAAATGCACCACCTTGCGCGATATCATTTTTCTCGCTAGCCAGTATGACAGGAGCTAAACTCAATGTTCAGGTTGTACTTTTGTAAATTCACCTACCTTGGGGAGACTTGCTATGTCTGTATTTTTCCAGTCTTCATAATGAGCCAGCCTTATGAGTGAAGTGGTGCTGAGCTGGGGAATTCCTGCACCTCTGGGTTCCTTTGCTCCATGGGGAGATATGCATGAAGATGCCTCCAAGAATCAGTGTTTCTGAGATCCCGAACCCAATGAAGTGTGTGTGAGAAAGTTTACACTGCATGGCTGACAATTTTAAATGGACAATGTTGGCATGCTGGGGCAATACAGCGCCATTTAAATGTGTTCAGCCTTCAGCTTACTAGATCTGTGCACACTAACAATTGAAAGGAATATGGATGACTTAGTGTAAAAGTAGAGATTACAGGTAGTTAGCCAGGTGTCAAAGGTTCATTAAATGTCTGGACTCTGTATTTGGAAATGACAGCCAATGGAATGTAAGCAAGGTGGGATTCAGAGAGTGAAAACCAAAAGGTAGAGATTGGAAGATTCTTTTCTCTCCTCAGATCTTCCAATAGTAATTCTGATAAAATAGAGACAGACTACCCTTGAACATTTTGTAAAAATAAAGACAAGCACAGTGTCAGAAATGGAGAACACCAGTTAACAGATTGTCACCACCCTCTATGGTGTATAATGCAGAATTGCTTTGAAAAGCAGTTGAACTGCGAAAAGGTTTTGAAACTATTGCTCTGACACCTGTAGTGAGTATACTGGTCTTGTTTACTGAGGGTTCAGCGCCTGAAAACTATTGTCAAAGTATTGCATATCTGTTTTGTTATAATTGTGTATATTTTGCATCATATGGTAAAAAAGTGTGATGCAATCTGTGCAAGTTTAATGCACATTAATTTTCTGTTGGGACAACATTGATCTAGTTCACCTTCTGCTATCCTAGTAAGTCACATGATACATGATAATGAAGTTGCTGCCTAATGACAATGATCAATCTCTATCAATTAGTCCACAGCAGAAACCCCCAAATGTGAAGACCTTTCAGAACTGTAGGCTCCAACTCACCTGTTCCTCCCAAAAATACTTCACTCACCGCACATTTTGTCTCAAATTACTCATGTAATATATCCCAAAATATCATTTTCTGAAAGAAATGTATCCAATTTACATTTGAGTCAATCAATACTGACGGCTTCTGCCATCTCCCTGAGGAACCTTTATGGATTGACAACTCAAACACTGAAGTATGGTTTTGAATGTATCCAACCCTTTCAGGGTCAGGTCATGTTCTCTTGTTGTACAATCCTGGACAAGGTGACATAACTTGTCGTGATCTCATCTCCACGGAAACCTATAACCTGCAGTCGCACCTTGATCCAAACTTCAGAAAAAGAGGGGAAAAGGACGACAATTTTGTATACAGACACATATTTAGTCTGCTAATTTAAGTTGAAATAACTCCACAGAGGCCAGTATCCCATCACCAAGCCACCCTTTATTTACACATGAACAGTCCTTGACTACAGTACTGCCTCATACGGAGTCAGGCACCAGAGTGTCAGTGTCCCTGACACTCAAAGTTTTTATGTCAGCCAGGTCTCCCTGGTTGGACCAGATTAACAGCCCCCTATCAGGGACCTCATATTTTATGATATCCAGGGGGCTGACCTCGATAAAATCATTACATAAGTATGCACATTTATAATGATATCTATGCAGGGAAAGCTGTATCCCGAATCTTCAAATAATTTAATCTTTATAAATTGTAGAGTTTTCTAAATAAATTCTTCCTGTGCGATACTCAATTTCACATGTCTACCGAGTGCTATTTTCTCTCCTTTTAGATTTCTATTGTCATGTGGCATTGCTTGACACATTTGGATGGGTGGCCAATCTTTACTAGTGTATAATAATGTCAGAACCTAAGGTGATTGATGAACTAGTTTCCCCTCGTCCTTCAAAAATTACTACCTCAAAAGATTGTTCTGCACTTTGGTTGAATTTAGAAACAAGTATGTCATGTGTGTGTTACATTCTCCTTTGAAGAATGTCACCTAGTTTAGCACACAAAGTTTGCATCAAATTAGCACTATTGTTATACACCATACAGCAATGACAATGCACATTTATATCATAGAAGAAACACAAGAAATAAAATCAAGGCTGGATCAATTTTCCCTTTGATTCTGTTCCACCCTTCACAGAGTCATTGAGATGTACAGCACAGAAACAGACCCTTTGGCCCAACTTGTCCATGCCGACCAGATATCCTAAATTAATCCAGTTCCATTTGCCAGCAGTTGGCCCATACTCTTCTAAACCCTTGCTATTCATGTAACATCCAGGTGCCTTTTAAGTGTTGCAATTTTACCATCTTCCGTCACTTCCTCTGGCTGCTCATATGCAGCATCCTCTGCGTGGAAAAGTTGCCCCTTAGGTCTCTTTTAAATCTTTCCCCTCTCACCTTAAACATTTGCCCTCTAGTTTTGGACTCCCCTATCCTGAAGAAAAGGCCTTAAATATTCATCCTAACTCTGCCCCTCATGATTTTATAAACCTCTACAAGGTCACCCCTCAGCCTCTGACATGCCAGGGAAGATAGTCCCAGCCTATTCAGCCTCTCCCTATAACTCATACCTTCCAACCCTGATGACATCTTTCCACGCATGCAGTCTAACAATTTAGAAACACTTCAGGGCTCAAGAAAGATGGTGTTGGAGTAGAGCTAAGAGTTAACAGTGTACATAGAATCAGAGAGTCATAGAGATAAACAGCACAGAAACAGACCCTTCAGTCCAACTTGTCCATACCGACCAAATAGCCTAAATAAATCTCGTACCATTTTCCAGCATTGGGCCCATATCCCTCTAAACCCTTCCTATTCATATACCCATCCAGATGCCTTTTAAATGTTGTAATTATACGATCCTCCACCACTTCTTCTGGCAGCTCATTCCATACACGCATCACTCTCTGCATGAAAAAGTTGCCTTTCGGTCCCTTTTAAATCTTTCCCCTCTCACCTTAAACCTATGCCCTCTAGTTTTGGACTCCTCCACTCCTTCTCTATTAACCATATCTATGCTAAATAATAATGGCTGAAATTGGATTTCATATCTGATTTCCTGCTGTCCCGTATACCTATTGATTCACAGCACAGGCTCCAGGAACCAAATGATCTGTTCCTACTCATAATTTGTATGTTTGTATGCTCGATTTCCTGCAAGACTAAAAGCATATCTACTCTAGCCTTAAATGTAATCAACAATGGACCATCTATAGCTCTCTGAGGTAGAGACGTCTAAAGATTCACAGCCCATTGAGTGAAGTAATTTCTCCTCATTTATCTCCTAAATGACCAGGCTCTTATCCTGTGACTACAGCCCGGTGTTTTAGAATTGCCTACAGCAGTTCTGTCTCAGCACCTACTAAGTCAAGCCCCTTCAGAATCCTAAACAAACACTAGAGAATGCTACAGGAACTCAGCTAGTCTGGCAGCATGTGTGGACAGAGAAACAGAGTTTGGTCTTCAAGTCCAGTATGACCTCTTCAGGATAACGTGTGTTTCAATGAGATCACCTCTCATTCTTATAAACTCCAGAGAACATAGGTCCAACTTACTTCAGCTTGCAAATTAAGCCTCTTAATTCCTGGGACTAATAGAGTGAAGCTTTCACTGTGTTTTTTTTAAATATACTTTATTCATAGAAATATCTATATATATGCACATCGTCACTAAAACAGTCTGGTTCTGTACAGAAGCATATTAAGGAACAAGTAAACACCTTAACAACTATGCTGTCTCCCCTGCCCAGTAAGTATCTTACACAGAAAGAACAAGCAAACTCCACACAGTCACCCAAGGCTGCATTTGAACCGAGGTCCCTGGGCCTGTGAAGCAGCAGTGCTAACCACCATATCTCATCCACATCAATCATTGTACCCATTTCCCACAGTAAACCACTCCTCGGCACCTCACAGAAGTGTTGACAAATAAAGTTTGACACTGAAACACATAAGGAGGTATTATTAGGCAGGAAGTATATTTAAGCATTGTCTTAAAAGAGATGGAGATGGAAAGGCTTAGGCAGAGGATACCAGACCCAAGTAAGGAAGGCACAGCCACTAATGGTGGAGAGTTGAAAATTGAGAATGAGGCCCGAATGAAGATGAGTGCAGAGGACTGGAAAGATTGTAGTGCTGGAGGATATTACTGATATAAGCAGGACTGAGGCAACAGAGCAATTCGAAACAAGGATGGGAATTTTGAAACAGACACTTGGAACCAATTAGGTTTAGTGGGTACAGGGCTAATACAGGACACGGACCAAGTAATGACATGGGTGGCAACATTTTGGATGAGTTCAGAAAGTTGAGCTGAAGCTCTTAGTGACAGAGATGCTTTTTATTTTGAAAAGCCTTGCCAGCTAATTGAAGCAATCACTCACAAGGAGGAGAAAAAAAAACTTCAGAAAGACTTCCTGGAGAAATAGGATCACGATCTTGCAGTGGTTTCCCTGTTGCTGTTGAGGTGATGTTTAGTGAGTCAGTCAGACTTGTCTGGAACATGAGTGTGGGAGGTGCTTTCTCTCTCTGTGTACTTTTCCAATTGTAAATGTGTTTCCTAGCTGCAGGGGAAGCACAGTTGAGAACGTGAGAGAAAAAAAATGCTGAGAGCAG
This sequence comes from Ginglymostoma cirratum, assembly GCA_024137785.1. Lineage (NCBI taxonomy): Eukaryota > Metazoa > Chordata > Chondrichthyes > Orectolobiformes > Ginglymostomatidae > Ginglymostoma > Ginglymostoma cirratum. Next base: position 56,839,139 of record JAHRHZ010000267.1, on the reverse strand, counting down.
AGACCTGTGAAAAATCTGACAGCAGGACAGCCATCAGAAACTTGCAGATTGTTTGATATTTTAACTTTGATTTCCTGCACAGTTTTTGCTCACCGTCTATTGCACAGCAGTTGCAAAAGTGATTTTCTGCACATTTGTCATATCAGGTTTCAATGGAAACTTGAATATAAGTTTGAAAAGAAAAACTATTTGGGGCAGTACAGTGGCTCAGTGGTTAGCACTGCTGCTTCACACAGGCAGGGACCTGGGTTTGATTCCAGTCTAGGGCAAATGTCTGTGTGGAGTTTGCACATTCTCCCTGTGTCTGTGTGGGTTTCTGTTGGGTGCTCCGGTTTCCTCCCACAGTCTAAAGATGTGCAGGTTAGGTGGACTGGCCATGCTAAATTGCCCATAGTGTCCAGGGATGTGCAGGCTAGGTGGGTTACCCGTGGAAAATGCAGGGTTACAGGGCTAGGGTAGTGGGGTGGAGCTGTTTGGGATGATCTTCAGGGGGGTGGTGTGATCTCAATGGGCCAAATGGCCTGCTTCTGCACTGTAGTGATTCCGTGAAGAAGGGTAATAGAAAAGGAATAGACTAATTATCAGAATTGGACTTAATGACCTACCACTCAGCTGTATATTTGATGTACTTGTACTTTAGTGAATAGTCCTTTCAAAGAGCTAACACAAGCATAATGGGTCAAATGGCCTCTTTTGTGCTGTACGAATTGAAAACATATATGAAAGATGCTTTCATTCATACTATTGTTACCAAAAAAACTATGAAATATCTACAACCCTTGCTTCAGTAAAGGTGACATGCCTTTCCAAATAGTGAAAGATTTTGTAATGGCACCGTGTCTTTGTAACTTCAACACACAATAGCAATTAGACGGAATGCGAGCTTTCTGTCACCTCCACACTTCCTACCTTGGCTCAAGAATTGGGGCTAACATCAAGCAGAGGGTCATGCACATAACAGAATAAGGGACTAGCAGGGTTATCACTGGAGAGGTGCCACATGCTCATCTCATGGGGCAGTCTTGGTACACATGGTAAAAGCATGAGATCAAGTACAGCCAAGCCTGAAAAATGCTTGGCTTGGAGGAGACCACAGAATGGGATAAAGAAATGAATACTAAATCTGTGCATTTGTGTTTTGTTGAGCCTCATTTTTACGACAATCTTCTTGCCGTAATCATCTGACTTGAATGTCAATTAAGAAGCTTTTGGTTTCATTATTCCAGGCAGGGTTTGTTTGTGTAACCTCCCCTGCGAGGTAGCTCAATTAACAGTCAACAGAGCAGGCATGCTGTGGTACATAGCCTGCATGCTAAATTTATGTTGTGACATAAGATACATTATCATGAAAGTATGCAGCAGAGTCCCAATGGCTTGGTTGGCAAGTGGGCAGTGATGTAGAACTAAGCCGACTCACAGAACTGATGCAGTGCAGAAGGAAGCCATTTGGCCCATTTTGTCTGCACTTGTCCTCCAAATAAGCATCAGGGCTTAGTGCCATCCTCCTGCCCTTTTCCCAATACCCCTTCACGTTATTTCGATTTAAACAATCATCGAATGGCCTCTTGAATGACTTGGTTGGACCTGCCTCCACCCACTTCCAAGCAACGCTTTCCAGACCCGAATGACTTGTTGTGTGAAAAAGTCTCTTCTTACGAGTAAGAAGAGTTTCTGTCTGTCTGCTCCAACTAGACCACTCCCGATTTTGAAAATCTCTATTAAATTTCCTTTTAACCTTCTCTTCACCAAGGAAAACAGTTCCAACTTCTCCAAATTTATCTTGATAACTGAATTTTCTCATCTCTGGGACCATTCTTGTAAATCAGACTAAAAGACCTCACGTTCAATGCCTCATCTATGTGAAGTCTGCTCACTGCAGCGGCAGTGTATTAGTACTGGAATTGGGCTTCCACTTCTGAATCGCTCACTCAGCTAAGAAGTGGCCAGGAGACAAAGACAGGGCCAGGCTCAGGTGTGATGCCCTTCTGGATCATAGAGTCATAGAGTCATAGAGATATACTCAGATATACAGTCCAACTCGCCCATGTCGACAAGATATCTTAAACAAGTGTTGTCCAATTTGCCAGCATTTGGCCCATATCCATCTAAACCCCTCCTATTCATATACCCATGCAGATGACTTTTAAATGTTGTAATTGTATCAGCCTCCACCGTTTCCTTTGACAGTTCATTCTATACACGCACCACTTTCCGCATGAAAAAGTTACCACTTAGGTCCCTTTTAAATCTTTCCCTTCTCACCTTAAACCTATGCCCTCTAAATTTGGACTCCCCCACCCCGGGAATAGACCTGTCTATTTTTCCTGTCTATGCCTCTCATGATTTTATAAGCCTCTGTAAGGTCACCCCTCAGCCTCTGATGCTCCAGGGAAAATAGCCCCAGCCTATTCAGCCTCTCCCTATAGCACAAAACCTCCAACCTTGGCAACATCCTTGTAAATCTTTTCTGAACTCTTTCAAGTTTCACAACATCCTTCTTATAGCAGGCAGACAAGAATTGCACACAGTATTACAAATGTGGCCAAACTAATGTTGTGTACAGACACAACATGACCACCCAACTCCTATTCTCAATGCAATGGTCAACAAAGGCAAGCGTACCAAATGCCTTCTTCACTATCCTGTCTACCTGCGACTCCACTTTCAAGGAACTATGAACCTGCACTCCAAGATTTCTCTGTTCAGCAACACTCTCGAGGACCTTACCATTAAGTGTATAAGTCCTGCCCTGATTTGCCTTTCCAAAATGCAGCACTTCACATTTATCTAAATTAAACTCTATCTGCCACTCCTTGGCCCATTCGCCCATCTGATCAAGATCGCATTGTACTCTGAGGTAATCTTCTTCACTGTCCACTACACCTTCAATTTTGGTGTCATCAGCAAACTTACTAACCATACTTCCTATGTTTTCATCCAAATCATTGAAACAAATGACAAAAGCAACACTCTACCTTCACCCTCTGTCTTCTACGTTTGAGTCAGTTCTGTATCCAAATGGCTAGTTCTCCCTGTATTCCATCATAACCTTGCTAACCAGTCTACCATGTGGAACCTTGTTGAATGCCTAACTGAAATCCATATAGATCATGTCCACCGCTTTGCCTTCATCGGTCCTCTTCGTTACTTCTTCAAAAAACACAATCAAGTTAGTGAGACACGAGTTCCCATGCACAAAACCATGTTGACTATCCTTAATCAGTCCTTGCCTTTCCAAAGGCATGTAAATCCTGTCCCTCAGGATTCCCTCCAACAATTTGTCCACCACCAATGTCAGGCTCACCAGTCTATAGTTCCCTGGCTTTTCCTTACCACCTTTCTTAAATAGTGGCACTACATTAGCCAATCTCCAGTTGTCCGGCACCTCACCTGTGGCTATCAATGATACACATATTTCAGCAAGGGGCCCAGCAATCACGTTCCTAGCTTCCCCAGAGTCCTAGGCACACTGGATCAGGTCCCGGGGATTTACTTATCCACCTTTACGCGTTTTAAGCCATCTGGCACCTCCTTCTCTGCAGTATGGATATTTTTCAAGATGTTGCTAATTATTTTCCCACGTTCTATATCTTCCATACCCTTCTCCACGGTAAACACTAGTGCAAAATACTCATTTAGCTTCGTCCCATCTCCTGCAGTTCCACACATAGGCGGCCTTGGTGATCTTTAAGGGGCTGTATTACCTCTCTGGTTCTCCTTTTGTCCTTAATGTATTTATAAGATCCCTTTGGATTCTCCTTAACCCTACTTGCTAGAGTTATCTCATGTCCCCTTTTTGCCCTCCTGGTTTCCCTCTTGAGTGTACTCCCACTGCCCTTATACACTTCTAAGGATCTCTTCTGTCTGTACCTGACATATTGTTTCCTTCTTCTTCTTGACCAAACCCTCAATTTCTCTAGTCATCCAGTGTTCCCCACACCTACCAGTCTTACCCTTCACCCTAACTGAAACTTACCATCTCTGGACTCTCCTCATCTCATTTTTGAAGGCTTCCCATTTTCCAGTTGTCCCTTTACCTGCAAACATCCACCCCCAATCAACTTGTGAAAGTTCTTGCCTAATACCATCAAAATTGGGATGCCTCCAATTTAGAACTTTAACTTTTAGATCCGGTCTAGCCTTTTGCATCACTGTTTTAAAACTAATAGAATTATGGTCACTGGTCCCAAAGTGCTCTCCCACTGATACCTCAGTCTCCTGCCCTGCCTTATTTCCCAAGAGTAGGTCAAGTTTCACACCTTCTCTAGTGGGTACATCCATGTACTGAATCAGAAAATTTTCTTCTACACACAATAAATTTCTTTCCATCCAAGCCCTTAATGTTTGGAAAGTTAAAATCCTCTACCATAACCACCCAATTATTCTTACAGATAACTGAGACCTCCTTACAAATTTGTTTCTCAATTTCCTGCTGACTATTGGGGGCGTCTATAGTACAATTCCAATAAGGTGATCATCCCTTTCTTATTTCTCAGTTCCACCCAAGTAAATTCCCTGGATGTATTCCCAGGAATATCCTCCCTAAGTACAGCCATAATGTTATCCCTTATCAAAAACGCCACTCCCACTCGCCTCTTGCCCCGCTTTCTATCCTTTCTCTGCATTTATACTCTGGAACATTATGCTGCCAGTCTGTTCATTCCCCAAGGCACATCTCTGTAATTGCTACGATATCCTAGACCCTGGTTTTGGAGTAGATTTGTAGCTCAGGTTGTGGGTGTTGAGGTTGGTGAGGTTGGTTGGTTCACTGAGCTGGTTTCTTGTTCCGCAGACGTTTTGTTATCGTGCTTGGTAACATCCTCAGTGCAGCCTCCGAGGAAGCGTCAGTGTGTTTTCCCGCCTGGTTTTTAAACTCTGGGGTCCGTTGAGATGGATTGCTTCACTTCCGGTTTTCCTCCGTAGTGGAATGTATATGGGGTCAAGTTCAATGTGTTTATTAATAGCATGCTTCGTGGAGTCTCCTTCTCCTTGTCTCCTTCTCCTTCTCCAAGGAGAATCACGACTTCAACTGGGACAACACCAAGATCCTGGGACAGGCTAGGCGGAGACAAGCACGAGAATTCCTGGAAGCATGGCACTGCACGAAGCATGCTATTAATAAACACATTGAACTCGACCCCATATACATTCCACTACGGAGGAAAACTGGAAGTGAAGCGATCCATCTCAATGGACTCCAGAGTTTAAAAACCAGGCGGGAAAACACACCGACGCTTCATCGGAGGCTGCACTGAGGATGTTACCAAGCACAGTAACGAAACGTCTGCAGAACAAGAAACCAGCTCAGTGAGCCAACCAACCTCAACAATCCCAGTCCCATGTTCCCAACCATGCCCTGAGTTCATCTGCCTTACTTGTGACGCCTCTGGCATTGAAATAAATGCAGTTTAATTTATCAGTCCTACCTTGTTCTTTGCTTTGTTTCTGCCTGTCCTGACTGTTTGACTTGCTCCTTTTCCCAACTGTACCAGTCTCAGACTGCTCTCTTTCCTCACGGTCTTCCTGGCGCCCAGTTCTCCCCCTTCCCCCCAACCTTAGGAGTTTAAATCTTCCTGAGCAGCTCTCGCAAATCTTCCGCCAGCATATTAGTCCCCTTCCAACTCACGTGCAATCTGTCCTTCTTATACAGGTCACTTCTACTCCAGAGGAGATTTCAACGATCCAAAAATGTGAATCCTTTTCGCCTCCATCAGTTCCTCAGCCACACATTCATCTGTTCTATCCTCCTATTTCTACCCTCACTAGCTTGTGGCACTGGGAGTAATCCAGATATTACTACCCTCGAGGTACTTCTTTTTAAATTCCTGAATCAAATAGTCTAACAACATTCACTGTTCAGGTTGACCCCAAAGCATGAATTGTATTTTTTTGGACAGACCACACGATGCTGTCAGCATTGTGAGATAAGTGACCATTAGGGCCTGGTGGACAATGGGCTGGCTAATGCCCTCTTCCAATTTTGGCAGGAATGGGGCAGAAATGTAAATGAAAACCACAGTCTAGCCTTCACCATGCTCATTTGTGTTGCCTCTGTTTATATGGACTACAGTTGCTCCTTGGAACAGGCAGGAGTTTCCTTAGCCTATGCCAATTGGGTTCCTGTGGCATCAATTGGAACCTGCAACACATCTCAATACATCGATAGGATGGTTAACCCTCCCTGTGCACCATCCACCTTTGGGGATATAATGTGCGTACCAGCATAACTGAGTGCCTGTAAACTCCTGCAGGCTCTGCATAAATTACTACCCTACCCCTGCTGGATACCTAAACATCCATGACCCTTCCTTGGGATTGCCACCCTTCTTTAGTTCCGGCCCTGTGTGCTATGATGACCGGTTCAATTCCCAGAAGAGCTGCCAGACACCTCACTTGTGTTGGAACAAGAACAGAACTTAGGCCTCCAACTGATTCCACTGAGCTGTTTCACAACAAAATTTAGCAGGATACTGAGCAATGCTAGGGCCACACGGGTCAACACAGGAAGGATGTTCCAATAACCAGGGGTCACATTGTAAGGGCACGGGGTTGGCCACTTAAGACTGAGATGAGGAGAAATCTCTTCACCCAGTGTGCAGTGAGTGTGGAATTCCCTGCAACAGAAAGCAACTGATGCCAAATCATTGAGAAGGAGTTTGATATAATTCTCAGGGCTAAAGGGTTGAGAGGGTATGTGGGAGAAAGCAGGAACTGGGGACTGAGTTGGATTATCAGCCATGATCATATTGAAGTGGCAGAGCAGACTCAAAGGGTTGAATGGCCTACTCCTGCTTCTACGTTCCATGTTCTACGTTTCTATGTAACGCTGGTCTCTGAGCCGCGGAATAAACAGGCCAATTTTTATGACAGCTTTGTTTCAATAGGAAACATGAGAATGGGGTAATCGAAACCCCATTTATTTTCCTGTCACCCAGTTTTTGTAAGTTCACTGTCCTAGATAGTGGACCAGATGCTCTCTGTTGTGTTAAATGTTCTGCTGGGACTCCCTTTCCTACTCTTTAATGTTGTTGAGGAAAATAATTTTTGTTTCTCAAACTGGCCCTCTCCTTGCAATGACAGTCATCACCTCTGCCCTAAATTTTTTTCCATGAATTGCTGGCAGGCATCCCAAATCCAAATGGAAGAGCTTCAACACTGCTTTCATACAAGCCTGGTAACCTAAACAAATTTCAAATGTTCTCATGTTGTAAAAGCTTACCATTGAATTCGAACTTGTAAAAGTGGGGGGTTGGGGACAATTAGTGTCAAAATAACCACAAAATATGTCAGCAATGAATTTCATGAGGTTTCCTCAAATCCCTCCCACCCAACCTCAACTCTTGCTCCTTTTTAAGACTTAACTCCATACTTTTTCACCTCCATTTTTCTCATTTCTTTCTCACAGAACTGGCTTTAGTCCATAACTCAAAGTACACCTCGAAGTGGCAGACCCTGAATGCCTGATCTGTGTATCCCAGGATGACGTACTCCCCTAAAGGTTTGACATTAAATTTAGAATCCTCACTGTCTGGGCCAAGCAGGGTGAGCTGGTGGAGTATAGTTGAGTCCATGCATCAAGAGCCTGCTGGGAATTGAACTCAGGAGGGTACTATGTGAGATTACCACCAGAGCTCTGGTGACTATCTGTGGAGTTTGTTTTAGCAAAGAAATTCTATACTATTAGTGCTACTCCAGAAACAACAACATGCAACTAGCACTTTAATGTAACTAAAGCATCCCAAGGTGTTTCACAGAAATGTATTCAAACACACTTTCACAAAGCCAATACAATATCGGTCGACATTACTGAAAATCTTGTCGAAGAGGTAAGATTTTAATGAGAGTCTTAAACAACAACTTCCGTTTATATGATGCCTGTTAACAAAGTCAGATGTTCCAAAGTGCTTCTCTTTTTAATCTAATATGCTTATTATAGCATACTTAGTGGAGTGCAACATTAACCACACTGCGTTAACTCAATGTTATTGCCATTACTCAGCCGTTCTTTGAGACTTTTCCCTGCCTGTATGTTGTCCTGTAAATACATAGCTTAACAAATAAATACAGATATACATATACAGCATGGAAGCAGACCCTTTAGTCCAACTTGTCCATGCCATCCAGATAAATCTAGTCCCTGTTGCCAGCATTTGGCCCATATCCCTCTAAACCCTTCCTATTTATATACTGATCCAGATGCCTCTTAAGTGTTGTAATTGTACCAGCCCTCACCACTTCCTCTGGCAGCTCATTCCATACACGCACCACTTTCCGCATGAAAAAGTTACCTCTTAGATCCCTTTCAAATCTTTCCCCTCTCACCTTAAACCTATGCCCTCTAGTTTTTGACTCCCCCACTCCGGGGAAAGGATCTTGTCTATTTACCCTATCTATGCCTTTCATGATTTTATAAGCCTCGATAAAGTCACCCCTCAGCCTCTGACATTCCAGGGAAAATAGCCCCTGACTATTCAGCCTCTCCCTATAGCACAAAACCTCCAACCCTGGCAACATCTTTGTAAATCTCTTCTGAACCCTTTCAAGTTTCACAACACCCTTCTTATAGCAGGGAGATCAGAATTGCACATGGTATCCCAAAAGTGACCTAACCAATGTCCTGTACAGCTGCACATGGCCTCCCAACTCCTATACTTAATGCACTGACCAATAAAGGCAAGCCTGCCAAATGCCTTCTTCACCACCCCATCTGTCTGTGATCTACTTTCCAGAAACTATGAACCTGCACTCCAAGATTTCTTTGCTCAACAACACTCCTCAAGACCTTACCACTAAGTGTATAAGTCCTGCCCTGATTTGCCTTTCCAAAATGCAGCGCTTCACATTCATATAAATTAAACTCCATCTGCCACTCCTCGGCCCATTGGCCCATCTGATCAAGATCGCATTGTACTCTGAGGTAACCTTCTTCACTGTCCACTACACCTTCAATTTTGGTGTCATCTGCAAACTTACTAACCATACTTTTTATATTTACATCCCAATCATTTACATAAAAGATGAAAAGCAGTGGACCCAGCACTGATCTTTATGGCACACCACTGGTTACAGGCCTCCAGTCCGAAAAGCAATCCTCCATCACCACACTCTGTCTTCTACCTTCAAGCCAGTTCTGTATCCAAATGTAAAGAGGTCACATCTCACTGAGGAGGCTTTAGGCCAATCCATATTCAACAAGCTGCTCTGAAAAATCGGGTATCTGATTGGCACGGATGAGTTGGACCTACGGGTCTGTTTTTGTGCTGTTTCTATGACTCTGTGTGTGACAATATGCAACATTCTAAAACAACTTGCTAAATCAAACAATCCAGAACATTCTAAACAAGGAATACAATTTGCTCTATCTCCCAATATTAACAGATGCTTTAAAAATTATAAGTCTGGATCTGTATCTTTGCCAAAAACAAACAAGTTCTCTTTGGGCCATGCCCTATCAAGTACCAAGTTTCATTCAAATCCATCCATGAATTCTTGAGATCGATCATTTACAGACAAACAGAAGCAAAAACATTACCCCCTCACATCTTCACAGGAGGAGATGAGGATTCAAATAGATTCCAGATTAACTGCTAGAGGTTCTAAAGGAAGTTATTCACCTGTTTACAAATCACCTCATGCTACTTCATGCATTTTCCCTGTAGCCCTGCAAATTATTCCTCTTCATATTACTATCCAATTCCCTTTAATAGCCATAATTGAATCTGCCTCAACTACATTGTCAGCCAATACATTCCAGATCCTGAGATAGTAGGAACTGCAGATGCTGGAGAATCTGAGATAACAAGGTGTGGAGCTGGATGAACACAGCAGGCCAAGCAGCATCAGAGGAGCAGGAAGGCTGACATTTTGGGCCTAGACCCTTCTTCAGAAACCCTTC
>JAHRHZ010000267.1:56803102-56814101 GCA_024137785.1 Ginglymostoma cirratum | reverse complement strand
GAAATCTGATTTCTGATGAAGGGTTTAGGCCCGAAACGTCAAGTTTTCCTGCTCCTATGATGCTGCTTGACCTGCTGTGTTCATCCAGCCCCATGCTTGTTATCTCGGATTCTCCAGCATCTGCAGTACCTTTTATCTCTGATACAATTCATCCAGTTGATTGGGGTTTCTGTATAGGTCGTAGCAAAGGATTACTAGCAAACCTGTCAAAATGAAGGACAGCTTAGAGTTGAGCTTGACCCCATTTGAACTGGCGTCAATGTATGTGTATTTTCATGGGAGATTATTGCACCTTCATTTGGGAGCAGGAAATGTGTCAGATTACCCTTTTCGTAATCCATGAGTATTGCATTCAACTATCATTGTTCAGTTGAAGGCATCTAACTGAGCTGAGACCAAACATTAAAGTTGGTTCTTTCCTTCTCAGAGTGACTCAGGGACGGGGATTTCTCTCTCGAATTACTGGAATTGTTGAATTTTTCTTTTCCATCCATGATCATTTTCATTCCTCAGCCATTGTTACAATGTTTCCCCCACTCCACTTCCCCGTCTTCCTCAATGCTTGAATTGTTTTGGTTGGGGGTGAGGTTTGGAGTGGAGTGTCCTTTGAAAAGGATGATGGTCATATGTAATTTTATAACACAGGGAGATCACCTCTGTACACAGAGGAGATGGTGGGTTATTGGTAATGACACTGATCTAGAAATCCACAGGCCCAGGAATTTGTATTCCATTAACAAAAGTCTGCAATAGTCTCAACAATGGCCACCACCAATTATTGTGAAAATCCATCTGGGTTCACTGATGGACTTAAGGGTAGGAAATGACCCATCTTTACCTTGTCTGGTCTGTGTGTAACTTCAGGCTCACAGCAATCTCGTTAATTCTTCCCTGCCCTCTGAGATGGCCGAGCAAGCTATCCAATTCAAGGACAGTGGAGGGATGGACATCAAATGTTTGTGCTGATATTGATGTCTACGTCCCATGAAAGAACGCAGGAAGCAACATCACCAAGGGCTTGAATCCATTTATTCTACTTAGGATAGAGACAAACAGCAAGTGAACATTTCTGTATAGCTATATTGTGGCTTCATCATCAAGTGGGTGGTTGTACGGAGTACGGTGAAGATAGATCACATTTGTCACATGCCTATCACGTGAAATCTGCTAGCTCCTTCTCCCTTTAGACCAGTCATGTGCCCTCATTGTAAGAATTCTTCTTCCATCAACTTCCATGAAACTCTGACCATATCAATTACTATAGTCTGTGTATGTTAGTTAATATAACCCCTGAGTATTTGTTATCATAGTCCCTGCATGTTAGTTACTATAGCCCCTGTGTATTAGTTACTACAGCGCCTGCACATTAGTTACTGAAGCCCCTGAGTATTAGTTACTATAGCCCCTACATATTAGTTACTATACTCCCTGCTCATTAGCTATGATAGCCCCTGCATGGTGGTTACTATATTCCCTGCATATTCATTACCATTTTCACATAGTTATTAGTTATTATAGTTGCTGAGGCTTCCAGATCTCAACCTGTCACTTGAACCTTTTGTTCTCTCAATTTACCCTGAATATCTCCAATATACCTAACGTTTTCTCAATCTTACAGTCATGGAGATCTATAGCACAGAAAAAGGCCCTTCAGCCCATTTTGCCTGTGCCAGTCATAAACAACTACCTATCCTAATCCTATTTTCCAGCACTGAGCCCACAGCCTTGTATGACTTGAGATTGCAAGTGCACATCCAAATAATTTTTAAATATTATGAGGACTTCTACCTCTGCCACCCTTACAGGCAGTGAGTTCCAGACTCCTATCACGTACTGAGTGAAAAATATTTCCTCAAATCTTCTGCCCCTTCTCTTAAATCTGTGTCCCTTGATCATTCATCTCTCCAATAAGGGGAAAAATTTCTTCCTGTCTACCCTATCTATGTCCCTCATAATTTTATACATTTCAATCATGTCCACTCAATCTCCTCTGCTCTAAGGAAAACAATCCCAATCTGTCAAACATCTCATCTTCAGACTGGGCACTTAACAACCTTCTGAACAAAGAACAAAAAACAATGCAGCGCAGGAACAGGCCCTCCAAGCCTTGTTTTCATAAATGTCAACAGGCAAGATCTTATCTTTGCCCATACAGTAGTAAGGATAGTTTGATTCGTGATAGTCAGCATGGATTTGTGAGGGGTAGATCATGCCTCACAAACCTTATTGAATTCTTTGAAGAGGTGACCAAACACGTGGATGAAGGTGGAGCAGTGGATGTGGTATACATGGATTTAAGTAAGGCGTTTGATAAGGTTCCCCATGGTAGGCTCATGCAGAAGGTAAGGAGGCATGGGATAGGGGGAAATGTGGCAGATTGGATTCAGAATTGGCTGACCTTTACAAGACAAAGTGTGGCAGTGGATGGAAAATATTCAACATGGTGCTCAATTACAAGTGGTGTACCACAAGGATCTGTTCTGGGTCCTCTTCTATTTGTGATTTTTGTAAATGACTTGGATGAAGGAGTGGAAGTGTAGATTAGCAAGTTCGCAGACAATACGAAGGTGGGTCACGTTGTGGACAGTGTGGAGGGCTGTTCTAGGTTACAAAGGGACATTGATAGAATGTAGAGCTGGGCTGAGAAGTGGCAGATGGAGGTTAACCCTGAAAAGTGTGAGGTGATTCATTTTGGAAGGACAAACTTGAAAGCAGAATACAGGGTTAACGGAAAGATTCTTGGCAGTGTGGAGGAGCAGAGGGATCTTGGGGTTCATGTTCACAGTTCCCTGAAAGCTGCCACCCAGGTGGATAGAGTTCTAAGAAGGCGTATGGTGTGTTAGCTTTCATTAATAGAGGGATTGAGTTCAAGACCCATGAAGTTATGCTCCAGCTATACAAAAGCCTGGTTCGGATACATCTGGAATATTGTGTCCAGTTCTGGTCACCTCATTACAGGAAAGATGTGGAAGCGTTGGAAAAAGTGCAGAGGAGATTTACCAGGATGTTGCCTGGAATGGAGGGAAGGTCTTACGAGGAAAGGTTGAGAGAGCTAGGGCTTTTCTCTTCAGAATGACGAAGGATGAGAGGTGACTTGATAGAGGTGTACAAAATGATCAGAGGTGTAATAGAGTAGACAGCCAGAGACTTTTTCCTAGGGTGGAGGTAGCTATTACGAGGGGACATAGTTTTAAAGTGAAAGGAGGTAGATATCGGGGAGACATCAGAGGTAGATTCTTTACTCAGAGAGTGGTAGAGGCATGGAATGCATTGCTGGAGAGGGTAGTGGATTCAGCCTCATTAGGGGCATTTAAGCGGCTATTAGATAGGCATATGGATAATAGTATAAAGTAGCGGTGGAGGTTAGATAGACCTTAGGTTTCGAGTAAAAGTTCGGCACAACATCGTGGGCCAAAGGGCCTGTACTGTTCTATGTTCTATGTTTCACCGACACATCTTACCCTTCCATAGTAAAAGAATCTTTACTTACAGGATCTGTATCCCTCTATTCCCTTCCTATTCATGTATTCGTCAGGTGCTTCTTGAATGCTGCTATTATGCCTGCTTCCACCACCTCCTCTGCAGCGTGTTCCAGGCACTCACTACCCATTGTGTGAAAAACTTGCTTCGCAGATCTTTTTTAAACATCCCCCCTCGCACCTAGAACCTGTGCCTCCTAGTAATTGACCCCCCCGCCCTGGGAAAAAGCCTCATACTCTCCATCCTATCCATGCCATTCACAATCTTATAAACTTCTATCTGGTCCCTCAACCTCCTGCATTCCAGTGAAAACAAACCCAATCTATCCAACCTTTCTTCATAGGTAAAACTCTCCATACCAGGCAACATCCTGGTAAGTCTTTTCTGTACCCTCACCAAAGCATCCACATCCTTCTGGTAGTGAGGTGACCAGAACTGTACACAATATTCCAAGTGTGGCCTAACTAAAGTTCTATAAACCTGCAGCATGACTTGTCTATCCTTATACTCAATGCCCCTTCCAATGAAGGCAAGTATGCCATAAGCCTTTTTAAACTACCTTATCTACCTGTGCTGCCAACTTCAGTGATCTGTACTTAATATTGAGTTCAGTGCCTTCAAACCCAGTCTTTCCAACCTTTCTTCACAGTTAAAATCCCTCATACCAGGCAAAATCATGGTAAATCTCCTCTGCACTCTCCCCAGTGCTATCATAGCCTTCCAATAGTGTGGATTCCTTGATTGTTCTATTTCCATTTCCAGCTTCATCTTTTGTTTCTCACCTTTTGATTTGTTCTGGCACCCTTGTCATTTAAACCCCTCTGAATCAGCTAATGTCTATTGGGATGAAAAACATTCCCTCTCATCTGTTGCTGTCATTATTCTTCCAATGCAACTTCCTCTCTGGATATTTTGTCAAAGAAACGGCAAATCCATCACTGTTCTCAACTACTTCAATGTTTCCTATCTTCTAGTCACTACATTAGGTAGCCTGAAAGATCTTGAACAATTTGTCTATCGCCTTACCCACCTCCTGGTAACATCCTCTTCCTTTCCTGCAGTCCTATCATTTGGCTGCCTCTTTCTCTGACCTTTGTTGTAGTCATGTTTAATCAACCTGTTTAGTCATGTTATTGACACACCAATGGAGCAGATGGGACTTGAACCCAGATCTCCTGGGACACTACCGCTGTGCTGCTAGAACCCTCCAATCTCTATTGCATGGTTACTTCTTGTCATATACCCTGCACAGATCACATTCTGCAAACTAGATCCATCTTGTTTGCTGGTGTAAGTCAGCCAATTGAGACACTCTTCCAGAATTCCTTGCTGCCTTTTCCCGGTTCAACGACAGATTTCAGTATTCCGACTTGTCTATCTGTGCCAGTGAAATAACTGATGTTATTCCAGCTGGCATGACCAGTCTTCCCCTTCTGTCAGATCTGGTTTTAGATTGTAGTTCAATCAACCATGTCACTCTGCTACGTCTTGCAAAAATTCTGTCTTTATTGCACCTTGAATCCTAGTCAGTCTGAAGTATTCTGAGCAAATGATTTGTAGCTCCACAAACAGAGCTGCTTGACCCAATTTCATTAAAAGTTGCTGTATTTCTGCCCCTTCTTTTAGTCTCTTGCCAGAAGTATTTCTGAAACCCTTTGTAAACCCTTCTGTTCACTCCACCAATCTGCTTGCTCTTTCCCAGAAAAAGAAAGTTGAGGAGGTTTTTGAAGTCAGTGTTGGTCAGGAAGGAAGTGTAAAACTTCCAGTTCTGCAATTTCCCTCATCAACAGCAACTCTCCATCGCACAACATTATCCAGGGCAGAGGGGAGGGGATCTGGGGTTGGGTGCGGGTTTGGAGGTGGTTTTTTTACATAGTTTGTTCAGGACCCTACTTGTTAGTTCTGGCCCCATGACATTCAAAGCAGCTAACACAATTTAAAAGTTCCCATATCCGCAATAGTTTTCATACACAGTAACCTTAAATTGACAGCTTAGAGCCATTCAGGAAAAAGTAGACTTAAAAACACATAATTTTATTTTTGTTGGGCCAGGCTGAACTAACCTTTTCTATCAGTTCTGCTGCTCCTCTGTGATAGCTATGTACATTACTGCAAGCAGCTCTGGCCCACCTTGCAGTGTTTAACCTGGGAAGTCATGTCAGGACACCTGCTAGGTGGCCTGCAGACTGCCTGACATTTAAAAAGGATTCCTGTCACGAAAAAGGATTAAAAATTCATCCATATGTTTTCTAAGATCAATACACACAAGTGTGCAGGCACGAGAGAGAGTTGAATTGAAATGTGTCCAAATAAATTTTAAAGGCACATTGTAAGGTCAATAGAAATGATAGTATTTAGAAAAGAATTGGAGTGCAAGAACTCAACAGCTATAATATTAAAGACTTGTGGAATGCAGCCTGCTTTACCTATCTACCTGCCCCCCCACCCCACTCAATATTCACTCCTTCAACCAACTGTAGGGGCAGTGGTGTGTAACATATTTAAGTTGCCTGCAGCAACTTGCCAAGGTTACTCTGGCAACACTTTCCAAATCCTTGCCCATTACTACCTAGAAGGAGAAGGGCTGTAGATACATAGGAACCTAGAATTTCTCCTCCCACACATCATTCCAACTTGTAACTATATTATCATTTCTTCATAGTCACTGGGTCAAAATCCTGCAACTCCCTTCCTAATACCACAGTGGGTGTACCTACACTACAAACACTGCAGTGGATCAATAAACTTTCAACTATCTTTCCAAGAGCAATTAGAGATGGACGCCAATTGCTGGCCTTGCCAGTAATACTCACATCCCCGGAAGAAAAAAAACGCAAGGTTTAATGTCTGTCATAATGGCAAATAGAACAGATCAGTGGAGAAATCATCTTTACATGGTTCATGAACAATACTGAGAAGTCAGTTTTAACCCTAAGCTGCATCAGGTGCCAATGTCTGTTTGGGTGTTACAATTGTGCTGCCTACTCAGTGTTGTCAGCAGAAACTCAAAGCTATTTTGAGGGCCGAGTGTCAATGACATAAGCATTATCCCATACTAATAGACAACCTGGGAATTCTGGTAGTTCCAACATGGAGCTGAGTGGGAACATTTACCTGGGAAGAGGAGGATGAGGGGAGGGACCCAATGAGAGGATAGGGTTCCAGAATTTGCAAGCAGCCAAGACTAGTTTAAAATATTCCACAAAATTGATTGGAAATCAAAGAAGGTGCTTTCTTCTATCACCTGTAGAACTGACCCAAGCCTGTACTCTGCAGGCCCCAAGCAATCCCTAAACAACCTACTTATATCATAGGTCCTTGACTGTCTAAATAAAAAAGGCCCATCACCTAAATGACTTCTTCTGCATTTTTGGTCTTAATGGGCATCTTTCAACCTCATTTGAGGCTTTTATCAACCTGTTAGATAATTCCTTTTCATATTGGTTCTGTCCACTTGCCATCTATTTACTTGGACATCCTAGGAATCATGGTTTTGAATACTCTATTGAGTTGTGTAGAATTGCCTTGAACATGGCCACAATGAAGAGACCAATGTCTGCTCATGGTATAAAGTCAAGTGTGAATTCAAGCTACGAGAAAGACGTGAAGACTGATATAGCCCAATTAAATGTGTGGACAATAAGGTGGCAGATGGATTATAATATTGGGCAGTATGAGGTTATTCGCTTGGTTTACAAAAGTGAAAAAGCAGAATAGTTCTAAAAGGCATGAAACCTGTTGATGTTCAAAAGTATTTGGGTGTATAATAAACACAGAAAGTTAGTGTGCACTGCAGTAGAGGGGAATGTGTATGTTGTCCTGTATTTCAAGGAAATAGGAATGTCGACACCATTTGAGGAGGGACTATCTTGGAGGCAGCATAGTGAAGATTCATTGGTCCCTGATGAGTGAGCACCCCGATGATGAGAGGCTGAATAAATTGGGACAGTATTCTCTGCAGTTTACAAGAATGACTGATGACTTCATTGAAACAATGACAATTCTGAAGGGACATAACAGGGTACATTCTGAATGGTCTCCCCCTGGGGCATCTAGAACTTGAGGCCATAACCTCAAGATAAGGGATTGTGGGAGGTGATGGTGCAGTTGTGATGTGACTGTACACATAGTCAAAAGTCCCACATGAATGTTCTGGCAACATAGCCTCAAATCCTACCATGGCATGTGGTTAAATTTGTATTCAGTTGAATAAAAGAATCTGTATTAAAAGCTAGCTTAATAGTGACTATATAACCATTGCTGTGACTGCCTATCTGGTTCGCTATTGTCCTGTAGAGAAGGAAATCTGCCATCTTTACCTGGTCTGGTGTATATGTGACTCCAGACCAATAGCAATGAAATGGCCTAACAAAATAGATTTGAGGACGATTAGGAATCAGTTTGCCCGGTCAGTGATGTCTACTTCCCATGAATAAGATTGAAAAATGTGAGGTATTATACAGGACAGAGATTAGGAAATATTTCTTTACACAAATGGTTGTGAATCTTTTGAATGGTGATGTAAATACTGCATTGTTGAATATATTTATGGCCAAGAAAAACAGATTTTTGGTCTCACAGGGAATCAAAGGCTATGGGGAGAGGGCAAGAAAGTGGAGTTGACAATTAGCCGCGATGGATTAAATGGTGGAACAGGCTCAATGGGCAGAATGGCCTACTCTGCTCCTATTCCCAATGTTCTCACATCAAAGACTCTTGACAGTCTTTGGTGGCATGCACTTTTAAATCAGCTTATTCTTTAATACAACTTTCCACTGAAGCTATGCTTCCCTATTTTGTTTCGCACTGTGTGTTGTGTTAACAGCTCATCCTCTCACCCTTTCTCTCAACTCAGAGAATCCCCAGAGTTCCATCATCTCTCCCACAGTGTTTCTTCTTCATATCAATCACCTCCTCCTCTAGTTACCCAACTGTATTCAATCCTTTGCTAATAATCCCACCCTGCAATCATTAGCTTCCTTCAGATCACACATCTTGAATGTTGCACAACCTCCAGTTATCCTGAACTGCAATGGTTGAATCATTGCATTTTGATCTTCTTCAGGTATTCAATGACGAAACTTTCCTTTTGAAATCCTTTAAAATCATCATTTTTGTATGTGTCATGCAAGACTAAAAACAGCTATCAGCTTTCATCTCTTAATTACCCCACTATTAAACCTTCTTCACCTATTATGATTATGTTCCTGCCAATTTCTCTGACCAACAAAAGGAACTCCTACATTGCTGAAACTTCCTAAATACTCACCTTTTTTCATGCAGTGTCCTTCTCTTCCCTCAAAGATTCAACTCAGTAGAGATTTTATATTCATCGAAGGCTTAAGAATTGCTCTGTGCTTCTATCATAACACTGGACATGACATAAGAATAAAACGTGTCATTAGCTAGGTAGTTCCCTCATTGATCTCTAGCCTCCAAACCCTACGTCACAATCTCTCTGTTATAGCACGTTTTACCTATGCTACTATTCCAGGGATTCAGTCAAACCTACATCTGAACCAGGTAAGACTAAAACAGA
The DNA here is from genome assembly GCA_024137785.1 of Ginglymostoma cirratum. Taxonomy (NCBI): domain Eukaryota; kingdom Metazoa; phylum Chordata; class Chondrichthyes; order Orectolobiformes; family Ginglymostomatidae; genus Ginglymostoma; species Ginglymostoma cirratum. The sequence continues at coordinate 56,805,082 of JAHRHZ010000267.1, read as the reverse complement.
AGGAAACAGGAATAGAGAATAACAGTAAGGCCAGAATGTTTCCTTCTTTGACTGAATGTCATTTTTTGTTTTGTTACATTCCAATGAAGAAATATAAATGTTGCAACAGTTCCGTATCTGCCTGTATCCCCATTGCCCAGAAATCTGGAATTGTTGCTGAGTCTCTCCTACTTTAACTCAATCATTGCCAAGATCTCAAAATCCTTACCGCTCTCAGTTGTTCATTCTACCATCAAGCATCTGGTTCTTAAAAGTATAGCTTAGAGTCACTTAGACATTACTTCATGATTTGGTTCACATTAGATTTGCTACCTTGGTGTCATCCTGGATCAGAAGAACCTTGTCCAATGCCTCAGCATCTCAATAAGGAAACCGAATGCAGGTTATTATCAGTGGTTAGTTAATAGTGCATTGAGTCAATTTTTAATGGATAAATTGGACATTTCCATGCTGGAAAATAGCCCGGTCTACTGCCACCTTGCCTCACGTTTGACTTCTTTCCCCAGTCTTCAACAAGTCCACCAATGGTATCCTTCTCCCAGTCTACTGCATGCTAATGATGGAAACAAGACCTGGGTTCCTGGCTCTTTTCACTTGCCCTGTCCCTCTCACTGTTGCTACAAATGACCCTTGGGTGAAGCCCCTGGATTATTGGCAAGAAGTCCCTCATTGGAGGGCTGGGAGTCTATAATAACCTCCACACCCTCCATTTCAGCACAATCCTTTAGATTGTTGCACTGTTTGAGAAGCTGTCATTGAGGTGACAGATTAAGCGAGGCCTCTTCCAGGTATATGTAAAATGTCCCCTGAAACCTTTTCACTGAAGGTTGGAGGAGTTATCTCCAGCACCCTCACCAATATTGTTCCCTCCTCAATGAACGTCGTTAAAATGGATCATCTGGTTGTGATCACATTGCTGTTTGTGAGCTCTTTTTGTGTATAAATTTACTGCCACATTTCCTTCCTACTGCCACAACAATGACTACACATTGGTTGTAAACTGCTTTATGATGTCCTATAGTTATGAACACAAGCTCTTTCTTTCTTTCCCAAACTGCTGAAGCCTTCAATTCATCTGCCACTTTTCATGGTCATCAGTCTCTTCTGTTGCAAAAACAGCTGAAACATTCCTCCTCACCATCAGCAAACTCTTTCTTGGTGACAGAATGATGCCAGGAATCTGGCCTGCAACAGCATTCAACTCAAGGAAATGGGTCAGGAATAATGGCAAGGCTGTTATGGCAGGTGAACTAAGAAGGCATTGAAACCCCTCAATTAACAGTACAAAGTTAACCATCAGGCTAACAATCAATATTTCCCCATATCAGCAGCTCAGTTTCACCTCTGTCCTGTCTCTTTAACCTGTTAGTCACCTTCGCCCACATCAGTCTGCTCCTTCTTGACTAAGTATCGTTTATCTTTTGGCTATTTGTGAATCTTTCTTTGATTGGAGACATTACATAAATACTCATAGAATCCCTACAGTGTGGAAACAGGCCATTCAGCCCCTCCAATCCACACCGACCGTCCAAAGAGCATCCCACCCAGGCCCACCGCATCCCTGTAACTTACATTTCCCATGGCCAATCCACCTAACCTGCACATCTTTGGACTGTGGGAGGTCACCCATGCAGACACGGGGAGAATGTGCAAAATCCACACAGACAGTCGCCCGAGGATTGAACCGAACGTTGGTCCCTGGCGCTGTGAGGCAGTAGTGTTAACCACTGTGCCACCCTTATACTGTACAGGGAGTCAGTGAGTGGAGAGGTGTTGTCCTTATAGAAAAGAATGAGAACTAAACGGGTTATTCACACATAATTCTGTGTACTTTTTATAGCTATAATCATAGGCTTAGAAGCAGCTAACCTGCAGATTCTGCTACAAAAACAAAGCTGCTGGAAAAGCTCAGCAGGTCTGGCAGCATCTGTGAAGGAGAAAACAGAGTTAACGTTTTGGGTCCGGTGACCCTTCGTCAGA
>JAHRHZ010000267.1:56791304-56802702 GCA_024137785.1 Ginglymostoma cirratum | reverse complement strand
TTAACTCTGTTTTCTCCTTCACAGATGCTGCCAGACCTGCTGAGCTTTTCCAGCAGCTTTGTTTTTGTTCCTGACTTACAGCATCCGCAGTTCTTTCGGTTTTTATTGCAGATTCTGCATGTTCAGTACAGCATAGAGAGCTAGAAAGGACCTCGACAGCCAGCAGACAATCCAGAAACTAAAATGTCAAGTGAATGCATCATTTCACTGAATCCAGTCTCAAGTCAAATAGCAGAGTGTGTCAGTCATCACTCAGTGAGCCCTGAGTCAGAAGGCTGTGTGGTTTCAAGAGCCTTGTGCACATAATCTAGGTACTTCACTACAGTGCTGGGGGTGTGTTGCACTTTTGGCGATGCTGCCTTTTAGATAAGATGCTAAATCAAAGCTCTGTCTGCAGCCTTGGGTCGAAACATTAAAAGACTCCACTGCGCACTATTCAAAGCAGCACTCTTTCAAACTAAAAGCAAAATACTGCAGATACTGGAAATCTGAAATAAAAACAGAAAACTCTGGGGAGAAAAAACTCAGCAGGTCTGGCAGTATTCATGGAGCGAGAGACAAAGTTAATGTTTTGAGTCCAGTATGACTCTTTTTCAGAATTCTTTAAAAGTACTTCGCTGGCTGAAGAGCGTTTTGTTGTGGTCTGAGATTGGCTATAAAAATGCACATTCTTTCATTCTGAGATTTTTTTTTAGTTGTGCTACATTGTGAATCGACAGTGTAGTGATTGTAACAAGGTCTGCTAGGTAGACCTCATAGAGTATGAGTTCCCTGATTGGGGCTGTTAACCTGGTCCAATCAGGGAGCCCTGGCTAACAGATATAAACAGGATGGTCAGAGATTCTGTTCACTCTAGAAGCCAGCTCTGTGCTAGCTGGGTCAGTGTCAAGGACTCTCCATGTGTAAATAAAGGGTGTCTTGGTGATGGGATACCAGCCTCTGTGGAGTTATTTCAGTGGTGACGAGAGAAAAGTACACACTCCTGAATAAATTCACTTGCAACAATCGTCTTTGAGTTGGAGTAAGTATTTCTGGCTTCATGCTGTTAATTGGGAAGCTTGACTCATTCGATCCTCAAAGACTGGCCCCAGTATGTGGGAAGCATGTGTTATTTTTTTCTGGGCAAATGACATTGGGCAGATGAAAAGCAATGAGTAATTCTCTTGACAGCTTGTGGACCCGCAGATTTTTCGGTTATTAGGAGCCTGAAATTTCCTGAGGCCCCAGATACTAACACCATTCAAGAGTTCACAGAATTAATTAAGGAATATTATGACCCCAAGGCTGCTCTAATTCTGAAACGCTATTTGTTTTAATTTGCAGTTCAAGAATCAGGGAACCCATGTTGAGAACTTTGACAAAGTTAAGACAACTTGCAGAGGCATTTGACTTTGGTTTAGCCCTTAATGAGATGCTGAGAGACCATTTGGCATGTGGGAATAATAATGTAACCATGCAAAAGCGCCTACTAGCTGAAGCCCAACTGGACTTCAAACAGGCACTACATCTGGCTTCGTCATTAAAAAATGCGGCAAGTGGAGTTTATGGGTTACAGAGTATGCTGATGTAAGAGGACTCCCTCACCAGGCCAACTGAGCTTGGGGGACACCGCTTGAGTAAAGACAATTGCATCGCTTCACTCAGGACATATCCTGAACAGAAGGACACTATGTCACCCCACAGCAAAACCCCAAAACAAAGCCAAATCTTGGCCAAATGGTTAACATTTTCTTCAGGATCTGGGTTGGACAGCCATTGTAGTTGCTGCCAGTACATAAGAACATAAGAACTAGGAGCAGGAGTAGGCCGTCCAGCCCTTCGAGCCTGCTCCGCCATTCAATAAGATCATGGCTGATCTTTTCGTGGATCAGATCCTCTTAACTGCGCTCTCACCATATCCCTTAATTCCTTTATTGTTCAAAAAAAATCTACCTTACCTTTAAAAACGTTTACTAAAGTAGCGTCAACTACTTCACTGGGCAAGGATCCATAGATTAACAACCCTCTGGGTGAAGAATTTCCTCCTCAATTCAGTCCTAAATCTGCTCCCTCTAATCTTGAGGCTATGCCCTGTTGTCCTAGCTTCACCTGCCAATGGGAACATCCTCTCTACTTCTACCTTATCTATTCCCTTCATAATTTTATATGTTTCTATAAGATACCCCCTCAATCTTCTGAATTCCAATGAATATAATCCCAATCTACTCAGTATGCGGACTCGAGACAGCAAAGGAATCTGACTATGCCTGAATTGAGTAAGAAAACTCATAGGCCGGTATCCAGGAGACTGCACACCCTGGAAAGACCACAAGGACAAAGACTATCACAGCAACTCTCCCACATTCGCGGGATTGTCTGGGTAAACCCTGGACTTTGTTACATATCAACTATGCTGGCCCTTTCATGGGCTTATTGTTCTTAGTCATTGCGGATGCCCATTCAAAGTGGTTGGTCATTCATGGTGTTTATTTGTCAATCACTGGGATGACGATAGAAAAACTGTGAGCATTCTTTGCAATATACAGACTCCTAAAGTGTTGGTCACAGACGACAGGCCATCATTTATCAGCAGGGAATTTGAGTACTTCCTGAAGTCAAATGGTATTTGTCATGTAAGGACAGCTGCGTACCATCCAAATAGTCTGGTGGAAAGAGCAATTCAAACTTTGAAGGCAGTCTCAGAGAAACAACCTACAGCTTCACTCCATACCAAACTCTCCCGGTTCCTATTTGATTATTGTACCACCCGTCCTGCAACTATAGGGATAGCTTCAGTAGAGCTGCTAATGGGGAGAAGACTCTGCATCAGGTTAAAACTGATCTTCCCCGACCTGGGGGAGAGCATGAAAGGACTTTGGCAACACCAATGCTGGACACAAGACTCCTTAAGTGAGAGAGACAGCTTACTTCAGGGGACAAAGTTTGGTGACAAAACCACGGAAGTGGCCCTGCGTGTGTAAGAGGCACGATAGGGGCGAGGTCAGGTTCAATGACATACAAAGTTTGCGCAAGTAAGGTTGTCCCGAGCAAGCATGGGGGCCACTTAAAAGCTGCAATCTTGCAAAAGGGGCAGGAGCAAAACATGGCTTCTCAGAATGTCTGGCAAGGCTACTGGAACCCATGGGCTCTCCCTCTCCATCTCATACTGAAGAAACCTTTGAATTTGAGATGGACACAATAGGTATCGCACCCTCGGCGCCTTTAGTGTTTGAAAAAGAAAATGAATTTCTTCTGAGACACTCCAGGTGCAAGTGGCAGGCTATGGTCTAGTACATGTGCCGGGCCCCCGGCCCACCCCCCAACCTTTCTGAGGCTAAGCTGGAGGACCTGTGCCTAGTGCAAAAATGCCCCAGGAAAGAGTATAAGAAAAAGAACAGGCCCATGTCCTTAGACTTAGAGGGGGAAGGATGTAGTGATTGTGACAAGTTAGCATGGTGGACTTCATGGAATATGAATTCCCTGATTGGGGCTGTTAGCCTGGTCCAATCAGGGAACCCTGGCTGACAGACATAAACAGGAGATTCAGAAATCCCACTCACTCTGAGAACTGGCTGTGAGGAAGCTGGACCAGTGCCAAATACTAAGCAAGTGTAAAAACAGGGTGACTCGGTGATGGGATATTGGCCTCTGAGGAGTTATTTCAAACATTTCATTTATTCACAATTTCACTCAAGAGAAAAAGTTTCTCACAATACTGCAAACCTGCACTTGGGGGAGAAATCCTACCCCCAAACAAGTATTTGTTGTGAGATAACGTTGGGATATAGTGGTAAATCAGAACAATAAGTGTTTGCTAAATTAACAGCTTGTTTTCACGGCTTTAAGTGAATTAAAAGAAATCAAACCCTCAAAGACAGTACAGTGGAATTGCCGTTTGTATTTCTGTCCATCCTTTGACGTGAAAGGGATCACATTCGTCATGGTGGATATTTGGGGATGTCCTGTTAGGTACCTAAGTGACCACTAAGGCTGATCTCCACCAAGAAAGTTCTCCTGCAAACAGGACAGGATATCACAGACCATTGAATTTTGGATGAGTTGCAGACTCGAGATGTAGTCTCCTTGTGTTTCCTCTACCCTTCTAATATGCACATGTTTTCACAGGAGGCCACACTTTTCTCCATATTGTAACCCAGGGTGTAGCAATCCTGGGTGAGCTTTTCCCAGGGCCTGTCGTCAGTATCAAAACTCCAAACTGAAGCCTTCAAACTATCAGTGTAATGTTTCCTTTGACTGCCAGGAGAGACCGCCCCCAGAATTAAGCTTTGCTTGGAAGATTATATTGTTTAGACATCACAGTTTTGCTTTCAGCAGAATTATGGTTTTTAATAACAGACCACAACGTTGCAACAGAACTGTGACAGTGTGGATTTGTGCAACATGTCCAGTTTTTTTCAACTGTTCTAATGAAAGACTATTGTCCCTTTAAGATAGAACCCAGACCTTAGGAACTAGTCAACAACACTAAAAGGAACTTTGATAAAGTTGTAGCACAAAGTTGATGTCTAGCAGAGTTTATACACGTCTACTCGATTTGCCACATCATGAAAATTGCTCCTCAGAACCAGTTATTAAACACAGCATGTTTTTATGAGTTTGCAAAATCCGTTTACCACAAAGGAATATCTGCATATATTTCACTATTCATCTTTGTAAATTGAACCATCTTGCTCCCCCACCCCCACTCACCAGCTTTTCATGTTTACTGAAAAGCCCCTTTCTACTGTGGTGAAGTTATGTTTGAAGTTTGGTTGTGTTTGTTATTTAAAGAGACAAACCGTCCTACTGGATAGGTTGGGAAGGTGGGTAACTGAAGCTTAAGTGGTTACCAGTAGCAACCCCTGTGCAACACATTGTTTGGACAATTCATCAAGCCTACATTTGGAATGGTGTTAAGTCTGCAACATTTAAACTATTGAATCCTCCAATAGAGATTCCCTGCAACCTTTAGACCTAACCTATGACTGAGCCAGCAGCTGGTGTACAGGTGTGCTTGTATGAATTTCTTTAAAAGGACATGATTTTATTTGTTATTAAACACCTCATTAGAAAGACAACTTTGCAATAAACTGATGCTTCATTATTAGGTAGAAAGCATAGGTTCCCAGAAGCAGGGTTACTGGGGCAGTGCAGATATTGTCTTGTTTAAGCAGGCAGTGTGTAAGTAGCAAGGATTTCACATCTGCAGTGAACACTCTCTAGAACAGAGCAGATTCCCTTAAACAGGAGATGCAGCTGTGAAAAGCCACGTTTCTCTAAGAGTCATTACAGATGTTCTGACATTGCGCCAGGCTCACCAACATAGGGCAGGGAATGACTGTAACTCTCCAGAAAGAACACGGTTTAGTGAGTGGTTGCCTTGTGCCAGCCGTCTTAGCAATGAGGTTATGCCAGTTCAATGGCTGGACCCTACTTAAATGAGCCTGTTGATATTTTCGATACCAAATCTCTCAGGAGGTCACAGGATGACGCTGTGAGGGTGGGTAGTGATGGTGGTGGTGTTGTCATCAGGGGAGGGGGTTGTTAGGGGAATATCTCTAGACAATTCATCGATCATTTCCCTGAACAAATTAAAAGATAATTATTGCTGTGACTGTGTCGGTGCTGTTCTGAAGTACTTTGCATAAAGTCTGCATTTTGATTTGAGATAAAAAAAATTGATTAATCAGTGATGAGTGTTTGCTAGATTAGCAACTTGTTTTTAATGTGTTAGGTGAGTTGTAATAAAATCACAGCATCAAAGACAACACACTGGAGAAGTGCTGTGTGTATTCAATATATTGTACAGACGTCACAATTTCCCTTTCAGCCAAATCATGATTCTTAATGAGATAACAGAACATGGCAACAGAGCAATGGCACTGTGGAATTGCGCAACATGGTCAGGTTTTCATTAGTTCTGATAAGAGAATAGGGAACATGGAATTGCGCCGCCACCACCACCCCCACCACAGATACCTGTGCTACAGAAACCCAAAAGCAAGAAAATGACACCACCCACATTTCCTGTCATTTCCAGCACAGCCCACAGAGTGCTCCATGTCAACAAGTGCTCTCGTGAAGGAGCGCCATGTCTGCATTGGAAGTGGCAGCATCCCTGTTGGCACTGCATCAGGCAGCCACTTTAGCTGACCCATCTCTCGCTTAAGCAGCTTTGCCTCCATGGAACACCTCTGCCGATCTTTCTGAGTTCTACATGTGTTTGGCAACACCAGAGTGTAACTCACTTCTGTTATTTAAAGCGCCAGTCACTAATTTACAGGTGAGGTCCTCTTCCCTTACCTCCACTCAGTCTGAGTTTGATGAAACCGTGTGGATCATTTTTAACGATGTTTTGTACCATTGCTGCATGTGGTCAGTGAGGTTTCGGTGACTGCGGTGTGGGCACTCTGGTGTTAGTGTTTCTTTAGTCTGTGAAAGGACCAGGGAAAAGAGGATACAAAGGAGAGAAGCATTGCAAGATGAGATGAGGGAATCCACAGACCAAAACATTTTTGGGCGCTAGTCTCTGACTTCTTCTTTGATGCCACCTCTCCTGTCTTCCACTCTGTCTCAGGCCTTTTTCCTCCCTGGTCCCACCTAATGATTGCTCAAATCCTATTGCATCTCAAACGTTTCCAGGTTCTGATCAAAACTCATCAACCTAAAAGATGAAATCAGTTTCTCTCTCTTTGTTTTCACATGCTGCCTATCCTATTGGCGATTTCCAGCATTGTGTGTTTTTCTTTCAGATTTCCGACAATCGCAATGTTCTGTTTATCAGCAACAAAGATAGTATGAATAAACTTGCAACACAGAGATGATGCTTAATAGACTTCATAATAGATGTCTGCTTCATTTACTACATCATGTAAATTGTTACTTGGAACCAGTGATTAAACTCAGCTTGTTTGTATGAATCATTTTGCCACAAAAGGAATATGTGCATTCATTTGAGTCTTTTTCATCTTCATAAATTGACCCTGTGAAACTGATCCCAGCACAAATTTAATGGACCAGAAGGGCTTATGGAAGAAGTTAATGGTTCAGAAATGGAGGTGATAACATTTAGAGGTAAGGGTGGATTGAGGCTGCAGAGACCATGCCTTCCTTGTAAGATGTACACAAGTGCCACTGCTTTAGAGATAGTAGGAACTGCAGATGCTGGAGAATCTGAGAAAACAAGGTGTAGAGCTGGATGAACACAGCTGGCCAAGCAGCATCAGAGAAGCAGGAAGGCTGATGTTTCGGGCCTAGACCCTTCTTCAGAAGGGTCAATGATTTGCCTGGCCCTCAAAACTCAAGTACACACCTTACTCTGTTACTTGTGCGAAGGGCCTGGTCTAATCCCCATGTGAATCCAGACTCACAGCGAGGTGATTGAACATAAGAACATAAGAACTAGGAGCAAGAGTAGGCAATTCAGTCCCTCTGAGATAAAAGGTACTGCAGATGCTGGAGAGTCTGAGATTCAGTCCCTCTAGCTTGTTCCGTCATTTAATACCATCATGGCTAATCTCATCTCAATCTCAACTCCACTTTCCTACTCACTCTCCATAATCCTTCAACACATTACTAATTAAAAACCTGTCTATCTCCTCCTTCAATTTATTCAGTATCCCTGCACCCACCACACTCTGGGGTAGTCAATTCCACAGAGTCATGATCTTTTGAGAGAAGTAATTCCTTCCCATCGCTGTTTTAAATCTGCTACCCCTTATCCTAAAACTTTGACCTCTTGTTGTAGATCTGGATAAGAACCGAAAGAACTGTGGATGCTATAAATCAGGAGCAAAAACAGAAGTTGCTGGAAAAGCTCAGTGGGTCTGGCAGCATCTGTGAAGAAAAAGTTGGAGTTAACGTTTCGGGTCGGGTGACCCAACTCTGTTCTGAGGAAAGGTAAAGAAAGGTCTTCTGAAGAAGGGTCTAAACCCGAAACGTCAGCCTTCTTGCTCCTCTGATGCTGCTTGGCCTGCTGTGTTCATCCAGCCCTACACCTTGTTGTCTCAAATGTTTATGGATGCTCTTTTGCGTCAATAACTATTTTGTTCAGTCACTGGGAAAGGACTGGGCCCCATCAGAACAGCTTCAAATGTCATTCAGAATGACATTTCACGACCAAAAATGACAGGAAACAAAATGTATTTAAGCTATATAACAAGGTGTGGGGCTGGATGAACTCAGCAGGCCAAGCAGCATCATAGGAGCAGGAAAGATTGACGTTTTGGGCTTGGAACCTTTATCAGAAATGGGGGAGGGGAAGAGGGTTCTGAAATAAATAGGGAGAGAGGGGGAGGCGGATAGAAGATGGATAGAGGAGAGGATAGGTGGAGAGGAGGCAGACAAGTCGAAGAGGCGGGGATGGAGCCAGTAAAGGTGAGTGTAGGTGGGGGGGTAGGGAGGAGATAGGTCAGTCCAGGGAGCAGGATGAGGTTAGTAGATAGGAGATGGGGGTGGGGCTTGAGGTGGGAGGAGGGGATAGGTGAGAGGAAGGACAGGTTAGGGAGGCGGAGATGAGCTGGGCTGGTTTTGGGATGCGGTTGGGGGAGGGGAGATTTTGAAGCTTGTGAAATCCACATTGATACCATTGGCTGCAGGGTTCCCAGGCTGAATATGATTTGCTGTTCCTGCAGCCTTCGGGTGGCATCACTGTGGCATTGCAGGAGGCCCAGGATGGACGTGTCGTCTGAGGAATGGGAGGGGGAGTTGAAATGGCTCGCGACTGGGAGGTGCAGTTGTTTGTTGCGAACTGAGCGCAGGTGTTCTGTCCTTCCTCTCACCTATCCCCTCCTCCCACCTCAAGCCCCACCCCCATCTCCTATCTACTAACCTCATCCCGCCCCCTTGACCTGTCCGTCCTCCCTGGACTGACCTATCTCCTCCCTACCCCCCCACCTACACTCACCTTTACTGGCTCCATCCCCGCCTCTTCGACTTGTCTGCCTCCTCTCCACCTATCCTCTCCTCTATCCATCCTCTATCCGCCTCCCCCTCTCTCCCTATTTATTTCAGAACCCTCTTCCCCTCCCCCATTTCTGATGAAGGGTTTAGGCCCGAAACGTCAAGTTTTCCTGCTCCTATGATGCTGCTTGACCTGCTGTGTTCATCCAGCCCCACACCTTGTTATCTCAGATTCTCCGGCATCTGCAGTACCTTTTATCTCTGTATTTAACCTATAATAATGTAACTCAAGTCAATAAATCAGACCAATAATTGTACACACCTCAGAAAGCGTCAGTGTTTCGCAATGTATATAAAGTACTGCCATGCCTTTAACAATCAGGATCTGGCACTTGATCAACCAGTTTGGGATCCAAAACATTGCACTGAAGATGGAATTCTTTCATCAGAATGGCAAGCTGCAACTTCACTTTTTAGATTCACACATGGGATGTGGGCGTCGCTGGCTGGGCCCAGCATTTATTGCCCATCCCTAGTTACTTTTGAGAAGGTGGTGGTGGGTTGCCTCTTGACCTTCTGTAGATAAACCATGATGCTATTAGGGAGAGAATTCCAGGGTTGTGACCTGGTTCCACAATTTTGATTCAAATTGAAATCAAGTGTGACAATAGTTTTTGACCTTCAGTCAATCTTGGATCTGGATTTAAGCTGGGGGTGAAAAATATGAGAAAAAAGAGAAAGAACTACAGAAAGCCAAAACTTGCACATAGGTGGCTGGAAATCCCTCCACCCTCCCCCCAGAATTTAAAGATCTAAACCTGTAGTGGTAAATGCAAGAGATAAATAAAAAGGGAATTTTATCCATTTTCCTACATGTTTTTAAGGAGTCATTTACTATTTAAAATGCCTGTGAGAACAACTCAATTGCAAACAACATGACAAAGTAATCTGGATACAAGGTTGACTAAATGCCAGTCTGGGCCTGAAAGCTGAGGTAAACTGTAAGGTTCATTTTGGGACCTTCTGGCTCAGTTCCACACTGTCTAACTGAGTTATCGACTACTCAGCGCTGTTAACATGTCCTAGAACTGGTTTGTTCAATTTTTAAGTATAAAGGAGACAGGAGGGAGATGAAATTAATTACTGACCAGTAGCAAAAATTAGGCAGAGTGAAAAATGCACATATCATTATCACCTTCTGTGCTCATCTGCTGAAGAAGAATTGCACCCCTCAAAGTCTGAATACAATATTCCTTGTCCATATTTTCCAATGCAGACTATTGCATTGCTTAAAATTGTTGGTGAAAGTTTCACCAAGAGTGAAACAGACTTCAGAAATTTAGCTGTGATCCAATCCACTCCCTGTCCTAAGTACTTACATCCAGTGTTAGAACTGAATGAACCCACAAATGAAATTAATCAAAGTTAACTTACACTCTGAACATTTTTTTGTTATTTTTCAGCTACATTGAGATATAGAGAAATGACTGTAGAGTTGATTTGCTGATCCAAGCTGACTTGCTGATGCTAGATCCCTGATTCCCTTCATCTGTGGAATCTGACCCTGATTGTTTCTATTCAGCTTCTCCCCGAAGTGAGGTCTCTGACTCTCTCTATCCAGCTTTCTCCCTGTGCCATTGAATCAGTCTTGAAAAGTGACAGAGGCGAAATCTCCATCCATTTTAGGAAAACATCACAACCTTCCCTAGCATCAATGTGTGGCATGATGGTGGCCAAATTCTTTACCCTTTGGGTATTGTCTGCCTCAAGTAAGTTTCAGTCTTTTGCAACTTCATATCTCTTTATGTGATGCAACAGACTGTAAAATAGGACATTCTGTTACAATGGAGCTCGATCATTAGATATCATAAGATATTTCTGCTCCTATGTCTTATGGTCTTATATAGGAGCAGAAGTGGGCCATTCACCCCATTGAGCCACTCTGCCCTTCAATGAGATTGTGGGATCTGATGACCCTCAACTCCATTTTCGTGCCTTTTCCCCATAACCTTCACTTACCCTACTAATTAAAAATCTGTCTATCCCAGCCTTGAACATACATAATGATGAAGCCTCTACAGCCCTTTGTGGTAAAGAATTTCACAGATCCACGTCCTCTGAGAGAATAAATTCTTCCTCATCTCTGTGATAAATGTGCATCCCTGTACTCTGAGATGATGCGCTCAGGTCCCAGAGTCTTCCACAAGGGGAAACAACCTTGCCACATCTAACCTGTCAAGTTTGCTCAGAATTTTGTATGTTTCAATAAGACTGCCTGTCATTCTTCTAAACTCTAATGAGTACAGGCCCAAACTACTCAACCTCTCCTCACAAGACGGTCTCTCCATACCTGGGATATCCATCCTCTATCCGCCTCCCCCTCTCTCCCTATTTATTTCAGAACCCTCTTCCCCTCCCCCATTTCTGATGAAGGGTTTAGGCCCGAAACGTCAAGTTTTCCTGCTCCTATGATGCTGCTTGACCTGCTGTGTTCATCCAGCCCCATGCTTGTTATCTC
>JAHRHZ010000267.1:56752785-56791294 GCA_024137785.1 Ginglymostoma cirratum | reverse complement strand
ATGCTGCTTGACCTGCTGTGTTCATCCAGCCCCATGCTTGTTATCTCTCCATACCTGGGATCAGTCCAGTGAACATTCTCTGGACTGCCTCCAATGCCAGTTTATCTTCTTAGATAAGGTGCCCAAACTGTGTGCAGTACTCTCGGCTTCTCCTATCTTGCCAGATTTACTAACTGTGGCTGGATGAGACCCATAGAGGCCAAGGAAATTGTGGTGGCAGACACGTAGCACCATGGTTTATTACGGCTTATGTCAACTTTGACGATATTTTCCTGGGTGTAGTGATCGGAAATACGTTGGCCAGGTGGATCTGATTGAGTGTGAGATCCCTGATTGGGGCTGTTAACCCGGGCCAATCAGAGAGCTCTGGCTCTCAGATATAAACAGGAGTCTCAGGGATTCTCCTCACTCCAGCTCTGAGCTCGCCGGTCGGCGTCCATGTGTGCACATGTAAATAAAGGGTGACTTGGTGACCGGATACTGGTCTCCATAGAGTTATTTCACTGGAACACTGAAAATTCCATAAATCAGGCACTTCTTGAGAGTGAACTGTAGCTGAATCATCAAAAGGAATTCCTTAAAGCACCCCAAAGAGATAGAAATGGCAGGGTGGTTATAGTATGGCTTATATGTGTTATTTCACCAGTGCTGCCAGTGCAGTTCACATTAAATCGTGGATGCACAGCTGCACATTGCACTGTGGCAGCACTGATGTCCACTTATTTCCCTGCAAAGAAGTGTTCAAGTGGGATTCATTTTTGCCTTAATGGCTGTATTAATATTTTAATATTGTGCTACTCATATATCAATTTAAAGATTAGTGATCCCTAGCTACCCAAATCAATAAATGTTGCATTGCTTTAGCTCACGTGCAATCCTATTGGCATGGTAATTGTCTCGACCTGGCATGCAGTACTGTATTCAAATTGCTTCACTTAAACAGGACGCTACCCAAGCCAGACTGAAAGAGATTATTCTGTCTGGCCTTGCTGTGTGCAGCATCTGTGTTAATAGAATTTATTTCTGCAGTCATTCTCAACTCCCTGTTGTGTATTCAAGCAATGTGTGGACTTCCTTTAGCTCGTCAGCTAGATGCAGAACATAAAATATATCAGGTCTAGGACAAAACCCGTCCTTTTCCAAACGCATGTCTTGCAATGAGGTTAAGAAGTTTCATATATATATATGTATATATATCCTCTGGAAATGATAGCTTTAAAGGCTTCATAATTATTGACGGGAAGGATCTGTCACATTTTGAAATCATTCATATGGGATCTATTAAAATAACTTCTATCAGGTTTAATTATGAGTGACAAAAATATAGTACAAGTACTTTGTTTAACATTCACTTTTTGTTAAGACAGCATTGCTTGTGAATTACATATATATTACACTAAAGCTGCCATTTTCGAACTCAGTCTTATTGTTGCTTTGGCAAAAGCTCTTTTGACTAATAGTGAGTTAATCATTCATAGCAAGTCGCAGGAATTCCATAGTTGCTGTGAGTTCTACGTCCAAGAATGAACTACTTTGCTAAATCAGCAAAGACAGTTGTCAAGGTTACCTATATGTAATCTATTTAACTGGTTCCCAAAACACCAATCAAGGTCAGATAGCTCAGTGAAGGAGCACGGTATGTGTAGATTCATACAGTACACTGCTTTGTATCAAGGCAGCAGGGAAGGAGAAACTCATTAGGAAATGAAAGCCTACGACGAACGAAGTGTTAATTGTCAGTCTCTTGCTTTTTCACTACCTCAAGAAACAGCTCGGCGTCAAACAACAATATTTGCAAAATATATTTCGGAAATTGGTACACAGCTCATTGCCCAATGTCAAGTAGAAACTAATGTTGGGATGTATTTGCATATGAAAAAATGAAACTAATTGTATCTACGGGGAACTGGTGTGAAACAATCAATTGTGCAAGCATCAGCAGACAGAGTGCAGCTTGTTAAATTCTGTGCTGTATAATCAATCTGGATTGCAATATGCAGATGTTATGCCAGTGACAGGGAAATTCAATGATAATCACATGCTGGAAAACTGGCACATCTGATCTGAGGCATGCAAAGCTCGAGACTGCTGCTTACTTTCTCCAGTTCTGAGTGTGAATTGTCACATCGGTCTGGCTTAGAAGCAGCCTGCTAAAAACAAATGCTTAGCACTGGCCCCCACCACCTTCCTAATGTTGATTAAGGAAAGGGAGAATTAGAACATGGCAATTGAAGGTGAAAAATTGCCATTGTTTAGGCAGCCACTGAAAATACAAATAAATAACCTTTGAACCCTGGCTGTTGAGCTGATCAGAGTAGGTGCTTATCCCTCCTGGCTAAGGTGAAAGCTCCAATTGTCTAAGATAACCTCCTTTTCCCAGCGACTTTGAGTGCTGCAAATGGTATGGCTCATTTCACAATAGCAAAAACAGGCTGTTGTTTGACAATCTAAAGGGGGCTTGATGGAAGAATATGTTAAATACTTTTGAAAAGAAGTGACTGAATAAGCTGTGACAGAGATAAACGAGGAAGGCCTGCCCTGAGTTTCTGTAATAGCTACATAGTATGGGATTATTACCATAATCATTTGCAGGATATTACAATTACAAATATCATGCAATATGGTGGCCTTGTTTTTGAAGTAGATTTGCTTGGAAAGAATAGCACCGTTCTTTAGTGCCTGGTAAATGGAGTTCTGTAGTTTTTTTTAAACAACGGCGTGAGCGTGCAGAGAGTCAGTGAGTTGTAGAATGGGAATTCCAAACTGCTCTCGGTGAGGTACATTGCAAAATTGCTCAGGCTGTAAAAATCTTGCATCATTGCTGACGAGGCATGATGAATATAGAGACGTAATCGTGGCTGGGTTTAATATCCGTAATAACCATAATGATCTTTGTTAACACCAAGGGACGGGGTTAATTTCATGGCACTGAAATTAAAACGCTGCTTAATTTATTTCAGTTTATTACGATTGCACTGATTTTACACTTCTGTTTAACAGGAAACCCTGCTACTACAACTGGATGGATACCTGTTTGTCGAATTCCAGAGAACTCACTGAGGAGAAAGGTTGATTGGTTTGGTCAGTCTCCGTGTGTGTGTGTGTGTGTGTGTGTGTGTGTGTAGTAAGTAGCACAGGTTGCATAGTTTAAAATCTAACTGGGCCTGTTAGCTACATTACATTATTATTTGGTCCTATATTTTCTTTGGACGCTTCTAACAATTTTCAAGCACAGTCCCAGAGTGTTAATTGCGGGTGACATTGTCGAACATTCCTCAGCCTGAAAGAATGCCTCCAAGGCACCAGCTCCAGCTCATGTCTCCCGTGGAACTATCTATCAAGTGTGCTCGCAGGATCAGGATATCCTCATCAATACACAATGAGGGTGCACAGAGAGAAATTGGGCTGGTTCTGTGCAGAGTTCCAGCATCCAGGTTGGTGCCAGTTTAGCGCTAATTCCACACTTTTAGATAATCCAGCCCTAACCAGTTTACTCTTTTCCTGTAGACTAATAGATCCAAGTCGCTCACTTGGCTCTAAGTCAACAATACGGGGTTCAGGTCCCATTCCTAAGTGCATGATCAAAGGTGTAAGGATACTCTACTATTGACTTTTCATCATTTCGGATGAGATGTCAAACTGAGGCCTTGTCTGCTCACTCCGATAATTGTAGTAGACCTGGAGGCACCATCAAAGAAGAGTAGGTAAGTTAGCCCTGGTGTCCTGACCAATCTTTGTTCCCTAGCCAATGCTATCAAAATAGATGGTCTGCAGCAGTTCAAGAAGGCAGCTCACCACCACCTTCTCAAGGGTACGTAATAAATGCTGGCCAACCAGCGACATCCACATTTCACAAAATGAATAAAAGGAAAATCTCTGGTCATGATCTTGTTACTGCCTATAGGATCTTGCTGTGTGAGACACAGTTCCACTTCACAATAGTGACTGTACTCCAAAAATATTCATTGGCAGCCATGGACCTTGGGAGGTCCTGATAATGTGAAAGGTCTAGTGTTAAGGAAAGAGTTTGATCAAGAGCGTTAGCTTCAGCCACTCGCTTGTTGAGGGACTTGGTCTTGGAGCTCTGCTGCGGTACTCCCACGAGACCAGTAGAACTGAAATTCTTGATGTCAAGACTTAAGAGTCCAATTCTCCAACATTGTTTTGAAGACTGAGATGAGAATCTCGCCAGTGAGCAGTAAGAGGCATTTTTTTCATCTTTTTGAATGCATTAACATGGAATTTTTACCTCATCGATGCACAGTTGCCCATTTTTCCCGCCATTAGCATTGATAATTTCTGACCTGAAAGTCAGAACAGGTACCTGGTGACTCCAGCTCACCCTTCACTCCTCTGGGACGCCATCTGGGATTGCAGTCACCAACATCTCAGGGCATGCTTCATGGCAGTCACCACAACTACCCTGTCCATGGGCATTGGCATCAGACTCATGCCAGCCTCACCGCAATCTCAAGGCATCATAAGACATCAAGATACAGGAGCAGAATTAGGCCATTTGGCCCATTGAGTCTGCTCTGCTATTTGATCATGGCTCGCATTGTTTCTCTTTGCCATTTTCCTGCCTTCTCCCCATATCCCTGCGCAGCTCCAATCCGCTTACAATATAAAGCTGCACTTTAAAGCTGCTCTTCAGAGCACACTAGCACCTTCCATTTCAATGCTACCCAAGACACTTTGGCATCCAGTGACTGCACCGAACTCATGGATTGGACCAGGGTACATTTCAGGACCCCTCGGTTGCTCTCTTACACCAACCTGAAACATCTCTGACGGTGCCACACAACACAATGGAGGGTATTCTCAATGTGAAGATGGGACTTCATCTCTACAAGGACTGTGCAGTGGTCACTCTTACCAATACTGTCATGGACAGAGGCATCTGTAGCTGGCAGCTTGGTGAGACTGAAGTCAAGAATGCTCTTCTCTCTAGTTGGTATCCTCACCTGACGCAGACCCAGTATATCAGCAGTGTCCTTTATGACCTGACCATACAGGTTAGCAGTGTCGCTGCCTAGTCACTCTTGGTGGTAGACATTGAAATCCCCCGCGCAAAGTACATTCTTCACTCCTGCTGCCCTCAGTGCTTCTTCGACAATTTTGAAAATGGTTCAATTTTTTTAAAAAAGTTATTTTCCCAAAATTCTAGATTGCCACTTGAAAACCAGAGCTACTGGTTGCAAAACACTTACAATACATTATCACCAATGTCACTCAGTCATTTTTGAAACTATTTCGGTGACACAGACTTCCAATAAAAACACCCTACACTTCGCTCACCTGACCCGTCTCCGTAACAACCACTGCCATGACCGACCAATAAGAAAATTGGATGGATTGGAGTCAGGGAATTTGTTGGCTCAGCTGTTAGCACTGCTGCATCACAGTATCACGGACCCAGGTTTGATTCCATCCTCGGGCAACTGTCTGCGTGGAGCACATTCTCCCCGTGTCTGTGTGGGTTTCCTCCGGGTGCTCTGGTTTCCTTCCACAGTCCAAAGATGTGCAGGTTAGGTAGATTGGCCGTGCTAAATTGGCTGTACTGTCCAGGAATGTGCAGGCTAGGTGGATTAACCATGGGAAATGTAAGGTTACAGGGAAAGGATAGGGAGTTGGGTCTGGATTGGATGCTCTTTGGAGGGTTGATGCGGACTCGATGGGCCAAATGGCCTGCTTCTCACTGTAGGGATTCTATGATTCTATAAATGAGTGACCAGCTAAGCTACTTCAGAGTGAAGTTAAGAGTCAACCACATTAATGTAGGTCTGGAGTCACATTTAGGCCTGACCACATCAGGACAGCAGGTTACTTACCTTAAAGGCATTTCTAAACCAGACGGGTTTTTACAGCATAACAAGCATGGGGCTGGATGAACACAGCAGGTCAAGCAGCATCATCGGAGCAGGTTTACAGCAGTCATTTCATGGTAATTGTTAGACTTAATTCCAGACATTTTCTTTCAGGTGGGATTTGAACCCTGTTCCCCAGAACATTACTGGATTACCGTCCCAGGAACAATTTCATGAGGCCATCACCTCCTCAGGCCATCGAAGACATCATGAGGGCATGTAGCTTTCTCACCAGTCCAGGTGGAGGTATTCCATAGCCCTCCTTGTTGTAGTCTACCTGGTCCCACTGTCTGGAGGACAATGTTAAAGTGTCAAGGCCAGATGGTTATTGGGAGACAAAGGCTACACTATATAACAATGGCTGGTGACTCCAGTATGGAACCCCCAACTGAGACCAGGCATAGATACAATTACAGCTCATTCTCCCAACAGAACCATGATGGAGGAGAGTATAGGCCTCCTGAAGTACTCCGCATAATCCAGGCATGCTGTACTTTGTACAAGTGAAGCAGCTAAAGAGAGGATGTGATGGACTCTGAAGAGTTGGGAGAATGAAAGCAGTCTTCCGGTGAGGGCATTGATAGAGAGGACATTGCATGATAGAGAGCAGAGCAGCATCAGGTGCTCACGACAGGATTTAATTAACACCTGATTCCAATAGAATCCATAGAATTATAGTGTGGGAGCAGGCCATTTGGCCCATCAAGTCCACACCAATCCTTCGAAGCACAGATATGCAGCTGAGTATGGAAGGTGTGGATGGCGTAAATGGTGTTAATGGTGGCCACCATTTTGTAAAAAGATTACCTTGGAAAACAATCCTTGGAAACATGGCTCCTGCAACAAGCAATTGTGATTTTGAGAACATTGGAGTATAATTAGTTGGCCTGTTGATTAGGGTACAATGAGATTTATTCTACGATTTGACTGCAAAGAGAAAAAATATCAAGAGTGGAATAGGTAACATCATTCTGATGGCATTCTCAAACTGCATTTTGTACAAACTACTGCCACAGGCTTTCAACCACACTTACTGATATCACCCAGTGAAGTCTTGTCCACATATTGATCAAGAAAATGTACCACCAATCCCAATGTTACAAAGTGCTATTTCATTCTTCCCAGGAAACAGAAGGAAATTTTCCCTCTAATATTCTTCATAACCTATATGTTATTGATCTTACAACAATTATCTTGATTTTAATTCTAATTAGGAAATGCCACACTTCCTGCTATTAGTGCGACAGCTTTTGTTAGCTGTCAGTTAAACCAGTGGCCTGAAGGAAAAGACAGGAGGACTGGCTCAGTTTGTAGGTCCAGACTGAGATAGTAAACCCTGGAGCATCAGACATGTCTCCTTCTAGTAAATCAATGGAGCTCTATTTATTGCTTTTGTGTTGCTTATGTGAAGAGAGTAACCATTCTACTGGGATACCAGCATTAACTCCTGCCTGCAGATTTATGACGGCAGTGACCATAAAGTGAAGGGTCCAGGTAACAGAAAGCATTGGAGTTACATTGCAAGATGGATCAGCTTGCTTCACATGGCTGCAATGAACCGATGCTCAAAAACCTGCTGCACACCAGGCTCAAACTCATTCACAATCTTTGTGCTGGTGCTTCTTATGATATGCCTCTAATCCCATATATTATTTGTACAGCTCCATTTTTCTTGCTGCAAGGCAAGTTAAACATTTTTTTTGAAAAAAAGATATACCCTCAGAGCTGCGAAATATCAAGTTGATAAACAGCCTCCAAGCCTTGAATAAATAACAAGGCCAGGGACAATGTTATTTATCAGAGCACATTCACCAACTCCAGTGTATATTACTATTGCACTACAGCTTTTGATACGTGGATATAAATATTTAAAAGCAGATGAAGATTAGTCTCACCTCACTATTACTGTACGGAGCTGATGATGTTTGATATCGCTTTAGGTGTCATCTTGCCTTATTGGCAGCGCTTCACGAGTTGGTCCAAGCCCTGATATGAGCTGTTGAGCACATAATCTAGACTGACACTTCATTGTTGAATGGATGGAGTGCCGTGATGGCAAGTCAATGTCTTTCAGATAGGATATTAATTTCAGGTCCTGACTGCCTGCTCAGATAAACAGGGAAGATTCCAGGCTGTTATTTGAAGAAAAGACTGCTGTTCATATGTTACCTTACAGCAAGTCCTGTTCCCCTATCAGCCCTCTGCTTGCTTACCTACGTGTCCCAGTCAAGCAACATCCTGAATTTAAAATTCTCATTCTCAAAGAACCATTGAATCCCCACAGAGTGGAAACAGGCCGTTCGGCTCATTGAGTCCACACCGACCCTCCAAAGAGCATCCAAGCCAGACCCACAACCCCTGCCCTAGCCCTGCGATCCTGCATTTTTCACATGGCTAATCCACCTAACCTGCACAAGCCTGGACACTATAGGCAATTTAGCATGGACAATCCACCTAAATTGCACATCTTTGGACTGTGGGAGGAAACTCACGCAGACACGGGGAGAATGTGCAAACGCCACACAGCCAGTCACCCGAGGGTGGAATTGAGTGCGGGTCCCTGGCACTGTGAGGTAGCAGTGCTGACTACTGTGCTGCCCAAAATACTCATTTTCAAAATCCTCCCTTCCCTACCCATGGCCTTGCCCCTCCCTATTTAATCCCCACCAAGTCCACAGTCCTCCTAGATATCTTCAGTCCTCCAATTCTAGACTTTTAAGCATCCTTGATTTTAATTGCCTCAGACGTACCGTTAATTGTCTCATGTTTCTACTCCCTAAATCTCTCAATGTGCTTTTCTACTTTAGGGCATTCCTAAAAGCCTACCCTTTTGACCAAGCTTTCGGTCATCCTACCTAACATTTTTTTACATGGCTCAGTGCCAGTCTTTGCTCTATAATACTCCTGCAAAGTGCCTTAGGACATCTCATTACATTAAAGACTCCACATAAATACGCATAATCAATGAATATCTCCTGAGGTCCAACCAACATATATTCCTTAGTTAACATTACCAAGTCAGATTAACTGGTCATTTATTTTCAAAGCTGTGTAAAGAACTGGCCATTCCATTTGCTTATAATGAAAGAATATTACCTTTGTAGTTGCCTTATTTTCCCAAAGAAATCAAAATTCTGCTTGACGTGTCTGAACTCAGTCTCATTCATCTATTGTCCTCGTGCTTACTGTCCTATGGTCCTTGTCCTAACATAGGCTCATTTTTCAAATTCTCACCCTTGTTTTCAAACTCCCCCATGGCCTTGACCCCTCACTATTTCCAAAATGTCTGCTGACCCCAGAACCCTCTGAAATCTCCCTGCTCCTGCCTTTGAAATTTTGTGAAGCACCTTGAGGTCTTTTGTAATGTTAAAGGTTCTATATAAATGCAAGTAGTTGTTGACATATTCTGCAAACATGCTGTTAAAAAAACTTGCTGAGAGTGGGACGATTAAAGTGTCCAATGTTAAGTGAATGTGCCATGAGCTGAGTATGACTGGTGTCCTACAGTGATCTGTGTTCAGACGCCAACATATTCTTCATATTTATTAACCACTGTGTTATGGTCCCAGACAACACCACCAAATTAATGTTACAATCTGGTTAGAGACTGGTACAAAATTTTGTCCAAAAGGATATTTAACCTACTGCAGAAATCCCTATGTTGCCTCCCATAATGTAAGGAACAAGGTGTAGATATCATGGTGCTGAAGATTCCCACAGACATTTATTTGAACTAACTATTGTCATATATAAACATTGCATTCCTCAGGGACATAATTGTCTGGACTAATATTTAGCTATTGCTTTACATTGGAGAAGCATGCTTCCAGGAGAGTGTCATTCTTCAAACGGTCTGAGGTAGGATGGAGTATGGGATCCTTTTACCCTCAGGGTCACTGTGATGCAGTGATGATGTCATGAGCATGATGCTTAAAGGCAGACTGATATACTTACCATGACAAACTTTTTGCTAAATATAAAAACCTATCCCAACCAAACACATATACATAGTTGCACATTGGCACATGTTGTCAATTTAAGAATTCTATGAACAGGTAAAACAGAGTTTACATGTTTAATGTTTCAACCTTCAAAGTAATACTTTGGCACTTTGACAATTTGTATACCCACCTGGAGATGTGCACGTTGTTCCCTGTTTGACAAATTGCTTGTCTTGCTGTTGTTTGCTGTCACTCAGCATCACCACACAATCATCATCATCAGAGTGTTCTTCTTTACTCTCTGTGTGTGATCGGTGTTTCACATGTTAGTCTGACCTGGCTTCTGTTCGTTTGCAGTGTAGCCACATGGTCAGTAATGACTCCATGTTATCTGGGCTGGTTGCATATTTTAGAAACCTTCACTGGTAACCAACTATTTGTATTTCTAACTCGCACTCTCTGCCCAGAGTGCAGTTTTGGCAGCTCTCCATTTGATTGGTCACCATGTATCTCTTCCATTCTCCTCTGACTTTGAAATAGAATCTTCAACAATTAGTTCCTGGGTCAGGCATCCACACTTGCCTTCTGAGCATTAGTTGTGATGTAGCTGGTAATCCTTTAGGTGTAGGTATGAGATCTCTGTATCCTCAGGTCAAATGCTATGATGTAGTGAAGATACCTTAAGCATGTCTCCTAAAGGCACACTGAAATACTGACTGTGAGACATAACAAAACAGCTATTGACCTTTTCTAAAAGTAAACAAAAAGTGAGATCCTAGATACTTACTACTATATCAATGGTGTTGCATGAAAATACGGCAATATGAAAATCTTGAATAAAAACATTTAGTGGTCATTTGTTAGTACATACCATATGTTCAGCTAGACTATTTGAGGGAGGATAGTACACTTAGTACACATCTCATGGCCCATTGTCAGATACTATCTGACTCCAAGTGTCCAGTTGCCTGCCACTTCAGCACACCACTGTGTTCCCATGTGAACATTTCTATCTCAGGTTTCTCATCCTCCAGCGAAGTTTATTGAAAGCTGAGGAACAACGCCTCATGTTCCACTTGGGGACCCTGCAGGCTTTCAGGACTCAATGTCAAGTTTAATAATTTTAGAGCACAAATGCCTCCTCCCCTGTCTATTACCCATCCCCATAATCTAAGTCATGTCATGAAAAGGGTTGCCTTCAGTACTTTCACCCATTCATAGCCCCCATTGTTACCTATTCTTCTCTGGCTTGCTATCAACAATCCCTTATTCTGCCTAATTTTTTTCTTTTCTCTTTGTCTGAGCTCTTTCCCACTCACTCTTCCCCTCCATCCCCTACCCCTCAACATCAACATAAATACAACCTTTCCTTAGCTGCTATCAGTTCTTAAGAAGGGTCAGCAAACTTGAAACATTAACTGTCTTTTCTTTATAGATGCTGCCAGACCTGCTGAGTTTTTCCAGCAATTTCTTTTTTTGTGCAAATGTAGCACACATCATCTCAGTGATGGTTGCAATTGTGTTGTGTTGTCAAGTCTCAAACAATGGGAAATTGAGAGAAATGTCCTTCATAAAGATGTAATCTTTCCTATGCACTGTGGATAGGTCTGTGGTATTTTGGGCCCAGGAGTGGATGGAACATCATGTGAATGTACAGACTCCCTCTGCTGCAGGGGTTAATACATTTAGCATGCTTCACATGCATTCATGAGACATTGAACATCCTGATTCATCCCTGGTCAGTACATAAATTCCTGTGCTGGCTGTCCTGTGAGTTCAACACCCATGTGTCCCTGATGGAACATGGACATGATATCTTAGCACAGTGTTTTTAGTGTAAAGGTTTGTTTACATTTGTAAATGATCTGTCATGATCTGTGTCTTTGCATATACAAGATAAATGAATCTGCTCAGCTACTTCCTTAATACTGTTAGGCCATCTCTGTGTAATGGACTTTCACAACTCATGTAGTTGTTCATCTTTGACAGTTACCATTCAACTTTCTTTTAACTCACTCATGAGATATAGGCATTGCTGGCTGGTCCAGGATTTATCGTATGTTCCTAGTTGCGCATGAAAAAGTGATGGTGAGCTGTCGACTTGAACCATTGGAGAACCTACTTCTTGCAGGAATCCTCACAGTGCTGTTCAGGTGGGAGTTCGAGGATTTTGACCCAGCACCACTGAAGGAATGGCAATCGATTTTATTTAAGGATGAGATGGATAGATTCTGGATCAGTAGAGGAATCAAGAGTTACAGGAAAAGGGTAGGAAAGTGGATGTGAGGAATATTCAATCAGCCATGATCTTATTGAATGGTGGATCAGGCTTGCGGGGCTGTATGGTCTAATCCTGGTCCTATTTCTCATAGACTTATGGAAACTCAATTTACAATGGCTTTGGCCAATGTGGAATTGATAAACCTCAAGAACGTCTTCAACATCAGAATCCAGAGCATTAATGCATAACTCAAGGGGAATACCTTGGATTTTGTGTGGATTTGGTAATCTGCTCAGCATATCAGATGTAATCATCCTGGTACCTGACTTATATCTCAATTAAAATCATATCCTTGGAGATTGTTGACTGATTTGATTGAGTCACTTGTGGTCTGTTCTGCTACAGAGGATGTGGTTTGAATCTCATCAATTGTGTCTATTCCAAGATCCAGTCACACTAGTCTTCCTGCACTACTGGACTGTTGCCATCGACCAGAAATCCAAGTATTGGACCTGCTGTGTGATTCTACCAATGCATAGAATTGCTTATATGCTGTGAGATAGTCTCTTGTAGGGTGTGCCATTGCTGTCATACATGTCTTTCAGATCGTGTAGAGATAATATGTTGGGGCTAGTTCTCATCCTAATTTTAGCTTTTAGTGTGATTTGTGCTGTATTTCAGGATTCTGGTCTTCCTGCTATAGGAAGGATGTTGTGAAACTTGAAAGGATTCAGAAAATGTTTACAAGGATGTTGCCAGGGTTGGAGAGTTTGAGCTATAGGGAGAGGCTGAATAGGCTGGGGCTATTTTCCCTGGAGCATCAGAGGCTGAGGGGTGACCATGTAGAAGTTTATAAAATCATGAAGGGCATGGATAGGGTGAATACCCAAGGTTTTTTCCCCACAGTGGGGGAGTCCAAAACTAGAAGGTATAGATTTAAAGTGAGAGGGCAAATATTTAAAACAAATCTAAGGGGCAACATTTTTCACGTAGAGAGTGGTGCATGTGGAATAAGCCGCCAGAGGAAGTGGTGGAGGCTGGTAGAATACAACATTTAGAAGGGCATCTGGATGAGTATATGAAAAGGAAGAATTTAGTGGGATATGGGCCAAATGCTGGTAAATGGGACTAGACTAATTTCAGATATCTGGCTGGCATGGACCAGTTGGACCAAAGGGTTTGTTTCCATGTTGTACAGCTCTATGACTCTGTGGCTGCATGGCAAATGATTCTAAAAGCTTTTGATATTCATACTTGTCATTGCGGCTCTAGTGGTGAAAAGGGAAAATATTTCTTCCTGTCAACTCTCTCAATGTCCCTTATTTTCATACAGCTGTGTATGGGGTTAACAATGTAGAAAACTTGGTCATCTTCTGAAATTTGCCCTTTGTTTGGTTGACTCTGAACCTCATTTACATATTTGTGCTTCTTACCACTTTCCTTGCTGCCAGTGTCGTGGTGTTATACTGTCTTGTTGGTTCCTTTGGGTCACATGCTTAAGTTGGACAGCTTTTGATGAGCTGTGACAAATCGCATCCAGCTTGCTGGTTTGGTGCACTTTGCTGACTGTATCAATAATGTTGACTGCACAAAAAGTATGTAATTTTCGTTGACTTGTCACCATGACTTCATACTTGCATTCATCCTGAAGTAATGGGTTAATAGATGGCCCCTTTTTCTTGCTCAAAAGATGCTTCTTAAGAGCTTTCATTGTGGAGAGGTGATGACTAACTCAATGGGCACCTCTGACAATTCTTCATGGAAAAGTCACACTCATATCTTTTGCTGTGACATCTTCTTAGAAATTGGCTAATAGACTCTTAGGGTTTCTGTCTGGCATGAATCGGAGTTTGTAAATCGTGAAGTTAATTTTTAGCTTAAGCTGGTCTTCAAATTCCTTCCAGATCTTTTCTGGATCTCCTTGGAAAAACTGGATGTGTTATTTCTATGAAGCTCTTCCACACCGATAGTAAGTAAGACTTTTAGAGTTCCTTTCTCAGGATCATCGATCATATGATCCATAAAATAGAACTCCAAATATAATTTGAACAGTTATAATTCAGTAAGGTTGTCACTGGATACCCAATCCATAAATGAGGCTTCTGCTATCCATAATTCGACTTTAAAGACATTCCACTGCAACACTTAAGCCACTTGTCCCTGACCTTGTGTCAGTGTAAATTTAAAATTATTCTTTCTTTCAGATCAAGGACTTTGCAACTGCAGTTAGATGAAACTTTTACCCATGTATCACCTGTCAGGAACAGTGTGTTCTAGTCTTCTAGCTTTGTGTGGAAATCTAATCACTAACAAAACCATAGAGGAGGAATTCCTGGAGTGTGTGTGGGATTGTTTTCTGGATCAATCCATCGAGGTACCAACTGGAGGACAGGCCATTCTAGACTGGGTATTGTGTAATGAGAAAGGAATAATTGGGAATTTAGCCATGCAAAGCACTTTTGGGAAAAGTGACCATAACATGATAGAATTCTCCCATTGGGAACACCCAGCATGGGTTCATGAAGGGTAGGTCATGTTTAACTAATTTGGTGGAATTCTATGAGGACATTACTTGCATGGCAGACAATGGGGAATCTGTGGATGTGGTGTATCTGGATTTCCAGAAGGCATTTGACAAGGTGCCACACCAAGGGCTGCTACATAAGATAAAGTTGCACGGTATTACAGGTAATGTATTGGCATGGATAGAGGATTGGTTGACCAGTAGAAAGCAAAGAGTAGGGGTAAATGGGTGTTTTTCTGGTTGGCGGTCGGTGGCTAGTGGTGTGCATCAGGGATCAGTGTTGGGAACTCAATTGTTTACAATTTACATAGATGATTTGGAGTTGGGGACTAAGTGTGGTGTGTCAAAATTTGCAGATGACACTAAGATGAGTGTTAGAGCAAAATGTGCAGAAGACGCTGAAAGTCTGCAGAGGGATATAGATAGTCTAAGTGAGTGGGCAAAGGTCTGGCAGATGGAGTACAATGTTGATAAGTGTGAGGTCATCCATTTTTGAAGAAATAACAGCAAAATGGACTATGTTTTAAATGGTAAAAAATTGCAGCACACTGCTGTGCAGAGGGACTTGGGTGTCCTTGTGCATGAATCGCTGAAGGTGGGATTGCAGGTGCAGCAGGTAATTAAAAAGGCAAATGGAATTTTGTCTGCCATTGCTAGAGGGATGGAGTTTAAAAACAGGGAGGCTATGCTGCAGCTGTATAGGGTCGTGGTGAGGCCACACTTGGAGTACTGTGTGCAGTTTTGGTCTCCTTACTTGAGAAGGGATATACTTGCACTGGAGGGGGTGCAGAGGAGATTCACTAGGTTAATTCCAGAGTTGAGAGGGTTGGATTATGAGGAGAGACTGAGTAGGCTGGGATTATACTCATTGGAATTCAGAAGAAGGGGAGATCTTATAGAAACATATAAGATTATGAAGGGAATAGATAAGGTGGAGGCAGGGAGGTTGTTTCCACCAGCAGGTGAAACTAGGACTATAGGGCATAGCCTCAAAATAAAGGGAAGCAGATGTAGGACTGAGGTCAGGAGGAACTTCATCACCTAAAGGGCTGTGAATCTGTAGAATTCCCTGCCAGTGAAGCGGTTGAAGCTACCTCACTGAATGTTTTTAAGGCAAGGCTAGATAAATTTTTGAACAGTAAGGAATTAGGGTTATGGTGAGCGGGCAGCTAAGTGGAGCTGAGTCTCAAAAAGATCAGCCATGATCTTATTGAATGGCGGGGCAGGCTCAAGGGGCCGGATGGCCTACTCCTGCTTCTAGTTCTTATGTTCTTATGTACTTAATTCTTTATTATTATGGAGAGTGACATATTTCATTCTGAAACTAGGGTCCTAAATGTAAATAGAAGAAAATACGATGGTATCAGGCATAAGGTGGCTATGATAAATTGGGGAGCACTCCTTAAAGGGATGATGGTGGATAGGAAATGGCAAACATTTAAAGAATGCATAGAGGAATTATTGTTCATTCCTGTCGGAATGGGCATATAATTGGCCAAAAAGAACAGCAGTTCTATGGATTGGGAGCAGTTTAGATATCAGTAAAGGAAGACAAAGGGATTGATTGTGGAGGGATGGGGGTGCAGAGGAATAGAGTACAAGAGTAAGCTTGCAGGGAATATACAAATTGATTGTAAAAGCTTCGTTGGATATGTGAAGTAAAAAGAATAGTGAAGACAAATGTAGGTCCCTTACAATCTGAAATGGGAGGGTATAATGGGGAGCAAGATTGCAGACCAATTAAATACATGTTTTGGTTCTGTCTTCACAAACAGGGAGACAAATAACATAACAAAAAATGTTGGGGAACACATTGTCCAGTGACAGAGAGAAGCTAAAGGAAATCAGCATTAGTAGGGAAATCGTGCGGGGGAACCTAATGGGATTAAAGGTCAATAAATCCCCAGGGCCTAATAATCTACATCCCAGAGTATTTAAGGAAATGGCTCTAGAAACAGTGGATGCATTAGTCTTCACCTTTCAAGATTCTAAAATCCCTGAAACAGTTCTTGTAGTTTGGGTGGTAATTAATATAACCACACTATTTTAAAAAGGTGATAGAGAGAAGACACGGAATTATAGACTTTTAGCCTGACTTCGGTAGTTGGGAAATGCTAGAGTCTATTATAAAAGAATACCAGAACACTTGGAAAAAAGTGATATGATTGGACAGAGTCAGCATAGATTTATGAACGGGAAACCATGCCTGACAATATTGCAGAAAATTCGGAGGCATGGGATTGAGGGTGATTTAACGGTTTGGATCAGAAATTGGCTAGCTGGAAGAAGACAGAGGGTGGTGGTTGATGGGAAATGTTCATCCTGGAGTTCAGTTACTTGTGGTGTACCGCAAGGATCTGTTTTGGGGCCACTGCTGTTTGTCATTTTTATAAATGACCTGGATGAGGGCGTAGAAGGATGGGTTAGTAAATTTGCGGATGACACTAAAGTTGGTGGAGTTGTGGACAGTGTGGAAGGATGTTGCAGGTTACAGAGGGACATAGATAAGCTGCAGAGCTGGGCTGAGAGGTGGCAAATGGAGTTTAATGCAGAAAAGTGTGAGGCGATTCACTTTGGAAGGAGTAACAGGAATACAGAGTACTGGGCTAATGGTAAGATTCTTGGTAGTGTGGACGAGCAGAGAGATCTCAGTGTCCATGTGCATAGACCCCTGAAAGTTGCCACCCAGGTTGATAGGGTTGTTAAGAAGGCGTACGGTGTGTTAGGTTTTATTGGTAGAGGGATTGAGTTTCGGAGCCATGAGGTCATGTTGCAGCTGTACAAAACTCTGGTGCGGCCGCACTTGGAGTATTGCGTGCAGTTCTGGTCGCCACATTATAGGAAGGATGTGGAAGCATTGGAAAGGGTGCAGAGGAGATTTACCAGGATGTTGCCTGGTATGGAAGGAAGGTCTTATGAGGAAAGGCTGAGGGACTTGAGGCTGTTTTTGTTAGAGAGAAGAAGGTTAAGAGGTGACTTAATAGAGACATACAAGATGATCAGAGGATTAGATGGGGTGGACAGTGAGAGCCTTTTTCCTCGGATGGTGATGGCTAGCATGACGAGACATAGCTTTAAATTGAGGGGTGATAGATATAGGACAGATATCAGAGGTAGATTCTTTACTCAGAGTGTAGTAAGGGTGTGGAATGCCCTGCCTGCAACAGTAGTAGACTCGCCAACTTTAAGGCATTTAAATGGTCGTTGGATAAACATATGGATGATAATGGAATAGTGTAGGTTAGATGGGCTTCAGATTGGTTTCACAGATTGGAGCAACATCGAGGGCCAAAGGGACTGTACCGCACTGTAATGTTCTATGTTCTACGTTCTACGTTCTATGTTCTGTGTTCTATGACAAATCCATTGGAAAATTTCAAGGATGTAACTAGTAGAGTTGATAAAGAGGAACCAGTGGATGTGGTTTATTTAGACTTTTAGAAGGAGTTCAATAAAGTCCCGCCTAAGAGTTTAGCATGTAAATTTAATTGGACTGGGGATAGTACTGACATAGAGAAAGAAGTGAGAAGCAGACAGGAAACAAATAGTAGGAATAAATGGGTCATTTTCTGAGTGGCTGCAAGTGTCCAGTGGAGTACTATAGGGATCAGTGCTTGGAATCCAACTATTCACAATATATATTAATGATTTAGACAAGGGAACCAAATGTAATATCTCCAAGTTTGTAGACATCACAATGCTGGGTGAGAGGGTGAGCTGTGAGGAAGGTGCAGAGATGTGATTTGGAAAAGTTGAGTTAATGTGCATATGTATGGCAGATGAAGTATAGTGTGGAGGTCATCAGGAAGGCAGATGATTATCTGAATGGTGATAGATTGCAAAAAGTGGGAGGTGCAGTGAGACCTGGGTGTCCTTATACACCAGTCGCTGAAAGTAAGCATGCAGGTGCAGCAGGCGGTGAAGAAAGCAAATGGTATATTGGCCTTCATGGCAAGAGGATTCGAGTACATGAGCAGGGATGTCTTGTACAGGGCATTGGTGAGACCATACTTGGAATATTGTGTGCAGTTTTGGCCTCCTTATCTGAGGAAGGATGTTCTTGCTATTGAGGCTACGCAGGGAAGGTTTATCAGACTGATTCCTGGGATGGCAGGACTGACCTATGAAAAGATCAGTTAGGATGATGGTCACTGGAGTTTAGAAAAATAAGGGGTATCTCATAGATACACAAAAGACCTGCTAAATAAGTTTAAAATCTAATTGCTTATTCATTTACTGATTTACTGGTTCTTAATAGGATTTACCTACTTATGTGACAACTGTGCTGGGAGCTACAGGATGACCAGACCTTCATCATCTAAACAATGGACATTGACATATTAAAAAATATAAAGCAAATAAATGAGTGAGTTGGTTATGCTTCACCCATCAATGGATTCTAGCATTTTCCCCACTACCAATGTCAGGCTAACTGGTCTATAATTCCTTGTTTTCTCTCTATCTCCTTTTTGAAAATAGTGTTGTTAAATTGACTACCCTCCAATCCATAGGAACTGTTCCAGAGTCTAGAATATTGAAAAATAATGCATCCATTATATCAATGGCCTGGGTTCATAGGCCAATACTCCATGAATTGTAGAATGCACAAAAATCAATTGACACAAGTTCTGCTTGCAGGATGACCATGAACCTAAATGAATATTTGGCTGGAAACATTGTTGTGCATATCCTAAGAACATGCTCGAAACAAATCCAATAGTTTAGGGATGTGGTGGTGGAACGATAATATCACAGGAGCCAAGGATAATGCTCACATCTTCAGATAACACTACAGGAGTTGATGGATTCAATTACTAAGTCTGGAACTGAAAGCTAGTGGTTACCATGAAACTACCAGCAATTGTTAAACCATATGGCTCACCAATATCTTTTAAGGAATGAAATCTGACATCCTTATCTGGTCTGACTTACATCTAACCCCACCCATGGCAATGTGGTTGACTCTGATAATAGACCAGCAATCCATTCAGTTCAAGCCCACCATTAGGGCAACAAAAACTAGCAATGCCCACATTCCTTCAAAGATTATTTTATAAATGAAAAGAGAATTGGACATCTACTTAAAAAAAGGAGAAAGAGCCAGGAATTTGGATCAATTGGGTAACTCTTTCAGTGAACCAGCGCAGGTACAAGACTCTGAGTTGAATCTTTGTCGTATGTACAAGTGTGTGAATATATTCAGTGAACAGGGCAAGTTAATAGACATTCTGCAGTTTGATGCTAAAACTAGTTCAGACCCAGCGGATATAGCAGGGATCAAGTGAGACTATCTCTGAGGTCAAATAGACTTTCCTTCATAGATCTTTTGCAAGAATGCATTATGATGGTCGCTTTCTGCATTAGTCAATCCTGGGATATTGTTACCATGTGATGAATAATATCAAATAGAGAGTTCCTTGAGTTCTGGTTCATCACTGAATCAGGTTACTCCACTGACACTCAAAAACAACAACTTACATGTGGATATTTCTTCTTTAACAGTGTAAGTGAACTCAAGATCTTTCACATAAGTGTATCAAGTTGTTTTTGATAAGGGAAATCAGAACAAAAGAGCTTGGTCAAAGCAGTAGATTTTAATAAACATCTTAATGGAAGAGAGAGAGAGGTAAAGAGCTAGGGAGGTTTACAAGGGAATTCCAGAGTTTAAGGCTAGACTGTTGGAAGCAGTCAATGTTGAAGTGATTATAATAGGATCATGATTATTATCTTGGATGAGCAAGAGGCTGGAATGAAGATACTCTGGAGGTTTCTGGACTGAAGGAGATTACAGAGGTAGAGGAGACACAGATGCTTGGACAATTTAAAAACATGGTCATCATCTTGTAGATTTTTATTGCTATCGTGATCTTTCTGTCTCTCTTCCATGCTGATAGCATTAACTATTAGAAAAGATGCCGATGTTTCTTATTAGTCCCATTAATTTGGCCAGAGGAAAAATTCCCCTTTAGCCACCTTCAGCAGTGAATTGATGTCAGCAAAGCAATGACGCAGCAGCTCAAGGCCTCTGCTTGTGATATGGTGACCTTCACAAAGTAGAAACATAATGCTTAGCGCAACACCCACGTTATGGTTGATTTCAAAAGATGTGCTTTAGCAGAGACAGGAAAGCAATGTTGGCTTCCTGTAGCCAATATAAATGACAGTATGTGACTCCTTGCTTTGAGCCAGCAGAGTTCCATCGTCTAATGTTGTTTCAATTGTCTCCCATTATCATTGGACATTTAACATATATTAGTGTCCCATATGACTTCTGGGTTCACAAATAGCTCATTGTCCAATATTTTTGCTTCTAATGCAGAAGGTTGTGGGTTCCAATCCCACCTCAGAGATTTGGACATGTCCCCTCCACTGAATATCAAGCTGTTATTCCAAGGGCTGTTATTGACCTCATCTCTGGAGATTTTCTCTCCACCGCTTCCTATCTCATGGTTCCACAATCCCACATAGTCTGCTTCAAACTCCTTCCCAAAATCTGTAACAGGACTGTCCTGACAGACCCATCATTTCAGCCAGTTCCTGACCCATTGATCTTCTCTCTTCTTGTCTTGACCCTATTTTTTCTGCCTTTGTCCAGTCTCTTCCTACTTACCTTCGTGATTTTCTGACATTTTACTTCAATTCCACAAGTTCCAGTTTCCTCTTCACCTCTGTATGCCCATTCTCCATGAGGATGGTCTGAATACTCTCCAATTCTTCCCTGAAAGGAAGTCTGAACAGTCCGCACTCACCAAAACTGTCCTTCACCTGGCCGAGCTCATTCTGACTTTGAACTTTTTTTTGGACTTGAATTTATCTCACTTCCTCCAAAGTCAAGGTATGGCTATGGGTACCAACTTGCCTGTGTCTTGATGGGTATGTGAAGAATTCATTGTTCTAATCCTACTCAGGCACAATCTCACAACCATTTTCCATCCTTGTCTTGCTTTCACCTGGTCCATCTCTGACCCTTTTATTCCCTTCTTCAACTTCTCTGTTTCCATTTCTGGGAAAGGCTGTCCACCAACCCACTGATTCCTACAATTGCCTTGACTACAATTCCTCACACTGTTTCCTGTAAGGAGTCCATTCCATTCTCTCAGTTTTTCCATCCCTGTTGCATTTATTCCAATGATGTCACCTTCTATGTGGCCTTCAATGTGTTTGCCATTTTTCTTTATTAGGAATTTCCTCCCCATGGTAATTAACAGAGCTCTCAGCCGTATCCAACCCATTTCCTCCACTTCTGCCCTGCTGCCTTCTTCTCTCTTCCAGAACAATGATAAAATTCCCTTTATCCTCATTTTCCACCAATCTCCATATTCAGAAGATCATCCTTCCCTACATCTAGCAGGATGCCACCAGAAAACACATCTTCCCCTCCCCTCCACCGTCAACATTCCACAGGGACAGCTCTGTCAAATCTTGACCCATTCTTCTGTCATTCCTAACACTCCCTCAATTCTCCATTGCACCTTCCTATTCAACCTCCCAAAATGCAACACTTACCTTCTCCTTCCTCATCTCCAAGGCTCCAAACACACTTTCTAGGTGAAACAGAAATTTACTTATACATTTTTCAATACAGTCTACTGTTTGCTTTGCTCACAGTGTAGTCTCAATACTGGCAAGATCAAATTTATACTGGACCTAGATTTGCAAAATACTTCCATTCTGTCCAAAAACAATGACCCAGAACTTCCATTTGTGTGCCATTTAAATACACCATTTTGCTCTTGATGTATCATTTCTGTGCTAGGCCTCTTGCAGTGTTCCACCGAAGTAAAAGGCAGGCTGTTGGAACAGCATAAAAACCGAAAGAACTGCAGATGCTGTAAATCAGGAACAAAAACAGAAGTTGCTGGAAAAGCTCAGCAGGTCTGGCAGCATCTGTGAAGAAAAAATCAGAGTTAACGTTTCGGGTCTGTTGACCCTTTCTTAGAACTTAGACTAAGTTATGCTGAACTTAGTGCAAAGTTCTGCTGAGCTTTTCCACAAACTTACTCTGTTTCTCTCTCCTCAGAAATCTGTTAAGTTTCTCCAGCACTTTCTTTTTATTTCAAATGATGCTGTCGTGCAGCGCTGAGTGAAAGCTAAACAGTAGGAGGTAGTGTCTGCTGGCTGAGACATTGAACTGAGGCCCTAGCTGGACTCTAGTGAGTATAAACTTACCCCGATGACTAGGGGTCATCATTGTAAGTTGTTTAACACTCGAACTTGGTTAAGTGCTAACAATTGGCTTTGTGCACTGTATTAGCTGTGGCTCTGTTCATAGTTCTTTCGCCTCTCAGTCAAATAGCTGTAGGATCAAATCCTACTCTTGAAACTTAAGCACAAAGTCTACATTGACACAGAGTGAGAGAGGTGGGGAACGCTGCGCTGCTAATGACATTTTCTTTCTGATGAGACATTTAAATTGAAAGTCTTTTTATGCTCATCTGGGTAGATGCAAACGATTCTGTGGCATGATTTCACTGTCTTCTGGCCAATACTTTTCCTTCAATCAGTGTTAGAACAGATAATCTGGTCATCATGTTTGTGGGGCCTTGGGGGCCGCACATTGGCTGCACTCATACATTATAGCATTGATCTAGTTCAGTTGGCTGGATGGCTGGTTTGCAATGCAGTGTAATGCTAAGATCTACTTAGCTACTAAAGCTACTATGAAGGACTCTCCTTCTTACCCTCTCCCTTTGCCTGAGGCATGATGACACTCAGGTTAAACCACTTGGAGAATGGTTGTAAGTTCCTTAGGGACTATGGTGACTTTACCCTTACCTTATACTACACTGGATGCAAAGTTTCACATTTTCTACGCTCTGACGAATTGTTGAACGGAATTCAGGAGCTGAAGAGATTTTGAAACCAAAGGTACTGAAATATAATTGTTTCTCCTCAAATCTCCCAGAAGGGATTACTTTTTCTTTCACGTGTAAAGTTTCAACATGGACATTGTTCAGATGGGTCATCTTGAAATTCCTAACTAATATTAGGAATAGTTCTAGGGCACAGAAGCCAACAATACAACTCACACTGTTATTTCAATTCTGTTTTCATTGTAATTGCCTCCATAATCCTTCTTAGAATTGACTCCCAATTTTCCACCTCGCCTTCCTCAAAAGGTACACGACACCAGGCTATAGTCCAACAGGTTTATTTAAAATCACAAGCTTTCGAAGCATTGCTCCTTCATAGGTGAAGTGGAGGGAGATGCATAGGCATAGAATTTATAGGCAGGGAGATAATGGCAAGATAATTCCATGTAATCGAGACTGTCAACAGATAAGTACAAATAGCATGAATAGAGTGTTGACAGGCTGAATAACGAGTCTTTGCAGGTAATTAAGAGTGTCAACAGATTAGTACAAACAGTGTGAATATAGTATTGACAGCTGAATAGCAAATGAAGGGATGACCTATTAACCAATTAATTAAGACAGCAGCATAATTACAAATAATCAAACTGAGATGGTGCCAGGGACAAATCAAATGGCTGGAAAAACATGAGTAGGTATCAGATTTGTATGATGAAGGTTACCAAAGTAACAAGTAATCAAAAACTGTACAAACTAATTAAGGTAGAAAGATAATAACAAGTGACTTTGTCCACCCCAGTCCAATACCAGCATCTCCACATTATTCCTCAAAAAACAAGAGGCAGGCTCACATCAATACCAAGCCACAGTCAGATCTGCCAATGGGCCTGTATCAACATTGTGCCTCTGACAGTCATTACTTGGTGCCAAAGTTGATGTGGCCAAGATTAGTAACCTCCCACTCAAGGGGAACTGAGACACAAATTGATAGAGTTGCACGTGGCTGGCTTGCAATGAATGTGGTTTTCCTCTTGATGTTTAGTGTAATGGTTAATGTCTTATAAACCCGTTGGCCAGCCGTTGCTGCCAAATTTTACCACACATCTTGACATCACATAAGAGGAAAATGTGACTAAACCAAACTCATGAACAACACTCAGGTATTTTACACTCAGAAGGTGTACTTCAAGAGTCTGAATACTTTTTCAATGTTTATTAGTGTAAAGTGGTTGGTTTTACATTCCCACATCAATTATTTCACTTGAGCAAGCTTTTAATCATGTTAAGAAATGAAAATGAATTCACTACCCCATGCTCCCTTGGGTTTGTAAAGGTTTTTGCGTCATGTAGACAGTGCTGTTTCTGGTTCAATCTTTACTTGTGCTAAGTGAAGACATATCTTTAGGTAGCAATTGACGTGAACAATACTCCAGCGTTGTCTTCTACCTGAAGACTCAGTCCTCCTCATCCAATTGTGGGATTCCCATCCCTGAAATCTCATAGAATCCCTACAGTGTGAAAACAGGCCATTCAGCCCAACAAGTCCATGCCACTCCTCTGAAGAGCATCCCACCCAGACTCATTCCCCTAATTTCCCATGTCTATCCCACTTAACCTAAAGGTACCTGGGCGCTATAGCATGGCCAAACCACTTAGCCTGCACATCTTTGGACTGTGGGAGGAAACCAGAGTAGCCGGAGGAAACCCATGCAGACACGGGGAGAATGTGCAAACTCCACATAGACAGCCACCTGAGGCTGGAATCAAACCCAGGTCCCTGGCGCTGTGAGGCAGCAGTGCTAATCACTGAGCCACCATGCCACCCTAGTGAGCTGCAAATTGTATAGTTGTCGAAACTCAAGGAAAGGGGGCGAGGAATAATTATTACTTTAGGTGAAAGCCTTCGAGATTATTCTCAATTTTCAATTACAATGACACAACATTGCTTATTTTAAAGTGGTATCTGAAGTCAAAAGCATCTCTATGTGTTTTAGCTAAGTGAAGGCTTGAGGAAAACACGTTAGCAATTGTGGAAGAATTACAAATACAACAATTTCAATGCACAAGCCAATAAATACTCCCCACGACAAAATGATTTTAATATTTAATTAAGCAAAATCAAGCTAGTTTTCAGGAACCATCCAAAAGCAGGCCAGATCTTTGCTTTTTGTGTTTCCATTTTACACGCGCAGACATCTGTCCAAAAGTAGAGCTCAGGACCCAAATTGCTGACCTTTATTGGTGAATTAAAGTTCCTTTTCGATGTCAAAGTCGCCTCTTGCAAAAAAGCAAAGTTTCAGTGAATCAGGAGCATAAGGTCAGGAGCCAGATTTCCTGCCCACGCCCACTACACGAGGAGGCCCCAACAAGGGTGGGGGGTGGGTGCGGGTTTTCAGAAAGCTTGGTTGTGTGTTCTCAAGTCCTAACATGGGGTGCAAAGTCACAGCAGTCTTAATTCACAAGTGAGGGAGAAAACAAGTCAAGTATGTAGGTCTGCCAGAGACAATCAATCAGATATGATATTGATAAAATTGGCATTGTTTGAAGCTTGCTTCAGTGACTCCATGTGTCTATTCTAAAAAAAAGCTGTCTCAAGTCCATGCCCCACCAAATTTCTACCCTGTCTTTGACCACAAGCGTGGAATAAACACTGAAATGTACTTGGATTACTATTTGAAGTTGATATTTTGTGACAGAAAACTCGGACTTCATTGTGATGTCTTCAGTAAAATTATATTCTTAGAGATTGCAGGCAGATAGGAAGCACTGTAATAAGGCGTTTTTGTAAAAATAATTTGAATATTCTCATTTTCCATCACATTTTTTTAAAAATCCCTCTCATTGGCCAATTTGTCTTACCTCTCCACAGCTCTCATTCTTTATTTGTGGACCAAACCTGCAAGTGTGTCGACCTCAAACCTTACTCAGCTTGAGAAGAATTCTGTCTACAAGCCTATAGTTAAATATTTGGAGTGACAATACCGATCTAGTGCTCTACATGAATTTGAACTCCTTATGTTTGTGGCACTTCCAGAATGAATTTTCTTATCCTGAGGCATGTGCATGCGATCAAAGCTACAAACATTTCTTATTAGTGCAGACTCTTCACTCCCACAGACTGCTGGGAATGTGAGACGGATGAATTTGTCCTTCTATCTCAATAAGAAGCTTTTCAGTGGACAACCGAGGTAAAGGACTGTGCTGGAATGGACCCCTCCTGCAACTCTGTAATTTGATGATTCCCAGTAAATAGTGGACCTTATAAAGAAGTTGTTGGCTTGTGTAGCATATGCTGAGGATCTGCATATCTTCCAACAAGGGGTGCAAAAGTTGTAATTTTTGCAACAGATTGCTGCTAATAAAAAGGTAAGTGATTTCCCAGTCAATAGAAGCGTGCATGCTCTAGAAAACAAAAATGCTGGAGATCACAGCAGGTCAGACAGCATCCATGGAGGGAAAGCAAGCTAACGTTTTGATTTTAGATGACTCTTCATCAGGGCTGACATGAAATGTGGAGGGGGCAGCATTTATGCAGTGGGGCAATGTGGAGTGCTGGGGGAGAAACTGCGCTGATAGTCCAGATTAAGTGATCAGAATGTGCGAATGCCAGACTGGAAATAAAACAGACAGTCCCACTGGGGTTGGGGTTGGGGTGAGGAGAGGAGGCATGGTGACAGGGAATGTAACAAGTAAACCTAAAAGGGAAGGAATGCGAGTGGGTTCACAATCTGAAGGCGTTGAACTCAATATTAAGTCCAGAATGTTGTAAAGTGCCTAGTCTGAAGATGAGATGGGTTCTTCCTCCAGTTTGCTCATGGTCCAGCCTGGGTTCAATCACTTGAGGTGACTGGGGAGAAGCTCTTCAGATTTCTTTCCCTTTTTATGAAATTCTGTCTCCCAGGACGTTACAAAACAGCTGAGGGCTACCAAGTGCCTTGTCATAATGCTTCAGGTATCATGAACTTGGAGCAGGTCTGACTGATCAATAGTTCTTATCCTGCCTGTTATTTCTGCAGATAACAAGCATGGGGCTGGTTGAACACAGCAGGTCAAGCAGCATCATAGGAGCAGGAAAACTTGACGTTTCGGGCCTAAACCCTTCATCAGAAGGGTTTTTCTGCATTTTCTGCATTCTGTTATTTCTGCATCTTCTTCCATCCATATTTTCCAATCGATCTCTTCAGAGATGTTAGTAAACACCTTGGGAATGGTTGGGACTTGAGCTAGGGCCTCCTGGCCTTGTACAATGGTGAAAATTTGCATACTTGTGTCATGCTTCTAACTTATCTTTACAAGTAAATCTTAATGTCTGAGGACATCAGAGAATTGTTAGTGAAGGAGGAGTCCATTCAGAGTCCATGTATCTGTGCCAGTTTCGAATGAGCAGCTCACTCAATGCTATTCTCCTGCCTTCTCCCATAACCCACACTTAATTTCTTTTCAAACATCTGCAGATTTGAAAAGTGGAGAGCCCACTGCTTAGGATTCTCCATATGGTGAACTTAACATCTTTTGATTGAGAATCCAGTCAGGGAAAGTCATTTTTCCCACAGGCAGGAAAGGTTGAAACGTTGACAGGACTCTGACGTGTAGATAGTATCAAAACTGACCTGCCAGGGGACGAATAGGGAATATGGGCAGGGAATGGGACAACTGGGGGCTGGTTGTGAACTGTTTCCAGTAAAGTTCTGATGGGCCGAAAGGACTCCCACGCTTTGAATCTCCGGCTCTATGGTTTGCACGGATCCGAGCTGAATCCAAGACAATAAGCTCGTCACAAAGTTACAAATTAAAATCATGGCAACCTCTTATCCAAGCCACGAGTAAACAGGGGGGCGGCAGCTTCTGGGTTGAATCAGCGATACGTTTATCTATAGAGAACAGAACATTAAAGAAGCTCATGTATCAAAGTGTTATTTTGAAAGAAAGTTTGGAAATACCGGCTCAAAAGCTTTCACAAGACTTTAAAGGAAGTTGCAACGTAGCCCCCTTTCTGCGTATAAACAACTATAGCACAGAATTCCCTTGTGGTATTTTAATGCAGGCAGAAGTATGCATGATTTATATGTGAAGGCCAAACAAGGACAAAAATGTAGCGACCAGCCACTGGCAAGGTCAGCCTTGGGTGAAGACAACCCCATTCACTGACGGCTTATTATTTGCTTCTGCTCACGTTCTCACCTGCTGGGAGGGAAATACAAAGATCTGCAACGAACCAGCAGCCGAGAAAGTGCTGTAAAAAAAAACTCCCTGCAGGAACAGGGGGCCGGCAGTGAGAAATGAAGAGGGAGAAACGGGGACAAGAACCTCCCCACAAGCGCGCAGTTCCCTGGCTGTGAGCAGGCGGTAAAGAGAGCGTTGGGTCTCAATAGTCACAGATTGCTGCTGTCTTCTGTCCCCTCCCCCGCTTCAGCAGCGTAAATGAAAGCAAGTGGCAGCAAGTACACACAGTGTGCGAAAGAAAAGGGTTAAAGGAGATTTCTGGACCATCTCTGCTAAGTTCCTCCCAACTTTGTGGTGCATTAAGCAAAAAATAGCAACATTCCACATCAGAGGAATGATTAACTCTACCGAGTTAATCGCATAGTTTTTGCACTCCCATGTACTGTGCAGCTTACTTCGTTCGAGCAACTCTTTTCTCCACGTATTTTTCGACCTAATCCGGTGTTTTTCCTTCCTCCTCAAGGGCGAGAACCATCTAGCGCCTCTCGCCTGAATGTTTGATTCTGAGTTTCGACACAGCTGTTCGACTGCAGCAGCCATCACTTCCAAATCCCAGTCCAGCAGCTCTCATCTGTCACCGGAGCATAGGCTTTTTTTCTTTGCAGCAGGAATTATTGGCTGGCAATCAAGAATGGGAAT
This sequence comes from Ginglymostoma cirratum, assembly GCA_024137785.1. NCBI lineage: Eukaryota > Metazoa > Chordata > Chondrichthyes > Orectolobiformes > Ginglymostomatidae > Ginglymostoma > Ginglymostoma cirratum. The sequence continues at coordinate 56,762,066 of JAHRHZ010000267.1, read as the reverse complement.
GTTGGCTGATTTATTTTTCCATTCTCAGACACAGGGATCAAACAATTTTTTTTCGAAACCCATTACACTTAATCTTCTTGTTCTCTCTGCATGTCACTGCACCCTGGCTATCTCACTGCAGTAAAGTGAGAAGAGAGGAGCTTTATGTGCAATTCTGAAGTCACTACAGTTCCACAGAGTAGCAGTCATCGGGACACACTGTCCCAGCAAGTTAAGACACATATACAGAAGAAACGAGGATGGGCAATGTGCCCAGAGTGCAGGCAGGATAATAAATGAATTCTTAGCATAAAAAGTCAGGCAGCTGGCAAACAGTTCCAATAGCACGTAAAGTTCCTTGCAATATCATTGCTGAGCTTTTGAAATTTTCTTAATTTGTTATGCTACTTCTGAGTTTCCATAACCCCTTCCCCACACTCCTCCAATTTTGGCCACTTGAACGTCCGTATTTTTCATTGCTACGCCATTGGTGCCAATGCCGTTGGCTGTTGAGACCGCAGACTTCAGATGCCTTCCCTAAACCCCTTTGCTCTCCGCTCTTCCTTTAAGACATTCCTTAAAACCTACCCTTTTGATTAGACTTTGTTACTGTCTGAAATGAGGTTATCAACCTGAAACTCTACATTGTTTCTCTCTCCACAGATACCTGCTGAACAGTAACCGTTGGCTGTAACGGTCTGAACTGGACCTTTGTGGGTGCCATATTATCAGGTAAATGTGGATGCATTGGGGACAGTGCAGAAACAATTCACAAGAATGTTTCTCATTCCTGGAAACATCAGTGATAAGGATAAATGGAAGAAGTTGGGACTGTTCTCCTTGGAGAGAAGGCTGAGAGGAGATCTGATGGAGGTTTTCAAAATCATGAGTGGGCTGGATAGGGGGAACCTGTTCCCGCTCGTAAAAGGGAGTGTAGATCTCAAGTCTTGTGCAAGTGAAGCAAGGGTGTTGTGAGAGAAAAAAACTTCTTCATGCAGTGAGAAGTCAGGGTCTGGAATGCACTGCCTGGAAATGTGGTGAAGGTAGGTTCACTTGGGGCATTCGACAGGACATTGATGATTATTTGGATACCAATGATGTACAGGGAAATGGGGAAAGGCAGGAAATTAGCACTTGGTAGTGAAACCACTGCAGGCACGATGGGCCAAATGGCCTCTTCTGCACTGTAATAATTCTGTGATTGTCTCTGTTAATATTTCTTCATGCAATATGGCATAAAGTTTTGTCTGATAATGCTCTTGTGAGCATGGGACATGTTACAATGTTAAAAGGTGTTTTATAAATGCCAGTTTTTATTATTACTCCAATATATTGCTTGCTACAAAATGACTCAACAGATATTTCGAGGGAGCAGTTAACTAAACATTCTTTGGTACATTTCATTGTAGCTGATTTTATTTTTAAAGGATGTTTTTAAATCTGTGATGTGGACTGATGCTACAATAATTGAAGTTCTGTCAAAAGTTGCTGGTTGTGTACCTAGGTTTGAAAGGGATTGACTTAAAGGGCACAGTATTCCTGAAAAATGTTTGGAAAGTTTATTCTCTGCTTGATGAAGGACAGCCCCTAGAAAAAGCCACATCACTTTTATATTGTGACAGGCATTAATCAGTTTGAACAAGGTTTACCACATTGTGTATTTACAAATTATTTGCTCCATAGAAAGAACTTTGTCAAACATTAAGATTGTGCTCCTTATTGGAAATTAACAATCCCATTGTTCAGTTAAGGCTGAAGCTGGATTGATTCTTTAGCAAGTTCTGAAGAAGTGTTAGAGAAGCCATCTTCTGCATGAGACAAGAAACCAAGATCCAATCTGCTTGTTCAGATGGACATACAAAAAACTCTGAGCACGATTTGAAAAAGGGCATGGGGAGCTTCCTCTTGTTCTGGCCCAACATTTATCTCTCGATCAACACAGCCAAAACAGATTAACTTGTCTGAAATAACTGCACAGAGGCTGGTATCCTGTCACCCTTTTTTTTTTGTTTTGATTTATGGTTACTGGCTGTAACCAGCCAACTCAGAGTCAGTCCCTGAAGTGAGGAGATCCTGAATCCCCTGTTTATATTGATCAGTCAGGGCTCCCTGATTGGCCCAGTTTAACAATCCCAATCAGGGATGTCACAGTAAACAAGATCCACCTTGTTCCAATCACTACATTGTCTTATCTCAGATGTTTGAAGGACCTTGCTGTGTACTAATTGATTATATACATGCATATAGCACTGAGTACAAGCCCAAAAGTAATTCACTGGCTGTGAAAACCTTTCGGGATGACTTGAGGCTATGAAAGGAGCCATGGAAATGGACATTCTTTCTCCAAACAGAATGGGTTCAGCGTATTCCCTTCAAGCATTTGGTGGTATTGTAAAATACTTATTGTCAATTAAACTCACTCAGAGTTGTATTTGGCAAAGCACCTGATTTACAACTGACACGGGAAGGCAGCCTGAGTCTGCTAGGTGACAGTTAGTTACAGAGTGTAAAGGCTGCCTAGAACTGATGGCTGAGCGACAGGCTGTTGAACAGGTCTCTGCCAATTCAAGGCTGAATTGCAGTTCACCAGGCTGTGCATCACAGTTATACACTCCAAATCCCTACAACCCAGTCTACATCAAATGTTCTCCATGCAGAGAATCCAAACCCCGGAACTGTTTTGTTGCTGATTCCTATAGGTAGCATATTATCAGAGATCAATCAGTGTTCTCACAGATCACACAACACTTGTACTGTCTTAGCACAGAGTGATGTGATAGCATGAGAAAAATGCAGATAGTTAATCTGCTTGAGCCCTTTGCCAAGCCATAAAGAATGATAGTCTGTAGGATAATTCACTGTCTCAAGTGTTTTTAAAGAAAATGTATCACTTTTTGCAGGTCTGACTAAGAATCATTTCTGACAATGATATACCTGTACTTGACGTTAAAGATCTTGCATGTTGAAAGTTGTCGTTCATAGCCATTTACTGACAAATAAAATCGGTGCTCTTGTAAATCAAAATTCAACCATAATTGAATTTGGTAATGACCTAAAGGGTATGGTCTAGTCTGGGGAGTTGTGGCTCCAACTTACTACTTGGTTCAAGCAATATAAAGGCCATTATTTGTGAATTTGAGGGCGTACACACCACACACACATACGCACCTACTCACACACACAAGTTTTTTTGGATGAATTGATGTAAGTACAACTTTGGTGCATATTTTAGGAAGATAATTTTTGATTCAGTTCTGATTTACTATAACTACAGAAACTGGAAGAGGAAATGCTATTATTCAGCATTGCCACAACAATGGTGAATTCTAAATTCAACTAGGAACTTTATATATTTATTTACATATTTGTGACTTACGTCAATGCTAACTAGCACATCTCATAGAATCCCTACCGGTGGAAGCAGGCCATTCAGCCCTTTGAGTCCACACTGACCCTCCGAAAAGCATCCAGACCCACCTGCCCTACTTGTCCCTGTAACCCTGCATTTCCCATGGCTAACCCATCTAGCCTGCACATCCCTAGACACTATAGGCAATATAGCACGGCCAATCCACCTAATCCATGTCTTTGGACTGTGGGAGGAAACCAGAGCACCTGGAGGAAACTCACGCAGACACGGGAACAATGTACTAACTCCACACAGTCGCCTGAGGGTGGAATCGAACCTGGGTCCGTGTGTGGGTGGCAGCAGTGCTAATCACTGAGCCACTGTGCTGCCCCAATAAACATCTCAATAAACATTTTTGCCAGTAAAATTTCAGTAAAGCTTAATGACAGGCTTGTGAGATGTTTGTAATCTGGCCTCTTGAACCTAACAATTAAAAAAATTGACAATACAATCATGGCCTGTCCTTCCAAGATGAGTTTACTTGGAAAGATGATTTTGAGCTTTCCCGTCCTTGGGCAATAAAATGGTGAATATCTTTTGTAACGACCACATCTTTTTATATTTCTGTACTTTGAGTGTGCACTGAAATGAAAAAGGACTGTTTTAAAACCAAAGATTATGAAAATAATTGTTGCGCTTTTAAAAAAGCAAGTTATTGAAACTCATTGCAAGTCATATTTATACTGACACTTTGTTCAAACAGTGGGGGAGTCTGCTCGCAAACAGGCTAGCTCCAGGGTTGCAAACAAAATGAGATTCAGATGGTAACAGGTAGCTGATTGGTTTGTAGAGTTGTGACCAGTTGTGGATTGCAAGCGCCATCACCTGACATCAACAATCTGATTGGCTCCTGGGAAGCTGAACAGCTTGTGGGTTCGAATGATATTGGCAGAAGCCTTTGGACCTCTGCAAGGGCAGATGGTCTGTCTTTCTCTCCAGTAAAACACCTAAAGCCTGAAGAAAGTCAGTTATTTTCTCTCCTGAGTTGCTGTAAGTTGTGGCCTTTAACCAGTACCTGTTAATGTATCAATTGCCTGTGCTACTTGATGTTGATGTTGGACTCAGGTGGATAAAGTCAGAAGTCATACAGGTTAGTGTCCAGCAGGTTTACTTGAAATCACAACTTTCAGTGTGCTGTTCCTTCATCAGGTGACTTCAGGTGACTCCTGGTGAAGGAGTGAGGCTCAGAAAACTTGAGATTTTAAAGAAGCCTGTTGGACAAGAACCTGGTTTCTTGTGACTTTTGACTCTGTGCTCCTTGCAAAGTGGTGATAAGGAACTAGAGAAGAAAGCTGGTTGAACAGCACATCCTCGCAAGCAAAAAGACCATCTCTGTGAATTCTGTGGACTGTGGACATTGAACTACTTTCCCAGTTGTTTTCTCTCCAGCCATAACACCGAAGCTTTTTTATTTTGTCTGACTGTGTGCATGTGTGTGTGTGCGTGTGTGTGTAGGATTTTTTAGAAGGAACTAGAGATTAAACTGGTAGAGTTGAATGTTGACAGGCCATTTTTTTTAACTTGTGTTCATAATCTATTTATAATAAATAATCTTTCTTGTTAAGTAAAGAAACCCGGTCTGTGTTTTCTATCAACCTGAGTCTATCAGACAGGTAAATTGGGGAATGTTGTTTCATAAAATCTTTAACTTTTATAGCAAGACCGGGATAGCAGGATTTGATTTCGAGTGCACCACTCCACAGTGGAGTAGCAGTGTCATTGCTGAGAATATTTGTGGGAGGGAATAGGAGATAGTAAATTAAGCACACCAAGAACTCCATTGTCAGCTTAATGGATAATAGTGCTGATACAAATAGATTGGAAAGATCCGGGTTCTATTTTCACCATGGTGTTACGCACCTCTAAAGCATGTGGGACTTGGACCTCCAGGCTCAGAGAGACACTACCATTCTGCTATGAGAGCCCTATCCATACACTGGAAGAATGAAGACAGAACTAGAATCACCTATCATGTATTCACACATCTGGCTAATTAAGAGCGATAACAACACCTTATATTAACATGGCATTTTTAGCATGATGAAATATCTCAATACACTTCATAGTTGTGAATATAAACCATAATATGACAAATAGCCACAATAAGGAGATCTTTGGTTGAATGACCAAAAGCTTGGTCAAACAACTAGATTTTAAGGGTTTTCTGAAAGGAGGAAAGGGAGAAAGAGAGACAGATGTATACAGACAATTCCAGAACTTGGAGCCCAGGCAACTGAAGGAACAGTCATTAATGGTACAGCGATCAAAATTGGCGATACTCAAGAGACCAGAATGGGAGGAATGTAGGTACCTTTGACTTTCATAGAACAGAATGAGATTACAGGGTGGGAGAGGGCTATGGTGGAATTTGATAACACAACGGAGACTTTTAAAATCAAGATGTTGCTTGATTGGGAGCTGATGTAGGTCAGTGGGCAGCAGGGTTATGGAGGAGTGGGGATTAGTCCAAGTTAAATTTTGGACAGCAAAATTTTAACAGGGTAAAGGTTATAATGTAGGACCCCAGTGGGAAGTGGCTTTAAATAATTAAGCCTCAGGGTAACAGAGGCATGAAGGAGGGTTTGAGCAACAGATGAGCTGAGACAGGGTGTAAAGTTGAGCAATGCCATGAAGATGGAAATAATCTTTCCAATGGTACGAATATGAGATAGGAAACTCATTCTAGGGGTTAAACGTGGCGCAGAGGTTACAAACAGACTGGCTTAATCTCAGACTGTTGCCAGGAATGAATTGAAAGTTAGGGAATGCAGTTTGTAGCAAGGACCAGAAACAATGGCTCATGCAAACATATGAAAAATGAACAGAAGTATGTCATTTGCCCCTTCAAGCTGCTCTGTCATTCAATAGGATCATGATTGATCTGTTTATATTTCAAATTCTACTTTCCCATCTATCCCTGATTCCCCTGTCTCACAAGTATCTATCCAGCTAAAAATATTCAATAAGTCTACCACCAACTTCTGAGGCAGAAAGTTCCAAAATTCATACTACCCTCTGAGAGTAAATAAATTCTTCTCACCTGCTCCTATGATGCTGCTTGACCTGCTGTGTTCATCCAGCCCCATGCTTGTTGTCTCGGATTCTCCAGCATCTGCAGTACCTTTTATCTCTTCTCATCTCTTGTCATGAAAGAGCAATTCCTAACTTGAGAACATTGGGCACTCTAGTTCTTGACTGACTCTCATGAGGAAACATCCTTTCCATGCCCAGTTTCTCAAGACCATTCAGGACCTTATACACTTCAGTCATCTCACCCTTGGCCTTCTGAACTCCAGTGGAAATGAGCCCAGCTTGCCCAACCCATCCTCATTAGAAGATACACTCTCTCAAGGTATCAATCTAGTAAATCTCCTCTGAACCATCTCCAGTCTGTTTACACTCCACATGATATCAGGAAACGGTTGGAGGCTCTGGCCATGGTCACCAGCCCTGACCATGAGGCACCAGTAGTACTGATGACAAGCGCTGTAGAACTTGCTGCACCTTCTGCCAAGCTGTTCCAGTACTGCTACAATACTGGCATCTACCCAACAATGTGGAAAATCGCCCAGCTATGGCTTGTACACAACGAGCAGGACAACGGAAGCTAGACTCTAGTCCACTCTCGATCATCAGTAAAGTGATGAAAGGTGTCATCAACAGCAGCACCTGCTCAGCAACAACCTGCTCAGTGACGCCCAGTTTGGGTTCTGCCAGGGCCACTCAGCTCCTGATCTGATTACAGCCTTGGGTCACACATGAGCAAAAGAGAATTCCAGAGGTGAGTTTCTCATCTTATGAGTTAACCTTCCGTGAAGTTCCTTGCTGACTACCTTCTGGAAGTCCAAATACAACACATCTACTGGTTCTCCTCTATTCACTCTAGTGAGACTTCCTCAAAAAACTCTAGTAAATTACTTGGACACCTTTTCCATTCCATTTTTATTGGTGATCAGGAGTACACTGACGTGGCAGTATTTGGCCAGGTTGGATTTATCCTGATTTTTGTATTTAGGACATACCTGGGCAATTTCCCACATTGTTGGGTAGATGCTTAGGATATGGTAAGTTCTGGAGTAACTTCTGTTGCACTGATTTACTGGACTCCTCTATCACAATGATATGATATCTGTGGAGACTTCTCTTCTGGTGAATTTTTCATTGTCGATTACTTCTCATGACTGGATGTTACAGGACTCCAGAGTTTAGATCTGATCCGTTGTTTGTGTAATCACTTAGCTCTATCTACCAGTCACTGCGTATGCTGCTTGACACACAAGTAGTCCTGTTTGGTAGCTTCACCAAGTTGACACCTCATTTTTGGGTGTGTCTGGTGCTGCTCCTGGCATACCCTCCTGCACTTTCCATTGAGCCATTGAATTTGTACGAGAGAGCAATTAATCGTCTCCTCTATAGTGACAAAAAAGTCGAACGAACAGTCGATGTTGTAAATCAGGAACAAAAACAGAAGTTGCTGGAAAAGCTGTGCAGTCCTGGCAGCGTCTGTGATGAAAAAATCAGAGTTCTGAGGAAGGGGCACCAGACCTGAAATGTTAACTTTGATTTTTTTCTTCACAGACGCTGCCAGGCCTGCTGAGCTTTTCCAGCAACTTCTGTTTGTGTTCCTGACAAAAAAGTCCATGAGCTCCCTGCACTTGCAGTTGGAACTGAACATGGAGGATACAAGGGAGAGGTCTTTAAGATGTTTATTAGTTGAACCAAATTGGGGGGATAGGGGACAGTAGTTTTAACAATTGAGAGCGTGTCCCAATAATATTTTAAATGGTGCAACCAGATCTTATGGCTAAACAGTCTGCCAAATCCATTCAAGGTTTGCATCCTTTGGACTTGAAGGAGCAGAGATGAAGGCTGAACCAGGAGGAACTGCTACAGGGAGAGAGAGTGATGGTTTGACTGGGAACCAGGACTGCGAAGTTGGAAGATGATTTAAGTAAATTAATAGTTGCAGAAATATTATAGTGAACAGAAGAACAAAGGCCTGACAATTGGGATTCTGAAACTGTAGTTGTTAAGTAAGTTATGAGGTATGTTTTTCAGGGATAAACACAGAACAAGGTTGGATTGGGGCATGTAATGTGACCTGGTGGTAAGTGATCTCAGGGAGCTGCAATAGAAGTTCTCTTGGAGATAAAGCTTTTATTGTAAATGGGAGAGAGGTACAGAGCAATGACTTTGAAAGAGAGACTAAGGGGTGGAAAAATTGAGATGCTCAAAGAAGGAGAAGGTGTCAGAGGAGTAAGTAGTCAAGTTGTGAAAGGAACAAACCACCACTGAAACAGTATTGACAGGATGAGTGTTACAGGATATAGCCAGGAAAGGGGGATCAAAGTGTAGCAGTCATTGCTCCTCAGTCAAATTTCTATTAGTAGAATAACGTTGAAGCAACATTTATAACAATTTCAAGGACGGCAAGGGTCTTGTTCACAAATGAACAGATACTTTGAAGGGAGGTGTATAGCGGGATGACGAGAGATGATTTGCTGGCAGAGTCCATAGGGTTAGTGTGAGGGGGAGTGGGGAGTGTTAACTGAACAGGATACAGATTGCCAAAGTGAGCCACTAATGCCTCTTGATTGAGGAGGGTGATGGAAGAGTGCAGAAGGACAATTGGGATTGTTGCTCATAATGAACCAGCGCCAAGTGCCTTAATGAGCCTGTTGGCAGATGCAGTAGGAAAAATGCAGAAGTTGTATCAGAGATAAAAGGTACTGCAGATGCTGGAGAATCCGAGATAACAAGCATGGGGCTGGATGAACGCAGCAGGTCAAGCAGCATCATAGGAGCAGGAAAACTTGACGTTTCAGGCCTAGACCCTTCATCAGAATCATTTCTGATGAAGGGTCTAGGCCCGAAACGTCAAGTTTTCCTGCTC
>JAHRHZ010000267.1:56707303-56752385 GCA_024137785.1 Ginglymostoma cirratum | reverse complement strand
GAAACGTCAAGTTTTCCTGCTCCTATGACGCTGCTTGACCTGCTGCGTTCATCCAGCTCCATGCTTGTTATCTAAGATGCAGAAGTTGTCGGGTTATCCAATAGGGAGTCAAGCCTGAGAAGGTGACTGGAGAGCAGGAATATTGCAGAGAGATAAACGTTTGAGGTAGGGAACTGGGAAGTCAGAGGGCCTGAGTTGGGAGAGGTGAACAGAGGTATAAGAATAGAAGAGGGTCTCAGAGGGTTGAAAAGAATGTAAGTTAAAAAGAAAGAACAACAATTGAGACAGATTGATGAACTCAAGACCAGGCCACCGGTCAAAATGTGCATGTAAATTGTCACAGGTAGGTCTCCAGTTACACAGGCCTAGTTCTTTAAAATTAGGGTGCATCAAAACATGATAGTAAATAGGTAATCATGATACCTTGATTCAGATGTAGCACATCTATCTCTAAGTCAGAGGGTTGTGGGTTCAAATGTCACTCCAGTTAAGCAAGTAATCCAGACTTAAATTTCAGTGCAATATCACACAGTATTTACAACACAGAAACATGCTAAAACTCCACACAAACTTCCTCCTTCTTTCTTCATCCCACTGCATCAACATAATCTTTGGTTTCTTTCTCTGTTATGTGATTCACCTTAATTTATTTCCATGGTAACAAGTTCCACACTCTAACTATTTTCTGGGTCAAGAATTTTCTCCGACATTACTTACTGAATTTATTAATGACTATGTTACATCCATGGCCCCGGGTTCTGATCTCGCCCACAAATGGAATTATCTTCCCAACGTCCCCTACATCATAGCTTCATAACCATAAAGACTTCTATCAGTTTGCTACTCAATTTTCTCTTTTGAAGTGCAAAGAGGCCATTCAATGTTTTCTGGTACGTATGACCTCTGTTGTGGTATGAAATGAAGTGAATGTAGTGCTGTTGGGAAGACTTGTTCTTCAGCTGAGATGTCATTGAGGAACTCAAAATATCCATGGCACTTTCTCAAAGAAAAGCAGGGAGTCCTCTTGACCAGAGATAAAAGGTACTGCAGATGCTGGAGAATCCGAGATAACAAGCGTGGGGCTGGATGAACACAGCAGGTCAAGCAGCATCATAGGAGCAGGAAAACTTGACGTTTCGGGCCTAAACCCTTCTTGACCAAGTGGTCAATCTGCTATTCTTCCCTTTGTCCCATTGTGGACTCTTTCCTGTGTACAATGAGTGCACTGATAGAAAAAGACTCAGTTGGCTGCAATGCTGCTTTGGAATGTCCTGAAGATGTATTATATAAATGTGACTCCTCATTTTTAAGATAGTTGCTGGTGCCTGTAGCTATGCTCCCCAGCATGAGTTGGAGACATCAAAAGAGACAGACAAAATAAATGGAGTCAATTCACTGACCGTGGGGCCAATTCACTATTAAAATAAAGAAAGATGGCAGAAGGTTCACCTAATGGTGTCACACATTCCCAGCTGAATGTAATTCTACATGATAATTTAATCTCCCTGTTTCACAGGACATACATTCCTTGAGAGATTGTCGTGCTGCATGAGGTACTAATTGATATATATATAGAATTGATTAATATTACCGGTTGCCAACAGGAAACTGCACATTAGTATGATCGTGGATTTATAAAATAAATTGGCAGAAAGAGGCTGAGTTTATTAGTTGACTGCTCAGTTTGAATTGTGACTTTTCCGATGTAGTTACAGACATTACACCGTACTGTACAAAGCGCCAATTACAAAAACATTGGCTACAAATTGGCGATGACAAAGCACCTTACAGGCTGAATCAGACATGTTGCCCAGTCAGAGACTGCAGCAATTCTGAAAAATAGTCCAACACAGATCAGATTGTGTTCAGTTATTGATTATTACATGCACTGAAAAGATATGAGCATGCTAAAATGAGAAAGGGTCAGGAGTGACTCTAAATGACTCTAAATCAATGCATAACAGATCTTTTAAACATACATAAGCTGGATAAAGGAGTGGCTGAGAAGCTGATACAAATTCTGAAAACAGAGATTAGCTCTGCTTCAGCATGATAATGTTACAAGTGATTCAATTTCTACAAATATGTAAATGTTTCCATGTACACAGATATAGTTTGGCATGTGTTTCTCAGTTGCTATGCAATTAAATTGTTTTTTTTCCATTTCCAGACATGCAGTTAAATTGTTATAGTTAAAGGCACCATTAGCACATCTTGGGGTAGAAACTAGTCTGGGGCCTATGCTCAGGCCTGGAGTTGGCATTGTGCTAAACCAGGAAGTAGAATGGATTTGGGGGTGGGGGTGGGGAGGAGGGAAACCTTGCTAACATGAAATTGATGAGCTGCCAACACTAGTTGCAGATCTTTTTAGTATTTCGCTGACTAAGGCTATGAATATTGAGCTTCCCTCACACTATTTAAAGGTAGCTTGCATCTCTTAAAGGGGATCTGCGCTGCAGACAAACAGAAGGGTGACCCACACATAAAGCAGGTTAAGAGAAGTCTCTCAGGTGTTGAGCCACCTGCCAGGTATGGCACTGATGGACCTGAGTGGGGTCTGGCATGCTTCTCCCAGCAGCAATGCAGCAGCAATGGGCACAGGTGGCAGCTAGTGTCAGTGCCAGGAAAATTGTCCCCAGAACAGAGCAACAGCCCAACAAAATGTTTGGTGAACAGGCTTGGGTTACTAAAGGAAGACTTGTAATCCCTATCATGCAAAGCTCTCTCCACATAACCCTGCAACTATACAGGCCTTCCATTCTGAATTATCAGGTCTCTCTTCAATTCCTAATGTCCTACTCTACACCCCTTACCATGACTGTCTTCTTCCTATTCTTTCATCTCAACAGCACCACTGTATAGGATATATATCCTCAAAGCATTTCACAAGGCAATGACTAACCACTTTCTTTCATATAAAAAAAATGTTGACAGGATATGGGTATTTCTGGTAGGTGCAGCATTTATTACCCATCCCTAGTTGCCCTGGAGAAGGTGGTAGTGAGCTGTCTTCTTGAACCACTGCAGTCCATGTGATGAGGGGATGTCTACAATGCTTTAAGAAGGGAGCTCCAGGATGTCCAGTTATGAGGAAAGATTGAAGAAGTTAGGACTGTTCTCCCTCGAGAGAAGGCTGAGAGCAGATTTGATAGAAGTTTTCAAAATCATGAGCGAGCTGGATAGAGTAGATAGGGAGAAACGGTTCCAATTTGTAAAAGATAAAGGAACAACAGGGCACATACTTAAAGTGATGTACAGTACAACTGAGGCAAAGTTGTTATGAGAAATAACTTTATGACACAGCGAATAGTTAAGATATGGAACGCACTGCCTGAAAATGTGGTGGAAGCAGGTTCAACTGAGGCATTCAAGAGGGTATTCATTGGATGATTATTTGGACAAAAATGGTGTGCAGGGATATAGGGAAAAATCAGGAGATTGGCATGAGGTAATCGAACTAGTGCAGGCACAATGGTCCAAATGGCCCCCTTCTGTCCCATACCAATTCTGTGACTGTGTGATCCTGGGTTAAGCACTGACTGTGAAGGAACAGCGAAGTAGTTCCAAGTCAGGCTGATGTGTGGCTTGGCGGGCAACTTGCAGGTGATGGTGTTCCCACATCAATCAAACAGGCTGCTTTGTCCTGGATGGTGCCAAGGTTCCTGAGTGTTGTTGGAGCTGCACCCATCCAGGCAAGTGGAGAGGATCCTATCACAGTCCTGGACTTATGCCTTGTAGATGTTGGATAGTCAGGAGGTGAGTTACTTTCCAAAGAAGTGTCAACTTCTGACATGTTCTTGGACATAAAGTATTTACGTGGCTTGTACAATTATGTTTCTGGTCAATGGTAACCTCAAAGATGGTAGAGGATTTAGCAATACTGTTGAATGTCAAGGTTGTAATTGTAGTTGAATTCTCTCTCATTGGAAAGGGCCGTTGCCTAGCACTTGTGTGATGTGAATATTACTTTCTTATGGGCAGGTTTACAAGCTTTGGTGAGAGGAGGTGAGTTCAGGAGCAGGGACAAAGTTCATCTGAGTCCTCTCCAGGCAAAGGAGACACCATACATACCATGGGTTTGAGTCATGCAACGGGTGTAGTGAGGCTAGGCATCGTATCTTCACAGTTTGTGGATCTATGAGGAAAGGCTAGGGGTGCTTTCCTTAAACAGAGGTGGCTGAGAGGTCACTTAATTGCGATATACAACATGATGAGGGCTCTGGATTGAGTGAACAGCAAAACTTGTCTAGCCCAGGAGAGAAATCAATACCAAAAGGCACAGACTTAATTTGGGAGAACAATTTGGTAGAAGATTGATAGAGGGATTAGAGGGGAAATGAGGGAAAACACTTACTCCCAGGAATGGTGGATGTCTGAAATTCATTGCTTAGTTTGGTGGTTCAGGCTCAACTTAATTTGTTTTTATTCACTTGTGGGGATGTGAGTACTGCAGGCTGGCCAGAATTTATTGTCTGTCCCTAGTTGACCTTCAGAAGGTGGTGGTGACCTGCCTTCCTGAACTGCTGCAGTCCACAAACTGTAGGTGCACAACCAGGGAAGTGGGGAGTACTGCATCACACTCCTGGCTTGTGCCTTGTAGATGGTGGACAGACTTTGGGGCATCAGTAAGTGAATGACTAGCTGCCGTATTCCTAGCCTCTGGCCTGCTCTTGTACTTGCTGTGAGTCCAACTGGTGAGTCCAATTGAATTTTTGGTCGATGGTAAACCCCAGGATGGTGATAACTCACTCAGAGACAGTAAGAACTGCCGATGCTGGAGTCAGAGATAACACAATGTGGAGCTGGAGGAACACAGCAGGCCGGGCAGCATCAGAGGAGCAGGAAAGTTGACGTTTCAGGTCAGGGCCCTTCTTCAGAAAAAAAAACTTCATCTTCACACTGTGTTATCCCAGGACGGTGATAGTGGGCACTGTAGATTATCCAAGTGCATAAAACATAAGCCACTGAGGCAATGCAAACCCATCTTTTTTAAATAAATCATTACCAATTTAATTAACTAAACAAACAATAATCAAATGCAAATCATAAACAAACAATGCCTACCAGGGGAAGTGTAACAGTAACAAAAGGAAAGGATAGGCAAAGAGGGAGACGATGCGACTGAACTGGAGTTGAAGGGAGGACTAATGCATTCTGTGGTGCCACCTGTCTCTAAATGCCTGAAGGGGTGTTTGTCAATATTAAGTGCTCCCTCTCTCAGGACACACATGAACAAACATAGTTGCCAAAGAGGGGCAGACAGACTCAAACGAGGGCCCTGCTGCCTTGACCTGTTGATGGTGACCTTGGTCAGGCCCAGGAGCAGACCCACAAGGAGGTCCTCAGCCTTCCCTGAGCCCTTCTGCACTGAAGGCCCAAAGGTCAGGAGCTTCGGGCTGAAGTGAGACCAAAGGAACAACAGAAGAGTCTTCAAATAAATAAAAAGTGGGTGTAACCGTCTATAACCAATACATACATGGATCCACAGACTCCGCAGCACCACAAAATAAACAGTAGGGCTGTGAATCCTACAACCACCACAATCTACAATTACTCAGGCTGACTGCGTGTAACACCCTCCACCCCAGGTTCCTGATGAGAACCCAGGTCTTATTATTTCCACATTAATCTGCTCAGACATGTTATTACACACCCTTCAGAGCAGGTGGCACTTGGATCTTGGTCTCCTAGTCCAGAGGCAGAGATACAACCACTGTGTTACAACAGCCCCTAAGAGGAATATGTGGGTAGATAATTTCCAGTCAACCTTTGTAGAGATATTATTGCACACCTCTGATCAGATGGGGTTTAAACCTGGGTCTCCTGGACTAGAGGTACGGTCTCTACCACAGCATCACCAGAGCTGGAGGATCAAATGTGTAGAGATTTTAGTCAACCTGTTCAGGGGTGTTATGACATACCTCTGGAGCAGGTGGGACTCGAACACAAGCCTCCTGGCTCAGAGGTAGGGACATTACCACTGCAGCACAAGGCCCCCAAGGAGCAAGAGGGTCGTTTTTTATAATGTACCACTTCAGGAATGTTATAATGCACACAGGTGGCACTTGCTACCAATGCTCCACAAGAGGCCTGAGAGGACAAAGCGTGTTAATAATTTCTAATCAACCAGCAAGGAACAAATGGGACCTACAAAGTCCAGTCAGCATCATCTGCTCTCCATCAACTCTGGTGCTGCCATGCTTTACACTTTAGAGCTCTTGTGGCCCAGTGTTAGTGTGAGGTACAAGTCCCACCTCGTCCAGATGTAGGTTATAACATGTCTGAGCAGGTTCATTAAAATAACTAGAATTTACCTGGTGAATTTTCACATGAGGGGGAGGGTGGAGGGGCTTCGTGAGGTGCAGCAGTAGCATCCCTACCTCTCAGCCAGGAAACCTGCCTCCAAATCTCACCTGCTCTAGAAGTGTGTAGTAAGATCTTTGAACAGGTTGATTAGAAAATATCTTATTGTTGACCCTTAAAGGGACCTGCATTTCTAAGGCCAACAGACAGTAGAGATGCTGGCACCCAGAACTGCAATAACCTTCCTCTCTTCAGCCCGTACCAGCAGTACCAGTTACAGTACAGAGTTCAGTCTGAGAAGTTTATGCCCTATTGCATCCGTGCCATTTTCCCATTTCCTGCAGCAACCATGCGCAGAGCTTGGACTAATTTATGGCTGGTTTGGTGTAGTAGATTTCTGTCTCAAGGGACTGGATTGAGACAGCTCCAAAGTCAATTCATTTTGATTGCTTTTAAAATATGGCAGATATTTTGTTCCCATTTACAGAAGGTTTTTTCATAATTTTCTTGCCTTCCACTTTCACAGCAACTTAACTCCATTAAACCCTCCATGCAAATAAGAGGAATGGGCAGTTATGACACATCAAGCAGAACTGTTCAGGCACTATTCTGGATTGTCATCACACTATCACAAAAAAAAGTTGGTAATATAAGTGGATTTCTTTCTCAGTTTTTCTAAAGCCATTTGTGACTGTGCCACTCATTCAGTGTGCAATCAACAGCTTGTCCATCAAATACTTGCCCTAATGAAACACATTCTAGACATAAGCGACACTCTGTTTATCTCCACTGGAAAACCAAACGGCTTTGCTAACTGTCTAGTCAATAATCAATACACCAATGCTGGGTGCCGTATTCAGAATAAGATAGCTGTGTCCGTTCAGATTTATTTAGGAAATTTAGGTTGCAATTCGATTTGATCAACCTTTACATTTAATGCCTTATTGTGCTCTTTGTTTTATTGCCAGTTAACATATCTACTGTTCCCTTCTCTTTAAGCATCAGTATAGACTTTCCAATGCCTGCCACTTTGAATCTGTTCTAACAAGGTGTGGAGCTGGATGAACACAGCAGGCCAAGCAGCATCAGAGGAGCAGGAAAGCTGACGTTTCATGTCTAGACCCTTCTTCAGAAAATCTGTTCGTTTCTTTTCCTTTCTGTGCCTGAAACTTCAAGATGACCCAGTAGATTTTAAATCTCTATCATGATCTATATTAGGACATGTGTCCAATCTCCCTGATTACCTGATGCACGCTATGCTTTCAATCCCCCTTTTTACTTCCCCAGTAGTAAACCCACAGTGGTCCTGTGGGTTTGCCTGAAGTAACACAGTCTCCCTAAAGCAAATCACTGAGGAAGAGATGATTGTCTACACCCAGTTCCCACTGAATATTCAAGTGATTGGCAAACAAACTTTTATTTTAAAACGCTTGCCCATTGGTCATTGATGGCATGCTGAACTTGGTTAATTAGTATGTCTCAAAATGGACAAAAGGAACTTCAACAAGAATTTAAATTCATATAGCACCTTTCACATAGCAATGCACACCAATATGTTTCACAGGAATGTTATCAAACAAAATATGACTCCAAGTCACATGAGGTTAGATGACCAAAATTTTGTTCAAAGATGTATGTCAGAGGAGGAAAGTGTGGCGGAAAATGCGGAGGTGGAGAAGTGTGAGGAACGGTCCAGGACTAATTGCTGAGGGATACACTGAAAGCTTGGGGTAGTTGCCCCAAAGGCACTAACTGTCCCTCTTAATGTCCCTCCTATCAATGACTCTCCTTCTCAATGACCCTCCTTGCCATTGCTGAACCTCCCTCTCAAAGACCCTTTTGGTCAGTGTTGCTCCTCCCTCCCACTGACCGTCACGGTCAGTGCTGCCCCTCCCTCTCAATGACCCTCATGGTCAGTGTTGCCCCTCCTTCCCAATGACCCTCACGATCAGTGTTGTCCCTCCTTCCCAATGACCCTCATGGTCAGTGTTGCCCCTCCCTCCCAATGACGCTCACGGTCAGTGCTGCCCCTCCCTCCCAATGACCCTCCCAATCACTGTTGACCCTGCCTTTCACCACCTCTCCAACTTGCAGCTTTCCTCTGCAACCCTGCGACCTGAAGCTGCTGTCACCTCAAAGCTGCTCTCCTTCCTTCTGGCTGCATATCTCGTGGTTCCTTGCTCACAGCAAGGGTTCGGGATGAGGGGAAGCAGGGGAATGGGGAGATTTGGCAAGAGTGATGGCCAACAATTATAATAGAATTCAGTGAGAGGGAGAGGGAGTTTCTCTGAGAGGGAGTTCAGTGAGGGTGAGGTTCACTGAGAAGGAGAATCAGTTCCGACAGTCAGCAGTGACTGGGAGAGTCAGCCAGCACAACAAGGATATAACCCAGTGAGAAAGAAGGATTCTACAGAGAAGAAAAGGATGATCAATCCGGAAAGTGAAAGATAGCATCAGATTGAAAGAAAAACACATGCAATGCGGCAAAGATTAGCGGTAGGCTGGAGGATTGGGAAAGGTTTAAAAACCAACAAAAGACAACTGAAAAAATAGAAATGGAGAAAATAAAGTTTGGGGAATAACTTTCAAATAATGTCATGATGGATAGAAAGAGTTTCTTTAAATGTATAAAAAGGAAGAGAACAGCCCAAGTGAACTTGGGCCCTTTGAGAATGAGCATGGGAAAATTGTGATGAGGAACCAGGAAATGGAAGAGGAGTTGAATAAATACTTTGCATCAGTCTTCAAAATAGAATAAATTAATTACATTCTGTGACTGACATTAAGCGAGGAATTACTGTCTTCCAGAGCTTGGGTGCTGGTAACTAAAGGCACCGCCGTCAATGAAGAAGTGATTAAATTGGGGATGTACAAGAGGCCACAAGTGGAGAGAGTGTTGCTATCTCAGAGGGTGTATGGCAGGAGGTGATTACAGAGATGAGGAGGAGCAAAAACATTTGAAAATGATGGAGAGAATTTTAAAGCCGAGATTTCACTGAATTCAGAGTCAATGTGGGTCAGCAAGAGGTGATGGGGCATGGAACTTGCTGCAACTCAAGACGGGAGTAGCGTCTGAAACAGACACAGACTGATTTCTGTGTTAACAAGGTGTAGAGCTGGATGAACACAGCAGGCCAAGCAGCATCAGAGGAGCAGGAAGGCTGACGTTTCGGGCCTAGAAACTTCTTCAGATAATCAGAAGCATCAGCCTTCCTGCTCCTCTGGTGCTGCTTGGCCTGCTGTATTCATCCAGCTCTGCACCTTGTTGTCTCAGATTCTCCAGCTTCTGCAGTTCCTGCAGACTGATTTCTGTGATAACAAGGCGTGGGGCTGGATGAACACAGCAGGCCAAGCAGCATCATAGGAGCAGGAAAGCTTGACGTTTCAGGCCTAGACCCTTCATCAGAATTGATTTTTTTGTTTTGTGCAGACAGTTTGTTTTCATCAGTTACAGCCTTATAGAGCCTATTACAGACCACACCTCGAACAGGTAAGTCACTTTTTAAAGGTTAAAGTGGAGGCAGAAGAGGCTGGGAACAATTAGGTAACAGAACAATAATACTTGGAAATTAACATGCTGGTTGTAGTGGAACACCTTGTATGCATTACTCACAAGTTCTTCTGGTCTGACTCATCTACTATATCTTAGAACAGTGCTCCAGTACAACCAGTACATTCATTTCCAAGTTTTGCTGTTTTTTTTACTGGTTTTTCCTTCAGGGGGATATCTCTGGCCCATTCGCAGTCTCCAAAATTGCCTTTTACAAAAACATTGAGAATTGCTGGACAAGAAATGACTTTACCCCCTCCTGAATGTTGTATGGTGCAGGTGTAAATGAGTTGGAACCGAATCATAGCAAATAATCTCTAGTAATAACGAGTTAACAACAGATCCATACATGAGATGCAGAAGGGTCCCAATACCAGGGGAATTGAGGAACTGTAAGTCCAACGTCACCCATTGCTCTCAACTCTTCCCCACCATTTTAACGTTGGACTCCTATTTTGGCTCTGGTAAGTGCTCACAGCTCACTGGCATTGAGATTTGTCCATGAATGTGGTTCCGGCCTTGTATTTATGTGATCGGCCGGTGGCACACCTCACATGCAAATCATAGAATCATACAATCCTTACAGTGCGGAAAGAGACTATTCAGCCCATCAAGCGTGCACTGACCCTCTGAAGACCATCCTGCCCAGACCCAGCCCACCCCCACCACTGTAACCCCACATTTCCCAAGCTAACCCACCTAGCCTGCACATCCCAGGGCACTATAGGGCAAATTAGCATGGCCAATCCACCTAGCGTGCACATCTTTGGACTGTGGGAGGAAACCAGAGCACCTGGAGGAAACCCACGCAAACACGGGGCGAATGTGCAAACTCCACACAGACAGTCACCCGAGGCTGAATTGAACCAGGTCCCTGGTGCTGAGCAAATTTAGTTTGTATGTGTTTTATTACTGTCCGAGAGTGGGCATGGAGCCTTACATATGGGATAGGAACAGAAGGATGCCACTATATCCCCATCATTTAACCAGATCATGTCTGATCT
The DNA here is from genome assembly GCA_024137785.1 of Ginglymostoma cirratum. NCBI lineage: Eukaryota > Metazoa > Chordata > Chondrichthyes > Orectolobiformes > Ginglymostomatidae > Ginglymostoma > Ginglymostoma cirratum. Next base: position 56,741,528 of record JAHRHZ010000267.1, on the reverse strand, counting down.
GATCACTCCACATTCCTGTCTACATATTTTGTGCCCACGCATAACCATTTGCAGTCCCCTTCTGCTAGTCAGCAATCTGTCCACCTCTGCCTTAAAAAAAGATTCAAAGACTCTGCTTCCAGACTGGTACAAAGACACCATGTGAGAAGAAAATTCTCCTCATCTCTGTCTTATACGAGGGACCCTTTAATTTTCAAACCATGATGCATAGCTCTAGAATCCTGCACAAGAGGACACATCCTTTCTACATGCACATTTTTAGGAGCCTGAATCAGAAGTCAGGCCCATCTTAGAAGTGGAGGTTATTCAGGTAACCTGAGGGCAAATCATTTACCTGCCTGAAGAGTGGTCACTATCTATCAGTCTGGTGAGGGTAATAGTCCTGTCAGTGTGATGACTGATTGTCAATTTTCTACTCAACACTCAGTAAATCTGAAGGTAAATGTAATAAAGCTGAAGGCAAAACAAAGAGCCTTCATGGTTATAAAATTCGCAATTTCAAAATAAAGTTCTGTCACAATAAAAATTTATTTTGAATAAATATTTTTGAATCGATCAGAGGCCTTCAGTTCTGGGCTGCCTTGTTTACTTCCATTGTAAGGCTGATGAGTTTAAAGTCCAATTGTCAAATGACTGCACTTTAGCCAGTGACTCTTCAGGATTTGAACATAAAACAGCTCCAAGTCATGACTGACCTTCAATTAATAGTTTCAATTCCATCCGGCACAAACTGAAACTGAGGGACACAACAAGGCTTCAGGTTCCTGCACATCCCCATTTACTACTGCCCCACTGCTCACTAAATTCACAGAGTTATTAAGGGGCAGAAGGAGGCCATTTGGCCCATTGTGCACTGGCTCGATTACCCAGTGCCAATCTCCCGCCTTTTCCCTATGTCCCTGTGCATGATTTCTATCCAAATAGCCAAATAGCTATCGAATGTCCTCTTGAATGCCTCAATTCAGCCATCCTCCTACACATTTCCAGCTGCCCCTGTCTCAGATTCTACAATTAACCGTCATTCTCTCCTCCTTTAATACTCTCCTCAAGTACTTTTGAGCTGGCTTCCTGCTTTGATACCTTCATCTGAGGCATCGGATATGATAATGGCTCCTGGGCTATGTCATTGCAGCTTGTTGTTGTATCAGCACCATCCGTAATGCAGCTTCAGCTGGGACTGTAGAATCATAGAATAGAATCCCCACTGAGCAGAAAGAGGCTATTCAGCCCATCAAGTCTGCACCAACCCTCTGAAAAGTGCATCCCATTGGGGCAATTTAGCATGGCCAATCCACATAACCTGCACATCTTTGGACCGTGGGAGGAAATTGGAACATCAGAGGAAACCGGAACATCAGAGGAAACAGAGGGAGAATGTGCAAACTCCACGCAGACGGTCGTCCTATTCTGGGATCAATCCCAGGTCCTTGGTGCTGTGAGGCAGCAGTGCTATCCACTAAGCCACTGCAGGACACTTTCACAATTTAACAACTTAATTGGTGCAAAGTAATCTATATTCTGAGGGAATATGGTGCCACAGACTCATAGTCAAAGAATCCCTACAGTGCACAAAGAGGCAATTTGGCCCATCAAGTCCTCGAAGGGCATCCCACCCTGACCCAGCCCCCTACCGTGTCCCCATAACCCTGAATTAACCATGGTTAATCCACACTAACCTGCACATCTTTGGACTGCGGGAGGAAACCAGAGCACCCAGAGGAAACCCACACAGACACAGGAAGAATGTGCAAGCTCCACACGGACAGTCATCTGAGGGTGAAATTGAGCCTGGGTTCCTGCCACTGTGAGGCAGCAGTGCTAATCACTGAGCCACCATGCCACCCAGCACAGAAGAGTCCCTTTGGCCCATTGCTTCTGTGCCAACATATTTATACTACTCCTACTTTCCAGCTTATGGCCCATAGCCTAGATGCTGCTGCCCTGATTCTCTTTGTATGATGCCAGTAATTCCAAGAGATCTGGGTGATTTGGTCACAGTAGCGAATGATGGGGCAGCATGTTTCTCTGCTGTCACAGTTATACACTGCTCTGCCATTGTGCCACACCCATCAAAGTACCGAACACTTGTAACTGTTACCTCCCTTACTGCAACTGTGTTTCACCCTTTCTGATGTCTGTCCCTCTACAGTGAGGCACAGGTTAACAGAGTTCAGCATGAGAAAGGGTGGATACGATTTGAAGTGGCAGGCTGCAGATCCAGAGAGGATTTTCAAACAGGAGACTAGCTTCCTGTTCGCTGATGAAACATTTGCGCAGACCCATCTAGTAAACAAGATGAGGACGACTTCACAGCCTTTGAACGCTGTGTAGAAATGAGTACATTGAATGTTTCCCTAGGACTGTCACCATTCTCCTTAGCTTGTCACATGCAGACAAACAAGGAGCAAACTATTCGAGTTCTAGTTTCCTGGGTGTATACTCGGTCAATGGCTAATTCTCGCTATTTTTAGCAACATGTTGCAATGCATTAACCTCATTTTCATAGCTGTAATCTCCTGATTAAAAGCTCAAACTACTTTGATTAGTGAACTTGTTTTTAGTTGCTGGAGGATGTACAGACAAAATTCTGCACAGAACAACAGAGTTACAGGCTTGAAAGTAAACGTTGAGGTAACACAACGCAATGTTGCTGTTATCTCTGGGATCAGGAGCAGTTTGTTAGCCTGAACAACATGAAGTGGGATTCATTGTGGCTACACTTTTGACTTGTAGCATTACTCGTCATCATTGCACCAAAACATCTACTCATGTCACAAGAAGCACCAGTTCAAGTGTTCAGGTGCTGGGGAGGTAGACAAAGCAAGGAATTTGCCTGACCTTTTCCAGCAATTTCTATTTTTGTCCCTGATTTACAGCCTCCGCAGTTCTTTTGGTTTTGAATTTGTTTTTTGTGACACTGCAAAGTGGGTGAATTGGCAACCCTTTCTGCGATATTGGAAGTGCTGTCTTTATGACAATACATTAAAACAAGGCCTCCACTGCCTTCTCAAATGAACAAAACAGAAAGCATGGCTGGAATTTTACAACCTGGGGCAGGATGGCAGGTCTAGTGGGGGACAGTGCAAAACTGGGTACAATAACAATGGCACCATGCCCAGTGGTTCCCTGACCCAACCCATGCCTGATTTTATCAGCAGCAGGGGTTAGCATCAGGCAGCCAGCCTATCAGTGGGCCCATTGAGGCCCATAAGCAGCCAATGAATAGCCACTGAAGTGTTAATGTCTGGTCAGTCACGTTCTTAAGATTTGTAAATGTCTTTGTTAAGTTTAATAGAAACCAGATGGTGTATATTAATTGTCATATAAGTTTGGAGCTGTGACAAGATGGGGGGAGGTTGCAGTGGAATGATAGGCCTAAGACTGAGCAAGTCAATAAACTCACTCTACCAAGAAAAGGTTTGGTTTTCATGTCACCAACTGTAAACCGTAAACTTTGAATTCTAATAACATTAGGAGCCAACTCCAATAGCCATGAATTTTACATACAGTCATACAGCACAGAAGAGACCCTATCTACTATCTACGCTAATCCCACTTCCCTGCAATAGTGTGGTAGAGATGCACAAGGCAGGGGACGCTGGCACCTGCTGACCCACCAGGTGAAACCAACTTAACTGATGGCCAGACAGAGGCATGGGGGGGCGTGCCACATTTGCAGGATGTCTGTGCCCATCCAAGTCACTTCAAAGGCGTTGTCCACTCATGTGTTTTGCACCCCTATCCTTGTCCATCCCAGCTCCATGACCCTTCACTGGGACTTAGCACTTCGTGCCAGTGACACTCTGGGCATATTTTCACCTATTCTGAGATAAAAGGTTCTGCAGCTGCTGGAGAATCCAAGATAACAAGCTGCGGGGCTGGATGAACACAGCAGGCTGTGTTTCTGTGTTTCTGATGAAGGGTCTAGGCCCGAAACGTCAAGTTTTCCTGCTCCTATGATGCTGCTTGGCCTGCTGTGTTCATCCAGCCCCACAGCTTGTTATCTTCTTTTCACCTACTCTGCTGACTTGTCTTCTTCAATGGACTGCTCTTGGTTTGCCACCAGTGCTAGCTGTGGTCACTGGGTCCCGGTTGTGCCTCGTTTAAAACATGGCAGTGCCCCATTACACTGGAAGGATCTCTGAACCTTGGCTCTTGCCAAACTGCAGTTAGAGTCCGGACTTCAATTAAATAAAAAAGCAGGTGTGTCTTATGCACAGGAAGCTGCACACTGCACATGAACAACAGCGGTGGTGTCGGTATCGCTGTTGCTTGTTTTAAAGGCAAGCATGTTGATAGATTTCTGCATGTGTCAGGCACACACACAGTTAGCCAAAATTAAAATTACCCACACAGTTTACCCTTCAATTAGAAAGAGTAAGGAAAAAATAAATAAAGTACTGAATCCTCACCATAATAAGAATACATTATCCCCTGACCTCTGACTTGCCTTGCAGTGTTTACAGATTTCTGCATCACAGAAAATCCAGGCACTGTCCCTGCAAAATACTTTCTGCATAACCCAAGCTTACAAAGACTGGTTTATACAGAAAGAATAGTACATATTTGTACTCGCCAGTGGTTCCGGGACTGATGTCGTATATCAGACGTTGACACTTTTTAATGATTAGCAATTGCACCAAGACTGTCCCTTTACTGTTAGTATGCACTTTGACCTTCTAGGATAAAAGAATCTTTTCAGAATTGCTGAATTTCTGTTCAGGTTTCACCATAACCATCAAAGAGCAAGGTTTATCTACTGGCAGTAATATACTGGCAACTGTACCCTAGTGCCACCACCAGGTTTGATCTCATGCTTGTGATTTTCATTTGGAGTATGCAAGATGGGCACCCAATGGGTAACACTTTGGAAGAGAAAAGGATGGGGCAATGGATGGAGTGAGGGCTGGGTGAAGATACTGTCAGAGCAATTGACAGGGAAACGAAATGAGGTGATAACTAGGTGAAGTGAACGATAGAACAGAGATGGATGAAGCAGGTGACGCGGTGGCTCAGTGGTATGTTCTGCTGCCTCACAGCGCCAGGGACACAGGTTCGATTCCACCCTCGGGTGACTGTCGGTGGAGTTTCCACATTCTGCCCGTGTCTGCGTGGATTTCCTCCGGGTGCTCCTGTTTCCTCCCACAATCCAAAGATGGGCAGGTTAGGTGGATTAACCATCAGAAATGCAGGGTTACAGGGGTGATTGTGGGTGGGATGCTCTTTGAAGGGGTCAGCGTGGACGCGATTGGCCAAATGACCTGCTTCCACACTGTAGGAATTATATAATTCTATACTGCTGTGAAGCAGAGACATGGGAAAAGCAAAAGGAGGTGGGATGGGTGGCAGGGTGACTAGATTGAGCAGGACAAGGTCTGATGGACAGAGAGAGAGAGGGAGAGTGAGATGGGAAAGGAAGGCAACGGTCACTGATTTGTGGGATTTCCTTCTTGGAACTGAGCTAGACTTTAGACAATACCTAAAGGGAATGGAGAGCACGGATAGGGAATCAGCCCTTGGGAGCTAGCTGCAGGTGTAAGGAATTGCAAGCAATGGGAACATTCATACTTGCAGAATCAGTGCCATTGGCCTTCTCTTGGGATCATATGGAGAAGTCATCTTTACAGATCTGTCCAGTAGTACAGAGTAGAGAGACCAAGGCTATACCTCAAACAATTGGTTCATGAAGATTAGAATCTGGTAAATGGTGGAGGACTCTGGTTTAAATATTTGAAAAAGCTTCCTGCCCCCTCCAGTTTGGATTGCAAGCTCTTGAATCATGTTGGCTGGGATTCAACAGATTGCTTGTCTGCAATCGACCCCTGTTTCTCAACTTTAACCAAGTAGTAGGCAGGTGTTGCAATCTAGAATTGTTCACTCTTCATATTAATTCTTGCTGAACAAAGAGACCTTGGGGTGCAGGTTCATAGTTCCTTGAAAGTGGAGTTGCGGGTAGACAGGATAATGAAGGAGGCATTTGGTACGCTTGCCTTTATTGGTCAGTGCATTGGGTATATGAGTTGGGAGGTCATGTTGTGGCTGTGCAGGACATTGGTTAGGCCACTATTGGAAGACTGTGTGCAATTCTGGTTTCCCTCCTAGAAGAAGGATGTTGTGAACCTTGAAAGGGTTCAGAAAGAATTTACAAGGTTGTGGCAAGGCTTGGAAGGTTTGAGCTAAAGGGAGAGGCTGAATGAGCTGGGGATATTTTCCTTGGAGCATGCAAGGCTGTAGGGTGACCTTATAGAGGTTTATAAAAGCACGAGGGGCATAGATAGGGTAAATAGACAAGGTCTTTTCCCTGGAGTGGGGGAATCCAAAATTTGAGGGCATAGGTTTAAGGTGAGAGGGGAAAGATTTAAAAAGGATCTAAGGGACAAATTTTTCACGCAGAGGGTGATGCATGTATAGAATGAGCTGCCAGAGAAAGTGGTAGTGGCTGGTACAATTACAACATTTAATAGGCATCCGGATGCGAATATGACTAGGAAGGGTTTAGAGGGATATGGGCCAAATGCTGGCAAATGGGCCTAGATTAAGTTAGGATATCCGGTCAGCATGGATGAGTTGGGTCTGTGTCCGTGCTGTATATTTATATGACTCTGTGATTCTAACAACATGCGCCTGTCACTCTCAGTGCTCCAACACTGGTGGCCATGCTTTCAGCTGCATAGACCCAAAACTCTGAAAGTCCCTCCCTGGAACTTTCTACCTCATTTTTCTCCTTTATGATACTCCTTATAACCTCTTTGATCAAAACTTTGGCCACCTATTTCCATACCCCTTCAACAGCTCAATGTCAAATCTTAAGTAACAGTGTTTCTGTGAAACATTAGAACAAAGAATTTAGGAGCAGAAATAGGCCATTTGTCTTTTTGAGCCATCACTCAGTAAGATCGTAGCTGATCAGATTGTGGTCGTAGCTCCATTTCCCCTTTTCTCCCTTGTCTATCACAAATCTAACTTGCAACCTGGAGTGAATTTAAAGACCCAGCCTCCACTCCCTTCTCAGGAAGAGAATTCTACAGTGTCAGCGCCACCTGAGCCAAAAAAAACTTCTCATCTTTGACTTAAAACAGGAAACATCCATCTGCTATCCAACTTGTCCAAACCCTCCATGATCGGTTTCAATAAGATCATCTCATTCCAGTGACTACAGACTCAAATCTGTTCCACCTTGGGTCAGTTTATTGTGTTAAAAATGCTATATGAATGTAAGTTGTTGTTGTTATAATGTGCATCTGGAGTATGTTGTCAGCACCAGATTTAAACACCCATTGCAAAATAAAATTGTAAATCAAATCAGTTTTTGACATTAATCTACTATTCCAAAATCATACACCTACATGAGGCTTGAATGGATAGAAAAAGATACCCCAAAGAAGGTTAATTGTCGGGTTACAATTTAAACTTGATTTGATTGCCACATTCATGGAGGCACCTAATCCCTCAATTTAAAATAATTCACAAACACATTACTCAACGTAACAGTAAGAATCCCTTGGCGTTGCTTGTGGTAACTCAGATGGTACACTGTTTTATGAGGTCTAGTTGCAGCATATCATGAATCAATGTATTATTCCTTTGGTAAGGTATAAGGCTGCACAGTCACAGGTCTCTCAGAATTTAACTGTTGTTAGGTTAGGGACTTTCAAATTAAGGTGCACAGCATGAGGACATTTAGAATTGAATGGTTACTCAAACATTGCAAGCAAATATGTCTGAAGAAGTGAATTCCAAAGAGTTAGCAGCAATGGAGAGGGAAAATGAAGGAGCATGGGATCTGAAATCAATGGAGCGAGGTTCCACAGTTTAGAACATTCTAGGGTCCATGTTCCAGACACGTGAAACATTGGAGGTGCTGTTGGAACTAGAGAGCATGAGTTTGAACACTGAAGTTCTGGAACATGAGCAATCAGGAAGGTAGTTTTTTTAATGGGGCATGGAAATTGCTGACAAGGGCAGCATGTGTTGTACATCCCTAGTGCAGTTGAGAACGGGGTAGTTAGCTGCTCTGTAAATTGCTGCAGTCTACCTGGTACACCAGAATAGTTGTTAATGGGGACTGTTAGTGACTAAGTTACCGGTAGTAACTATTCACCCTCCCAGCCTGATCGTTAGCAACTCCTTTGTCTATCCAACTGTCTTTCTCTCTCTTTGGGCTCTATCTTATCATTTACTCCCTACCCCACCCACCTCCCTATTTTCTGCATATAAACTGACGTTTTCCCAGCCACCATCAGTTCTGAGGGAGGGTCACCGGACCTGAAACATTAACTGTTTTCTCCTCCACAGATGCTGCCAGACCTGCTGAGCTTTTCCAGCAACTTTGTTTTTTGTTCCTGATTTACAACATCCGCAGTTCTTTTGGTTTTTATTTAGTGTTGAAGCTAATGGATCGGGTGGAATAAAATGCTTTATCCTGGGTAGTGTCAACTTCTTGAGTATCGTTGGAGCTGAACTCATCCAGGCACCTGGGGAACATTTCATCATAGTGGACAGGCTTTTGGAAGTCAAGAGGTGAGTTGCTTGCTGTAGGATTCCCAACGTCTGACCTACTACTGTAGTCACAGTATTCATAATTATACGGCTAGTCCAGTTAAATCTCTAGTAAATGGTAACCTCAAGCATGTTGATAGTGGGTCATTCAGCAATAATAATCCTATTGAGCATCAAGACAAGATGGTTAGTTTCTCAGATAACAAGCGTGGGGCTGGATGAACACAGTTATCTATGGTTAGTTTCTCTCATGTTGGAGTTGGCTATTGCCTGGTAATTGTGTTTTTTTTTCACTCACGGGATGTAGACATCATAGGCTAGGCTAGTATTTATTTCCCATCCCTATTTGGTCAGTGAGCAATTAAAACTCAACCACATTGCTGTGGGTCTGGAGTCACATGTAGGCCAGTCAAGGTAACGATGGCAGAGATAATAGGAACTGCAGATGCTGGAGAATCCAAGATAATAAGGTGTGGGGCTGGATGAACACAGCAGGCCAAGCAGCATCAGAGGAGCAGGAAAGCTTGACGTTTTGGGCCTAGACCCTTCATCAGAAATGGGGGAGGGGAAGAGGGTTCTGAAATAAATAGGGAGAGAGGGGGAGGCAGATAGAAGATGGATAGAGGAGAGGATAGGTGGAGAGGAGGCAGACAAGTCAAAGAGGCAGGGATGGAACCAGTAAAGGTGAGTGTAGGTGGGGGGGTAGGGAGGACATAAGTCAGTCCAGGGAGGACGGACAGGTCAAGGGGGTGGGATAGGTTAGTAGGTAGGAGATGGGGGTGCGGCTTGAGGTGAGAGGAGGGGATAGGTAAGAGGAAGAACAGGTTAGGGAGGCGGGGATGAGCTGGGCTGGTTTTGGGATGCGGTTGGGGGAGGGGAGATTTTGAAGCTTGTGAAATCCACATTGATACCATTGGGCTGCAGGGTTCCCAGGCTGAATATGAGTTGCTGTTCCTGCAGCCTTCGGGTGGCATCATTGTAGCACTGCAGGAGGCCCAGGATGGACGTGTCGTCTGAGGAATGGGAGGGGGAGTTGAAATGGTTCGCGACTGGGAGGTGCAATTGTTTGTTGCAAACTGAGCGCAGGTGTTCTGCAAAGCGGTCCCCAAACCTCCGCTTGGTTTCCCCAATGTAGAGGAAGCCATGTCCATCCTGTTATTTGCCACTTATCAGTTGAAATGTAGATGTTATTCAAGTCTTGTTACATATAGGCACGGTCTGCTTCAGTATCTGGGAAGTTATAAATGGTACTGAACCGTGCCATCATTAGTGAACCTCCCTACTTTTGAATTCATGATATAGGGAAGGTTAATGATGAGGAAGCTTCCAATGGCTACACCTAAGACACTACCTCCAGAGATTCCTGCAGTGATGTCCTGGGTCTGAATTGACCAGCGACCAACAACACATCCATCTTCCTTTGTGCTAAACATGACACCATCCACTGGAGAAGATTTCCCTCATTTCCATTGTCTGCGATTTTACCCAGGGCTCTTTGATGCCACAGTTGGCTGAATGCAGCCTCAATGTCAAGAACAGTCACTCTCACCTCGCCTCTGAAGTTCAGCTCTTTTGTCCATGTTTGAACTCAGCCAGCAATAGGGTCAAGAGCTGAATGGCTCTGAAGAAACACAGTCTGAATGTCAGTCAGCAGGTTAATGCCGAGCAAGTGCTGCTTGTTAGCACTGTCACAGAATCATTGAGTCACAGAGGCCTAAAGCTCAGAAAAAGACCCTTCAGCCCATCAAGTCTGTGCCAGTCAAAAGCAAGTACCTAACTCTTCCAACTCCATTTTCTAGCACTTGCTCCATAGCTTTGTATTGTTGACGATTCTATCTATCACTTTGCTGATGACCCACATTAGACCGATAGAGCAGTAATTGCCACATTGGAGCTATCTGCTTTTAGTGGATGGAAACATACCTGGGCATTTTTCCACATTGCCAAGCAGATGCCAGTGTTGAAGCAGTACTGGGATCACTTGGCAAGGGGACACAACTTGTTCTGGAGCATGTCTATAGTTGTGTAGCCAACATGTGGTCAGGGCCCAAAGCCTTTTCATTATTTGTGATGCAGGGGCCCTCAGGAGGAAGATTACTCACAGGAGTAATCGAGTAGGCCATCCTTGAGTGCAAGAAGATTGAAAAGGTGGATCAGATATATTGGGTGATGGCTTCTGGTCAGAGTGGAAAAAGTCCAAATCTGCCAGCATCAGGAATGGGAATGGTCTGACAAACGTAGTGAGGGAAGAGGTGCAAGAGATTGACATTTAACTACCTGTGGTCCTTTTGAACAATAGGGGCAGCCCTCCTCCCCAATTCTTACAGTCTACCCAGTCAACATTGTCCTTCAAATTCCTGCTCTGAAATACTATGATCACGTTTGCTAGTTCAAATTGTTTTTGATAAACGCAAATTATCCCACAGACAATCTTGTAAAATGTTGAAACATTCACCATTTATTTGTCATCCACATTATAGGACAAAAAGAAAGGCCGTTAAACTCCAACTTTACAACCTTTCAGAAAAGTTTTTTTTTAACTGTGCATGAAGGTAAAATACTAGAGGAAGGCTTTGTTATGATTAGCATGCGCAGCTACCAATCAGAGGCCATCTAAAAATTCTGAATGGTTTTCTCGCTGTTTTAGATAAACAAACTGAAATACTATCACATTTTCCACTGAAAAATTACAGGCTTAATAATCAATCACCATTTTGTATTCTAAATTCCGAAAAAACAAACTACATATGCTATTAATCATAGGTATTATTGGTGAGGCAAAATCCAGAAGTTTATCATAGAAAACAGAAAAGTTATTACTTTAAAGGTGAAATTCAGGTAAAAGAGTATTTAATCTCTGATTTCTTGTGAAGCATTTTAAAAAGAAAATTAAAGGTAATTCAGCTTAATAACTTTTTGCAGAACAATAAGTTTACAATGAGCTGAGAAGTGGCAGATGGAGTTTAATTTGGATGAATGCAAGGTGTTGCATTTTCGTAAAACAAACAAAGGCAGGATTGCACAGTTAATGGTAGGGCCTGGGGAGTGTTGTTAATCAGAGAGACCTTGGGGTTCGGGTACATAGTTCTTAGAAAGTTGCATCACAGATAGACAGGGTGATTAAGAAGACATTTGGCACGTTCGCCTTCATTGCTCAGACCTTTGACTATAGGAGTTGGGATGTCACGTTGCACATGTACAGGACATTGGTGAGGCCACTTTTGGAGTACTGTATACATTTCTGGTCAACATGTTATAGGGAGGATATTATTAAATTGGAGAGGGTGAAGAAAAGATTAATAACGATGTTAGTGGGACTGGAGGTTTTATGTTTTAAGGAGAGGCTGGAATGACTAGGACATTTTTCACTGGATCGTAGGAGGTTCATTGGTGACCTCAAAGAGGTTTATAAAGTCATGAGGCACACAGGAGGGTGAATAGCCAAAGTCTTTTCCCCAGGATATGGGCGTTCAAAACTAGAGGGCATAACTTTAAAGTGAGAGGAGAAAGAATTAAAAGGGACCTGAGGGGCAACTTTTTCAAACAGAGGGTGGCTCGTTTGTGGAGTGTACTGCCAGAGGAAGTGGTAGATGCAGGTATAATTACAACATTTAAAAAAACATTTGGACAGGTACGTGAAAAGGAAAGGTTTAGAGGGATAAGGGTCAAAAGCAGGCAAATCAGACTTGTTTAGTTTGGGAAACTTGGTCATCTTGGACTAGTTGGACTGAAAGGTCTGTTTGCATGCTGTATGGCTCAATGACTCCATGACCTCCTCAATGCCAGGAAAATACCAGGAAAATCCTGCAACTTGCACATGCGCAATGCTGGCTCCCTTCAAAAACAGCATGGAAAATTACTCTTGCTTTTCGGTGTCGAGGCTGTCATTTACAGTCACCCCGTGCCCAGTCTGACTGAGTCAGGCAGTGTGCACACTTTGTACTGCTTCCTGCTTTGAACCACTGCAGCAGGTGTTATCTGCGATACTGACTGACTGTATACTCAGCAGAGGGCCCAGCGACCTGCTAGGGTAGAGCATGCTTCAGCTAGCCCAGACATCTTAAAAGGCGAAACAAAAACAGAGGGTGCTGCAGAAACACAGCAGATCTGACAGCAAGTATTGAGAGAAAAGCCAAGTTAACGTTTCAAGTCCAATGACCCTTTGTTAGAATGGGCAATAGCTGCGAAAAGGTGGCATTTATAATGTTGATGGGGATGGGGACAAACAAATAGACTGCATGGAGACGGAGCCAAGAGATAGATGGAGAGAGAGAGAGAGAGAGAGAGAGAGTGAGTGTGATAGAGAAAAAGAGATAGGCAAGCAAAGATATAGCTAATGATAAGCCATGAGAGAGATAAGTACTAGGTAGAGTACTAACGAGAAATGTGAATAGTTGAAAATAGGGTGTCTGTGCAGGGAGCAACCCATATGATGTAGGACCTAGGGGTGTGAGGGGAGATTAACAAACATGGAGGGTGTTCACGCTCTGAAATTGTTCAACTCAATGCTGAGTCCTGAAAGCTGTAACGTACCTAGAAGGGAAGATGAAGTGCTGTTCCTCCAACCTGTGCTGAGCTTCGCTGGAGCACTGCAGCAAGCCTGAGGCAGAGATGTTGACCAGGGAACACAGTGATTTGTTGAAGCGGCAAGCAAGTGGGAACTCAGAGTCATTTTTATGGGCTGCGAAAGCAGTCACTCAGTCTGTGTTTTGTCTCCCCTGTGTAGAAGACACCACATTGCACACAGCGAATGCAATAGACTAGATTGAGTGAAGTGCAGGTAAATCGCTGCTTCATCTGAAAGGTGTGTCTGGGGCCTTGGATAGTGAGAAGGGAGGAAATAAATGGGCAGCTGTTACACCCTCTGTGATTGCAGGGGAAGGTGCCGTGATGTTCTGGGGATGTTGGGAGTGGAGGAGGAGCAGACCAGGGTGTACATTGAGGGGACTATCCTTGTAGACCGCTGGCAAGTGTGGGGAGGGGACTATGTGTCTGGTGCTAGCATCTGCTGGATTTGGTAGAAATGGTGACTTCTGATTCTTTGGGTGCAGATATTGCTGGAGCAGAAAGTGAGCATTGATGTTGTGGTGTGGGGAAGGGGTGAGGGCCGAGGTGTGGGAGTTGGGGATAAGGGCCCTATCAGCCACGCTGGTGGGAAATCCTTGGTTGAGCAAAAAGGTGGACATTTCCAAGACTGCCCTTATTGAAATTGGCATCATCAGAACAGGTGCGATGGAGATGGAGAAACTGGGAGAATGAGACGGACAGGAAGCTGGGTATGAGGATGTACAGTCTTGGTAACTGTGGAAGTTCATTTGTTTGTAGTGGATATTGGTGGCCAGCCTATTCCCAGAAATGTTGAGGAAGGTAAGAGAGGAGTCAGAGATGGATCAGGTGAAGGTGAGAGCAGGGTGGAAATTGGAAGTGAAGTTGATAAATTTTTCTAACTCCAATTGACAGAGGGAAGCAGCACCGATGCTGACGTTGATGTGCCAGGGAAAGAGTTGTGGGTGAAGGCCAGAGTAGGATTAGAACAAGGAATGTCCCACATATCCCACAAAGACACAGGTATAACTGGGGCCCATGTGAGTACCTATGGCCGCTCCTTTGATCTGAAGGAAGTGAAAGGAGATAAAGGAGAAGTTGTTCAGAGTGAGGACGAGCTCAGCCAGGCGAAGGAGGGTGGTGGTGGATTTGGGACATTTCAGGCCTTTTTTCCAGGAAGAAATGGAGAGCTCTGAAACCATCCTGATGGGGGATGGATGTCTAAAGGGACTGAACAAAGAATAACCGGTCATGGCCATGTGTCAACTCAATGGACCTGAGGACAATTCATCCTTAGTATTTTATACAGAGATAGACATGGCAACACAACAGAGGTGTAAAACACATTCAGGTGGAGTGTTTACAGTCTGTTGATGTGAGTGGAATTAGGCAACCGTCTTTACATTTAACTGGACCCGGTAGAGTTTTTCAAGTAACAAATAAAAATAACATTAACAAGAAAGGCTGCTAAATATGTCAGGGCTGTGATTGGAAATTGCTGTAAATGAACACTGATGTGTCAGTCTAATCCTTCATTCTGACGCCACAACTTACAGCTTTTTCTGTTCGTCTTGTCATGCACAAATTCCAACAGAGTTGGCAGCATTAAACCATCACTACCCTGTTATAAATAGAAGAGCTTTCATAACTTTTGTTTTTTGTGATGTATCTGGGTTAATCTCCCAAATAAAGCAGTGTGGACTTGTGCATCGTCTGTCAGCATGACACACTCTCCTGAGAAAGTTATACCCATTTCACAGACAGGATCAGCTCGGCCTTTTATGTAGAAAGCTGATTGTAATGTCAGCAAATAATATATGCTACAGCTTCAATTTTCAAATGTCCTTCCTGGGCGCACTTGTTTTGGCTCCCTGCAACTTCTAAAAGAGATACAGCGAATCATTTCCCACATTTCCAAATGCTCAGCGCCCATTTTTAGTTCCCTCATGAGCCCTTAATGGCTCCTAATATTTCCCAACCTAGACCGTGACATAGAGTAGGCATTCTCCTCCCAGGCCTCTACCAGTGCCACTCCAGACTTTTTGTGCATTGTTTTATCAAAGCATAGCAACATGCAAAGTAATTACTGAGTGCAGTGTATTAATTCACAAAGGCACTCTGTACTGTACCACTGTGAATCAATACCAAATGCTCTGTTTAACACGGTGTATCAATACAATAGGCTCTCTTGAACACAGTGTATCAATACATACACTCTGTAACACAAGTATATCAATGCACAAAATTTGGCTTTACAGTGTCTGTAGTTTTAAGGCTATAGATGGCATTTCAGTATCAGGTGCTATCAGCGCTGCACCTACATATGTTCAGTGCAGCTCATGTTGCCCTTTGGAGATGGCACTGTAACATGGGAAGTTGATAGGTTGTAACATCAACCGGTGCACACCACCGATCAAATTCAGCCTGAAGTCTTTGACCTCTGCACCAGCTATTGTCCTCTCTTAAACATGCATTTCTGAACCTGTATTTAGCAGCCAGGAGTACCCCTCCTTCCCCCTCACACTGTGATCTCTAGGTCCCCCTCCCCCATCCCTTATCCTATTGGAATGCTACTGAAATGAATCACCTACTTTCAGATCGGTTGCTAATTGATTTTTTCTTCTGGTGTTGGAGTTTGTAAAGGCAGGGAGTTTTCCGGTGCTGTTTATAATCAGTAACATCAACAGGTGCTGATTTGATCTGATGTGATGTATTATTGTCCCATGCACCTAAATACAGTGAAAAGTTCTGTTTTGCATGCAGTACAAGCAGATCATATCATAGAAAGATCATAGCATGATGGAACAGAGCGAGGAATACAACATTATGGCTGCAAAGAAGATGCACAAAAGCAAAATCAACATCAGATTTGAAATTTGAGAAGTCCATTCAGAAGTCTATTAACAGCAGGGAAGAAGCTGTCCTTGAACCTGTTGGCATGTGCGTTTAAGCTTTTGTATTTTCTGCCTGATAGAAGAGTTTCGAAGAGATTATAACTGAGGTGGGAGGGGTCTTTGACGATGTTGGCTGCCTTTGCGAGGCATCGAGAAGTGTAGGTGGAGTCGATGGATAGAAGGTTGGCTCGTGTGATGGATTAGGCTGCGTTCACAACTCTCTTTAGTTTCTTACAGCCCTGGGCAGAGCAGTTGCTGTACCAAGGCGTGATGCTTTCAGATAGAATGTTTTCTATGATGCACCTATAAAAGTTGATGAGAGCTCTTATGGACATGCCGAATTTCCTTAGCCTCCTGAGGATGAAGAGGCGTTGTTGTGCATTCTTGACCATCACATCAACATGGGTTATCCAGGTTGGATTGTTGGTGATCGTCACTCCTAGGAAACTTGACGCTCTCGACCATTTCCACGTTGCACGCGCTTCTGAATCTAAGCTCTGGTCAAGGATTATACAGGATATAGTGGGCAGGAATGAATCCATTACTCCATGCTGAGGTTTATTCTCCACTTGAACTTTCTATCTTTTCTCATCTAAATTATAGCCACCTGTTCCTTTCTTTTTAAAAACCTTATCTATTTTGTGCTTAAATCCATCTATAGTATTTGTATCAACTGTTCCCTGTGGTGGCTTGTTTCGAATGTGTACCACAACTTGGTTGAAGGCGTTTCTTCTGAATTCCCTATTGGATTTTTTTCATGACTATTTATATTGATCGCCTTTGGTTATACTCTTCCTTACATTTCTTCTGTATCTGATCTTTCAAAATCATGATTTTAAAGTACTTTATTATGTCACTCTAACAAGAGGGAGTCTTTCTTTCAAAACAGAAGTGACCCAGAATCACCTCCTGATATGTATACCTACATATTTCTCCTATCATTCTTATCTGCATCTTCTCCCACGTCACTATGTCTTTTCAAAAACAGTGACCAGAACTGCACTATGTGTGTCCAGCCAAGGTTCCATTCAGGTTTGGCATTACTTACCTACTTTTCAATTCTATTCCTCAAGAATTTTATGGTATTGCTAACCTGTGGCACAAATGAGTGATTGATGCATTTGTACTCAGAGATGTCATTGTTCCTCTATCCCATCTAGACCTGTACCTTCCAAGTCATAACTGACGTCCCCATTCTTCCTGGCAAAATGTACTACCCCACAATTATCTATGTTGAACATACTCTGTCAATAATTTGTCCATTTTACAGTTTATTAATGGGTTCTTGTAGTTTGTTGAATTCACCTCAATATTCTCACCAATGTGGTCTCATCCATCCAAATATAGAAGTTGTGTTTTTGATTCCAAGGTTTGCATTGTGAATGTAAATTATGAACTGCAGCAATTTCAACACTGATCCTTGTAGAATATCAGACCATTTTCTCTCATAGTCATTCATGTTAGAGCTACAATCCCCATGCGAGATTAAGCAGTGGCAAGACAGAAGAGAACTGCAGAGGGATCTGAATACAGCAGTTACCCAGTTACGCTGCGTTAACTCAAAACTATTACAAATGTGGAGCTCTACCTTGACACTTCTCCCTACTTGATTGATATGCTTAATTACAAAACTGGGAGAGAAATATTTTTCTTAAGACCTTCCATCTCACTGAAGAGGCTTCAGGCCAATTAAAATCCAACAACTTGCACTGAAAACTCTGCAAACATCTTGACAACTATGAAAAATTATACCACAGCAACTGAAACAACACATAACATGCTCAAAATCAATTCGCACTATCTCCCAGTAAATTATCTGAGGAGTAAGTTAGTTGAAATTTGTCAAATAGTTTTTGAGATATATTGTTTATGAACAGATAAACAGAAAACATAACCCTTGAGACAACAGGTGTAGAGCTGGATGAACACAGCAGGCCAAGCAGCATCAGAGGAGCAGGAAAGCTGACGTTTTGGGTCTAGACCCTTTCTGAAGAAGGGTCTAGACCTGAAATGTCAGCCTTCCTGCTCCTCTGATGCTGCTTGGCCTGCTGTGTTCATCCAGCTCTACACCTTGTTGTCTCAGATTCTCCAGCATCTGCAGTTCCTACTATCCCTGTAACAAACATAACCCTTGCCCAGCTTCAGTGATGAGAGTAATAACAAGCTGTGCACAAGGAGAAAGACTGGGAGAAGAGCTGGAAGCCTTGTTAATCCAGGGCCTTTAAGATGTAATTCTCTTACCTAAACCTAAAGCAGGAGCTGATTGTGTACTGGCCTGCATATTTTTGTTAATTCAATGAGTTGGGAGCCGAAAAATTTACAAGTTCATCTCAATCAATGGGTTTCAATTAATTACACAATGTGAACCAATGTTCGCACAGTGCATCAGAACCCAAACCCACTCGCTTATTCAATGCACAAATGGAATCTGTAGAATAGTATATATACAGTGTACAAATCCATTGGTAAACACTGTGGACCATGCACCAACATGAAGCTGAGCAGTGCATCAACCCACAAATGTGCTGGTCAGCAGAGTGCATCAGTGCAGAAACTCTTTCCGTCACTCTGTTCTCTGGTGTATTGGTGCAAAGTTACACTTGAGCGCTCGCTCCGAAGCAATCTGAGTCTGTTACTACACACTTTCAGTTGTGTTAGTGGAAGCTAGAAATTACAAAGAGTGAACTGTGGCAGATCCTCTTCAAATTTAGGGAGACTGAGTTTGCATTCAAACTAAGATGGGATATTTTTTAGGCTGTATTTATTGTGAACACCACCACCCAGGTTAGCATCGATCGTGTGTGTGCAGGAACGTTGCCTTGTCGTGTGACAGCACCATTCAGCAACTGATATGAAGTGATATGAAGCTGATATGAAGTGGTCATTCCACTGTGACCGGTGTGTATTTAGTTCTCAGTAATGTGGTAGCACTCACCCTGTTAGAACAGCAAGTGTATCCAAAATAATTGATATGATGATATAGAAACATAGAAATTAGGAGCAGGAGTTAGCCTTCAAGCCTGCTCCATTGTTCAAAGTGGCTGATTATGCAAATCAGTATTCTGTTCTCACTTTCTCCCCATATCCATTGATCCTTTTAGGCCAAAAAACTATATCTAACTCCTTCTTCAAATCAAGACATCAGCAATGCAAGCACAGACGAATTCTGTTGTGGCCAGCTGATGTCACTGGCACCATCTGTACTTGCACTGTGGCCATTTTGGTGTCTGAAGTAATCACTCCACAATTTGAATGGAGGGAGATGAAGAAGAAAGAGATTTGCTGCAGTGGGCCCAGATCACTCAATTCAAAATCTCAGGTAGCAAAAGAAAACAAAAAGCCAAGTGACATTGGTGTTGTTCTCAAAAAGCCCAGAACACAAACAGGGGCAACTTATGCTTCAGTTCTACAGAACATTGGTCAGACTCCAGCTGGAGGTTTTCAGCACCACACTCGCTGGAGGATATATTGGTTTTGGAGAGGGGATACAGTGCAGCTTTACCATCACAACACTGAGTTGAATGGTTTAAGTTTGGCTTATGTCAAATTGAGATCTGAAGGGTGAGTGCTGATTGAGATGAACAGTTTAATGTTGTAAAAGAATTGTACAGATGGAGGCCACAAAGCTGTTATCTCTCGCAGGGGTTTTCTGAACAGTCCAATCTTTAAAATTTAAAATGAGATTCTTTAACAGTGAAAAGGGGAGGCGATGGCCTAGTGGTATTATCACTGGACTGTTAATCCAGAGACCCAGATAACGTTTTGGAGACCTGGGTTCAAAACCCGCCACAGCAGATGGTGGAAATTGAATTCAATAAAGTATCTGGAGTTAAGAGTCTAACGATGACCATAAAAATCCATTGCTGCTTGTTGGAAAAACCCACCTGGTTCACTAATGTCCTTTAGGGAAGGAAACTGCCATCCTTACCTGGTCTGGCCTACATGTGGCTCCAGACCCACAGCAATGTGGTTGACTCTTAGCTGCCCTCTGGGCAATTAGGGATGGGCAACAAATGCTGCCTGGCCAGCGATGCCCTCATCCCGTGAAAAGAAGAAAAAATAAATAAACATTGAAAACTGGAATTCTGTCCACCAAAGGGCAGTGATTCCTGGAACTGTGGATGGTTTCAAAGTTGAAATTGGTGGATGTAGTTAGGTGAGGGGTTTTAAGGTACAGATCAGCTATAATCCCATTACGCAGTGGAACAGGCTTGATGCTACCTTAGAAGCAAAGAACAATATGGGAGCTGCCTGAACAACATGGGCTCATTTTGTATCTGGACTGTATCTTGACAAGAGGGGTTTGGGGTGTGAGTAATGAGAATTAAAATAATACAATCCTTATCTGCAGATCCTTACGGCGGTTACAAGGTACAATCGTAAGTTACACCGGGGACCTCAGCACGAAACAAGCCAGTCAAAACAATCTAATCAATTAGTGTCTATGGTCCAACCCCTTTACAGAGAGACATAGAAGCATTGAAGATAGGAGCAAAAGAAGGCCATTCAGCCCGCTCCACCATTCCTCATGATCATGGCTGATTGTGCAACTCAATAACCTAATCCTGCTTTCTCCCACGTAACCACTGGGAAGGCGGAAGCCAGATTTAAACTTGGATCATAGCGCTCAGAAACCAGCGTGCTCACCATTACACCAAAGTAACCACTGCTAAGGTAGAAGCCAGATTTGAACTCGGATCACAGCACTCAGAAACCTTCTCCCCATAACCCTTCATCCCATTCACCCCAAGTGCTATATCTAGTCGCCTCTTGAATACAGTCAATGCTTTGGCATCAACTACTTCCTGTGGTAATGAATTCCACAGGCTCACCACTCTTTGGATGAAGAAATGTCTCCTCATCTCCGTCCTAAATCATCTACCCTGAATCCTTATACAATGACCCCTGGTTCTGGACACACCCACCATCGGGAATATCCTCCCTGCATCTACTCTGACCAGTCCTGTTAGAATTTTATAAGTCTCTATGAGATCCCCCCTCATTTATCTGAACTCCAGCGAAAACAATCCCAACCTAGTCAATCTCTCATATGTCAGTCCTGCAATCCCCGGAGTCAGCCTGGTAAACCTTCGCTGCACTCCCTCGAGAGCAAGAGCACCCTTCCTCAGAAAAGGAAACCGAAACTGCACACAATATTCTAGGTGTGGCCTGACCAAGGCCCTGTATAACTGCAACAACATATCCCTGCTTCTGTACTCAAAACCTCTCGCAATGAAGGCCAACATACCATTTGCCTTCTTTACTTCCTGCTGTACCTGCTTGCTTACCTTCAGTGACTAGTGCACAACGATGTCCACATTCTGCTGCCCACTGCCTTCTCCTAAATTACAGCCATTCAGGTCGTAATCTGCCTTCTTGTTTTTTCTTCTGAAGTAAATAACCTCACATTTATCCAAATTATACTGCATCTGCCATTGGTTTGCCCACCGACCCAACCTGTCGAGATCAAGCTGATGGATCTCTGCATCCTCGACACAGTTCACTCTCCCACCCAAGGTGGTATCATCTGAAAACTTGGAGATGTTACAATTCGTTCCCTCATCCAAATCATTAATATATATTGTGAATAGTTGGGGTCCCAACACCGATCCTTTCGCCTATCTTTAGAGTCAGAGAGGTTTACAACACAGAAAAGGGCCCTTTGGCCCATCAAGTCTGTGCCAGTCAAAAACAAGCACCTAACTATTCCAATCATTTCGCAGGACTTGGGGCCCACAGCCTTGAGTGGCTGATAATCGCAAGTGCACAGCTAAATACTTCTTAAACATTCTAACGGTTCCTGCCTCTCCTGCTTTTACAGGCAGTGAGCCTGCCCCTCAATGACTCCAGGTGATAGAGAGATACACATTCTGATTTCAATTTGGGTAAATGTCATTCTTCTGAACTCTGTTATGGATTTATTTGTGATAGTTTTATATTTACCATCTCTACTTTTGTACATCACCACAAATGGAAGCATTTTCTCCATATCCAACCTATCAAGCGATCTTATTATATTTAAAAGTTCAATTATATATAGTTATTTATTACAAAAGTGCAATGAAACACTAATGGCCAGTTAGAATGGCATCTGCAGTCCCCGGCGTCTGGTAGCAAAGGACACAATGGTGGGTTTATTTAAGCTCATACCAGACAAGAACAATTTAGATGTAAGAGAGCTAGGCTCACTGCACTAGCGCACTCCTGGGGAGCCTGTCATTCTACCCGCTATTTTTAACAATTAAAATGGCTTTAATTTATTTCTATATCTTTGTTACAGTTTAATTCTTACAAATTATCGGCACTACACTGTCAGGATCAGGAAACTGATCTCTTGAAAATTCCCCAGTTTTAATCGCTCTATGCCTTAAGCTGCCAAGGAAGTAATTTCTTCCCTCAGCCCCACCACCTCTCCTTCCTCCTTTAAGACACTTCTAAAAGCCTACCTCCATTCTCAAACCCATTCTAATTTTCTGTAGCATCTTCTCATGTGGCTTGAGTCAAATTGCATTTGATAACATTTCTGTGAACTGTCCTGGGAAATTTTTAGATAAAACCATAAAACATTGGAACAGAAACAGGCCATTCAGCCCATTGAGTCTGCTCCATCATTCAATGAGATCATGGATGATCTGATAAACCTCAACTCCACTTTCCCGCCTTTTCCCTATAACTCTTGATTCTCTTACCGATCAAATATCTCTCTATCTCAACCTTGAATATACTTAATGACTCAGCTTGGACAGCCTTCTGCAGCAAAGAATTCCACAGGTCCATTACCCCTGCTATACAAAGGATGTTGTGAAACTTGAAAGGGTTCAGACAAGTTTTACAAGGATGTTGCCAGGGTTGGAAGGCTTTTTTTCCCCTTTATTCATTAACTGGATAAGTATGTTGCTGGCTAGGCAGCATTTATTGTCCATCCCTAATTGCCCAGAGGGCAGTTAAGAGTTGACCACATTGCTGTGGGTCTGGAGTCACATGTAGGCCAGAGAAGGAAAGGATGGCAGTGTCCTTCCCTAAAGGACATTAGTGAACCAGGTGGGTTTGTCACCTGACAATCAACAATGGATTCATGGTTCTCATTAGATTCTTAATTCCAGATATTTTATTGAATTCAAATTCCACCATCTGCCGTGACGGGGTTTGAACCTGGATCCCCAGAATGTTATCCGGGTCTCTGGATTAACAGTCCAACCATAATACCAGTAGGCCATTGCCTCCCCTTTCTTAAGCTAGAGGGAGAGGCTGGATAGGCTGGGGCTATTTTCCCTGGAGCATTGGATGTTGAGGGGTAACCTTATAGAGGTTTATAAAATCATGAGGGGCATGGATAGGGTGAATAGCCAACGCCTTTTCCCCAAGGTAGAGGAGTCCAAAACTAGGGGCCATAGGTTTAAGGTGAGAGGGGAAATATTTAAATAGGACCTTAAGGGCAATTTTTTCACATTGAAGGTGGTGCATGCATGGAATGAGCTGGCAGAGTAAGTGGTGGAGGCTGGTGCAATTACATCATTTAAAAGGCATCTGGGTGGGTGTATGAATAGGAAGGGTTTAGAGGGATATGGGCCAAATGCTGGCAAATGGGACTAGATTTAATTAAGATATCTGATCAGCGTGGATGAGTTGGGCTGAAGGGTCTGTTTCCATGCTGCACCTCTCTATGACTCTACAACCTTCTGAAAGAAGAAATCCTTCATCTCTGTCTTAAATGGATGACCCCTCATTCTGAGCTTATGCAGTGTGGTCCTAGACTCTCACTGCACTAAAGGTGCTGTGTATATTGTTGTTAGTGTTTATGACTGCTGTGAATGAAGGTCAGTGTACGGTAATCGTTGCATGAGGTATTAACACTGCAACTGAGTCAGGGAACTGTAGGCTAATGATCCTGCTTCAGCAACGTGACCACAAAAACTCGAAACTGATTTAGGGAGTGAGGGAATGCTGCACTGTCAGAGGTAGCATTTGTCAGATGAGGCATTAAACAGACATCTACTCTTCTGACTGAATGCAAGAGATCCTTTGGCACTATTTTGAAGAAATGTCTTGACCAATATTTGGTAAGAGGAACAAGAGCAGGATTTATACAGTTAATGGTAAGGCCCTGGGGAGTGTGGTCGAACGGACAGACCTAGGGGTTCATGTACATAGTTCCCTGAAAGCTGCATCGCAGGTAGAGATAGGGTAGTTAAGAAGGTGTTTAGCACGCTTGCCATCCTTGCTCATACCGTTGAGTATAGCAGTTGCGATGTTATATTGCAGTTGTACAGGATCTTGATGAAGCAACCTTTGGAGTACTGTGTCCAGTTCTGGTTGTCCTGCTGTCGGAAGGATGTAATTAAATTAGAAAGGATGCAGAAAAGATTTACAAGGATGTTACCAGGACTGGAGGGTTTCAGTTATAAGGAGAGGATGGATGGGCTGGGACCTCTTTCACTGGAGCGTAGGAGGTTGAGGACTGAAGTTTATAAAATCACGAAGGGCATGATGAGGTGAACAGCAAAGGTTTTTCTTTCCCTAGGGTGGGAGAGTTCAAAACTAGAGGGCACAATTTAAAGGTGAGAAGAGAAAGATTTAAGGGTACCTGAGGGGCAACTTTTTCACACAGAGGATGGTTCATTTGTGGAATGAACTGCCAGAGGAAGTATTAGATGCAGGTACAGTTAAAACATTTAAAAGACATTTGGACAGGAACATGAATAGGAAAGGTTTAGAGGGATATAGGCCAAACTCGGGCAAATGGGGCTAATTTAGTTTGGGAAACCTGGTCAGTTGTGCGTCTTGTTTAATAACCGAAGTAAGTGATGGCCAGACAGGCTTTGCTGGGAGGGAATATAGGCAGCAAGGCCAGGGGGCTGGCTCACAGCAGCCCATCCTGTCCCAATCCAAATCCAGAACCCTAGGTCACAAAGCAAGGTCCAGCAACACATGTAGCTTTGCTCAGCATGCTTCCTGTGGGGTAATAGGATGCAGTGCTGTAGTTAGAGTGCCACTGTGTTAGGAATCCAGAATGCCAGGCTGATTTTATGGAACTGGGTTCAAATTCCAAACTAGCAGCTGGTGAAATGTGAGTTCAATAAGAATCTGTAACCACTGATAATTGTTGTTAAATGCACATTGGGTTGACTAATAGCCCTTTAGGGAAGGGAAATCCTAACCTGGTCTGGCCTACATGTAACTCCAGAGCCACAGTAATGTGCTTGACTGTTAACTACCCTCTGGACATTTAGATATAGACAATAAATGCTGGCCTAGCCAGCGACACCTATCTTCTATGAATGAATAAATGAAAAGGCCCACTGCAGTGTAAAGAGACTCTGATTTTGCACATTACTTGTTCACATAAGGCTCTGAGCTGGCAGTAGTGGAGGAACTTCATGAGTGTTCCCATCCAGACTTAATCAGGGTGGAAGCAATAAAGAGATGGGTCCTGACCAGCCTGTCCAACTCAAATGGCCTCCAAATTCCCCCAGGAGCATGGGATGTTAAATATACGATTATCTGGTCATCATAATATTGCCTTTTGTGAGATCTTACTGTGCATATAATAGCTACCGTCCTGTCAAAATAACAACAGGTAGCTGCATCCCTCTCACTCTGCTGGCTGAAAATCACTTGGGGATATTCTGTGGTTGTGAAAGACACTATGTAAATGCAAGTTCCTTCTGTCAATGTTTGGAGCCCTTACACTCTGCATCAAGGCTGACTGAGTCTCTGTAGAACTTGAGGAGAAAATCAGCAGCTTGCACATTACTGTATTCCTTGCTAATAGCAAAGTCAACAGTCAATGTGTTTGAACTCTAGCTGAAGTAATCACTGAGCAAACATGTTGTGTTCTGAGCATCCATTTAAGGCACTTCCTTTTCTAGTAAATGGAAAATGACTTCCTCCAGCCTTTTAGCTGCTGACTCCTTATCGAGATGATCTGATTCCAAATGAGTGGCTGCTTGGGTGAGGCAGTGGAGGTGTCTGTCACTCTGATCTGCCAGGCAGGCTTGAATTGCTCATGTAGATGAGGCGGGGCAAGGAGAGAGAACAAAACCACAGAGGGGAAAAAAGAACTGGAACACAAAAACAACTTTTAGCAGTAGTAAGGGCAGAAAAGAGCCCTCCGCAGTATAGCCCACCTGCATTCACAGGCACTTCCCTGTTATGTTTCTGAGGAGGTTTTCTCACTGAGAGCTGTGCAGCAGATGGGTGAAATAAGGTGAAATCACGATATAATAGTTCACGGACAGTGAAAGACTGATGGAGCTACCCTGCTGTGTCTAAATACGGGACATTCAAGGGTGGCATTGTGGCCAACTAGTTTGCATGTCTCAGAAATGAGCATTCTGAAGAAGAGTAACCTTGCACTCAAAACATTAATGCTGTTTGACCATCCATGAAACGCTGCCAGACCTGCTGAGTTTCTCCAGCACTTTCTGTTTTTGTCTCAGAGTTGGTCCAGGTGCCAGACTAAGGGCTGGTGTGGATTGAGGCCAATTTGCAGGGAGTTCAATTGATTCACAAACTGCATGATCCAGACTCGTGTTCAAATCCCATCCACTCCACATGGAGAATACCCCTTTCAAGAGGTTTCATTGCTGCTCTACAAGAGAGCAGCCCTAAGATCCTCTGGGACTGTGGCAACTTTACTTTTACACAATTGGTGAGGAATCACTGTACAATGACATGACTATGATCCAATTAATATTTTCTGGCAGTCCTGAAATGGTGCTTCACCTGCCAATTAAAACAAAGGCTTAACTTTGGGGCATTTGGTGATCTATAAGTAACAGTGCACAATCACAGTGCACAACAACAACCACAATTATATTGATTGAAGTGGCGCCTTTAAAAGAGTAAAATCATCTCAAGGCACTTCACAGGATTGTAATCAAAATGTTACATGGAAGCACATAAGGAGCTATTAGGCCAAAAGCTAGCTCAAAGCAGTAATTTTATGGAACATTGTAAAGAACGAGGTAGTGAAGCAGGTTTGCAAAAACAATCTGCTGATCAATTTGTTTTGGGCCCATCCAGATGGAAAAATGTTAATTAAAAAGTTCCATTGATTTTTTTTTTGTTTCACTTGCAGAATATAATCTCAGTAAAAATTGAACAGCTCCCTCAATCGTTCACATAAATACAAACTGTTAATAATTTATCTATTGTCCATTTAGCGTAACGTAATTTCTGCCTCAATTGAAAAAGTAAACTGCTTATTGCCATAAAACAAGTTATGGTAACAATTCTAGCCAGAGCTGTGTGACTGTTTGAGAAGGTCCGTAACAATATATCCAACCATTCAGAGACCTAATGTGGTCAGAATGGCTGCTTCTGTGTTACAGCACACTGCGCTGGACTGTGTTTGTCATTCTGCAAGTCTAGATGGAGCTTCTAATCTAATGTAATCAACTCCATTACTTGTGGATCCCCCAGGGAGCACATTGCCCTTTATCGAGCTTGGTACTCGTCGCAGATATTTCCAAATAAGTGTAAGAATCTGTTAAAATATTAACCAGAAGAGATTGTTTTCATTAAATGCTACAATTTCACCCATGTATACCACACTGGTATATCTCTCATTGCTGTTTGTTTCTAACTCATTAAATCTATTCACTTGCTTAAAACAAAACACAAATTCCCTATTCATTAGCAATTCACCAAGTGGAGAAGAGCAATGATCTGCCACTGTTTGATTGCTCTGCTATAGCTCAAGGTTGACCTCCTGAAGACTGACTACTTCCATTGCAGTGGGGTTGGTGGGAGCAGGGGTTGGGGGGGGTTGCGATGGTGGGGTAGTGGCTGGGAAGCTCTCAAAATGATAAACTGCAGGCATGAAACACGCCCCACTGCCGTTTTCATTTCATCAACTCCACCCCACATTCTTTGACCCAACTGTCAGCATGTGATATCACAGGGTATTTGACATACAATCAGCTGAGATCTAAAATACGCTTGTGTGGTGAAGACCCCAGTGAGGTGAAATATGGAGAAAACTCTCATCGTTAGAAAATAAAAGAACCTGCATCTATGTCCCAACCATCTTTCATGACCGCAGGGAGTTGTGAAGTGCTCTACAGCCATTTTTTGTAGGGGCACTGGCGTTGTAATGTAGAGAATGTAGCAGCCATGTTGCGCACAGAAAGATTCCACAAATATCAATGTGGTAATGATTCTGATATTACGTCCTCAGCATTGCCATAAGTAAGGATGTGATGATAAGAACCTGTGTTTATATAGCACCTTTCATGTAGCAAGATGTCCCAAGACACTTAGGTTGACATACAACATACATAGGCCTGTAAACTTTATGGCACACTTAACATGTTACACTGCAACTTTAGTGAAAAGTGTTTCCATTTGTTTCACAGGGCTAGGGGAGGAAGGGTATGCAGAAACATCAACAAGATGTCAGGAAACTCTGAGGGCAACTTTAAGGCCATAGCAAATCTTAAGACTGGGGAAGATTGCTAAATGGATCCCGAGCCAGGTGATGAGAGCATGAAATTAGACCCAAAGCATTTTCTTCAAGGAATGTTTATTCACTGAGAGCTAGCAAGAACTGCAGATGCTGGAGTCAGATATAACATGGTGTGGAGTTGGATGAACACAGGAGGCCAGGCAGCATCAGAGGAGCAGGAAAGTTGATGTTTTTGGTCGGAACCCTTCTTCAAAAATGGTGGGGGGGGAAGGTGAACGGAGCTCAGAAATAAATAAAGAGGTGTCCAACACAGTCTGTCATCCCCAACTCCTTGACCTGACACAACCTGTCCATCTTCTCTCCCACCCCTACTACCTCACTGACCAATCCCCACCACTGCCTACTTGCACTACCTATCTTCCCCAGCCCCACTCCTCCTCTCTCTATTTATTTCTGAGCTCCCTTTCCCCTCCCATGTGTTTATTCACTGAGTTCATTCTCGGGTTTTAGTCTCCTAGATGAACATGAGAACAGAAGAAAGAGGAGTGGGAGTAGATCACGAGGCCATTGAGTCTGCTGAGCTATTCAAAACAATCATGGCTAATCATTGGCTTCAACTACACCTTTCTATCTATTCCCCAAATCCTTTCACTCCCTAAGACACCCAACAATCTGTCCATCTCAGCCTTGAATATAGTCAACAATGGAGGATCCACAACTCTCTGGGGTAGACAATTCAAAACTCTCATAGTCCTTTGAGTGAAGCAATTCATCCCCATCTCTATTCAAATTGATTGCACCTTATTCTGCAACTGTGACCTGTGGTTTAGATTCCCTGTGGAAACAGCCTCTTGGTGTCTATCTCATCAAGTCCCTTCAGAATCCTGTTTGGTTCAATGGGATAACCTCTGAATTTTGTGAACTCCACACAATATAGGCCCAATTTACTCAGCGTCCAATCAATCAGATCCTCTACTCTGCAAGAGGCAACACATTGCTGCGGTTTGGTTCCATTGACTTGACCTTGATGATTTGGCAGATCCTGTGGGTGAGTTAGCAGGCACACATATGATGGGATGGTTGGTCACAGGTAACACTTCAGATAGATCACTGCTCATGGGTGCTTGACACTTTGAGGCCCAAAAGGGCCAATCCCTCAACCCTGGCCATGCAATTCCCAGGAAAGCCATCCGTAAAATAATGTTACTGTCTTAAATTCATGGATATAGGCCTCATTCTTGAACCTGGGCCCACCCATTGCAGAGACTCTTATGGTGATCAAGACATCTCCGCACTCCCTTGGCTTGATAGATTTCACTGGTGCACTGGGCCTCCATTCCAGCAAAAGGAGTAGCAATTCCCAATTTAAGGAACTCCCATTCTCCAACTCAGCTCCAGTGGCTGTCATGTATTGATCGGAGAGTTCACAGCACTTCTGGAAAGCCTCCAGCAAAGTTGTGGCAAGGGCAGCTCTGAGTAAATCGTAACAAGCTAACGACAATTCCAAAGTGTCAGTTGTATGGTATGTACACCTTATAATATCTGCAGCTAGGTGCTTTGATCTGCTTGTGCTGGTTAAATGCTGCAAAGTTCCTGTGGTGTTGATCTAGCAGTGCAAATCCTCGAGCCTGTCATCTGCCTGAAATTTTAGTTTGCAGGCACTGTGCCGAACAGTAACCTCTCTCATTCCTGTTTTGTAACATATGTCAGCCTGCCAACAGCTGTCTAGACTCACCAATTGGGCAAGGACAAGAGAGGCCAGCTGGAACTTGTGGTAGTGTCTCTCACCAGGCGTCAAGACTCTCGGGAGAGAAGGAGGGGAAATCTTTGAAAAAAAATCACTAAGTGTTTTGAAACAGACACAAATCTAGACAACAAGGTGTGGAGCTGGATGAACACAGCAGGCTAAGCAGCATCAGAGGAGCAGGAAGACTGACGTTTCGGGTCTAGACCCTCCTTCAGAAATGGGGGAGGGGAAGGGGAATTTGAAAAAAATAGGGAGAGAGGGGGAGGCAGATAGAAGATGGATAGAGGAAATGATAGGTGGAGAGGCGACAGACAGGTCAAAGAGGCGGGGATGGAGCCAGTAAAGGTGAGTGTAGGTGGGGAGGTAGGGAGGACATAGGTCAGTCCAGGGAGGACGGACAGGTCAAGGGGGAGGGATGAGGTTAGTAGGTAGGAGATGGGGGTGGGGCTTGAGGTGGGAGGAGGGGATAGGTGAGAGGAAGGACAGGTTAGGGAGGTGGGGACAAGCTGGGCTGGTTTTGGGATGCGGTAGGGGGAGGGGAAATTTTGAAGCTTGTGAAATCCACATTGATACCATTGGGCTGCAGGGTTCCCAAGCGGAATATGAATTGCTGTTCCTGCAACCTTCGGGTAGTATCGTTGTGGCACTGCATGGGGCCCAGGATGGACATGTCGTCTGAGGAATGGGAGGGGGAGTTGAAATGGTTCGTGACTGGGAGGTGCAGTTGTTTAGTGCGAACCAAGCATAGGTGTTCTGCAAAGCGATCCCCAAGCCTCCGCTTGGTTTTCCCGATGTAGAGGAGGCCACAACGGGAACAGTGGATGCAGTATACCACATTAGCAGATGTGAAGGTGAACATTTGCTTGATGTGGAAAGTCTTCTTAGGGCCTGGGATGGGGGTGAGGGAGGAGGTGTGGGGGCAGGTGTAGCACTTCCTGCGGTTGCAGGGAAAAGTGCCGGGTGACGTGGGGCTAGAGGGGAGTGTGGAGCGGACAAGGGAGTCACGGAGAGAGTGGTCCCTCCGGAAAGCAGATAAGGGTGGGGAGGGAAAAATGTCTTTGGTGGTGGGGTCGGATTGCAGATGGCAGAAGTTTCGGAGGATGATGCGTTGGATCCAGAGGTTGGTGGGACGGTACGTGAGGACGAGGGAGATTATGTTTTGGTTGTTATTGTGGGGAGGGGGTGTGAGGGATGAGTTGCGGGAAATGCAGGAGACACAGTCAAGGGCATTCTCGACCACTGAGGGGGGAATGTTGCGGTCCTTGAAAAACGAGGACATCTGAGATGTACGGGAGTGGAATGCCTCATCCTGGGAGCAGATGCGGTAGAGGCGAAGGAATTGGGAATAGGGGATGGCATTTTTGCAGGAAGGTGGGTGGGAGGAGTGTATTCTTGATAGCTGTGGGAGTTGGTGGGCTTGAAATTGATATCGGTTTCTAGGTGGTTGCCGGAGATGGAGACAGAGAGGTCCAGGAAGGAGAGGGAGGTATTAGAGATGGTCCAGGTGAACTTAAGGTTGGGGTGGAAGGTGTTGGTGAAGTGGATGAACTGTTCGTGCTCCTTGTGGGTGCACGAGGCGGCGTCGATACAGTCATCAATGTAACAGAGGAAGAGGTGGGGTTTAGGGCCAGTGTAGGTACAGAAGAGGGATTGTTCCACGTAAATCTAGACACTCACAAAATACCAAGAAGCCAGGTAAGGTTCCATTCAGCAGATTATTCTAACATCCAGACCTTTCAATTACGTTACTACTGCATAGCACTCACACAGGATAACTGACAGCTGGGGATAACACAGTGGGAGAAGGGCTGCGATCACATCAAATACAGTGGCAGCGAAGTTTGAATGGTTGAAATGGTCATACAAAACCACAGTACATGTTTCAGTCTGAATCACACCGTCAAACATTCTTATCCAGAAGTGAAATTGTCTATTTATTTTTGCATCTGTTGGAGTTTAGAAGAGTAAGAGGCAACGAGATTAAACAGAAGCTGAGGGGTCTTGACAGGGTGGATGCGGAGAAGTTGTTTCCTCTAGTGGGAGAATCTAGAACTAGCAGGTCACCGTTTATAATAGCAGCCTGTGATCCCAACATACAGTGACATTAATAATGCCAACTGGGGGCGGGTTGCACGTGCATGTTGTTGTCACCAAGACCCATGTCCACAAGACCCATGTTAACACTCCAGCTCAGGTCTGATCAGTTATTCTAAATGACTTGGCATACCGCTCCTGCTTTTGTATTGCAATCCCATTTCTGGTTGCTAATTCAGTGTGGGCTCTGAACTTGGAAGCCAACTCACTGAATATTGCTGCCTAACAAATTGCTGATTGACTGGGTACGGGATTGGACTGGTCATGGAATAGTTCAATTTGTACAATGGGCCAGAGCTATCAATTTGTGGATTAGGTAGCATCAGAAACTCCAGATTGGAATTGAAAGAGCCCATTCACTTCAAAAAGGTTCTGTGACTGGCTAACTCTAATCTCGCATTTCAATGAAACATTCTAATCCTGCTACGTATGCTTGTTGCTCCATCTAGTAGTCTCACATAATCTCAAATGCAGCCTTTAAAATAAGGGACAAAAGCAGAAGTTCCTGGAAAAGCTCAGCAGGTCTGAAAGGCATGTTCTGAGGAAGGGTCAGCAGACCTGAAACATTAACTTTGATTTTTCTTCACAGTTGCTGCCAGATCTGATGAGCTTTTCCAGCAACTTCTGTTTTTGTTCCTGATTTACAGCATCTAAGGTTCTTTCAATTTTTATTTAGTACTTAAAAATAAGGGGTCGCCCACTTGAAATGGATGAGGTTAAAAAAATTCGCTCGGAGGGCTGTAAGTTTTTGAAACCCTCTTCCTGAAAATGCAGTGGAAATTTTGAATTTTGTTGAAACAGTGATGGTTAGATTCTTGGTAAGTGGGAGGGTCTAAGGTCATCATTGATAAGTTGGAATATGGATTTGAGGATGCAATAAGATTAGCAGGGATCTTATTAAATAGTGAAGTGGGCTTGAGGGGCTTACCACTGGCTCCGAAATGCTATTTTTGTATAGTCCTTACTTTTTGGAAGGAGTGAGTTTAGCTCAGCTGGTTTGCAATGCAGGGTATTACTAACATTATGGGTTCAATTCCTGCCCTGGCTAACATTACTACAAAGGATTCTGTTTTTCCCCTTATCTGAGTTGTGGTGATCCTCAGGTTAAACCACCACCTGCAGTCTCTCTGTAATGAGAGAACAGCCCTTTGGTGACTTTACCTTAGCTTTCACTGTTTGGTTGAAAATTCTTTTTATCGCCATGAATGCCATGTGTGCTAAGGAAAAAAAACATTTATGTAGCGGTTTTCAGGACATCTCACCAGCAATTCAACGGGGTGCGGTCACTGTTCCGATTTGGTAACTGTGGTGACCAATTTGCCAGCAACAAGGTCCAACAAAAGACAGAGAGATAAATAATGAGGCCACCTGTATTGGTGATGTTTTTGGAGAGATAAGTGTGAGAAGCATTTGGTAAAAACGCCTCTGCTCTTTTCAAAGATTATCTGAAGATACTTCACACACATTTCAGCTGCAGAGCACCAAGGTGTTAGCCTTGACCAGGCCTTCAGAACCTAGAACTCTCCAATTCAGATGTCTAGATTTTCACTACTGACCAAGGTGTGTTTCTCAAAATGTCCTGTTTTCCTGCAGTCGCCTCAGTAGGACGTACCTTGGATGGCACAGTTTTCACTCTACTCCATAGCGTACAAGATGGAATTGCCCCTGGAAAATTGGAAATGGCCTCAGCAGTGGCTGAGTGCTGAAGTGGGTTGGTTAAGAAGCCCCAGTTTGGGTCTCTGGAACTACCCCCAGTTGTTTGACTACCGGTTAAACCCTCTAATCCTCACCCTTACACTCCACAACATTTTCCCCATCCATTCCTCATGCCACCTCCTTGCTCCCATACTAACTCGATCCCAATCATACTCCCCACCTCCCATACTAACTCGATACCAATCATACTCCCCACCTCCGATACTAACTCGATACCAGTCATACTCCCCACCTCCCATACTAACTCGATACCAGTCATACTCCCTACCTCCCGTACTAACTCGATACCAATCATACTCCCCACCTCCCACACTAACTCTG
>JAHRHZ010000267.1:56656597-56707293 GCA_024137785.1 Ginglymostoma cirratum | reverse complement strand
CCCACCTCCCACACTAACTCGATCCCAATCATACTCCCCACCTCCCATACTAACTCGATCCCAATCATACTCCACACCTCCCATACTAACTTGATCCCAATCATACTCCACACCTCCCATACTAACTCGATACCAATTGTACTTCCTTCCTCCGTGTGGCCCTTAAAGTCTCCATGCCAACTCATGCACTGATTCTTCAATTGCCCATCATGTCCCCCATGTCAACTCATGGTCCTTATACACTCAATAACCCAGTATACATTATTTACAAAACCAACGCAACCAGTAGTAACAAAGACATGTACGGAAAACATGCTCCAAAAACAAACCTATTCATTAATCCTGGGAAGAAAACCACTGGTGTCCCTGTAACCGTATAACTGCATCAATCTAATAGATCACTAAAGTATCAATAACTGAAGCTTTAAGCAGGTCACACTAGAGTATTGTTGAAAAAAGACAGACTTTTTTCAAAGCTTTTTGTCTTGCACTTTCTGGGCAGAAAGAACATATACACACATTGTCCATGTCTCAACTTAACAAAATAGGTAACACATCTATTCTCAGATTCATTTCTCGGTGCAATGCCTTAACCAATCAGATTCAACCAGCTTGGTTTATATTTAAACAAAGCTTGGCAGATAACTGTTAGTCATTATTTAATTGGTCAGTCATTAGTTTATGCTTCTACCAATGAAAGTTCACTTGTTAACCAGTCACAACTCTCTTCTTGAATAATATAAAATGTTATTCTCCTTCATTCATATTCATGTGAACGTCCTGCTGAGTGGAAGATGAAAATCTTCTAGAAAAATACATTTTTTTCAGCATTATTCTAGTACGTAATACCAAAAGACTTCACATCTTGTACAAGTAAGCATTGAGACATTGACAAAAGAGATCACATTGAAAAATGCTATGACAATCAATTAAAGATGTCAATTATACAAAGTCAACGATTTCTTCAGCTCTGTAAACACAAAGTTAATCTTTCCATGGGTCTGCGTTCTCAACCAAGTCTCACTACCCACACTTGTGAAAATTGGAAACGTCAGAAATAGGAGCAATTGTTCACCTGGTCATTTTTAAATGGGTCCAGGGATTTTCTTATCCCAAGAAAATTTGAAACAGAGTTTTGATCAGACCCACTGAGCAAAAGTTGCCTCTAGGCTGTTTGCACACTCACCTATGAGTCAGAAAATTGGGGCTTCAAGTCTCACAAAAGGATTTGAGCACATATATATAGAATGTTACTCCAGTGTAGTGCTGAGAGGGGGCTGTCCTCTTAGAGGTGCTATCTCATAGAAAAGATGCTTAT
The DNA here is from genome assembly GCA_024137785.1 of Ginglymostoma cirratum. Classification (NCBI taxonomy): domain Eukaryota; kingdom Metazoa; phylum Chordata; class Chondrichthyes; order Orectolobiformes; family Ginglymostomatidae; genus Ginglymostoma; species Ginglymostoma cirratum. The sequence goes on along the minus strand of JAHRHZ010000267.1, from coordinate 56,705,975 downwards.
CTGAAGGATCTGAAGTCCTGCCTGTCCACTCAGCAGAATGTGAAAAAGCCTATAATGCTATTTCAAAGAAGGTGAGGGAGTTATCCCTTTGTGTTCTGGCCAACACTTATCTTTCAATAAACATTACTGAGAACCAGATTATTTGGTTATATATCACAGTGCTGGATGTGGAAGCTTGCTGAGCATAAATTGGCTGTTGCTACTTAATTGTCTATAAAGCATGACACAGTGCCCACTGGTGTGTTTAAGGTGCTATGTAAATGTAATACACCTTTTTTTAAATCCCGAACACTTCCAAGCAGGCTGAGTAAAAGGGTCAATTATAAGCTGACTGTCCAACTGAAGGCCCAGGGCCTTTGAACTTCTGTACCTTGAAAACTTGCTGCGGGATATCTGTGCACCCAAAAAACTAGGGCAACTGGCTGCTGGTCAGCTCTGACAAGAGAGAAAGGGAGCTGAAAACAGCACTGACGTGAGATTTACTCCACGGATAAGTCAGTACTCTGCAGTTCGAATTGGCCTACAGTGGAACATTTTACATTTAACTGCCTTCACTTCAGTCGCCACCCTGTTTGGACCCGCTGACTGCCCTGCTCGGACCACAGGTAGATATATAACCACGGCTCCATTAATGAAAACTGCCTAAAGCCCTGGCCTGTATGAGGCAGACACTGCATTCTGCTGTTTAAGGAAGGCTCAGGATTTGAGTGTGTAGGTAAATGTGTTCGGTTATAACCAGTTCTCTTACCAGGTCTTCACTGGGTGACATTAAAGTCATAGCCAAATCCTTAATGCCCTTTGCATCAAGTGATTGGAAGTTGTGTTTTTTGTAAAGATTGCCTTTGGGAAATGTGGGGGTGAGTGATAGGGTTTGGCCAGCTTCCTAGAGATGATAATGACCTGAAATAACTCCACGGAGGCTGGTATCATCACCAAATAAACTCTTTTTGACACGTGCACAGTACATGGAATCTATGTGATCAGTTAGTTCAGAGCCAGTCCCTAGGGTGAGGAGAATCCCTGAGACTCCTGTTTGTACCTGTTAGCCAGGATTCCCTGATTGGCCCAGGTTAACAGCCCCAATCAGGGATCTCATACTCAATAAGATCCACCTGGCCAACCTTGTTCCAAACTCTACATGACCCAATGTGGTCTCCCCTGCTGTTGTTCACAGCAGCATCCCGGAGATCTAACTTTAGTTCCTGGATGTCTGAAAACCCAACATCTAAAAAAAAAACCCAAGACCGAACTGGAATGGATATGATTATGGCACTGCTAAATAAATACACCTTGACCTCATCTCCATCATTTTAATCGAGGCATTGGCCCATTTTGGGTTAACAAAAGTAATAAAGAATAAAATTTAATCCAAGTACGTTGAGTGATCATCTGATAAGATTGCCCAAGGTATTTTCAGACTTGGGTGTCCACATATCAAAGCCAACAAGAAGATTGTTTTTCACTGAAATCTGAAACACTCTTTATCAATCGCAATATATCGGTACAGTTTACATAAGGATTATCAAATATGAGCAATTGGCGGAATGAGAATCAGATAGGTTCTTGAAAGGACCTAAAGGGTGGCGCGGTGGCTCAGTGGTTAGCACTGCTGCCTCACAGCGCCAGGGACCCAGGTTTAATTCCATCCTCAGGTGACGTTCTGTGTGGAGTTTGCACGTTCTCCCCGTGTCTGCGTGGGTTTCTTCTGGGTGCTCCAGTTTCTTCCCACAGACCAAAGATGTGCAGGTTAGGGTGGATTGGCCGTGCTAAATTACCCGTAGATTGCAGGTTTGGTGGATTAGCCATTTGAAATTCAGGAGTACAGGGACAGGGTGGGTCTGGATAGAATGCTCATCTGACTATCAGTGTGGACTTGATGGGCTGAATGGCCTGCTCCCACACTGAGGTAAATGGTCCATTTAGACAGATTAGAGTCCTAACAGTTGGTGCCCTTTTATGGCACAGTGATAGGTAATGTCCTTACCCCTGGATTGGGAGGCCTGGCATCAAGTCCCACCTGCTCTAGAGGTGTGTAATAACATCTCTGAATGGGTTGATTTGAAAAATAGGTTAAAATAAAACAAAATTAACATCTTGGCAGTAAAGACAATAATCTAGCCCATCATGGTGAATGTTGAACTTCTTTATGAAGTTGGGGATTTGAGAGTGCCTTTGTAAGTGACTTGGTTCAAATTTTGTGTGGGTGAGATCTCAAGCTGGGGAGAGAAACCAGGATGTCACTGGAGGTAGCACTGTCAGTACATCCGACTGTGGTAATTGAGAGGCCACAGGAAATGATGAGTCAAAGGGTAGGCGATGAATATGTTTTGGAAGAGTAACATTTCGAGAGGACAGAGAGGTGGTGCTGTCGAATGGTAGATAACGAGTTGCGCAGAGATGAAGATTAATACCATGTGAGCAGTGAACAGGAAACTCCTTAATTTAGCATGATGTGCATTGTCAATATACTTCTAATAGCAAATAGTGGATCTCTCTTACAGCTCCAGTCACTACCACACTTGTTGCAGTTGAAGGAAATAGACTGGTTGGATGGGAAGCTTAAATGGCTCAAAATCCTGCTCGATACTTAATTGCATTTCAGATAATTGCCTCACTCGGCTAATTGCATGCTGGATAATCACGTATTTGCATAATGTCTCAAAGTCATCATTTTTCTGTCATTATTGCCCATATAATTGTGACCCACTTAAAAGGGTACATGCAATTGCATTACTGACTCAACTGAAGAGATGTCATTCACCCGAAATAAAAACAGAACAGACTGGAAAGATGGTAGGTTCACAGCTTGGATGTGAAATGTTTTCATTGGAGTTTCATTGGATACTGATAGAATGGCTTGGCTCATTCCATGCTTAAATGTCAGTTTGACCTGGTAATGAAAACGTTACCCCATGAATTCAAGCTGCCCTCATGGACATTAGCACATAAAGCATGGAATTCTTTCAGGGATCCTTCTGATTTGCTGATGAAATTTTGGTGCAATCTCTGAAACGAGTCCCTGTGCAGGTCCAGGAGGACAGTGCAGCTTGAGAGAGTGCTGCAGGGCTAGGGGAGCTGTCAAAATGACGGACTGAGGCTCCGCCCGTGTGGATAGCACAGATCCCAGGGAGCGACTGAAAGAAAAGCAGAGTTCACTCCCCCTCCTCCACTGCCCAAATTCAATCACCCATTAACATGAAAAACAGTTTAACCAGCTGGCTGACTGTGGGATCTTGCTGACCACAAGTCAGTTTCCGTAGTTGTCTGTACAACCGCAGTAACTGAACTTTAAAAGTAGTTAACTGATTAATTAATTGATTATGTATCACATTGGGATTTTCTGATAATGTCAAAGTGCTGCAAGTTCTTTCTTCTTTCAGGTTTCATTTCTGAATCCTAATATTCCACAGGTTCTACAACTTCGCATTCAAATAGGAAGTGCCCACTTATAATTTCTATTGTGATGCAAAGAAGAACGAAATCAGATCACAGCAAACTCCTCATGGGATACACTAAGATTGCAAATGTATTAATGTTAGAGCAGACTGGTGAGTCTTTAAAGAAAGAAAGACTTGCATGTATATAGCAAATTTCATAAGCGCTGGGGACCACAAACCATTTTGCAACTAATAAATTACTTCTGTTGTAGTGTTCCAATGTAGGGAGCTAGGACAAATTTAAACAACGTTTTAAAAAATTCTTTTATGGGATGTGGGCATCAGGCACGATGGGCTGAATAGCCTCCTTGCACCATAGCAATTCTGCGATTCTGTCTCTGCATTTGTTACCCATCCTGACTTGCCCTTGAATGAGTGGCTCACTAGGGCCATTGTGCATACTGAGACCTGGGTAAGGATGGCAGGTTTCATTCCCCAAAGGGCATGAGTGTGATAGGCTTTCACACTAACTGACAGTGGTTGTTGTAGCCACCATCACCAAGAATAGCTTCATAATTCAGAATTATTAATTGCATTCAAATGCCGTTAGCTGTTGTGGTGAGAGTTGAACCTATTCCCCAGAGCCATTTTGCTTGTCCAGTGACATTACCATCATGCCACCATCTTCAGATTTACATAGGGAGATCACATTAAGAGTTTAAGAACATGAGAGGTAGGAGTTGGAGAAGGTTATCTGGCCCCTTGAACCTGCTTTGCCATTTGGCAAGATCACAGCTGCCCTGCCTCAACACCACCATCCCCTGTTTTGTCCCATATCATTTCGGGCCCTTAACAAACCATAGAATCCCTACAGTGTGGACAGGCCACTTGGCCCAACAAGTCCACACCACCCCTCCAAAGAGCATCCCAACCAGACCCATTCCCTACCCCTGCATTTCCCACGTCTAACCCGACTAACCTAAACATCCCTGGTCACTATGGGCAATTTAGTATAGTCAATCCACCTAGCCTGCACATCTCTGGACTGTGGGAGGAAACCGGAGCACCCAGAGGAAACCCCCGCAGACACGTGGAGAATGTGCAAACACACAGACAGTCACCCAAGGCTGAAATCGAACCCAGGTGCTGTGAGGCAGCAGTGCTAACCACTGAGCCACCGTGCCACCCTTGGTATCCATAAATCTATCTCTACTTTGTCCTCCACCTTGAATATACTCAATGACATGTGGATGGTCCTGCAGCGGAGAATTCCAAAGAATCATAACCCTTTGAGTGAAGAAACATATTCTCCTCTCAGTCCAAAACTGCTACTCCCTTATCCTGAGCCTGAGACCCTGTGTCCTAGATTCCCCTGCCAGGGGAAATAATTCCAACCGAACCCCTTAAGAATTTTATATGTTTCAATGAGATCACCTCTCAAAGCTTCTACACTCCAGGGAACAATAAACCTAGTCTACATAATCTCGAGTCCTAGGACAAACCCTCCCTCCAACAGCAGGAAACAACCTAGTGATCCTCTGTTACACTTCCTGTAGAGTGGAACAATCTGAAGTAAAGAAATCAAGTCTGCACATGCTACTGTAGGTATGGCTACGCCAGTGCCCTGTATAAATGTAGGACTTCCTGAGTCTTATACTCCAATTCTTTTTCTAACAAAAAGCTAGCATATCATTTGGCTTCCTATTGCTTTCTGTAACACAGCAGCCAGATAATCTGTTTTTTTTAGGTAATGTTGGTTGACTGATAACAATTGGCTAAGATGCCAAGATAAACTCTTCAAATGATGCAATGGGATCTTCTTCATGCCCTTGGAAGAGTCTCAGTTTATCAACGTCTTTTCAATTTCTTCAACTTCTTCTGAAAGATAGGCATTTTTGACAGTGCAGCATGCCGACAGTCCTGTACTGTGGAAGGGTTAGCTTTGCTAACATGCTCACACCTCCGGAGGGAAACTTAAAACCCACAGACCTCTGACTCAGAAGTGAAAGTGTTACCCACTGAACTACAGCTGACATGGTTGAATGTGGATGAAATGTTCAGGCAGTGTATATGCTTCAAGAACAAAATAAACCCCTGATTCCATTGTGCTTTAAAACATTTAAGACCAGTACAAGTGTCACAGACAAGAAGCAATAATCCCATTTTTAGTTAGCTTAAATAGATCCCTCGACTGCCTTGCTGAAATCAATGAAGGGGATATATAGTGATCTTCTTTGTTCAGGCTATTCCTCCTGCTGCTGCTGAACTGAGAAAATCATATCAATTGTAGATCTTCCAGTTCTTCACTGGGTTTCATTTCATTTTGCACATCTTTGTTTCCAACATGTTACACAGAGGCTCCATCCTCTCCTCCCCAATTTGTCACTCAATAAAAGGCTTTTAGTGACTTTGACAAAATACTGACATAATGCATGCTATTGACAATCACACATGGATAATGGCAACACCCCTAACGCCTCTAGCAGCAGCTCTGGGGAGTGGGTAGGATGGATGTGGAGGTCCAGTTGGAGTTGTCATTAGTGGCTAGATCTGTTCAGAAATACAGGATATACATGACCAACTATACATGATCTACTGACTGTGATTAACAGTTGCAGAGGTGGTTGGAACATTACCTTGGGTTGTGTTCTAGGGAGAGTACTGTCATTGAGGAAGCTCCAGACATGATAGAAAGCCTCAGAGATAGTAAGAACTGCCGATGCTGGAGTCTGTGATAACACAGTGTGGAGCTGGAGGAACACAACAGGCCAGGCAACATCAGATGAGCAGGAAAGTTGACATTTCGGGTCAGGATATATGAGTTCTGAGAAAGGGTGACCGGACCCGAAAAGTTAACTCTGATTTTTTTTCTTCACAGCTGCTGCCAGACCTGCTGAGCTTTTCCAAGCTTCGCAAAGTTATTGACTCAAAATCGTGGAATGCCTCCCTAAGGGCATTGTGGGTCTACCTGTAGCACATGGACTGCAGTGGTTCAAGAAGACCCCTCAGCACCACTTTCTCAAGGGCAACGAGGATGGCAATAAATTCTGACTCAGCCAGTAACACTTGCATCTCGCAATCGAATAAAAAAACATTTCTTTGCACTGGGCAAATCTCCATCTGCTGGTGTTATACCATCTAAATGCATCAAAAATAGGAAATCAGCTCTCCTATAGCTTCTGCACAAACTCCCCTGTCTGTGCTGGAGACAAGTTAATGGTTAATGTAATACAAGGACTGTGACCCTGCATGAGGCTAACTTCAACAATAACCATTGAGGTGTCTCCCAGCTGAGCATTGTGATAAAAATATTTGTCTGTGTTGTTCTTGTAAGACTGCAGATCCAGGCTGAAAGCATCTTCCATGAAACTCAGTGAAGAACTGGAAGATCTACAATTGATGTGATTTTTCTCAGTTCAGCATCAGTAAGAGGAATTGCCTGAACAAAGAAAATCACTATATATCCCCTTCATCAATCTCACCGATGCAGTCAAGGTATTTATTTAAGCTAAATAAAAATCAAAAGAACTGAGGATGCTGTAAATCAGGAACAGATTCAGATTTTGCTGGAAAAGCTCAGCAGGTCTGGCAGCATCTATGAAGAGAAAATCAGAGTTAATGTTTTGGGTCCGATGATCCTTCCTCAGAACTGATGGTAGCTGGGAAAATGTCAGTTTATATGCAGAAAATAAGGAGGGGGTAGGGAGTAAATGATAGAATAGAGTCTCAAGAGAAAGAAGAACATTTGGAAAGACAAAGGAGTTAGTAATGATCAGGCTGGAAGGGTGAGTAGTTGTTAATGGAGACTGTTAGTCACTAACAATAGGGGGTGTGTAATGGCAGGCTATGTGATAACAAGGCCTGGTGTGTGGGGTAGGAGCCTAGGATATGGGAGAGTTCAGGCCCTAAAATTATTGAACTCGATATTGGATCCAGAGGGCTGCAGGGTCCCCAAACGGAAAATGAGGTGTTGTTCTGCAGTACCTATTATCTCTGTTGTTCTTCCAGTTTTGTTGGGCTTTGCTGGGACACTGCAGCAAGCCAGAGACAGAGATGTTGGCCAGGGAACTGGGTAGTGTGTTAAAGTGGCAGGCAACAGGTAGATCAAGGTCTTTTTTGCGAACCGAACATTAAAGTTCTGTGAAGCAGATACCCAGCCTGCACTTCGTGTCCCCAGTGTAGAAGAGACCACATTGTGAGCAACGAATGCAGTAGAGTAGATTGTGGGAAGTTCAGGTGAAGTAACCTGGAAGTTATGTTTGGGACCTTGGAGCAACGCTTCACCTGCACTTTGGGCTCTATATTATTGTTTACTCCCTACCCCATTCCCCCTCCCTATCTTCTGCATATAAACCAACATTTTCCCAGCTACCATCAGTTCTGAGGAAAGGTCACCGGACCCGAAACATTAACTCTGATTTTCTCTGCACCGATGCTGCCAGATCTACTGATCTTTTCCAGCAACTTCTGTTTCTGATCTATTTAAGCTGTGGGGTGAATTGACTGCTGCTGAAGCTGCTCAATGCAATCTCCTCTTTCCATGATGACATGATGAGTAAGATCACCCCTTTGAGATCAGCACTGATACTCTGTGGTATATTCTCTTCTTAGCTGCTCTCATAAACCTTCTGTTCACCTACACGAGGTATCTACTTACATACCAGAGGAGGACCCAGATAAAACAGAGGTCAAGCATTGTGCACATTCTCAACTGAGTATCTTGCAGCCTGGTTATCAATCAAACAGCCTTTTTGTCCCATCTCTCTACTCACTTTGCAACCAGTAAAGATTCTCAGACAATAAACCAAATCACACACAATTGTTTTTTATTCTTTCTATGACTAGATTTGTGGGAGCTGTGGAATTGGTGTTTAATCTTTAATTCCTGCAGGTTCTAAGATAATTCTGGAGCATTGATGTTACCTAGTTACCTGGTGCACAACGGCTGTGGCCAGTGCTTCATCACCATCCTGTCCCTCCTCTTCTGTGAACATGAGCATTTCAAACAAATTCAAGTCTAAAATGGGGATAAGAGCCTTGTCTTCACTAATCTTCTTTCATTGCCATCACTGCCACCTGTAGTCATTCACACACTTTAACAGGAAACTCCTACACAGGGGCTAGTTACAAATCATTAGAGAAAGCTTCGGGGAACTAGCCCTCAAGCTTGTGTTCTTAAAGATCCATCCTTCTGATTCTCTTATCAATTGTTACTGTCTTGGAGTTAGGTACAACACTCCAATGGTTATAGGGTCCTCAGTGTCCTCAACTGTCTTTATACTTCAGTATAAAACAGTTATGATATATTCTGGTTTTGAAAATGAAACTCTGCAGAGGCAGTGAATACATTTCGTTGCTCAGTGAATTCTCTCACACTGCAATAATTGTTTTTCCCTGGATGAAATGTAAATGGACTTTGTACCTTAGTCCTGATGTGACAGATTTTGCAAACAACATTGACTTACATGTAAGGAAAATGCCTCTGAATGTAGTGTTGGTAGGAGTGGCTCAATGGGTAACACCTTCATCTCTGAGAATGAAGATGTGTCTTCAAGCTGCACTCCAGAAATCAGCACAGAATCCATGCTGACACTGCTGGAGTGCTGCACTGTCAGAAGGTACTGAGTGGCAGATACAGACATCAAACTGAAGGCTTTTCCTGCTCCTATGATGCTGCTTGGCCTGCTGTGTTCATCCAGCTCCACACCTTGTTATCTTGGATTCTCCAGCATCTGCAGTTCCTATTATCTCTGATACACTTTTCCTTTCCTGCCGGGTGAGCATATTGCTATTTGCAGGATGTAGTTGTTTTCAACTTGTTCTCACACGACAGCAGAGACTTTGAAAAATGGCACTTTGTACCCATAAACATGCTGAGCCCTGAGCTATATAAATCAGCAAGTTCTTTTATTTTGTTTTTCTCATTGGAGGTTAACTTTCCTCATGGTATTCGAACACCTGTGTGTAGAAATGTGGCCTCATACCAGCTATGTGATAAAAGGAGAGGACTCGTTCCCTGTCATGTTCATGCCAAGGCATAGTTCTGTAAAGTTAGCTGCCAAATTAAGTGAGACTTCTTTGTACACTGACCGGCCCGTGAGCATACAGGGGTTTAATTTCCTCCATGCTCTATTTATAGGGCACTGGATAATGTGTTTACATTGAATTCCTGTCTTATTTTAACTCAATCATTAACCTGAAAGGGTTAGTTACTGCATTCAAATAGTGCAGACAGGACTCTAACACAGATGAATTAACCAGGGCACCAAAAATAGCAGACGGAGCAAACATATCAGCTCTTACGTTTATTTATTCTTGCTGTCTGGTCATGTAAATGTATATGTAGATCAGGAGCATGGTGTTATAATACAGCAACTAATCCCACAATAACATTAACCATCTCTAAACCAGTGTCACTATACTGTCTAACTCACCACTTAATTTTGTTATAATGTGCAGTACACAGAATACTTCGCATTTCAAGACTGGAATTTTGCAAACACCAGCACCAGGCCAACATCCACTCTCACATGAACAAGATATTATAAAGTAATTCTAGGTAATAGTCACGTAAACTTCAGGGCCCAAATCATTGCCAGTAGTTCTTTTTTGTGTAATTTGTAGTTCCGAGGAAAAGACCTTAGTCTAAATTATACAGTGGAAAAGAGGGCAGATGCTGGCCAGAAGCAAATAGACAGTAACATTGAGTGGAAATTATTAACTGGTTTTGGAAATAGTTCAGAACCTGTGTGGATTAAATTGAAATCAAGGTCCATTGTAATAATTCAGCCTCAGAGCAACCCCAACTGAACTTCACCAAGTTCTCATTTAGTCAATTGCAAGACAGATGACCTGGTGGTGGTGGGTGGGGACAGGGTTGCAAACAAATTAGAACAGGTAAGGAATAACAGCAAAATTTTACAGCTGCTGGAAATCTGAAATAAAAACAGAAAAAGTTAGATGCTTTGTCATTATTGTTGATAGAGGAGAGTAGAAGCAAGTGGAACAGAAAGTGAGAGTACTCAGAGCAAAAGACAAGGGGAGTGTTAATGGAGGTCAAGAAGGGATAGAGATGTTAAATAGGCATAAATGATAGATAAGAAAAGACAAAAACATGTCTGCTTTGCTGAGAACAAAGCCAATAACACACAGCCCACAGGCAGCCTGCAACAAAATGGAGAATAGAGGGCATGTTCTGAAGTTGTTAAATTCAATTGGGCAGCACGATTGCTCAGTGGTTAGTTCTGCTGCTTCACAGTGCCAGGGACCTGGGTTCAGCCCCACCCTGGGGAGACTGTCTGTGTGGAGTTTGTACATTCTCCCCGTGTCTAATTGGGTTTCCTCTGGCTGCTGTAGTTTTCTCCCACAGTCCAAAGTTGAGCAGGTTAAGTGCATTAGCCATGGAAACTGCAGGGTTACAGGGATAGGGTAGAGGATGGATCAGTGTGGGATGCTCTTTGGAGGGTTCGTATAGACTTGATGGGCCTAATGGCCTGCTTCAACACTGCAGGGATTCTATGAATGTTGAGTCCCACAGGCTGTTAAGTGCCTAAATAGAAAATGAGGTGCTGTTCCTTCAGCTTGTGTTGAGCTTCATTGCATCACTGCAGTAGGTCCAGGATGGAAATACTAGCAGGGGGGAAAGTGGTTTATTGTAATGGTGAGCAACTGGCTGGTTGGTGGCATTTTTATGAACAGAGAAAAGCTGCTGCACAAAGTAGTCACCCACTCTGTGTTTGGACTCACCAGTGTTTAAGGACACACATTGTGAGCAGTGAATACAGCAGCCTACAGTGAACAAAAAGTATAAGTAAAATGTTGCTTCACCTGGATGATGTGTTTGGAGCCCTGGATAGTGAGGAGGGAGAAGGTAAAACTGCAAGTGTTACACCTTCTGCGATCATATGGGAAGGTGCCATGGGAAAGTGGTGGAGGAGTGAATGAAGGTATCACAAAGGGAATGGTCCTTGTGGAATGCCGACAGTGCAAGGAGGGAGGATGTGTCTGGTGTTGGTATCCTGCTGGAGACGGTGGAAATCCTTTGAATCTGAAGATTGGTGGGGTGGAGAGTGAGGACAATGGGAACCTTAGCTAAGGAGGACATGTTGGAGGCATTCCAGTGGAACATGGCAGCATTGGATGTGATGGAGACCCTAATTCTTATCCATTTCACATCTATCATTCACACCTATTTAACATCTCTATCACTCTTTTACCACTATGAACATTCCCTTTGTCTTTTGCTCTGGGCACCCTCACCAATTGTTCCACCTGCTTCTCCTTCCCCTCTGTTAGCAACTCAAAAAAATTACTTTCCAACAAGCCCTCTCAGTTCTAAAGAAGAATCATACCAGACCTGAAATGTTAACTCTGTTTCTCTCTCCACAGGTACTGTCAGAACTGATGAGTTTCTCTAGCATCTTCTGTTCTGAGGATAGATAGGAACTTTTGTTTGGGACTCATGACAAGTGACCTGGAACTAATATGAGGCCTTGAGATTGTGTCAGTGCATACACAAACATTCAAATCCATCGATCAGAGATAGACTGTCCTTTGTTATGTAAGTGTACTCAGATAAATCCTTTGCTTCTATTGGCCTTGATAGTAGGCAACATAAAGCAGTGAACACTGATGCACAATGGAGAGGGTTACTGGAAATCAAGGAAACTATTTTGTTGCAGATAGAATTATGGTTGTACAATAGTATAATACTGAAATTCTGAAAGAAAATAGAAAATGCTTAAAATATGGAGCCGGTCAGGCAGTGTTTGCAGAGAGAAAACATAGTTAATATTTCAGATCAATGACCCTTCATCAGATCTAGTTCTGAATGAGCAGAAAGCTGAAATTCATGTGCCTTTAACCCTCCACTCAACATTATATACCCAGATAGCTTGGGAAATTAATCCACTAATTATTCTTTGGCAACTTTATTAATAATAACAAAATGATGTTTTAACAATCATGTGCAGTGCAATCAGTGTGGCTTAATTAGCTTATCTTCAAATTCTTGAGCTTGAAGCTAGTAATATTGAGGGCTGACATTTGCAAACTGACTGCAGCATGGTATTGTCCTCCATTGGTTGATGGTGTCAGGTTATATTAGTGTTCAAGGTTAATTGAAAATTTCAGGACTTTAGCAGCAGTGTTCAAGAAACAGCTCAAAATTATTTTTTTTAAATATTGTAATTACGGGCTCTAATTGGTTGTTAATGACTCCTGAGTGGCAGGAATTTGTATGTGTGTGTCTTTTTGCAAATGGTTCATGTCACAAAGTTTGAATAGCTTATTTCAGTTGCTTCAAAGAGCAGAGGGCGGTTTTCTTGATTTCATTAACAATATTATTCCTTTGATGTGAAGAGTCTGTGAGATTGTATAGGCCCACAGAGAAATGGAAAACATCCCAATATCCCTGGGAAGTCAGCTATTTTATTCTCAACTGTTAATTGTAAATGCATAAGAAGTGCCATTAGAATATAGAGAGTCCCTGATTTACAAATATCTGACTTATGAATGCTCATACTTACGAATGGGATCCCGTACCAAGATATATTAATATTAATTTTAATAATCAGACATGCAAACGTTTCCTCTTACTTACAAATGGCTATTTTATATTGTCTTGCATTGTGTTCTGACTCGCATACAAGTCAACTTATCAATGAGAATATTTGATCAACTGGTATACTCCTGGTCCCATAGGTATTGGTTAATAAATTGTTTGCTGTACTCAAAAACGGAAGCCACTCACCGCTAAGGAGCTGCCTGTCGTCTAGGAATTTGCATCAAAGGAGTTAACAGGAATTTCAGGTTTAACACTTACAATGTTAATTACTATTGAAACAGTAATAGAATAATTTTAAAAATACCAGAAGGATAAGTATATGTTTAAGAGCAATTCATATTTCAGACAGAAGACAATGAAAATATGATGAACTTGATGCAGAGAAACAGTTTAACATTCACAATTGATCTAAACACTCTCTTACAAAAAGCAACTGTGTATTAATATGTATTGTACATACAAACATACAAATTAGGAGCAGGAGTGGCCACTCAGCCCCTGAAGCCTGCTCTGCTATTCAATAAGATCGCTGCTGTTTACTCCACGTTCCCATCTACCCTTAATAACCTTTCCTTTCCTTGATCATTAAGATTTGCTCCACCTCTGGGGTTGGTTGACTCAGTTGGCTGCCTTGCCATGTAGGGTGATGCCAACATTGTGGGTTCAATTCCTGCACCAGTTGAGTTAACCATGAAGTGTTCTCCTCCTCAACTCTTCCCCTTCACCTGAGGTGTGGTGACCTTCAGGTTCAAATACTGCAAACTGTCTGTTTCTCTGATAAGAGAGTGGGGCTGTGGTGGCTTTATTAATAGGCAAATACTTTGCTTCCACTGCCTTTTCAGGAAGAGGATTTGAAAGACTCACAATAATCTGAGAACAAATTTATCTTCCGTTCTGTCCTAAGTATGCAATCTCTTTGTTCTAGATTGTCCCACAAGTGAAAGTACCCTTTTCACCTCTGCCCTGTTAAAACCCCTCAGGATCTTGTAAGTTTTGTTCACATGATTTTTTTTGCCCTTGGAAATGCCAGTGGACACAAGGCTACCCCATCCAACCTTTCCTCATGTTGTGTAAGACTTCACGACCCTGAAGCAGCCTTGCGTTGATGTCATGGAGTTACTCATTTCTAACCGTAAATAGAGCAATGTGGGTGGAGTTAGAAGGCCACAATTTAGATTGGAAGACTCAAATGAGAATAAAGTCACAAAGAGAAACTTTAATCCTTGCCTAATGTAGTTACAAGTCTGAGGCTGGTATATGTATACCATTGCTGGAGAATCTCAGCAGGTCTGACAGCATCTGTGGAGATAGCAGAGCTAATGTTTGGAGTGCAATGATCCTTAGGCATTTAGAGCTTCAGCATCCACAGTTCTTTATTTTTAATTTAGTTTAATAAGTGGTATTACTTGAAGTCAGTTGTTGATTTTGCCATTTCCTCGGCTAATTTGTTATGAACAGAAACTCATAATGTGGCATCAAATCACACTATAAAAGACCTCTTACGACAATTCCAGGGATTTGCCTAGTAGAATGCTCTAAACTGCTTCCACACATCTGCATTCTTCCTTAAATAAGGAGATGAATATCATATGCAGTTGGCCAGATGCAATCTCACCAGAATGGGCTGTATAGTTAAAGCATATCCTCTCATGATAAACTGTAACATCCTATAAGCTTTACTAATTGCTTGCTGTATCTACAAACTAAGCTTCTGTGTTTTATACATTAGGACATCCAGATCCATCTGCATCTCAGAGACTTACAATCTCCAATCATTATAGGCTCCTTTTTTATTCTTCTGCCAACCTGGAAAACTTTACATTTTTCAACATTATACCGCATTTGCCGGACCTTTGCTCACTCTTGTAACAATCTATAGCCCTTTATAGCATCCTTAGGTCCTTCACAACTTACTTTCTTACTTATCTTTGTGTTCTCAGTGAATTTAGCAACTATTACTCCAGTCCCTTTATCCAATCATTGAGATAAACAGCAAAAAGTTAAGCTCTGATCCCTGAGGAGCGGCCACATGTTGCCAACTTGATAATGACCAACATATACCTAGTGTAATTATCTTTATTAACTTGAGAACCTGAATACTATGAAAGAATTTTTTGACAGAGAACCAGCGCTTTCAAACAAAATCATGTTTACTCGATCTTTAGACGTGCTTTTAGTTTCTTAATTCTAGGAATCTGGCAATGACAGCTATAACTACGGCTGTATTCAAAGTTGGCTGATTGCCACAGACCAGAGATTGACACTTGCATGGTCGAGTTCTGTGTAGAATCATAGACTGGTACAGCTGGATTCTTTATGGTGCAGTGGTATTGTCCCTACCTCTGAGCTGGGGGGCCTGGGTTCAAGTCCCAGCCTGCTCCAGAGGTGTGTCATAGCATCTCTGAGTAGGTTGATTAGGAAATACACAGAATGGTATGGTGCAGAAAGGGGCAGTTCAGTCTATCATTTCAGCACCTGCTCTTTGAAGGAACTGTTCAGTTAGATTGTCAAGACAGAGTGTGCTTTCCAAAGGGCAACTGGGGCAGGCAATAAACACAGCATCACCTACATCCCACAAGTGAATGTAAAAACAACACCAGGCAAACTGATCTATGTAAGCACTGTATGAATGATCAAATTCATCCATGTCAATATTACTTTAAATGTTTTGGTATTGTAAGCTTAGTTATACAGTGTTATTCAGGACAACACGGGATATCATTTTACAGAAAGATATCATGCATTGTAAGATTGACTGGCTGATAAGGACAGCTTGCATCTTACTGGTTAAATTGCAATGAAGTGAACTGTACATTTTGTAAGTAATTTTCTGTGGTCCACTTATCAATATAATTATGTAAAGACCTGGATGAGATCTGGACTGGTGCAGGAAGCAAAGTGAGTGACAAGTGAGTGGAAAAAGGTGAAATATGTGAAAGCGATGTTTAGGATTAAAGAGAAGAGTCAAAATAAGGGTGCAGGCGATAGTTTAAGGCAAAATGACTTAGACCCCAAGAAAGTATTTTGAGTCAGTAATAGCCTTTGCTAAGATGAAGGGCAATGGGTGAAGAAGTGGCAGGCAAACATGAAAGGAAATGGAAATCAACGTGTGGGGTGTGAGCCTGCAGGTGAGTGAAGGTTGGCTACTTGAAAAGTAGCTGTCGGAAATGTTCCAGCCCCAATACTGATACTGCTGGTCCAGTAAAAACAGTGAGTTTGGTCCCTAGGGTCCTTGATATTGGCCTTGGTTCAACTGTTGGCATTCTCCCCTTGAGTAACACGTTTTTGTGTTCAAGTTCTACTTCAAGACGTCAAAGCTGACAGTCTAGTGTGGTACTGAAGGAACGTAACGTCTCTCAGATGACACATTATACACAGGCCCTTCCTTTTTTCTCAGCTGGGCATAACATAGGAACATAGATATATCGAAGATAGAAGCAGGAGGAGGCACTTTGACGCCTTGAGCCTGTTCTACCGTTCAATATGATCATGGCTGATCATCAAGTTCAACACCCTACTCCTACCCTCACCTCCCCCACCACCCCAAATAGAATCCCTGCAGTGTGGAAGTAGGCCATTCGGCCCATAGAGTCCACACCAACCCTCCAACGAGCATTCCACCCAGACTGACCGCCCACCTTATCCCCATAATCCTGCCTTTCCCATGGCTAATCCATCTAGCCTGCACATCTGTGGATACTATGGGCAATTTAGCATGGCCAGTCCACTTAACCTGCAAAGCTGTGGACAGTGTGAGGAAACCCACACAGATATGAGGAGAATGTGCAAACTCCACACAGACAGTCACCCAAGGCTAGAATCAATGCCAGGTCCCTGGCTTTGTAAGGCAGCAAAGCCAACCACTGCGTCGCCATACTACCCCCGATCCCTTGATCGCTTTAGCCACAAGTGCTACATCTATTTATTTCTTGAAAACACACAATGTTTTGACCTCAATCACTTTCTGTGGTAAAGAATACCACAGGTTCACTACTCTCTTGGTGAAGAAAGTTCCCATCATCACAGTCCTAAACGTTTTACACCTTGTCCTTAAACTATGACCCCTGGTTCTTGTCCCCTCAACCATTGGGAACATCCTTCCTGCATCTGACCTATCTGATACTGTTAGAATTTTATGGCTTCTATGAGATACCCCCTCATTCTTCTAAACTCCAGCGAATACAATCTTAACCAACTTTATCTCTCCTCATATGTTAGACCTGCCATTCCAGGAATCAATTTGGTAAACGTTTGCTGCACTCCCTTTAGCAAGAACATTCTTTCTCAGATAAGGAGACTAGAACTGCACAGTACTCAGGGTGTGGCCTCACCAATGACCTGTATAATTGCCAGAAATCACATGACACCAGGTTATAGTCTAACAGGTTTATTTAAAATCACAAGCTTTCATAACACTGCTCCCTTGTCAGGTGACTTCACTTCACTTGACAAAGTAGCAGCGCTCCAAAAGCTCGTGATTTTAAATAAACCTGGTGTCTTGTGACTTCTGACTTATTCCACCCCAGTCCAACACCAGCATCTCCACAACCTGTATAATTGCAGCAAGACATCCTTGTTCCTGCACTTGAAATGATGGTGGCTCAGTGGTTAGAACTGTTGCCTTATGGTACCAGAGACCTGGGTTTGATTCCAGCCTTTGGTGAATGTCTGTGTGGAATTTGCATGTTCTCTTTGTGTCTGTGTGGGGATGCTCTGGTTTCCCCCCACAGTCCAAATATATGCAGGTTAGGTGTATTGGCTGTGGTAAATTGCTTGTAGTGTCTAGGGATGTGTAGGTTAGGTGGATTTGCAATTATAAATACAGGGATAGGATGGGGGGTTGGCTCTGTGCAGGATGCTCTTTGGAGGACTAGTGTGGACTTGATGGGATGAATGGCCTCTTTCTGCACTGTAGGGATTCTATACAGTTTATTTTCTTTACTGCTGCACTAGTATGACTATTTTCAGCAACTGGTGCTCGAGGACACCCAGGATTCATTGAACATTCCCCTCTCTCAATTTACAGCCATTCTGATAATGATCTGTCTTCCTCTTATTGCTATCAAAGAGGATAACCTCATGTTTATCCACATCATACTGCAACTGCCACTCACAGAAAAGATCCTATGGCAATGTCTTGAAGAAGACCAGGAGAGATACCCACCAATTTCCTGGTCAATATTCATCCCTCAATCAGAAGAGAGTGTCTGGTTATTATCACATCGCTGTTTAAGGGAGTTCCTGTATGCAATTTGGTTACCACATGTTATACATTAGAACCGTGACTACACTTCAAATGTGCTTCATTGAATGTAAAGCACTTTTGGGTGTCCTGTGGTCATGAAAATGTTATATAAATACAAGTACTGGTTTCTCTGATATTTCCTCCCCTTTATGAGCTGAGCACAAGCATTATCTGTGAGAACACCTCCTTTTACATCTCAGGGCATTTGAAAGCACTTTACAACCACTGAAGTCTTTTTGAAGCATAGCCACTGTTGTGATGTTAAAAAGATTACCTTTGAAACAGTAATGGAGTCACTTCAAAAATGCCAGAACTCACAAAATCTCAGAGGAACGAGTCCATGTTTAAGTGCAGATTATGATCTAAGCATGAGAGGATGAAATTAAGATGAACTTGACACAGAGAGACAATACTTTCTCATTCATTATTGATCCAAGCACAAGTTTTATGTGATCCATAATGGAATTCCATATTGAATACATATCGCATTTGAGATACTAGTGCCACAGGAACTGGCCTTCCTTAATATGTGAATCTAAATAGTATGGAAGGACTATTTGAGCAAAGGGGCATCACATCAAAACAAAACCATGTTCACCCAATCTTTGTACATGCATCAACCTAATGTGTCTACTTTGTGTAAAACAAGCTCTCATAATCAGCAATGATGGCTAAATCATCTGTTTCATTGATGGTGGCTGAAGGATGATGCTGTTTGAGGGATTAAACATTTACAGATGTGCCATAGGAAAGAGCTTCCTCCCTGAAACTGATCTTAGGTCTCACTGGTGTGAGGTGCGTTCTCAGTCATGTCCACAGAACAGTGAGAGAAAGCCTTCAACAATTAATCTCCGCACAACTAAATGTCTCATCGGAAGGGTCACAAGCGCTGATGACATGGTAAGCTGCTGATCACCTGGGGAAACAATGGCTTCACCGACACAGGGATCAACATGAGGGAGGTCTCCTGTACACGTATATTAAAATCCGGCTCAGCATGTCTCAAGCTGTTGATTGGATCCACAATGCACAGCATTGTCCCAACACAGGACAGTTGTGTTGCTGATTGTGATGTGTGGGCTGTGAGTAGAGTGTACACGTCATCTTATTAGCTTTGCATATGCCGTCTTTTCACTAGCAGATAAGTCCAGGGCTTCCCTAAGGCCAATCACTGATGTCACTAACTCCCACATGACATGATACGACGCAGATGTGTGCAGGCTCTGCCCACTCTCAGTGGGCATCACTACAAATCATCCAGCCAGCAGACATAGCTACCTCTGCAGTCTGACTCTTACATTACACTCAGCATAAAGCCTGGCAGAGCTAACAGGCCTGTAAACTTTTATTAAACACACAAACCACTGAGAGACAATCACTTCCAAAAGCGCCATTGTGCATTCAGCTCTTTGAGGAAATCAGACAGTGCTGAGACTTCACAGCTGTTGATGAAAATATCAGTTGACAGATTCATACAGGGGAGGAGCACTGGAGGTTTCTGGTGGTCATTAAATAATTGAGATGTACCACAGCATCAGTGAAGTCACTCAATATTTTTTAAGGAAAGGAAACTGCAGGGCTGGAGCAGAAATGCGCTAGGAGAGAGGGAGAGAGAGTCGGTGGGGTGGGGGTGGGGGGTTGGGAAGAGAAGGATTTTGAATTTCACAACTTTAAAAAAAAAAGCCAATGTAAATGTATATCAGAAAGGGCAGGTTAGTGACTGGACCTTTCACCAGGACTAGGAGGTGGAAGACTGGGGAGACACATTCTTACTGAACAGAATGAATGAGGAATGGGTGAGTATAGAGCAAATTAAGTAAAAAGAAGGACGTAAAAACAGAAAGTAATGAACTTTTTAAAATTCTTTCACAGGATGAGGGCATTGCTGGCTGGGCCCAGCATTTATTGCCCATTCCTAATTGCCCAGAGGGCAGTTAAGAGTCAACTACATTGCTGTGGGTCTGGAGTCACATGTAGGCCAGACCAGGTAAGGATGGCAGTTTCCTTCGCTGAAGGGTATTAGTAAACTAGATGAGCATGATGATATTTTGAAAGACACAATTTAGATAATTGAAGATATGGTGTTTTAAGCAGACCATGTCTGAAAGGAACAGGTGACTTTGCATTGATGATCTCCAAAGCTCATCACCGCTGTCACAGTAGGATGATTGTGGTTACAAGATGGAAGGATAGTCGATACAAACTAAATGGACCAATTGTTTCAATGTTCCTTGGAGCAACACAGCAAGTCCTTCGCATCTATAAAACAGAAATAGTTTCCACTGGAACTGATAGGTATACACTGTAAAGATTAATTCTCTTGCCCACTGTGTAGTTTCAATGCTTCTGTTTTTATGTTAGATTTCTATTATTTGGAGTTTCTTTCTGTGAATAAAAGGAGAACCAGGAATGCAGGCTGAAAGGCTGGGTGACCAACAAGCAGGTTCAGTATGCTGTAAACCTGAAACGTTGGCTGATATATCACAATCTCTCAGTGAGGCAATGAAAAGGCACTAAAGCAAGTGTATGACAATCTTATATCTAATGCAGTCTTTTCCCCTCTCAGGATGTTAGGTCCTATAAAAGCACCCACTTATCTTCTAGTTTTCCAACGCTATAACCAAAACATTAAATCTGTCTTTTCTGTTTATGGGGGTTGTGCATTTGCAGCCTTTTCTGCTTTTTTTGTAGATTTCCAGCAGTCGCAGTTCTTCTGTATTATACTTGAAGCTGAGCATTTGTCTTAAGGTCTACATTTGTTAAAGGATTGTTTCTCTTTGTTGGGAGGGGAGCATGTTAAATTGCAGCAAAACAGCAGCCTGGTTACACTTTGTGTTTTGTCTCTTTCCATCTGACAAAAGATGTACAAATGTTAAACTTGGAGAGTGCTGTGGATATTGCCACTAATACCTTGTTTTCATGTTGAAGAATAACAGGATTAGACTTGTAAACCTGACCTCCAGCCGACCATTTCACTGTCTGAGCAGGTGCAACTGTGCAATTTGAGGTATAATCCGTTCACCTTTCCAACTAAATGAGACAGAACAGCCTGCAGATTTGAGTGAGATGATTGAGGAATTGTTAGATAACGTATGTTTTACAAACGTTTCTACTTCAGTGTTTTGAAGACGATTCAACATAGAGTCATACAGCACAGAAGAAACCCTTTGGCCCATTGAGTTTGGGCTGACCTATCCACACTAATTCCACTTTCCAGCACTTGGCCCATAGCCTTGAATGTTATGGATCTCATGAATGTATCACTTCAAACATTAGCTCTGTTTTTCTCAGCCAGGTCTGTTGCATTTCTCCAGCACCACCTATTTTTATGTTGTATTCTCATGGATGTGACAATGGTGTTGACAGACAGCTCTTGTGTTAACATCTTTCAATTCATCTTGGGAAGCAGAGGTCACTGGTAAGGCTTCTATTTATTGTTCATCCCGAGTTGCTCCTAAGATGATGGTGTTTGAGGGCTTTCTTTTTTACTTATTGCTGTCTGTGTGGTGAAAGTGCGCCTATAGTGCTAATGGAAAAGGGAGTTTTTGGATGTTAAACCAGCACCAATGAAGGAACAGCAATTTGTGTCTAAATCAAATTGGTGTACAACTTAGAAATGGTGGCTTTCCCATGAACCTACTGCTCTCATCCTTCCAGGTGATGAAGGTCACTGGTTCAGAAGGTGTTCTTGAGGAAATGTAGGTGTGTTCCTGCAGTACATCCTATAGATCGTATGTGCCGTGGTCTCTGTAGGCTACTGATAGAGGAACAAGAGGCCAATGAATGAGGCATTAATCGCGTAGACCGCTTTGTTGACTGTTGTCACATAATATCTTTCCAGGCAAGTGAAGAGTATTTCATCACACTCCTGATTTGCAAGTGGTTGAAAGGCTTTGAGGAATCAGGAATACAGCCACTTGCCGCATAGTGCCTAGTCTCAGAACTGTTCTAGTAGCTGTGACTTTATGATAAACCCTCACCCTGGATATGGGTGAGGAACTTGGTAATGGTAATACCAATGAACACCAAAGACCTGGCATTTACACTTCCAGTGCCTGGAGGTTATGTGGAGAAATATTATTTGCAACTTATCAGCACAAGGCTGGATATCGTCCAGAAATTGCTGTACACATTACCTTAATTCATAGAATCCATACAGTGTGGAAACAGGCCATTCAGCCCAAGAAGTCCACACCGACTCTCCAAAAAGCATTCCACCAGACTTAGCCCTGTAACCCCGCATTTCCCATGACTAATCCACCTAACCTACACATCCATGAACACTATGGGCAATTTAGCATGGCCAATCCACCTAGCCTCATATCTTTGGACTGTGGGACCACCCAGAGGAAACCTGCGCAGACACGGGGAGAATGTGCAAACTCTACACAGACAATCACTCGAGGCTAGAATTGGAACTTGGGTCCCTGGCACTGTGGGGTAGCAGTGCTAACCACTGAGTGACCATGCTGCCCCCACATTTGATAAGTTGTGAACATTTCACAATCAGCAGCTGAAGAGATCGGGTCTAGGACACAATCCTAAGAAACTCCTACATCATTTGACCTGACATTGAAATTTCGTCTCCAACAAAAAGTGACAGATAGATGGCCAATAAACTATTATGAAAACAGAAATGCAAGACGCCCTGTTAAACATAAATTCAATGAAGCGTCACAGCACATTATCTTTGTAATCTTCTCCAACCTGTTAACCCTTCCTGGATGCTCTGTTCCTCTGACTTTGACTTGTGCTCATCCTTCATCATCTTCCTTTTCCTAATATGGCAGACCTTTAAGTTGGCTTTATCCTACACTTTGGGGTGGCTGTTCTATATCTCACAATGTCCCTTTCTTTCTCACTGCCTTGTTAAGCCTCCTCAAGACTCAGGATGACCCAACTATCAATCCAATGACAATCAGAGTCCTCAAGCATTCACAAGACCCCTGATGGAACTGTTGACAGAGTGTACACAATAAGTAGCCTAACCATCAGTCCGACAAGGGACCACTCCTAGCTAGAAGTGGAGAAAAATATGTTTTAGAGTTGCAGAGCATTTAATGATTTTTCTCGGGCCATGGGGAGCATGAACAATTTCCAATCTACCGCCTGCCCATCTCCCATTCTGAGAACCTCCAATCTCAAGCATAGAAATGGTGCTGACTACTCTATCTCAGGACTCTCAAATGGACAGCATAAGTGCCTCTTGCCCTGCTCAACCTCCCAATGCCTACAAGGTTTCACAGTACTCGTGTTATCTTCCAAGAATTAAAGATTAATTTTCTAGAAACATTTTTTAAAATTATCGGTACTTGCAGTGAGAGTATCACTGAAAAGGCCAGAGTTTGGTGCCCATCCTGAATGTCCTTGAAAAAGTGGTGATGAGCCACTTCTTAAAGTGCTGTAAACATCAATGTGTTGTAAGTTTGCTCACAGTCACAGTTTGACAAATCTGCATGGCTTGCTTAGCCATTTCAGAGGACAATTAAGTCAACTGAATTGTTATGGGTCTGGAGTCACATGCAGGCCAGACCAAACAAAAGCAATAACATTTTCTTTCCTTTGAGGCATCAGTGAACCAAATGGATTTTTATAACAAGCGGAGGATTTCATAATTTCATAAGATTAGAAATTTATTTAAAAGTTATTAACTAATTGGATTTACATTACTCAAGCTACCATGTTGGGAGTGGAAATCATGTCTCCAAAGTATCTGAACCTCAGGATTACTAGGCCACTGACATCACCACTGCGCTGGTTCCCACTGACTGCAAAAAGGGAACCCATTAGCACATTAAAAAGCACTTACCCTTTTTATTTTAAATTGCTCATTATAAAGATTGTATAGTTGGAAATGAAAAATAATTTACTTGTTAGGAGGTCAAAAGATAAAACCTCCAGGAAGGCATCCCACCCAAATTGACAACCACAATGGCCTGCCCATAATGAAATATCCTGAGATAACAAGGTGTAGAGCTGGATGAACACAGCAGGCCAAGCAACATCAGGGGAGCAGAAAAGCTGACGTTTTGGGTCTAGACCCTTCCAGGCCCGAAACATCAGCTTTCCTGCTCCTCTGATGCTGCTTGGCCTGTTGTGTTCATCCAGCTCTACACCTTATTATCTCAGATTCTCCAATATCTGCAGTTCCTACTATCAATGAAATAAACTGTCTGTGAGTACAATTTGAAGGCAGTCCTAAGCAGGGCTAGGCCATCGGAATGTAGGACTGACAGTTGAACCTCAGGAATGGTGAGAAGGGAGCTCACAGCAGGCAGGAAGTGCTTCTTTATTGACTCACTCATGGGGCGTGGACATTGCTGGCCGGCCAGCATTTATTTCCCATCCGTATTTGCCCCTGAGAAGGTGATAGTGAGTTGCCTTCTCGAACCACTGCAGTCCATGTGCTGTGGGTAGACCCACAATGCCCTTATGGAGGGAATTCCATGATTTTGACCCAGCAGCTGTGAAGGAACGGTAATATATTTCCAAGTCAGGATGGTGTGCATCTTTGGAGGGGAACTTGCAGGTGGTGGTGTTCCACTCTAACAGCTGCCTTTGTCCTTCTAAATGGAAGCAGTCATGGGTTTGGAAGATGCTGCCTACTGATCTTTGGTGAATTTCTGTGGTGCATCTTGTAGCCAGTACACACTGTTGCTACTGAACT
The DNA here is from genome assembly GCA_024137785.1 of Ginglymostoma cirratum. Classification (NCBI taxonomy): domain Eukaryota; kingdom Metazoa; phylum Chordata; class Chondrichthyes; order Orectolobiformes; family Ginglymostomatidae; genus Ginglymostoma; species Ginglymostoma cirratum. The sequence goes on along the minus strand of JAHRHZ010000267.1, from coordinate 56,681,121 downwards.
TTGGTGATGGAGGGAATAGATCAATCGCAAGAAAACTAAGGATCCAATGAACTTGAGTTGAAACTATAAACCACAGCATGTGTATTAATCAACAGTTTGGGAATGTGTGATTCGTTGTGATTCAAATTCATCATAGTGGAAGGAGAGACAGCCACGCTAGCTCGCTGAATCCGAAGACACAGCCTCCATACTGAGGGTGGGAGATAGCTCCAGGTGTATTTGTTTTAAGTTCCAACTCTATAACAGGAAAGCACATGATCAGGGAAATTCTGTGACCGAGGACATCTGAAGGCCGTCAAACTGATGAAGGAGATAACTACTGCCAGCGATGGCTTAGTTGATTCCCAATTAGTCATGATGAAAATGCACGTATGCTATTCTTTTTAAGGGCATTATGATCATCAGTGGCTGCCCTTGAGGTGTCTATCGTGGGCCCAAGCAAAGCACAGAGCAGAAATGAGACTCTGAGGCCCAGGAATGGCAATAATGGCAGAACAGAATGGTCTTATCATTAATATCACTATTATCAGGCAGTACACACAATATTCTTCATTCAAGTATTTGTCATTCTCTCTTCCTTTGCTACAATGAGGCATCCAACAGTTTCTTGTCGAAGTGGTCTGATGACTTTCAGCTAAATGACTAATTGGAGTGACCCCACAGTACAACAATAAATAATTGTGCTTTTTTCAAACTCCCTCCCATTTTCCCAAGCCTAATGGCTGTAACCATTGTCTCCGCCTGCTCCTGCCCCACCGAACTCATCTCCACCTACCTAGACTCCATTTTCACCCCCTTGGTCCAGGAACTCCCTACCTACGTCCGTGACACCACCCATGCCCTCCACCTCCTCCAGAACTTCCAATTCCCAGGTCCCCAACACCTCATTTTTACTATGGACGTCCAGTCCCTATATACCTGTATTCCCCATGCTGATGGCCTAAAGGCCCTCCGCTTCTTCCTGTCCCGCAGAACGGACCAATCCCCCTCCACCGACACCCTCATCCGCCTAGCCGAACTCGTCCTCACCCTCAACAACTTTTCTTTCAATTCCTCCCACTTCCTACAAACAAAGGGTGTGGCCATGGGTACCCGCATGGGTCCAAGCTATGCCTGCCTCTTCGTAGGTTATGTGGAACAATCCCTCTTCCGTACCTACACTGGCCCTAAACCCCACCTCTTCCTCCGTTACATTGATGACTGCATCGGCGCCGCCTCGTGCTCCCACGAGGAGCTCGAACAGTTCATCCAATTCACCAACACTTTCCACCCCAACCTGAAGTTCACCTGGACCATCTCCAACACTTCTCTCTCCTTCCTGGACCTCTCGGTCTCCATCTCAGGCAACCACCTAGAGACAGATGTCCATTTCAAGCCCACTGACTCCCACAGCTACCTGGAATACACCTCCTCCCACCCACCCTCCTGCAAAAATGCCATCCCCTATTCCCAATTCCTTCGCCTCCGCCGCATCTGTTCCCAGGATGAGACTTTCCAATCCCGCACATCTCAAATGTCCTCATTCTTCAAGGACCGCAACTTCCCCCCTACAGTGGTCGAGAACGCCCTCGACCGTGTCTCCCGCATTCCCCGGAACACATCCCTCACGCCCCGTCCCCGCAACAATAATCAAAAAAGAATCCCCCTCGTCCTCACATACCACCCCACCAACCTCCGGATCCAACGCATCATCCTCCGACACTTCCGCCATCTACAGTCAGACCCCACCACCAAAGACATCTTTCCCTCCCCACCCTTATCTGCCTTCCGGAGGGACCACTCCCTCCGCGACTCCCTTGTCCGCGCCACACTCCCCTCCAGCCCCACCACACCCGGCACTTTTCCTTGTAACCGCAGGAAGTGCTACACCTGCCCCCACACCTCCTCCCTCACCCCAATCCCAGGCCCCAAGAAGACATTCCACATCAGGCAGAGGTTCACCTGCACATCTGCCAATGTGGTATACTGCATCCGCTGTACCCGTTGTGGCTTCCTCTACATCGGGGAAACCAAGCGGAGGCTTGGGGACCGCTTTGCAGAACACCTGCGCTCAGTTCGCAACAAACAACTGCACCTCCCAGTCGCGAACCATTTCAACTCCCCCTCCCATTCCTCAGATGACATGTCCATCCTTGGCCTCCTACAATGCCACAGTGATGCCACCCGAAGGCTGCAGGAACAGCAAATCATATTCAGCCTGGGAACCCTGCAGCCCAATGGCATCAATGTGGATTTCACAAGTTTCAAAATCTCCCCTCCCCCAACCGCATCCCAAAACCAGCCCAGCTCATCTCCACCTCCCTAACCTGTTTTTCCTCTCACCTCAAGCCACACCCCCATCTCCTCTCCACCTATCCTCTCCTCTATCCATCCTCTATCCGCCTCCCCCTCTCTCCCTATTTATTTCAGAACCCTCTTCCCCTCCCCCATTTCTGATGAAGGGTTTGGGCCCGAAACGTCAAGTTTTCCTGCTCCTATGATGCTGCTTGACCTGCTGTGTTCATCCAGCCCCATGCTTGTTATCTCGGATTCTCCAGCATCTGCAGTACCTTTTATCTCTATGGCTGTAACTCTTGCTGGGTTCCAAGTTCTGTCGGCAATGGACAGATCCCTCATGTCATTTAACGCATTCACAGTCCTTGACAATGAGTACCAGCCAGCACTTCAACTCTGGGGGAGCACCACAGCTGATCCTAGCCTCATCTGAAACAGGAATCCTGGCTGATGATATTTTCTTTCTGTTTTAGCCTGAAGCCAATGGCTGATCCTGTTGTTTTGCTCCAAGCTGTCAGCTTGTTCAGGAAAGACCAGAGATCTGACTCAGCAATTCAACTGTATTTCAACAAATAATTCAACAAATTCCTGGCTTATTAAAACAGTCGCATTAATTTGGCATTGTTGACAGTTTTAAGCAAAAGGAAAAAACAGCCTACAAATGGAATTGAATTTGAAATGAATTTGTAGCATTTGGAAGACCAATGTATGTGGGCTTGTCAATTATGGAAGTACCTGCCCTGTACAGGCAGTAGCTAGAGAGCCACTGTATTTAAGAATCCAATTTCCCTATTTAGCTGATTGGAATAATTAAAATATATATTGTACATAGTTGTCGGAATTGGCCAGTTAATCATAATGCCATTGGGTTAACTTCCGTGCCATACTAATGTTATTTAATGTCAAACAACACTGGAATTAATGCACAATTATCCAGACAATTTGCTTGTTTAAACTGGGATAGTTGCTAAACTGGCTGTGTGAATGATGTCTGGCTGTGAATTGATTTCTTTAAATAGTTCCTACAGAGGGGAAAACAACTTGGATATATATATATATATTTCACATCTGACAAAATGTCCAAAAGCACTTTGAATCACAGAGCCTGAAATTCCGATTTATCAGGTAGAAAACTGGATGGAACTGACAGAACCCAGTGGATTCTGTCACATTTCCATTGGCAAAAAAGGGAAGTGAGTTTGGAGATATATATTTGAAAGTGTGGGTTAACGCTGTGGAAAAGTTCCTTTAAGCAGAATTCAGACTGAATTTAAGTGACATGGAACATAGAAACAGGAGAAGGCCATTCTGCCCATGAAGCCTGTAATCTATTCAATATGATCTTGGTTGATTTAGCACTCCTGTGTCTTTTATTCACTCCAACCCCGTCAGCTGTATGATATTGGTAATCAGAAACTTCAACCTCTACCTTATATATCCTCAAACACAGAGGTTCCACAACCCTCTGGGATAGTTAATTCCAAACATTCACAACCCTTAGAATTAAAAAAAATTCACTCGTTTCAGTCCTAAATGGCATCCCCCTTATTCAACGGCCTGAGAACCTGTTTCTGATCGTGTTGGTTGACAGTAAATAATGACCAGGACACCAGGGCTGACTCACCTGCTGTACTTTAAAATGCTACCACAGATATCCGTAGAATCCACACATCAACCTCAAGATGGCACTGACTGGTGTGGTGCTGCATAATTTCCATCCCTACAACAGTCACAAAATGTGTCATCAAAATCACAAGTCACACCCTTCTCAATCTGTCTACGGCCTCTGATGTGATTGACCACACCAAACTTGTAGCCCTATTAGCTCTGGTGACTCCCAAAGAGCTGTTGAAAGGTCACAAACCTAAAATGTTTCCATCTCCACTGATGCTGCCACACCGGCTGAATATTTCTGGCACTTCCAGTGATTTTTTTTCAGTATCTGCAGTATTTTGCTTTCATTGCAAAGATTGATCCTTGACCTTCTTCTTGTCTCTCATTGACTTGTGGCTGCCAACCCTCCACCCCGTTGACATCATCCAAACACAACAGCTTCAGTTTCCTGTAACACCCAGCTCTGCTTCACCACTACCTCTCCAAACCTTCCACTGTACCAAAGTTATCAAACTGCTTGTCTGGCATTCCAGTACTGGATGAAGAGAAATCTCCTCTAACTGAATACTGGTCTCCATAACTAATACCCGGTTCATAATCACCAAAGGTGCTGGACTAACTCAGCAGGTCCAGTAGCATTTGTGGAGACAGAAACAGAGTTAACATTTCAAGTCCAATATTGGATAAGTACATGAAAAGGAAAGGTTTGGAGGGATATCGGCTAGGAGCAGGTAGGTGGGACTAGTTTAGTTTGGGATTATATTTGGCATGGACTGGTTGGACCAAAGGTTCTGTTTCCATGCTCTCTGACTCTGACTACAACTCTGCTTCAAAACACTGATGAAGAGTCATATTGGACTCCAACGCTAACTCTGTTTCTCTCGTTGTTTAAATGCTACCAGATCTGCTGAGTTTCTCCAACACTTTCAGTTTTCATTTCTGGTTTCCAGAATCCCACAGTATTTTGCTTTTAGCTCATAATCACTGGCACCATCCCACTCCCTGTCAGAGACGAAACCAAACTGTTTGCAACCATGGCATCACATTTGACCTAAAGATTAACTTCCAACCACAGACCTGCACCATCACTAAGATCACTTGTTTCTGTTTCGGTAATTTCACTTGACTTTACCCCTCATTCAGCTCACTCACTGCTGGGACCCTCATCCAAGCCGCTGTTGACTCTAGGCCTAGCTGGTTTAGTGCATCATGACTGGCCTTTCCCATTATATCTCAATGTCTTACCCCATGCTTGTTGACTTACGGTGGCTCCCAGTTGGGCAATACCTGGGTTTTAAAATTCTCAGCTTTGTCTTCACTTTCCTTCATAGTGTTGCTACTTGTTGCAATGTTCTGCAGGTGCACAGCCCTGCAACATATCGACGTTTATGTGGATGTGGCCTTTTGAGTTTCACTGATTTTAACCACTCCATTATTGGTCATTAGGCTTGCTGCTGCTTTGGCCCTAAGCTCCTTATTCCCGTCTCTACCACTCTGACTCTTAAGATGCTGCTAAAACCTCACTTCTATGACCAAGCATTTAGGTCAACCATCTCAATGCTTCTTGTGTTGCTATAACAGTCCCATGAATGGGCATTTTGTTATATCAAATGTTTGCTACCTAAATGCAAGTTGTTGTTGCACAATTTTGCTTCATTTATTTGAACATTCTATCAACAAAAGCTTTACAAAAACAATGCTTTGCATGTTGTGAACTGTAGTGATTGTAACAAGGTCAGCCAGCTGGCCATCACAGAATATGAGTTCCCTGATTGGGACTATTAATCTGGTCCAATCAGGGAGCCCTGGCTGATGGATATAAACAGGAGTGTCAGGAGTTCGGTTCACTCTGAGAGCTGGCTCTAAGGGAAATGGATCAGTGTCAAGAACTCTCCACATATAAATAAGGGTGACTTAGTGGTGGGATACCAGCATCTGTGAAGTTATTTCATAGAGCAAGCTTCAATAAGAAATTGGCTACGTTTCCTCCTTTCACAGTTTATGGTTTTCAACTTTAAAGTGCAAGGGCTGCACAGTGCAAATGAAACCATGACAACACTGTCAATATTGACAATGCACATTGCAAATGGAAGCCCACAGTGAAACATTCAAAGTCTGTGTTTGCTGATCGGGGGTGGATGGGAATACTGCGTGTGAAGCTAGTACAGGATTGATATGATGCTGGAACAACTCGCTCATTTGGTCGGTGTTCCAAATATTCAGCACTAGTACATGAACAACGGACAAAATTCACTTCCTGGTTTTGAAATCCCTCTCTTGTCTCTCTCTGTAACTTCCTCCGGCCCACATTCAAGATATCTCTGCTCCTTTAAGTCTGGCCTCTCTTGACGATCCCTGATTATAATCACTCGGCTTTAGGGGCTATATGTTCAGCAAAGTCCTGGAATTCCTCTCTATACCTCTCTCTTCCTTTCTTCCTTGAAGAAATTTCTTAAAATCTATCTCTGTTTTATCTGCCCTAATATCTCATTGTGTGGCTCAGTGTCAATTTTTCTTTGATAATTTCTCCTATGAAGCAATTTGGCATGGTTTACAACACTAAAGAGGCCCCTATAAATACAGGTAGTTATTGCTGTCGGAAAGCAAAATTTCACAGACATAAAATTAGCAAAAGCTAATGACAACTGTTTTAGATTGTCCCCTTGCAGATAGTTAGCGAAAGAAATCTAGGCATTGGCACTCAATGGGAGGAAAAATATCAGGGTGAAAAGGAAAGATCCCAGGGTTGATTCAATGTCACTTTGTAAATTGGGGTGAGAACTGGAATTTGATGAGATTTTCACTTCAGTTTGGTTTAAAATCTCACCCTCTCACTTCATCTGTCCCTTCACCCCATGGCAGTTGTTTGGGGATTAGAGGTGCTCCCTGAAAGTTTACCAGGATTTGACCCTCCCTTCCCCATTCACCATTCACCAGCAGGCTCTGTCACACTTGAATTCAGAATTGAGTTTTGTCTGGGACCTCCCTGACCTCAGGGTTAACAACTTTTCCCCAAGCACTGGGAAAGGTTGGGAATGACTGAGGAGAAATCATAGAATCCCTACAGTGTGGAAGTAGGCCCTTTGGCTCATCAAGTCCATAGTGACCTCTGAAGAGCATCCCAGCCCCTGCCCTCTCCCTGTAACCCTGCATTCCCCATGGACAATCCACCTCACCTACACATCTTTGGACTGTGGGAGGAAACCAGAGCACCCAGAGGAAACCCACGCAGACATAGGGAGAATGTGAAACGTCACACAGTCTCCTGAGGGTGGAATCGAACCTGGGTCCCTGGCATTGTGAAGCAGTTGTGCTAACCACTGAGCCACCATGCCACCTATGCTTTCTCTTTCTTTTTGTCTTTGAGTTGCCAAGGTCTGGTGGCATAGCCTCCTCCGCCAGTCTTCTGGGAAGAGGATTCCTTTCCTTTGCACCAAGCTGTCCACCTTGACCTCCAGAACTCCACTGGGGAATCGTGGTGCTATCATCATTTTTTCCAATATGTTTGGATTCTGTCCATCAATGGGCAGGGCAACTTCAGAATTTCACTTTTCATCCAGGAGCACAGCGGCTTTTCAAACCTGGCACGCACAAAAGGGAAACTGGTCTCTTGGTGGATATCCACTGACTGGTGAGTAATTCTGGGAGTGACACGAGGTAAGATGGGGCTGGTATCGACATGAGAGATAGGGCATTGTAGGTAATGAAAGTGGCATCTTTGGTAAGGCTAATGAGAGAACTTGGAAGGCTTCACAGCAAAAAGCCTTCCTAAAAACCCAACACAAATTGGGCTTTGCCAAAAATCCCATAAGATTCAGCCCCAAGTCCTTCTGCGTTCTATTTATCTCATTTCCATGTACCTCCAGGTGGCTCACTTCAGAACAGGAGGCGGTTCAGGACTTCCCTCTCACACACATATATTGGGTACAAAATCCAAGTAAGAGAAAGTTGCAAGATATTTTCAAATAGGAAATCCTGCTCTTAAAATATCCATTGCTCTTAAGTGCAGGTCTATCAACCACACATCATTTACTACTGTGATGATATTCTGCACAAAGGTTTTAAAATGAAGCCACATGTGAAATTGGAGAAGTGGATTATAGGGCCCTTGAAACCAATATTATTCCCATTCTATTTTCATGTCCCTTGATTCCCATAGTGCCCAAAGTTTTATCAGTCTCAGTCTTATTACTCTAACTGATAGACTATCTAAATCTTGGAGCGAAGAAGTAGCCAATGTCTTATCCTAAGGTTGCGAGCCTAGGCTCTATCCTCCCAGACAGGACAAACAGCCACTCATTAGCTAGTCTATCAGGACCTCCTAGAGCCTTATCCATTTCAATGGGATCCCAACTCATTCTTCTAAGCTCTTGGAAGGGTATGCACATTCTATTCAATATTTCTGAATCGGAAAACCCTCTCCATGCCAATCTCAATCTAGTGAACTCTTGTTGAGTCCTCACTATTATAAATATACCTTTAAGGACACCAAAATGTACACTATAGTCCATGAGGTTGTTGACTTGCTCACCAAGCTGGCTGGTTATCATACAGACGTGGCATCACCATGCTAGATAACATCATCAGTGCGGCCTCCGATGAAGCGGTGTTGTTCCACTCCACTTGGTATTTATATGATCCAGTCTGTTAAGTTGGGTTGTGTCACTTCCAGTTCTGCTCTTCATGGGTTTGTATAAGGGGTCTAATTCCCCATGTTTGTTGATTGCATTATAGATTAAAAACCAGGCCTGTAGGAATTCTCATGCATGTCTGTGGTTGGCTTCAGCTAGGATGGTTAGATTGTCCCAGTTAAATTGATGGCCTTCATTGCCTGAGTGCACTGAGATGAGGGAAAGTACATCATGTAGTTTTGCTGCTAGCTGATGCTTGTGTATCCTGATAGCTGGTTTCCTTTGAGTCTGGTAATGTTTGTGGCAGTCTTTGCAAGATATTTTGTAAACTAGGTTGGTCTTCATGTCATGGGTATAAGGTCTTTGGTCCATGTGAGTGTGAGCAGAACGGAACCAGAAATGACACAACCCAGCTTAACAGACCAGATCATATAAATACCAAACGGAGTAGAAAAACATCGCTTCTTTGGAGGCCACAATGATGATGTTACCTAGCATGGTGACAAAACGTCTGTGTGATAACCAGCCAGCTCAGCGAGCAAGCCAACAATCTCATCCACAACCTGAGTACTAATCTTCGCAAGAACCTTAAGCTATGCTCCATATTTGGTCTCATCAAGGCCCTATATCGTTTGTGTAAGATGTTCTTACTGTTAGGGCTGGACTTTACAGGGAGCCATGGTCAATGCCTTTCCTGGTAATGTAGCTGGAGGTGAGTTTTATTATTTCTGTGAAACTCAATTCCCATTTTATAAAGCCTTATAAACCCTGCCTAGTGATGTTGTGATTTCACAGCTGTTCTGTCACTGCACAGCATCCTTACTAATATAGTCCAGCATTTTTCTGATGACTGATGTCATATTGACTAGCTTATAGGTCTTTATCTCCTCTCTTAATAAAATCAAAATGCCATAGGTTATGGAAATCCGAGATAAAAACAGAAAGCGCTGGAGAAGCTCAGCAGGTCTGGCAGTATCTGTGGAGAGAGACACAGAATTAATGTTTTGATGTCACTCTTCTTCGGAACAGAAAGGATCTGGAAAATTATGGTTTTTATCGTGCCATTTACAAAGGGTGGAAGAGCAAGTGGAATAGATGGTGAGGATGCTCAGAGCAAAAGACAAAGGGAGTACTCATGGCAGTAGGGGGTAAGTCAAGGAAGACTGCATCAGGTGTAGGTGAGAGTAGGGTGGAAATTGGAAGCGTAATTGATACATGTATTCAATTCTATATGAGATAGAAAGCAGTACTAAAAATCAATGTACTGAAGAGTTTTGGGAGGAGGTCCAGGAAGGACTGGGACAAGGAACGTTTCACATCCCCAACAAAGAGACAGCATACCTGGGACCCAAACAGACACCCATATATCCACTCCCCTTACTTTCTTAAAAGCCAGGATTTCATTAGCTACCTTTTAGTACATTGGAACCTTACACAGGAAGATGAAATCCAATGCATACACCATTACTGCAGATGTTGCTTTCAAACCCAGTGAAGGCTATAAACTTCAGGGAATTATCAGCTTCCAGATCAACTTTTTTCAGTACTTATTTCATTGTCATAATAACTTCTTTCACGACTTCACTTTTAGTTTTAGATCCTCACAGTTTCTAGTCTATTTTACCGTGAGGGCAGCACAAAATATTTACTTAAAATTTCTGCCATTTTCTTATTCCCCATTATAATTTAGTTTAACTCTGTCAACTGAAATGATAATGGGGAATTAGGAAATGGATCAATATTTGGTTTTATTAATTTCTTCCTTTTCACTTACCTGGAAAACCTCTTATAACATATTTCTTTGTTTCAAGCTAGTTTATTTTCAGACTCTATTTCCTCACTCCATCCTTCTTCATGAGACATCTACAAAATAATCAAAGTCATCTTGGAACACATGAAACAGGAAGAAAAAGATAAGGGACTGAGTAGACAGCCTGGAGAAACTAGGGTTGTCGTTCTTACAGTAGAGAAGGCTGAGGGGATTGTTCAAGATCATAAATTGTTCCGGTAAATAAATAACAATTTCCACTGTTGGGAGGGTGAGGAACTAGAGGATACAGACTTATGGCTAATCTATCAAATGTGGATGAGAGGAGTGAGGGGTGAGGAGGAGGAGGGAAGGGGACACGGATATACTTTGTAAGTTGCTATGATCTGGAATACACTAGCTGACGGGGTGTTAGAAGCAAATTCAATAGAAATCTTCAAAAAGGAATTGGATGTTGAGTTAAAAAGTGAAGATTTGAAGGTTCTGGGGAAAACAAAGAGAACTGGAACAACTAAGAGAGCTGGTAACACAGGCAGAATAGACTGCCTGGCCTCCTCCTGTGCGATAACATCCTGAGAACTAAGCAATTTAATAAATATATTCAGGAGATCCACTCCAGTTCAGTTCCGATCAAGGTCCAGAGTACTCGGGCAGTGCTTCCTTTCTCAAATGCAAACCCAACTGTGACTGTAAAGGCTGGAGTACAGCACTGTACATCACCATGGAGAGGTACAAAGGCGACACAAAATCAAAATGTTTTTCAGTACGCTTTACACTCTCAAAAGCCTGTGAAAAGAGGTAACCACATCAGTGAGATCCTCCTGCTTCCATCTTGTTGAAATTGCATCAAGTTACCCTGACCTAATGGGCATAGATTTATTTAAGTAACAAAATCAATCCCCTGTCACTGTGCTGGTTTTTAATGGATTTGTGCAGGCAGTGAATCATTGTGGTTCAGCCTTTATCACTGCAACTACGTTTATACAGGCACTGATTCTGCTGGATTGGTTCAATATTGAAAATTATACACTAATAAAATATGTATAGCTGTTTGATTTCTAATTTTGATTTCACTTCACTCTTTCTGTATTCATGTCACGCTTGTATTCAGGTGGGTGATAATGGACGCTTGTATTAAACATAGCCAGTAGCTTCCAAGGAATGGAGTTCATATAATCCATGAGCTTTAAAACATATCCTCTCCCCACCTTGCTCAGTAAAGTGACAAGTCTGCAGCTCAGTGGCTATGCAATCCATTTTGATAAGAGCTAGTCATGCGGGGACTTACTACCTAAATGTCTTTCTGTTCTCCAGCACTCCCTGTGGACTTGTGCAATTTTCCCTGCTTGTCAGTTTATCAAAAGGCCCAGAGCATTGGGTTTCAGCTTCTGATTGTCAAGTCCTGTTTCCTTTGAAAGTCCAGCATTCTGACCCCACTGGTGCAGTTCACAATATCAGAGAGCAGACTCAGGAGAGTCCATCTATCTAAGCTGTCTGTTGACTACCGGCACTGCCTTTCCTGGTTTGTTTTTCATTTTTGCTATATATTACACGTATAAAATGCTCCAAATACTTGTCGCTGACCCAAATCATCTCCCAGTATAATGAATTCTTTTGCTTTTCTTGATATTTCAAATCTCACAGCACTGTGACATTTAATGGCTTGAATTTAATACAGTGTACATATGGCTGCCAATGGTATGCTTACACCAGGTGCAGGAACATGCCCCGAGCTATTTTCCATTGAGTAGTTGGTGCTTTTTTACACAAGTTCGTCTGGGCAGCACAAAGGAGTCTGCAGATATTACTTTTCCCACCAAAGTACACTTACATTCTTCCGCTTTCTACATGGGAAAGTTCCACTCCAGCAAAAATATATTTGGGTAATTTGTATTCTGAAAAGTTGTAACTTAACTAAGATCAAGAACGTAAGGGAGTGAAATGTAAAAAGGAAACTCATGGAAACTGAGAAGCTTTCTTCTCCATAAGCAAGGTCAAAAAGGCTTTCTGTCAAAGTGCCCCATTTTTCTGTCTCTATTAGGTTCATGTAATGTAGAAATTAAAGGCAGATTGTTCCAGTATGAAGACGGGGGTGGGGGCTGGGGGAGGGTGGGGGGGATGTTGGTGGGAGTGAGGGAAGACTCAGGAGAGTTTAGGTCTATTTTTAATCCTGTGATAACCATGGCTCCATGGGTAGCTCTCCCACTTCAGAAGCTGTGGGTTCAAGTCTCAGCCCAGTGACTTGAACAGAAAATTGAGACTGTCCTTCCCAATGCCATACTGAGAGAGTGTTGCGCCTTCCTTCAGATGACACATGCTCCATTTCTCAGTTGTTCACGGAGGGGGAGATCAATTCTCCTGACACCCTGCCTAATATTTGTCTCTGAGCCAACACTACCCAAAGCTGATGGCCATTGTCCCATTGGTGTTGAGAGGGTTGTCCTTTGTGCATTGTCATATATTACAACCATGACTACATTTCCCGAGTACTTCATTGGCTCTAAACTCCACTGAGGCCATGATAGACTCCATAGCAATTCAGGCCTTTTGTTTACAATGGTGAGATATTATATATCAATGGGCGGCACAGTGGCTCACAGCACCAAGGACCTGGGTTCAATTCCAGCCTTGGGGGCGACTGTATAAACAGAGTTTGCACATTTTCCTCATGTCTGTGTGAGTTCCCTCAGGGTTTTCTAGTTTTCTCCCACTGTCCAAATATGTGGACTGGCTGTAGGAAATGCAGGGTTACAGGGATACAATAGGATAGGAGGGAGTTTGGGTCTGGGTGCGATGCTCTTTGGAGGTTCAGTGTAGACTCAATGGGCTGAATGGCCTGCTTCCACACCATAGGGATTCTATGATTCTCCATGAGCAAGACAATAATAGTTGATTCTTTGAGCTGGGATTTACACCCAGACACAACAGTGTTGAAGGGGCAGGGGAATGGGTCATGTGAAATCCAGCCAGTGGGATTCCCATCACTCATCTGTCTGTGCCCCATGACCTTTTTTTGGAATTTTAATAGGGGCATGTGGGTGGATATGCCTGCCCTGGGATCTATTGAGGCTGTTATGGCCAATTAAGGGCTTCACCTCACTGTTGGCTAATTACCCATGTTGTTGGAAGGTCCATGCCATGCAGAAAGCCAAGCAGCTTTAATTAGGTGCATTGGAGATACCTCCTTGAATCTCCACTGAACCAACTCAAGTCTGTGATGGACCCGCTCAAGTTCATGCTCGGCTCGCTCAAGTTCATGCTCGGCTCACTCAAGTCCTCGTTGGTCTCACTCGAGTCCGCACCGGGCTCACTCGAGTCTGCACTGGGCTCCCTCGAGTACGCACTGGGCTCCCTCGAGTCTGCACTGCGCTCACTCGAGTCCCCAATGGGCTCAGTCAGGTCTGCACTGGGGTTCCTTGCCACCGCCGATGCCATCTGTGCTCAGGACAAGAGTTAAGTAAAAAGAAAAAGGAAAGAAAAGGAAGCTCAGTACTGCTGGAGGGAACAGGAGCTGCCTTTCTTGGATGATGTGGGGGTCTGGGTTTGGGGTGTGGGAAAGGTTTCAGTAATCCAACCATTACAGTCCCTTATTGTATTTGTGGGGCCTGGCTTATGCTGCAGAAATCAGAATAATGTCAGCTATGTCGCAGATCTATGTCCTCCTGTCAGAGTCCTCCATAGCCCACAGTTTGGAGGTTTATGATAAAATATCATCTGTAAATGATGTGAATCCTGACTGCTCACCTTACTAAGAAATTGTTCTGTTTCTGATTTTCCCCACACGGGTTCATCAGAGCCAGTGGATCCAGGCCTAGCAGGGGTTATTGTCATTGTGCCAGAGAGAATTGGAAGAGGGTCAAATGTACCGACAAGCCCAGGACCAGCAGCTACCAAACAGCCTTCAGAGGAAGGGGCTGCAGCTGAAGGTCCATTCAGATGTGGGGGAGGTACAGGAGTCGTCAAAGCCATTTCCTCCATGTGAGTGAGGCCCAGTGCTTCCACATAATGAGGATGTCCCAGGACACTGTCACAGAACAGTGACATTGTCAGCTGCTAGAGCAGGACCTGTACCCTGAAGCAATGTGTGACCATCCTTATCCCAGCGGCCAATCAGGTGACTAAACTTTTATGCAACAGACTGCTTCCAAGGATCCTCCAGGGACCTGTGTGTGATTTATTAAACCTTAAATCACAAGTACATCAATACTGTTACTGATGCCAGGTCACACAGGCTCATCTCATTTTCCTACAACAACATCCGTGCTGCAGCTTAGGCAGTAGACTTGGCCAACACTGTTGTCTTCTCCCAGATGGTGCAGGTCAGTGTGCCCTATCATAACACAGCTGAGTTCATCAATAGAAAAATGTTCCATTCTGTCAATGTGCAAGTCAGCTGTGCTCATCAGTACCACACCTTTAGAAGACTGTGCCAAGTACCCGGGGAGCTGCTATGATGCCTCTGTTCTTGGGAACTCACATGTTCTTCCTGTGTTTCAAGGGCTGGATGCCTTACAAGGATAGAGACTAGGAGGCAAGGCCTACCCTCTGCAACCATGGCTGATGACTCCGGTGCACCACCTTCTGACTGAGGCTGAGTGTAGGCACTTGCATCCTGTTCTTCAACCAGGGTCATGTGGGGCAGACAATAGGCCTGCTCTAGATGCTTAGACCAGTCCAGGTGGGGAAGATGGGGGGGAAGGAGACAAAAGGGCATGTGATGGATGCTAAAGAGCTGGGAGAGCAAGGAAGAACATCACCTCCTACATGACAGAGCATTGCAGCATAGGGTGCAGTAAGCCAGACAAGACTTCATTGATACGCAGGTCCAATAGATGGGAACTGGTGGTAGTGATCACTCACTGACTGTCAACTTGTTGGTGCAAGCAGCCCTGTTTGTTCCTAGAAGCAAATGGAACATTTTTGTTCACTTTTTCTTTCTTTCTTTTTACTGTTTTGAATAAAACTTATTGTTTTTAACCATTTAATGGCTTTCCGACATGTGGTGCTCCCACCTGACAAAGGGGCTGTGCGTCGAAAGCTTGTGTGATTTCAAATAAACCTGTTGGACTATAACCTGGTGTTGTGCGACTTCTAGCTCTCCATCAATGTAATGCTGTTTTGCATCCACGTGGGAGGGTAGATGAGGTCACTGTTTAATGTCTACAAAATATATGCTAGTGAATGGCAAAGTGTCTTAGACCAAGGAGATAGCACCGATGCTAAGAGTAACATGATGACTGGTTTGCAGCTAACTGCTATCGTGATGTTTACTCACACTGGATTAAATTATTGGCGATCTGACACAATAAAATAACAGACTCCATCATGTGACTTGCTGATTTAATCCCTACAAAGGGGAGATATGTAGCAATTTAGTGATCTGGATCGAGTCATAACAGGATGGGATTTGTATCTCGCCCATTCAGTGGATCATGAATCAAGAGTTCTCTGCTCTTGTATTTGCAGCACAGGGAAGTGCTAGCAGCAATCACAATGCCAAATGATAAATCCCAATCCTATCATCCTCCTTGATGGTAGTAGATTAGGAATGGTATCTAGCAACACAACTATACCTTACACTGTTATGTTTTATTGGTCTTTACAATCTGACATTACAACACACAGAATTATTGCACAATTCCTGGCAGGCTTGTGTAATAATTTACAAATAAACTCACCAGTGGAGAATGACACTGACTCAAAATATGAACTAAAAATTGGCTTGCAGTGGCTCACTGACCAACTGAAATGGTTTAGAAACAGCATTGTAAGACTCATTACTTCTGTTTCGAGCACTTCAAAACTGCTAAGCTAAAGCATTTAACTGTCCGAGAATGGATTGTTTAATGTGATTTCCTTCTTGGTTTCTGGCAAGCTTTAACTTCTGTAAGGAATCATACAGCCGCAATGAGTGTGGTTCGAACAAGTGCCCATTCCCTGTGCGCTCACATAATGTTTTAATTATAACTGTGATTTCCAAGCTTCAGACAACATTCTTCCTGGAAAAGGATATTACTGTCCCAGTGCCTCAAACATCTGTTGACTCATGAAAAACCATAAACCAGTGTTTTCCAAAGAGAACAATAACAATGGTGGCAGCACACAGCGCCTCAAACAGGCAGCCCGGAGCTACTGCAACTAAATCAGGCAACTTCACCCAGCTAAAAATCGCCAGTTAAATTCTATTTGAAATTCAGCTTTGATGAGACACACTGACGACATCCAGATCTACACTACCACCAAATTCTCGACCCCTCCCCTGTCTCTAATTGCTTGTCTGACAGCCAGTACCAAATTTCCTCCATATAAAATTTTTGGAAGACCAAACCAGGATCAAAGCTGAATTCATTTTCCGATCTATTGGCTCTAACCCCCTTCTGTGTGACTGACTGAGCCTGAGCCAGACGGTTCACAACCTTGATGCCATAGAGATGGCTCATTGATCACATCAGCATCATTTCAGTAAGTGGTGGCATAATGGTAATGCCATAGGACTTGCTATCCAGTAAGCCTGGGCCAATGTTCTGGCTACATGGGTTCAAATCCCCCCATGGCAGCTGGTAAGTTCAAGGAAAACTTAGAGTAGGAAGCTAGTCTAATTGTGATTAAAGCTCATCTGGTTCACCAGTGTTTTTTTTTTTGACAAAAATCTACTGTTTTTACCTGGCTTACATGTGACTTCAGAACCATAGCTATATGGTTCACTCTTAACTACTCTCTGGGCAATAAATGCTGGCTTAGCTAGTGATACCCCTATCCCAATGACCAAAATAAAATTAAAATTACTAAGATAATCTGTTTCTACCTCTGTAACTTTACTCTGCTTCACCATAGGGCGAGGGGAACTAGGAACAAGCAATAAATGCTGGTCCAGCCAACGATGCCCACATCCCAAGAATGAATAAAGAAAAGCTGAACCTTTTGTTTGAAACATTCCTATGAAGTCATTGTGTAAAAAGCACTATATTAATACAAATTGCTGTTGTGTAAACTGCAACCTCAAGTTGCAACAAAACCGTATCTCAACTATTAGGATTATGAAATAGTTCTAATAAAGAATATAGTGCCAGTTATGACCCCAAAGTGTCCCAAAGCATTTTACAGACAATGAAGTGATTTTGAAGTGCAGTCACTATAAAATCTAGGTAAGCCAGCAGCCAAGTTGTACATTGCAAGGCAGCAGAGTGAAAAAGCCCAAATCGCGTGTTCCTAAGTCTTGTTGGCTCAGGAGAAAATATTTGATAGGGCATTCCAGAGGACTCTGCTCCTTTCCACAGAATTGTTACAGTGCAGAAGGAGACCATTCAGCCAATCTTATCTATGCCAGCACTCTTGAAGAGCAATTCATTTTTTCCCAGAAATCTTGAACATTTTTCCTATTCAGCTATCAGGTGAATTCCCCATCAAACATTTTTTGAAACTGCCTCCAGTACACTCTCCAGAAGTACGTTTCAGACCCTTTTTTTTCATCCATTCACAGGATGTGGACATCTGGGCTACCATTTACTGCCAGGGGATACTAGAGAGTCAACTAATTGCCATACTTCTGGAGTTCATGTAGGCCAGGCCAGGTAAGGAGGGCAGACTTCCTTCCCTAAAGGGCACTAATGAGCCAGATGGCTTTTTTTCCCCAAATAGTTGGCAATAGTTTTATAGTGATAATAGATACTGCAGATGCTGGAGAATCTGAGATAACAAGGTGTGGAACTGGATGAACACAGCAGGCCAAGCAGCATCATAGGCGCAGAAGTCATCATTAGACTCTTCATTTTTCCAGATATTTTGTTGAATTCACATTCCACCATCTGCCTTAGCAGAATTTGAACACAGGTCTGCAGAACATTAAACAAAAAAAGGAACTGTGGATGCTGGAAATCTGAAACAATAACAGAAATTGCTAGAGAAACGTAAGAGATCTGGCAGCGTCTGTGGAGAGAAAGCCAAGTTAACATTTTAGGTGCAGTGTACCTGTCCTTAACAGACAGCTTTCTTCATTGTTTATTTTCTCCAAAAATGTGTCATGAGTTCTGTTACAACCACCTGAGAGGTCTCGGTGTGACATCTCATCACAAAGTCAACAGGCAGTGCTAGAGAATGGCGTCAATCTTTTAGTCAAAGATAGGGAAATCATTTCTGTACAACTTCTGCTGCCTGTACGTTTAATATATATGTACACACAAAAAAGAGCATATTCCTGTTCACACTACAGCTAGGGCCCTCCTTATTTTTCTTGCTGTGCAAAGGCAGATTGTGCCCATCTTGTGTCATTATTCGCTCCCTGCCTCTTGATCTATTACCATCAACCCGTTGTCCGACCGTACTGACTCCAATGACTTTCCTTGCGTCATCTCAAGTAATACGCCCACAGCACCTCGTGCCACCCACCATCAACTGTACCATCTCATCTCTCTTTCCTCAAGGACCCTCTCATTGGTCATTCAGCTTGCCCAAGTAATTTTTAATGCAAGCCAGTAGGCCCATAACTCTCCTATCTTCGTACTTCAATGGTCAAGGCCGTTTTCATATCTATGGAATGATGTTGGCTAGACTCAATATTGAAACAGTCTGCAACTTATCACCACTTTACATCTTCAATTCCATAGAAACTCTGTCAGCTTATTAAATGCCTAATTTGGAATTACTGTCCTCTTTGTTTTTACCTCCGAAAGTATGCTCCATTCATAAAATTTGTAAAAGGACATTACAAACCATTTATCATGCGACACGAAATTACAGAGGGGGCAAAGAATTCAGTTTGATCCATTCCTAAATGCTTCAAAACAATTGGAATAATTACAACTTACAGTCCATGCTAGGAATAAAACACAAGGGCAAAACACTTAAAATTGCAAACTGCTGTTTTTTTTTAAAATTTGACATCACTTCAACTATCCCGGGCATTCATTCTGAAGTCAATTTCAGGCATTCTTCCTTCTTGTCTGACCAGCTTCGTGTTTGTTTACAATCGATGCACCAAATCTGTTTGATTTGTGTTATCCAGGCTTTCGTTTAAGCTCTATTTTGTACCCGTAATCAGCAGTGTATCACTACAATGCTGCAAGTTTATCATTCTTCCTAACTCCTAAGTTGTCTAGATCGTCTGCCATAGCAATTTCCAGGTGTATGCTAATAAAATTGGTGACATAATTCGTGTCTCTTTTCTATTTTTTGTCAATTCAATGGGAGTTAATTAGACCTCATTATACCCATTTCCACACACAGACACACACACACACAAAATTTGCAATGAGCAACAATTTAAGGGGTTAAATCTCCACACTTAGACACATTTAATGCCCTATTGATTCCTGAACTGTATTGGTATTGCTTCTCAGCCACCAATAACATGCATTAGGCCCCTTGGACATACTAATGTTTTTATCACTCATGGGATGTGGATGTCACTGACTAACATTTATTACCCATCTCTCATAACCCAGAGGGCAGAGAAGAGTGAATAATGCTGCAGTGTGTCTGGAGTCACATGTCAGATCTGTAGATTTACTTCACTAAAGACATTAGTGAACCAAGCAGGGTTAACCAATCAGCAACGGTTTCATGGTCATCTTTAGACTCTTAATTCTAGTTTTCATTGGATTCAAACTTCACCATCTGCTATGGATGGGATTTGAACCCAGGTGCCACTGGAAATTACCTGGATCGCTCGATCAACAATCTAAGCAATAAACCACTAGGCCGTCACCTCCCCTAATAACCTTCCTCACAGAACATAAGGCCCAAATCAGAAATTGGTTTGCCTTTTGCACTGCCCATGTTGGACCTATTGTGTTCAGAATCACCAGGTCAGCTTTGACCTACCCAGTATCCCTCAAAGCGATCTCTGTAAGCTGCCAGGAAAATTATTTGCTTTTTGATAACTTGATTCTGACCACTCTGTTTCTCTTCTGGCTAGCTTACATTACAAGAGATTATCTGTCCTCAGATAAGTTCCCCATACCTTTCCAAATTGTTATCATCACCCACACCTAAAGGAAACTCCATGGGTTGAATTTAAGCATTTTCAATGAAAATGATTTGTTAACTGAGACTCAAAGTGCCTAGTCCATTATTGCACTTTTCCCACAACTGTTTGGCTCTTCACCTCAATAATTCTGCAACCGCTCTCGGGTGCCTTGCTTGAGGAAGTCCATGGATGGAAGGTATTCACTGCTGCTAGAAGCTTCCAATATTGATGCCTCTGGCACCATATTTAAAGCCCAGCTGCACACCACATTAGACACTGTAAGGTAGGAACTAGCCCTCACACAGCACTTGCTCAATACTCAACATTCAACACATAGCCTGGAGAAAAGGAACGCTCACTCCTTGCTTCACGGACAGGGATGTGTTGGTGGACGGGGTGGTGGAGAGGAAGACAGTCTGATTGCCAGGGGACTATCACAAGAGACCATGCCAGACTAGAGACATGTACCGGGTGAAGCTGACCCCTAGCAGTGCAGGAAGAAGGTCCATGATATTCTGTACTCCGCAGGGGGTAAATGTCACCATCTTCTCTCTGCTACCTCACATTCCCAGGGCCACAACTAACTCTAACTTTGCCACAGTTCCCTCATCTCACAAAGGGTCATGGACTATGACTCTCACTATTGTATGCTTCATGTCCATTCAAAGGATCTCACCTATTGTCATCCCACCAAGCTATTAATCCTTCCTGGCTCCTGCACTTCCTACTTACTCTCTGGAGATTCCTCACCACCTCACTTTCCCGTGCATCACTATTAACTGCTCTTGCGTCCATTCCTCTCATACTCAGTCCCTCGTTGTGTATTATTGCAGGAAAGCAAGGCCCACAACTGGGCTGAGGGGTCCCTAGGCTGTTGGAATGGTAAGAAACATCAAGCTCTTCCTCTTACGAGGAGGATTACTGGACGAAGTTGGAGAAGAGCATGGTCACCCATGTGGGCATGGAGGGACCTCAATAAGCAACTGAGTCATCGCACTGTGCTATAATCCCATGACCAGCTGTGCTTACTCATCCCTAATCTGCTCAGGCTTTTGTCCTTCATAGACAATTCATTCTTTCTCTTCTCTTGTGCAAGCACTAGGGACACCCAGAGAGCCTCTTCAAAGAGGCCTGTGCTGGAGACCCTCATCTTGACCTCCACCTCTGAGGGGGAAGCCCCTGAACCATCAGATGATGCACTGGCAAGGCTTTCACCAGCACCTCCCCCAGCTCCAAAACATTCTCCTCGGTGCCCTTCTTTCTGGATTAGACTTGGGAGCACCATCTGGTCAGCACATCACAGACGTGTCTCCACCCCAGGTACCTCACGCTCAAAGGACTGCCAGAGACCAGGCAGCTACTCAGCCCTGAGCAGACGGAGTTCCCAGCTATTGTGACTTCTGCGAAATTTAGTCATGCACAGGGACAGCAGGAGGGTTTGCCAGTTGGTGAGCTGGATTGAAGCTTAGACGCGTCCAGCAACGGTATTAGTACCGTACTGGCTCTGGTATGTATGTATCTGCCATGGATAGCCAGGTCCAGCAGACTCTGCCGGATGTCTGTTGGATCTGCACACTCCATCACTATCATTGGTGCTCAGAATCAATGGCAAAGTGAGAGTAGGATGAGGGATGAGCCCAGCTGCTCCTTTGGTTGGGAAACAAAGGTGATGCCAGTGGGCAACAATAGGAAGGAGGGGTAACACACTGGACATCCAGACTTCTTCTTAGAGGTGCGCAGCGCCTTCACCTATGCAACTCCCCCAAACCCCCACCTACTGTGATCCCAAAGCCTGTTCAAGCCAAGATGCATCTGGGCATCTGGAATCCGTTCCCTATCAAGGAAGCAACCACCCACTGGGGAAGAAGCAGGGTTTTTTTTTGAAATATGAATAAACTCATCACCAAACTTACAAATCACCCAATTAACATGAAGCAAGTAACAAACACTGCCCACTAGAGGAAGTGCGAGAACAATGAAACAATCAAAAATGGTGATAAGAACAAGGGAGGGAGCTAAACTGAAACAATGTCAGAGGGGGTTATAGTACACTCAGCCTGCGCAGTGCCCATCTCTCTGTAAATGCACTGAGGGCTCCTTGGTCTGACTGTAGCCACAGAAGAAAGGCAGGCAGGCAGATTGTCAACTGTCTCCACAGTGCAATTCTGGATCTGGTGTCGCCTCTGAAAGTTTCAAGTTAAGAGCTTAGCGGTTGTATGAAAACAATTGCAGCAAGGCTCTGACGTTCAATCTCTATTCATACCAAAGTCAGACACCTTATCTATTTTACCATTATTCTGCCACAAGAGCTCAGCTCTTTTTTAACCCTGATCAAAGATGCTAAAACACTCTGAACATTTACTTTACAACCAACAAATCACCCTTGTTAGAAATTAAAAGTACAGTTAACAAGCAATATCCACCAGGGCAGTGCATAGAAAGGAGATGGTAAGCAACCTCAGCTCTCAAATACACATGTCATAGAATCATACAGTACAGAAAAGGCCCTTCAGCCCATCAGGTCTGTACTGCCAAATGTACACCAATTCCACACTAGTCCTACTTTCCCGCACAAGGTCCACAACCTTGAATATTATGATATTTCAAGCGTACATCCAAGTACTTTTTAAAATGTGTAACAAGTATCAACCGCTCTCAATCAAATTTGTGCCTGATCTGCTTTTCAGCCTTAAACAGACCTAACTCTGACAGTGCAGATCTCCAGCACTTGACATCAATGGTCACATATAATTTGAACATCGATAGATTGGAAACCTTTTCTGTTGAGTGACTCGGAGTTTGTGGTAAGTTGCTCTCAAAACAATGAGGCTGCAGTCTAAAGCACTCGGCACCTGGGGGAAGCCAGCAATGGGGGGAAATCCCACTGGCCAAACTGCTTACTCTCTTCATCATGTGGGAAAGGTATGGGGAGCTGTGGCCTGGACTGAAAACAGCATAATGACATCCCTGAAGGTAGACAGGATAGTGAAGAAGGCATTTGGTTCACCTGCCTTTATTGGTCAGTGCATTGAGTACAGAGTTGGGAGTTTTGTTCCAGCTGTGCAGGACATTGGTTAGACCAGTTTTGGAATACTGCATTCAGTTCTGGTCTCCCTGCTATAGGAAAGATGTTGTGAAAATTGAAAGGGTGCAGGAAAGATTTATGAGGATATTGTAAAGGATGTTGTAAGGGGTGGAGGGTTTGAGCTAAAGGAAAAGGCTGAATAGGCTGGGGCTACTTTCCATGGAGCATCAGAGGCTGAGGGGTGACCTTATAGAAGTTTATAAAATAGTCAAGGTCTTTTCTCTGGGGTGGGGGAGTTCAAAACTAGAGGGCGTAGGTTTAAGGTGAGTGGGGAAAGATTTAAAAGGGATCTAAGGGGCAACATTTTCACGCAGAGGGTGGTGCGTGTATGGAATGAGCTGCCAGAGGAAGTGGTGGAGGCTGGTACAATTACAACATTTAAAAAGGCAACTGGATGTGTACATGAACAGGAAGGGTTTAGAGGGATATGGGCCAAATGCTGGCAAATGAGACGAGATTATCTAGTCGGCATGGACTAGTTGGACCAAAGGGTCTCTATGACTCTGTTATTGTAACTCTATTTAAGGGTCAAGGATTGGGAGATGCCACATTGAACCCCAGGTGCTCCTTGAAACAAACTATTGGGATAAAATTCCAGGGCAGCAGTCATCGGGAATGAGACTGCCATGCAGTCCTTCTGAGCACAGGTCCCGTTCCAC
The DNA here is from genome assembly GCA_024137785.1 of Ginglymostoma cirratum. Taxonomy (NCBI): domain Eukaryota; kingdom Metazoa; phylum Chordata; class Chondrichthyes; order Orectolobiformes; family Ginglymostomatidae; genus Ginglymostoma; species Ginglymostoma cirratum. The sequence goes on along the minus strand of JAHRHZ010000267.1, from coordinate 56,657,126 downwards.
AAATGATACCATTCAAACAGTTAATGAAAATGTCCAAGAGACATATAGCTTCAGAGCCGTATCACTCTCCTCCATCTCCTCGGTGGATTTTCAGTTGCTGCTTATCCCGCTTGAGACTGTGCAGTAGCCTCTGGAAGTTGCTGTCCTTACTGACAATGCTGTGGTCACTGTCTGCCGCTGTGTTGCCTTCTGAGGTGCACAAAAGCCACAGTAACTCCAGCCATGGAAATCTCCATGTGAGATGTAGATAATCTGTATGGAATGTCAGGAGGTCTAGGCCCGAAACGTCAAGCTTTCCTGCTCCTCTGATGCTGCTTGGCCTACTGTGTTCATCTAGCTCTACACCATGTTACCTCAAATTCTGTAGGACATGCAGTTCCTACTACCTCTGTAAGTAGGTACAATGCGGTCAGTGGAAAGTAAAGAAGTGTAGGCTATGGTATCATTCCCACCTCAGAACTACTCCAACCTATTATTACTTGCAAATAACAAACCACTCAGAAAGCATCCTCTTCCTCTAACTCTCCAT
>JAHRHZ010000267.1:56631317-56651597 GCA_024137785.1 Ginglymostoma cirratum | reverse complement strand
AGGGAGAGAGGGGGAGGCAGATAGAGGATGGATAGAGGAGAGGATAGTTGGAGAGGAGGCAGACAAGTCGAAGAGGCGGGGATGGAACCAGTAAAGGTGAGTGTAGGTGGGGGGGTAGGGAGGAGATAGGTCAGTCCAGGGAGGACGGACAGGTCAAGGGGGCGGGATGATGTTAGTAGATAGGAGATGGGGGTGGGGCTTGAGGTGGAAGGAGGGGATAGGTGAGAGGAAAAACAGGTTAGGGAGGTGGAGATGAGCTGGGCTGGTTTTGGGATGCGGTTGGGGGACGGGAGATTTTGAAGCTTGTGAAATCCAACGCATCATCCTCTGACACTTCCGCCATCTGCAATCAGACCCCACCACCAAAGACATTTTTCCCTCCCCACCCTTATCTGCTTTCTGGAGGGACCACTCCCTTCACGACTCCCTTGTCCTCTCCACACTCCCCTCCAGCCCCACCACACCCGGCACTTTTCCCTGCAACCGCAGGAAGTGCTACACCTGCCCCCACACCTTCTCCCTCACCCCAATCCCAGGCCCCAAGAAGACTTTCCACATCAGGCAGATGTTCACCTGCACATCTGCCAATGTGGTATACTGCATCCGCTGTACCCGTTGTGGCTTCCTCTACATCGGGGAAACCAAGCGGAGGCTTGGGGACCGCTTTGCAGAACACCTGCGCTCAGTTCACAACAAACAACTGCACCTCCCAGTCGCGAACCATTTCAACTCCCCCTCCCATTCCTCAGACGACATGTCCATCCTGGGCCTCCTGCAATGCCACAGTGATGCCTCCCGAAGGCTGCAGGAACAGCAAATCATATTCAGCCTGGGAACCCTGCAGCCCAATGGTATCAATGTGGATTTCACAAGCTTCAAAATCTCCCCTCCCCCAACCGCATCCCAAAACCAGCCCAGCTCATCTCCACCTCCCTAACCTGTTTTTCCTCTCACCTCAAGCCACACCCCCATCTCCTATCTACTAACATCATCCCGCCCCCTTGACCTGTCCGTCCTCCCTGGACTGACCTATCTCCTCCCTACCCCCCTACCTACACCCACCTTTACTGGCTCCATCCCCGCCTCTTCGACTTGTCTGCCTCCTCTCCACCTATTCTCTCCTCTATCCATCCTCTATCCGCCTCCCCCTCTCTCCCTATTTATTTCAGAAAACCTCTTCCCCTCCCCCATTTCTGATGAAGGGTCTAGGCCTGAAATGTCAAGTTTTCCTGCTCCTATGATGCTGCTTGGCCTGCTGTGTTCATCCAGCCCCACACCTTGTTATCTCGGATTCTCCAGCATCTGCATTACCTTTTATCTCTGCAGTACCTTTTATCTCAGGACCTTCAATTCAAAGGGTTTCATTCTGCCCCCAAAGGGGAAAACAGTAGTGCACTTGGCTGCAATGTCAGCCTTGTTGTATGGCAATTGCATCGTTGACTTTAGGTCTGACCTGGCAAGGTATCAACTTCATTTCACTGAGGGTGAGTTGCGGACTCAGCCTGTGACACATGACCTCGCCCCACCCCCCACCATCTCCCCTAATCTTTATATTTCCTTTCAGGCTGCTGTCCCTGTGGCCTTTATGACTTTTCAGCCTCTCTCCATTCCTTTATACAACTATCAATGTGCCCACTTTACCTCAGGCATCACAGCCATGGCAAAACCAGAAATTCCCTATACCCTATGTTTTGGCCCTATACCATCACCATTTAGAGGTACTGTTCAATATTAAGGATGAGACAGGGATGTACTTGGAAGTGCATGGTAAAATAGGGCTGAGTTAGCATTTATCAAGGGGACGTCATGCCTGACAAATCTTTGAGAAGGTAATGAGCAAATTAGACAAAAGAGAGCCAGTGGACATGATCTATGTAAATTTCCAGAAGGCCTTTGACAAGATGCTGCACAGAATGCTGCTAAATAAGAGCCCATGGTGTTAGGGATGAAGTGCTGGCATAGCTAGAGGATTGGCTGACTGGCAGAAAGTGGGGATAAAGGGATCTTTTTCAGGATGGCAGCCAGTGACTAGTGGAGTTCCACAGGGGTCAGTGTTGGTGCTAATCAGACCACCTTTGGGATTTTGTGAGCAGCTTAGGGTTCCATACCTAAGGAAGGATATGTCACCCTCTGGCTGAAGAAATTCCTCCTCGTCTTAGTTCTAAAGGGTTGTCCCTTCATTCTGAGGCTATGCCCTCAGGTTCCAGTGTCTCCTACTACTGGAAACATCTTTTCCACCTCCACTCTATCCAGGCCTCTCAGTATTCTGTCAATTTCAATAAGATCTCCCTTTATCCTCCTAAATTCCATTGCGTAAAAAACTAGAGTCCTCAAGTGCTCCTCAAGTGCTCCTCATATGATAAGCATTTTATCCCAGGAATCCTTCATATTGAAGGAAGGGTGTGCTGGCGTTGAAAGGGGTCCAGAGGAAGAAAATTGGAAGTGGTGTATAAATAAGGCAAGTTAAGGTTTTATTGCAACCAAAAGGAAATAAGGTAGTCGCCACTTAACAGCAAGATTCTAAAGTCATCTTTTATGACTCGAGAAAAAAATTGAGAAAACTAATCACTGTATCAAGAAACTTATCTTTTAACTCTCATTATATTTTCCCACCTTTCTCATCATTGCTCACTCCACACCCAGGGAGGGGAAAATTCTGTCTCATTTTGTGCTTTTTCAATCGAGTTCCTGACCTCCGAGAACACTGCAGCAGTGCTAATCAAAGTCACAAATGACAGTCTCTGGGACCGTGGTAAACTATACTTCCACGTCCTCTGTGACCTCCTTGCAGCCTTATCACATCACCTCTTCTCCAACTTCCCTCTCTGTTGCAGACTGGCACTGCACTTGGTTTCTCACTTATTTATTCAATTGTTGCTACAGCGACTGCTGTGGTTGCTTTTCTCCTGCACTAACATAATCTGGAATCCCTCCTTGATCCCTCCTCGGCCCCCTCCTGTTGCTCATTCAAATCACCACTGAATAACACCATCCAAAAACACAGCAGTCACTCTCTTGCTCTCCACTGCCTTTATGTCAGCAGCCTGTGTCTGTCTAACATTTAATCCTACATAAGCTGCAATTTCCTCCAGTGAAATACTGGAAAGACAGAAACCATTGTCTTCAGCACCAGACGTGACCTCCATTCCCTCACCATCAATTCTTTCTCCTTCCCAGTCACTGTGCCAGGCTGAATCAGACTGCACAAATCTTGCCACCCTATTTAATCCTAAACTAAGCTTCCAACCCATAGCTTCTCCATCAGAAATTATAAAGCTTCATAGTATCACTTGCTCCTGCCTTTGGCCCTCTATGGTTAAATATCTTACCCAAGTTTTTAGCAACTTGATTCCTCCAATATTCTCCAAACAGCCCTCCATCCTTCATTAGCTTGATTCAAAACTCAGCTGCCCATAGCTTAACATCTACCAAGTCCTAATCACTTCTTGTCCCTGTGCTCACTGATCTACATCAGCTCCTGGCACTCAATGGAAATGGTCACACAGTGAGATTGTCAGCGAATTAGTAGTTAAGAGGCCAAAGCTAATGTTCTGGAGATATGGGTTCAATTCTCAGCCTGGCAGCTGATGGGATATCTGGAACATCATGCTAGTCTCAGTGCTGATGACCATGGCAACCTTAAGGGAAGGGAGTCTGCTATTTTCAACAGGACTAAAGTCGCACACCACCAGGTTATAATCCAACAGGTTTATTTGAAGTCACAAGCTTTTGGAGTCTCACTCCTTCTTCAGGTGTCAGTGAGAGAGATGACATCAGACAAAGAATTTTCTAAGCACAAGATCAAAGGGTCATCGAACTGATGTGGTGTTGATCAAACATAAGATGGCTGTCAAATCTTTAATCGGTTAGAAAGGATTAATATGCAAATTCCCGAATTTTTTTCAAATCACTGCCCTGAGATAACTAAAGGCTTTATCAATTCCCTCAGTATACCAGAGGCGACATCCCAGGTCAGACAATGCATTTTAGGTGTGAGACCTTGTTTAGAATCTGGCTCTGTATCAACTTGGAGTCAGACTGGTTTTATTTCCAAAGTAGGAATTTAGAAAATGCCACATTGACTTTTGACAAACTGTATGCTTTTTGAACAAAATAGATTGTATCTGCAATTACAAATTCACCCTATAGGTATATATATGTGTGTGCATGTGTGGGTGTGAGAGAAGGAGAGAGAGGGAAAGAGAGTGGGTGTATGTGTGTGTATGTGTGTGTGAAGGAGAGAAGAGTGTGTGCGTGTGTGTGTGTCTGTGTGTGTGTGTTTGTGTATATGAGAGAGGGTCTGTGTGATTGTGGGTGTATGTGTGTGTGTGAGTTAGTGTGTGTATGAGAGAAGGTCTGTGTGAGTGTGCGGTTATGTGTGTGTGTGTACAACAGAGAGTCTGTGTGAGCGTGTGAGTATGTATGTGAGTGTGTGTGAGTGAGTGTGTGTGCGTGAGTGAGTGAGTGTGTGCGTGAGTGAGTGTGTGTGAGTGCGCGTCTGAGAGTGTATAGTGTGGTGGGGTCACCTGTAGTGCGACATAAACCCAAGATCCCGGTTGAGGCCGCCCTCATGGGTGCCGAACTTGGCTATCAGCCTCTGCTTGGTGACTCTGTGTTGTTGTGTATCCCAAAGTCTGCCTTGGAGGACATTTACCCGAAGATCCGAGGCTGAATGTCCTTGACCGCTGAAGTGTTCCCCCACTGGGAGGGAACATTCCTGTCTGGTAATTGTTACGCAGTGTCCATTCAACTGTTGTCGCAGCATCTGCATGGTTTCGCCAATACACCATGCCTCAGGGCATTCTTGCCTGCAGCGTATGAGATAGACAATATTGGCCGAGTCACATGAGGATCTGCCATGCATGTGGCGGGTGGTGTTCCCACGTGTGATGGCAGTGTCCATGTCAAAGATCTGACATGTCTTACAGAGGTTGCCATGACAGGATTGTGTGATGTTGTGGTCGATGCTATCATGAAGGCTGGATAGTTCATGAGACTCCAGAACTAGTGCAATGTAATTGTCTCTGAAATGGATCAGCAAGCCACTCAGTTCCAGAGTAATTAGGGATGAGCAGCAAATGCTGGTTTTGTTGGTGATTCCCATCTCCCATGAAATACTAAAGAGGGGAAATAATTGGTCCCATTCCTCACTTCTTTTGTAACCTCCCCTAAGGCTGAACATCTCCAATTTTGGTATCTTTTGTATCTTTCATCCGACCTTTAAAATCTGTGTCTTCAACAACATGGACTGTAAATGCTGTAGTTTCACACTTCTGCACCTCACCTCTGCCGCACCCCCTCACCCCTGCCACCAATACTGGCCTCAATACCTTTCCCTCCTTTCTAAAACCTTGTTTAAAACTCCCACCTGTTTCACAGAACTTTTAGTTCCCTCTCATAATATCTCCTCAATTGCTCAATGTAATTTTTTTGGCCTGATTGATTACATTTCTTTGAGGTATTTTAAGTTACATTTACATTATGTTTCTTGAGGCATTTTACTGCTTTAAGAATGCAATATTTCTTCCTTTTTGATGCATTCGCTGCATTTGTTTCTGCTCCAGTTTTTAATTTGAATTGAAAGTAAATGCTTTAGATAGTTTTGTCCTGAAGCCTTAGTCTGAATTTTACATTCCATGAGCCAGAAGTAAATAGCTTTACTAATAATTAATCCAATACCTAAATCATTGCAAAATAGAATCATTGGCCCATGGATGAAATGGTGATACATAAGGTAAATTAACTAACAAAGGTACAGCTTCCAGATTGTGACAGGAAAGAATACTTAAAGAGAACAGAATACTGCAAAAATCCAGACTGAACTACATTGCAACCTCCCCACTCCAGGCATTTGTGACTTGGAAACATCTCTTGAGCAGCTCCAAGAAACACACCATCCTGCTGCTCGACTGTTTGGGTGCAATTAATATAAAATTCATTCATGTGATGCTGGCGTCACTGGCTGGACCAACATTTATTGCCTGTCACTAATTGCCTTTCAGAAGATGGTGGTGAACTGCCTTCTTGAACTGCTGCAGTCCATGTGTTGTGGGTAGATCCACTATAACATAATTGAGCAAGTTCCAGAATTTTGACCCAGCAGCACTGAAGGAATGGCAATACATTTCCAGTCATCGTGGTGAGTGGCTTGGAGGGGAACCTAGTGTTCCCATGTATCTGCTGCCCTTGTTCCTCTAAATGGAAGTGATTATGGGTTTGGAAGGTGCTGTTGAAGGATCATTGGTGAATTTCTGCTGTGCAACTTGTAGATGGCACACACTGCTGTAACTGAGCATTGATGGTGGAGGGAGTGAATGTTTGTGGACATGGTGCCAATCAAGCGGGCTGCTTTGACCTGGTTGGATCGTTGGAGCGGCTGCCATCCAGGCAAAGTGGGAAATATTCGATCAAACTCCTGACTTGAGGATGGTGAACTGGCTTTAGGGTGGTAAGGGTAGTTACTTGATGTAGGATTTCTGGCTTCCGACTTGGTTCTGGGCTTGGAAACATGGAAGATACAGTATTAGGAGAAGTAAAACGATCTTTATTATTGTGCTATAATGTTGCATCACTAATCTTCAGGTAAATATTTATATCCACAATGTTTTCTTGTTCAAGCAATTGCAGTTGGACATTCTAGCATCATGCCATAATCCAGAAAATTCCAGAATCCAGGAATGACTTGGCCCCAAGCGTTCCAGTCTGGAGACGTTACAGTGTTGATGTCAAGTGCTGATATTATGGAATAATATTACAGTGCAGCGTATATCAGGTGTTAGAATTATGATGTGTCAAGAGGATTAGGAGATTTGATAGTGAGATGAACTATTTCCTCTGGTTGGTGAGTTACGAGTGAAGGGACATAACTTCCTCACTGGAACTCAGTCATTCAGGCACGGTATTAGGAAGTACTGCAGCACACACAGAGTCACAGAAATCTGCCTGTCTCTCCCAATTTGTAGTTTAAAGTCAACTGGAAATTGAAAACATGAGATTGACAGATTTCGTTAACAAGGAACCAGGTGGGGAACAGAGTGAAGATGCAAATCACATCGAACAGCTCAAGGGGCTGAATGGTTTCTTTCTGGCCTTGTGCTCATCTGCTCATTTTCTATCACACTTAGTTCTGTTCAATAGACAATATGTCATAGAAATCAGCCAATGTACTTTCACTAGTTGGGAAGTACTGTAGCTTTTAACTTAAAGTATTTGGCAGATCTTTTAGTGAAATTATATGAAAGGATATGCGCTACCCCTTTATTTTTGTGGAAAACTAGTTTGGGAATACTAAATCTTTTTAAAAGCATTAAGCTGCTTCCTTCCATTTTGATATCCTAGGGAGATCAAATGTATTTCCTATGTAAATATTATCCCAGTTATATGGGAATAATTACAATTCCACATTTTTAGGGACTATTATAAGCTAAGAACTCCCAGAGGAAGAATATGAAGTGTATGTTAAACCCCCAGAAATGTTGGATTCCGACCTCTGCTGTTTACTGGAGAAGGACACAGTGATGTTGAATAGATGAAGGCAGCAGAGTTTCATCCTGCTGTTTAGACAAGAACAGGTGAAAATTATGGGAAACCCTGCGAGAAAGTGTGAAATTGCTCTGGAATTTATTTCTGAGCCACGTGACCTATTGGCTATGATACTTGCTCTTCAAACTTTTTTATAGTTTAAGACTAAGCATACCAGATCCTTTCTTACATTGTGAACAAGAGGTGAAGCTTGACATTAAGTACATGTTCCTCAGGTGCTGCCATTCTCCAACCAAGACAACAGGTTAAAAAAGAAGGCTTGAATTTATATAATGCTTTTTACAACCTCAGAATGTTCGAAGTGCTTTATAGCCAATGAAGTATTTTTGAGATGTTGGACAGGATTTTCACTCCCGAGTTAGGTACGTGGACTCAGAGGAATGCCAGGTTCCGTGAACCCAGCCTCTAAAAATGGCTGCATCCATTCCCATATTTCTGTTCTGGGAGTCATAGAGACATAGAGTCATACAACACGGAAAAAGGCCCTTTGGTCCAACTTGTCCATGCCAACCAAGATTCCCAAACTAAACTAGTCCCACTTGTCTGTGTTCGGCCCATATCCTTGTAAACCTTTCCTATTCATGAACCTATCCAAATGTCTTTTAAATATTGTAACTGTACCTGCATCCATCATTTCCCCTGACCGCTCATTTCACATGTGGGATTTCAAGACTAAGGGGACATATTTTTAAGGTGGGAAGAGAAAGTGATGGACAAGCAGGTCTGGCAGCGTCTGCGGAGAGAGAAACAGAGTTAATGTTTCAAGTCTAGTGTGACCCTATTAGAACTGAAAGGAGCTGGGAAGTGGTGGTTTTCATGCTGTTGGCAGAGGGGGAGGAGGAGCAAGTGCTAATGGTGGTAAAGGAGAGGTAATGATGTAAAATATGTGTAAATATTAGCCTCAAAAATGAACAAATAGTTCAGTGCTGATAACAAAACCAACAAGACACAAGCAAGACAAGGGTGAGGGAGGGTACAGGATGTAATAAAATGGAGTACAGGGATCACTCTCTGATGTTCTGTGACTTAGTACAGGACTCAATGTCGAGTTCCACAACTTCAGTATGAACTCTGTCCTTCATTTTTCTGACATCCCCTGAAATAACTCCACAGAGTCTGGTATCCCATCACCAAATCACCCTTTACTTACATGTGGAACATCCTCGGCACTGATCCAGCTCCCTCAGAGTCAGTCTCAGATTGTGAGGATTTCTGACACTCTTGTGACCCTCCTTGACCAGATTAACAGCCCCAATCAGGGGACTCATGCTCTATTGAGGTCCACCAGGCTGACTTTTTTACAATCACTATATCCCCACTCTCAGTGGTCATGTAACAATTTTTCAGCTCCTTTCCGTTCCAAAGAAGAGTCATCCAGGGCTCAGAATGTTAACTCTGTTTCTCTGTCTGTAGATGTTACTATACCTGCTGGGTTTAGTTCTAAAACTAAAATTCTATACGTGAATTGCAGATTTTCATTCAGAAATGTTCAGTGATTACATTCACATTCCTTCAACTAAATAGTCTTATAAAAAAGAAGCATCGGAAAGAAATATTAGAATTCATAGTCACACATCAAAGAGCCTAAAACTACTCATAGCTGTAAACCAAACAGTGGAATGGAAGGTACCCCATCAATGCTTGGCTGTGAAATCAGACATGCGGTAGGTGAGTTAGGGTTAGGGGTAGGATTAGGGTTAGGTTTAGGGTTTGAAGAAAAACACCTTGTCTGCTGTCTGGGCACCCTACAGCCCGGAGGATTCAACATTGAGTTCTCCAATTTCAAATAATCTTGCCACCCATCCCCTGCCTCCCTTTCCTGCCCCACCTCCTCCCTTCCATTCCACCTTCAGACCCTCCCTTCCAGCTGACAACCGGATTCATCCCTCCCATTGACCAACCAGGTTGTACCTACCACCAACATCCACCTATCACCACCATTCCACTTCCATCCCTTATGCAGCAACGCCACTTTACCCACAGCTCCCCCTATCCCCACATCCAGCCCTGAAGAAGGGTAATACTCGAAACATTTACTGCTCCTTTCCTCCAGATGCTGCCTGGCCTGCTGTGTTCTTCCAGCCTCCTGTCTGTCTACATTCTGGTACTGACCTTTTTTCTCCACTACCTTCAGTCCAATGTTCCAAGTGACAAAGATAGGCTTGACAAGGGGCAGACAGATACATTTCCATAGTCTCTTCAATTTGCACCAATCACTGGCTCAGACTGAAACCACAGAACAGATCATTATGAAGTTTCTGTTTGCTTGTGATAACACCCTTCCTGGCACACATGGAAGAGGCAACACAGCTCAGCTCGGGAGTAGCTAATGCCTTTGGCCTTACCATTAGCTGACAGAAAACAGGAGTGCTGCACCAGTCATGGTCCCAAGGAAATTAAAATAAACCAGAGATCGACATTAACAACAGCACCTTCAATGCAGTTTACCTATCCACATAGCATTATCCATTCTTCAATTACGCCACTGTCAATGAGGACATTGTCTAAGGCCAACAGTTACTTTGGTCATCACTCGAAGTAAATCCGGAAAAGGCATTCACAATAGATCACCACCAAAATCCCAATTGTACAGAGCGGACACCATTGACATACTCTTGTTCATGGGTTCTGTACAGAAAACAAATGTGACTTGTGGAATTCTTGCAGCAGTACTGTTATCAATCCATCAGATGACAGGACCATGTCATAATCCAAAAAGCCTTCAGCAGAGCTAATCTGCCCAGCAATCTCTTCCAATGCCAAAGACTGTGGGCACAACCTGCTTCAATTATGGAGGATTTCTGAACATCGAAAGCAGTACATTGCAATGAACTCCGCTCTGGTCAGCGAGACTGAGGTGTACCCATCAAGTAATCCATCTGAGAAGGTGTCTCTTGCTGGCTGGCATTAACCAATTGCTGTGGGAGCAGGAGACTTGTGGCAAAGAAAGCTGCCAGGCAAGGGGATGGGGAGAAAGACTTGCATTTTTATAGCGCCATTCACAACCATAGGAGATCCGAAAGCTCTTGACAGTCATCAGAGTATTTTTTTAAGTGTAGTCATTTTTGTAACTTTTCCACAACAGCAGTAAATAATGACCAAGTCATTTTTTTTGGGCTGTTAGTTAATGGACACAAGTAAATCAGGGCACCAAAGATAAAATAACTCATCTTCAAAATGGCGCCATGGAATCCTTTTTAAGCACCAGAGTTACCTGTCAGGGTTTCGCTTTAATATCTCACCTATAAAACAGCACCTTCACCAGAGCAGCACGTCCTCACTCAGTCTCAAGTTTTATTCTCAAGCCCCGGAGTGGGACTTGAACCCACAAACTTTCTGACAGAGTGGATAGTACCACTAAGAGACTGCAGACTCTGGTAAGGAACTCACAGTTAAAAGTGCAAAGTTATTTGAATGGCTCTGGAGGTTAACAATGGACAGGTAGAAGTGGAATGTTGAACAGCTCAAGAGCAGAGAAATCACAACATTGTCGGAACAACTTCAACACAGTCTATCACAGTTCAAGACCACAGCAACTGTAGATGGGAAATAAACCCTAACCTTCCCAGAAACACTCACATGCTGAGAACGAATCAAATCAAAGAAGGAATGATCAGATGCTGTGGTGTGTTTGATGAGGCCAGGCAGGGGATTGTCAAGTCTGATCCCTGTTTCCTTCGAAGGTCCAACATTCTGACCTAGTCACTGAAGTTCAAATTAATTCGGAGCATTTGTCCATGTTTCCTGGTTCCTGTCACAGCCACAATCACAGAGGAGATCACTTGTGACTTCTTTAAGTACATTACAGAAGAGGGCTGGGGTTTGAATGTTTCACAGTCCACAACACTGCGCTGTCTGCCAGCAACCATGGGATGCAAGAAATTACATGGGTTCAATAATCTTAAAAGCTCTAACATATTGTCATTGTGGTTCAAAATACTTTGAACTCTGTGCAAGTGGCACAAATAAATATTGACACATGACAATCTGCATAACAAATATTAGAAAACTGAGCAAACCAGGGCACAGAAATTCAATTAACCAGTATAATATGCTGCTCCTGGTTTGTAAACACACTGAACACTTGTCATCCGCGTTGTTTCATCTCTTTGATTTATCGCTCAAAACAAATGAACTGACGTCTCTTTATATACATTTATCTCATCTTAACATAATGAAACTGTGCAGTAAACACACAGTGCTTCTACAGGGTGGAAATTTGTCATTCTTTAGTTTACGAGTTCAAGAGACTGAGTAATTGTGCAGGGGCTAAGGCGGTGGGGGGAGAAGTGTGAAGAGAATATCTCTCTCCCTTGTTTGTGAAGACTTCTTTATTAATAGAATGCACGAGTGGCCAGGACCCAAGAAATGAGAAACGAGTCATGTCGACCCTCGTCTACACCACACCTCTCAAACAAATTTATTTAAATGCAATAATGTCAGTTTTAAATCCAGTCATTAAGCCGAAAGCCTCTTTTGATGCCGAAGACTGTGGAAAGTGCTTTCCATTACATCAGTCTCCTTTAAGTAATGAAGTTGATGTCAACAGAGGGAAGGAGGGTGGGGGTTGGGTAGAAGGAGGTCAATTCTGAGGCTGTTTGTTGATGCCATTTATTGCTACTTCTGAGCAGAACTTTTAAAGAAGAAAGTGGTCACGAACTGACACGATGCCAAGTACCATGTTGGGGTGAGATTATAAACCATGTGAGTTTATAAAGACTTGACCTGAAGTTTCCAGGAATTCGACATTCCTGTCTAGGGCTCATTTTTGAGAGAAAAGAAAAGTGGGGCAAAAAAAACCCAGTTTGCTTTGAATACTTCCATTTTTTGGTTGTAGAATTATTGGTGCTGGAAAAATGGGCTACTCAACTGGCTGCCAATAATCTTCTCATCACATGGGAACAATTTGTAATCAACAAGGGAAGATGAAGTGTTGTTACCTTCTCAAGTGAGGTCATTCATTGTGGAGATAGTGGGCTGGAGGGGAGGTGACAGAGTGGTTGGAGTAGGCGAAGTCAGGAAAAAATGGCATGAGGAAACCAATCAGAGTTGGCAATCCGGCACTGGTGCCACTGACATGTACATTGGTCTTACTCAACACCAAATCAAAACAAATTAGCCACATTCACCAAACTAGGAATTTAGCTTTACAACTGGGTCTCAGTGCACATAGCAAGTTGACTTAACTGTTGTCCAGGCGACAGAAGCCCTTATGTGTCAGGAGTCATATGAACCGGCTTTCCTCTTAACTTTGAGCAGAAAGATATATAGTAGCTGTAATTAAAAAGCATGAAGGATCAGTCGCACAATGAAATGGTCATTTTCATGGTAATTCGACTCACGAACAACATCACAGGAACACGAAGCTTTGAAACATTCTTTTCCAGTCAATGAGATTTTGTTCACAGCAATATGACACAGGAAGCCAATCACAAAGCAGCGAAGATATCACTTCTGCACTGCTTCTTTACCTGCTGCATAGCCGTTTACCCAGTAGAAAGGTCACACTGTTTAATTGGCGGATTATGCATATCTGGAAGGTGATGGATTATCAATTGCAGAGGAGAGCCTAAACAACAAATCAACATTACAAACTGCACAAGGCAAAAACAAACTAAGGATATTGGTAGCATGGTCAGATTCAAACATAATTTTCAAATTTCTTTCAAGGGCTGATGGGCAACGCTTGCTGGGCCAGCATTTGTTGCCCATCCCTAGAAGGGGGCAACACGGTGGCACAGTGGTTAGCACTGCTGCCTCACAGCACCAGGGGCCCTGGGTTCAATTCCACCCTCGGGTGACTGTCTGTGTGGAGTTTGCACATTCTCCCTGTGTCTGCATGGGTCCAAAAATGTGCAGGCTAGGTGCATTGGCCATGACTAAACTGCCTGTAGTGTTCAAGGATATGTAGATTAGGTGGGTTATAGGGGGATGGGTCTGGGTGAGATGCTCTGAGGGTCATTGTGGACCTGTTGGGCCAAAGGGCCTATTTCCACACTGCAGGGATTCTATGAGAAATAAGATTTTAGAGAGTTGCCTACTTGACCCATTGTAATCCATGTGCCGTAGGCACAGTCACAGTGCTGTTGAGAAAGGGAGGTCCTGATGTTCTCAAGCACATCAATTTGCTTTGAACTAATTGGCAGCTTTTTTTAATCACTCGTGGGACATAGGTGCCTTTGGCTGGCTCCTCAATGCCACACTCGGTCGAATACAGCCTCGCTGTCAAGGCCTGTTGCTCTCACCTCACCTCTGGAATTCAGCTCTTTTGTCCATGTTTGAACCAAGGCTGTAATGGAGTCAGGAGCCGAGTGGCCCTGGCAGGACCCAAACTGGGCGTCACTGAGCAGGTGCTGCTTGATAGCACTGTTGGTAACACCTTCCCTCACTTTACTGATGATCAACAGTAAACCGAAGGGGCAGGAACTGGCTGGTTTGGATTTATCTGCTTTTTGAGTAGAGGACATACCTGTGGAAACTTTCCACATTGTTGGATAGATGCTAGTGTTCGAACTGTACTGGAACAGTTTGACTAGGGGAGTGGTAAGTTCTGGAGCCCAGTTTTTCAGTACTGTGGCCAGAATTTTGTTAGGGCCAATAGACTTTGCAGTACCCAGTGCCTCCAACTGTTTCTTGATACCACATGGGGTGTATCAAATTGACTGAAGACTGGTATCTGTAATGCGGAGGACCACCGGAGGAGGCTGAGATGGATCATCCACTTGGTATTTTTGGCTGAAGATTGCTGCGAATGCTTCAGCCTTATCTTTTGCACTGATGTGCTGGGCATCATTAAGGTTGGGGATATTTGTGGAGCCTCCTCCTCCTGTGAGTTGTTTAATTGTCCATCGCCATTCATGGCTGGATGTGGTTGGACTAGAGAGCTTAGATCTAATCTGTTGGTTGTGGAATCCCTTAGCTCTGTCTATTAGTTGTTGATAATACTATTTGGCACTCAAGTCCTGTTTGGTAGCCTCACCAAGTTGACACCTCATTTTTAGGTATGCGTGGTGCTGCTCCTCTCATGCTCTCCTGCACTCTCCATTGACCCAGGGCTAGACCCCTGGCTTGATGCTAATGGTTGAGTGGGTGCTATGATGGGCCATGAGGTTGCAGATTGTGCTGGAGTACAATTCTGCTTCTGTTGATGGCCTCATGGATGCCCAGTGTTGAGTTACTAGATTTGTCCCATATAGCATGGTGAAAGTGCCACACAACACAATGGCAGGTATTCTCAATGTGAAGGCAGGACTTCTTTGACTTGAGGACTGTGTGTTGGTCACTCTTACCGTTACTGTCATCAATAGATGCATTAGCAGCCGGCAGATGAGGCCAAGTATGTTTTTCCGTCTTGTTGGTTCCCTCACCACCTGCTGCTTATGAATGAGATCCCGTACTGGGAAGTATTAATATTAATGTGAAAGGTCTGACATGCAAAAGTTTGCTTGTACTTACAAATAGCTATTTTATATTGCTCAGCATTGTGTCCCAATTTGCATACCCATTGGCTTATGGACTCATTTGTAACCCAGGGACTGCCTGTATAGTGCCCTGCATGACCTCTTGAAATTCTAAAGCACTTTACATGGAAGCACTTTTGAACTACAGTCATTTTTTACAATATAAAAAGAAAGCACAGTTGCCAATAATGTGCACAGCAAGCTCCCACAAACAGCACAGAGATGCAAGTTGAGGACTTAGTCTGCCAAGAATACCAGGAAGAAATCCTTTGCCTTTCCTGAAATAGTGTTGTGAGATCTTTTCCATCCTTGGATGGAACTTGGGTTTAACATGTCAGACTTCACTGCAGTAATGACAGAAAATGCCTTTGTTTCTCCTCTGAGAAACTAACAACCTCTTATAGAGTTGGGTCTGCACAGTTAACATGGGAATTCAGAAGTTGCTGTCATTGATTCTGTGCTTTCCAAAAATGTTGATATCTCCACAGTTTTGACAATATAAAATCACTGATTTGATAGAAATCTACCTACTTTACACTTTTATTCTCATTGGAAAAGGAACCCTTGAAAAGTTATAACTTGTTAAATGAGGTGTAACTTTTTTTTAAGCAGTACCAAATGAATAAATAATGCTGAACAGCCTCACTGTACCTGTAAAACTGATTTTATATTTGCAAAATGTCAAATTTAGCTGTTATGATAAAAGACTTTCACATTTTTTAATTTGTTTGTGAATAATTCAGCTTCTAACTTCACTCCATGAATATGTTCGAGTCATTTATCTTTAAGTCTCTGCAAAATTTTATTTTGAGCATGCAAAATTCAGTGGTTTTCACTTTCTGGAGCGTTGTTTGTGAGAATGCGTCAATCTGATTGGTTACTTGCCCGGTTTGATGGCATCACTGTTTCTGACACGTGTGGAGGTGTTGGTGTTAGCTTGGGGTTGGCAAAGTCAGAAGTCACACAACACCAGGTTATAGCCCAACAGGTTTATTTGAATCCAAATTGAAATTCAAATAAACCTGTTGCCCTGTAACCTGGAGTCGGGTGACTTCTAACTCTGGATATGTGGAGATCCCTTTGACTTGCTGTGAGGTTCAAACTGACTTTGGGAAAATGAAAATCAATGCAACATAGATCACTGTCGACAAAACGCAGAGGGGGGAAGTGGTGCTTCCTATGAGATCAGCAATGAGCACCTTAGCTTTGCCACTAAGCAGAAAATCCAGGCCACACCTCAGCCAAACATTGACAATACAACAGTGGAGTGTCAACCTCGTTTTTGTCATCAAGTCCCTGGAAGGGGATTTGAAGGTGCAACCTTCAGCTCTGAGATGAGAATACTGATCACTGACACAAGGCCATGCCACAATAAGAAAGGGTTACAAAGAAAGGTTTGCATTTGTATGGTGCTTCTCACAACCACTGGACTACTCCAAACACTTTACAGCCAAGGAAATGCTTTCTGGTTTGAAGTGTGAGAACAGAAAGTTCTGGCCAAAGAATTTTTTTTTTAAAGTCAATTCACCTCAAAACCTTCCAGTTGGAACTACAGGGTTTGAAGGGGTGCACAGAACCCTTGACACGTATTCATGAAAAAAATTCAACCAATATCAAGATTGAAAAAACCTGCACGTAAATAATGCAATGCAGAAGACCTACTGCAAATGGTTTTGTCTCTTTAATCTGGATTATTTCGCAAGTGGAGTGTTTTAGATCAAACCTGGAGGTAAGCCTTTGTCTGTGGCTCAGACTGAGTCTGAACCGACCCAGTAGTTCAAGACTTATGTAATGAATCCGCTCCGCAAGGTGACTACTGGAAAAACATATCCCTTGGACAAACCTGTATGTAATTGACGAGCAATGACTGAAAACGCCTAGCTCATCGCAACAGCTGCCCAGGCAACAGGGTCAGGATTTACATGTGTGGGAAATCGGGAACAGCACAAACATTGTGGTGACCCAATGTAATGAGTAGCTTCTGGGAAACGAGTGTTCCCTAGGCAGTAGGCCGAGCAATGTAAGAGCTTAATATGCTTTTCTAGTTTGTTACTGAGTGACTTCAATGTCAAAAGTTACTTCAGTTGAATTAACATGTAAGGAACATTTTACCGTTCGTTTATCAATGACTGCATAAGATGGGAATGTTCCAATATTTTAATTTGTAGAAGACACTAAACAACTTGCAAATTTACAAGGAAATGTGCTGAAGAACTAGTGCACAGCCAAGAATACATTGGTTCAGATGTTGCAATGGTAAAGACAGCAAAACTATTGACACTCACCACTGTTAGTTCAACAGAACTGAGAGTAAACCATGGAGTCTACACATGAAATTTAGAAGTTGCTGTCATATTTTGCTTATTCATTCAAGGGATATGTGTGGCGCTGATTGGGCCAGGATTCATTATCCATCCATAATTTCGCAGGAGAGACCGATGGTAAGCTGCCTTCTTGAACCACTGTAGTCTTTAGCCTGCAGGGTTACCTACCACTGTACTGTTAGGGATGCAGATCAAGTATCTTGACCAACAACTTATTTCTAAGTCAGGATGGTAAATGGCTTAGAGGAGAACTTGCAGACGGTGGTGTTCCCATCTATCTACTGTCCTTGTCATTCTAGGTAGTAGAAGTCAGAAGCTCGAAAGGTGCCAAAGAAGCCTTTATGAGTTCTGCAGAGCATCTCACAGATGCTACATACTGCTGCCACTGAAAGGAGTGAATACCAAAGGTAGTGGATGGGGAATCAATCAAGTGGGCAAATTTGTCCTGGATATTGTCAAGTTTCTTGAATGATATTCAAGCTACCTCATCCAGGTAACGAGAATATTTTACCAGAGCTCTGATTTATGCCTTGTAAATGGTGGACAGACTTTGGAGAATCAGGAGGTGAATTTCTTGCTGCAGGGTTCATAGCCTCTGCTGCTTTTGTAACCATAGTATTTTTATGGTCGATACAGTTCTGATTAATGATATCCTCCAGATGTTGATAATGCGGATTCAGTGATAGCAATGCCATTGAATGTCAAGGAGGGATAGTTAGATTCTCTTATTAGGGATGGTCTTTGCCTGGCACAAATGGCATTTTTATGTGACGCAAATGTTACTTGACAATTCTCAGCCCAGGATGTTGTCCGAGTCTCATTACATGTGACCCAAGATTGTTTCCGTATCTGAGAAGGCATGAATGGTGCTGAACATTGTGCAAGCTTCAGCTCCACTTCTCGTCTGATGAAGGAGGGATGAAGCTGAGGAAGGGTCACTGGGCCTGAAACGTTAACTCTGATTTTTTCTTCACAGATGCTGCCGGCCCTGCTGAGCTTTTCCAGCAACCTCTGTTTTTGTTGGTAATTGATGAAGCAGCTGAAGCTGGTTTGGCCTAGGGCATTCTCCTGAGGAACTCCTTCAAAGATATACTGGGACTGAAATCATTGACCCCCAATGGCCATCTTCCTTTGTTCCATGTATGACTCCAACCAGCAGAGAGTTTTTCCCAGATTCCAATTGACTCTAGTTTTGGAAGGGCTCCTTGATGCCACATTCAGTCCCAATACTGCCTTGATGTCACAATGGCCTCAACTCTAGAGTTCAACTCTTTTGTCCATGATTGAACTAAGTAATGAGGTCAGAATCCAAATAACCTCCACTTGAGAGGATTCAGAATGGAGTCAATGTTAGCACACAGCGATAGCCGGAAGAACTCACCAACCACATCTCGGCCCCATGGATTGTGTTCACAGCATCTTTTTGTAGAGAACCCCTGCAGTTCCTGCACTGGACACTTGTATTGAACCACACAAATGTCTTTGTCAGAGTGTGTATAAGGACTCATATATGATATATACCATGCAGTGCATTTAGTTACGTGGAATCATTAAACCAAACAAGAGCACTATTATACTTGCAGGCTTTTCTGCACTCCAAGCTATTTTAAAGAGTCCCTCTCTGGCATCGGTCCAATTTCTGGATCACAATTGCTCCCTTTTCCAAGCAGTGGTAGCTGAGTTCAGTCTTTTCCTGTAGGTTTACAGACTCAGCTTTCAAACTCAGGGAAGTTTGCCTGAAGCTGTCAGACAGTGCTCTTTTTATAAAAGTTCAGTCTAGTTTCTAGAGACGTAATTCTTTTCTGTGTGAAGCATTTTGTCTTTCATTAAAACTTACTTAATGCACAATGAAAATGAAAAGTCCACCCACCATGTTTTAATGGCATCACAGCATCCAGGACTTCTCCAATCTGTTGTCATGGTACCAATCTGGTTTCTACATGTACAAACATATGAACATATGCATAGAGAGCAGGAGCAAGCCACTCTGCCCCTCAACCATGCTCCAACATCCAATAAAATTATGTGTAAACTACAGGCAGTTCGGCTATAAGGTGTGTTTCATTAATGCAAATTGGCTGTAATGTGATTCATGAATAGTGGACACTGTTTGGATAACATGAACTTTCTGCTGCGTAAGTATAGCAATTTTCTATAGCGATTTCCCTATAATATGATTTTCTATAGTGTGAGGTCACACAAGAGCACAGCTATCATGTTATAGGAGAACTACCTGTATACCCAGTAATGTTTCACCTCCTGGATTACCAAGAATCTATGGACTTCTGCCTTAAAAAGATTCAAAGACTCTGCTTCCACTGCCTTTGACAAAGAGAGTTCCAAAAACTCACGACCCTCTAAGAGGAAAAATTTCACCTCATCTGATTTAAATAGTTTTGATAATTGATTTTTAAACAATGACCCCTGGTTTTAGATTCTCCTACAAGAGGAAACGTCCTTTCTATATCTACACTGTCAGGACCCCTCAGAATCCCTACAGTGTGGAAATTGGCCCTTTAGCCCAGCAAGTACACTGACCCTCAGAGCATCCCACCCAGACCCATTCCCCAAATGCACCTAAGCTACACATCCCTGAGCACTACGGGCAATTTAGCATGGCCAATCCACTTAGCCTGTACATCTTTGGACTGTGGGAGGAAACCGGAGCTCCCAGAGGAAACCCACGCAGGCACAGGGAGAATACGCAACATCCACACCTGAGGATGGAATCGACCCTGGGCCTCTGGCGCTGTGAGGCAGCAGCGCTAACCACCGAGCCAACGTGCCAAGTCAATTGAATCATCTCTTACTCTAAATTCCAGTGATTATGAGCCCACTGTGCCCATCCTTTCCTCAGAGGACACCATTCCCATTCCCATTCCAAGTAAATGGCGGTCTGGTAAACCTTTAACTCCAAAATATTTACAATCTTCCTTAAATATGGGGGCCAGCAC
>JAHRHZ010000267.1:56607186-56630917 GCA_024137785.1 Ginglymostoma cirratum | reverse complement strand
TCTGAAGAAAGGTCTAGGCCCGAAATGTCAGCCTTCCTGCTCCTCTGATGCTGCTTGGCCTGCTGTGTTCATCCAGCTCTACATCTTGTTATCAACACTGCGCACAGTACCTCAGGCTCACCTGTGTCCTGTATAACTGAACAAACTACTTTTGTATTTAATTGCTGTTGTGATAGAATGAAGTCCATCAGGATCCAGACACTGGTCAGCCCACGGCACCCAGGCCCCAGCAATTTCCTCAGTACCATTTCTCTGGTGGTTGTGTTTTTCTTGAATTTCTCCATGCCTTCCATTTCCTAACTTGCAGATATTTCTGGGATCCTAATTTTATCATCTACAGTGAAGACTGATGCAGAAGACATGTTCAATTCATTTGCCATCTCTTTATTTTCCTTAGAGCTAAGTGTTCTCCAGCTGCTTGTGTTATATTCAGAAATGTCCAGTTCTTTAAAAGCCAAAGAACTACAGACACTGGAAATCTGAAACAGGAAAATCTCATCAAGGCAGCATCTGTGGAGAGAGAAAGATTTAATGCTTTGGGTCAGCACTATGCTTGCGAGACAGCCGCATCTATCTGAAATGTTGAGGCTCACTCTCCTTCCACAAGACAATGCCTGTTGAGAATTTTCAGCCTTCACTCTTCACAATCCATAACAACTGATACAGATACAGTACCTCAAATCCTTGTGACCAAAGGGGCAGCATGGTGGCACAGTGGTTAGCACTGCTGGCTCACAGCACCAGGGACCCACGTTCAATTCCAACCTCGGGCGACTGTCTGTGTGGAGTTTGCACATTCTCCCTGTGTCTGTGCGGGTTTCCTCCAGGTGCTCTGGTTTCCTCCCACAGTCCAAAGATGTGCAGGCTAGAAGGATTGGCCATACTAAATTGTCCATAGTGTTCAGGGAGGTGTAGATTAGGTGGGTTAAAGGGGTATAGGTCTGGGCAGGATGCTCCGAGGTTTGGTGTGGACTTGTTAGGCTGAAGGGCCTGTTTCCACACTGTAGGAATTCTAAGTGAAAGCTGTGCTGGGTTTTCCTGGCATTTGGACTTATCCAGATTTTGGACGTCCAATTCATATAAAATATCTGAAACTGATAAGGACACTGAATATGACAAAGACTCTCAAGCAACTGCTAACAAGTCCAGAATCTAGGTTAAACATAAAGAAGAAGGGTCTGACGCGAAACATCAGCTTTCCTGCTCCTCTGATGCTGCCTGGCCAGCTGTGTTCCTCCAGCTCCACACTGGGTAATCTTAAACATAAAGGACATGCTTCTGTAGAATGCTCCCTTGGGCCTTGGACTCTATCTCACCAAAAGTGCGACCTTGAAACAAAGTGGAGGTCCCATCAGACCACCTGCCATGCCTGGGCATTGCCACAAATGCTAGTGGATAACCTGGAGGCTGGTGGAGCCTTGTTGTGTTCTCCAGCCGTTGTGTGCTTCCCTGACACCATTACCTCACGGGCCTGCAGCAGAAGGGCAAAGGAAAAGAAATTGCCCCAGAGGACCAGCAGAATGACTGCACTCCTCAACAAGTGGAAGCTCTTTTCTTTGAGAGACAATCTGGAAGTGAAAGAAGGACACCAGATAGAAACTGAGCAGAAGAATAATCAACAATATAGTGCCTGGAGTTAAACTAGCCCTCCGTTTCAAAATTGTATCATTTTCAGACAGCTCTTGTCTTTAGGCAGCAGATTTCAGGTACTGTACCTGTGTTGCTGTTCCTGCCATATCATCCTCCTTCTCAATAGAGGAGGATTGGTTATGATATCACTTGTTCCTCCTGCTGACCTTGGATTGTCCCGCACTGAACTTGAGCAAACCACTTTGAGGAAAGGGGAAGCCCAAGGTATGTCACTGTCATAACAAGGTGTGGGGCTGGATGAACACAGCAGGCCAAGCAGCATCATAGGAGCAGGAAAGCTGTCACTGTCAGCTGGACAGATCTCTGAACAAGTAAGTCTTTCTTTTAGTTCCAAGTTATAGAAGTAGCAGATAAACTCACTTTTCAGAAATGCATGCCCTCCACACTGCTCCTTAAATCCCAGTCCTCTTCCTCACAGCCACAGTGCTTTCTGTATAGCGTCCCCCACACCTCTGCACTCATCAATCATTGTCTGCTTCATCTGTCCCTCAGTAACTAACCACAGAAATTGCATTGATTTTATTTTCTCCATGCTCCTACCTTCCTCCACCTCCAGCTCTTTTATCTACCTAGAGAAAGGATTTTCTTTGGCTTACAGACTTTTGCACAGCAATTTTTCTATTGTCTTTCTTACGACTCATTCCTTTATGCAATTGCTCCTGTCAACTATGACTCACTGGGTTAATACTCTCACCTCTGAGTCATTCGGCTGTGGGCTCACAGTCACACTCAAACGAATCATACAATCCTTACATTGTGGAAGCAGACCATTCGGCCAATCAAGTTCACACCACCCATCTGAACAGCATCCCACATAGACCCACTCCCCTACTTATCCTATTCCTGTAACCCTGCATTCCCACTATGGTTAACCCACCAAGCCTGCACATCCCTGGACACTATGAGCAATTTAGCATGAGCAATCCACCTAAACTGCACATCTTTTGGGCTGTGGGAGGAAACCTGAGCACACATGCAGACACTGGAAAGGGTGCAAACTCCACAAAGACAGTGTGCCGGAATCGAACCTGGGTGCTGGGCACTTGGCAGCAGTGCTAACCACTGAGCCACCGTGGTGCCCATAGCCTTGAACATAATATCCAGGTCGATGCTCCTGTGCAGTACTAAGGGACAGCTGTGTTGTCGAAGGCGCATAATTTGGAGGTGTCAAGCTAAGGCCCTGACTTTCTTCCCATTTTCTTCTAAGCATCACGGAAGTATTCGTGGCAATAAAAAATAAGTGGCGTGTAGAGGTTGTATTGCAGAGTCGGAGAGCAGGGTCATTAGAAATAACCCAAAACATTCCCACTTCTGAACCTTAGTGTCATCCATCAATAGTGAATTGCAATTCCTTTATTATAGTAGTCATTGCATTCCACCTATACCTTTCACAAAGCAACGATAACCCAGTGATTGTCTGTACTGTAAAATATTTGACTTACACTGAGATACAGTTCCATGGGTTTTGCAATCTCCGAAACCCTGACTATAAGACTGATAATGAGTAAGGGCAGTGAATGTTGGCTCTCATCAAAAAGATTGTTTCTTGTTGTTCTTCATGGTTTAGATGCACAGCAAAAGTCGTCATCCTAATTACTACCATCCTTTGTATATTAAATTAAGGCCCCATCTCCCCACTAAGTGAACATAAGATGCCACGGCACTATTTCCAATAGCAATTCTCCCCAATGTGCAGGCCAATCTTTATCCCTCAACTGGCATCATTGCCTCAAATTCTCAGACTATTATCCGATTGTTGATTATGGGCTGAGAATTAGGGCCAGACCATTAGGAAGCACATCTACACAACTGTCTTGCACAAATGGCAGTTGATGCTGAATCAGTTGTTAATTGTAAAATGTGATGGATTTATTTTTGTTAAGCAAAGGTATGAAGGGATTTGGGCCTAAGGCAGGTATATGGAATTAGGCCACAGATCAGCCCTAATCTCATTGAATGGCAGAACACGGTGGCTCAGTAGTTAGCACTGCCGCCTCACAGCACCGGGGAGCTGGGTTCGATTCCACCCTCGGACGACTGTTTGTGTGGAGCTTGCCCGTTCTCCCCGTGTCTGCGTGGGTTTCTTCCGGGTGTTCCGGTTTCCTCCCACAGTCCAAAGAAGTGCAGGCTAGGTGGATTGGCCGTGCTAAATTGCCCATTGTGTTCAGGGATGTGGAGATTAGGTGTGTTACAGGGGGATGGGTTGGTGTGGACTCGTTGTGCCGAAGGGCCTGTTTCCACACTGTAGAGATTCTATAAACATGGCTGAGGGGCTGAATGGCCTATTCCTGTTCCTATATTTGTCTGTAAAGTGCTTTGGGATGCCTTGAGATTATACAGGGACTTATATGAATGCAGAGATAACAAGGTGTAGAGCTGGGTGAACACAGCAGGCCAAGCAGCATCATAGGAGCAGGAAGTCTGATGTTTCGGGCTGAGACCGTTCTTCAGAAATGGGGGAGGGGAAGGGGGTTCTGAAATAAATAGGGAGAGAGGGGAAGGCGGATAGAAGATGGATAGAGGAGAAGATAGGTGGAGAGGAGACAGACAGGTCAAAGTGGCGGGGATGGAGCCAGTAAAGGTGAGTGTAGGTGGTGAGTTAGGGAGGAGATGGGTCAGTCCAGGGAGGACAGACAGGTCAAGGGGTCGGGGTGACGTTAGTAGGTAGGAGATGGGGGTTGGGCTCGAGGCGGGAGGAGGGGATAGGTGAGAGGAAGGACAGGTGAGGGAGGCGGGGACAAGCTGGGCTGGTTTTGGGATGTGGTGGGGGATGGGAGATTTTGAAGGTTGTGAAGTCCACATTGATACCATTGGGCTGCAGGGTTCCCAAGCGGAATATGAGGTGCTGTTCCTGCAACCTTCGGGTGGCATTGTTGTGGCACTGCAGGAGGCCCAGGAAGGACATGTCATCTGAGGAATGGGAAGGGGAGTTGAAATGGTTCGCGACTGGGACGTGCAGTTGTTTAGTGCAAACTGAGCGTAGGTGTTCTGCAAAGCAGTCCCGAAGCCTCCGCTTGGTATCCCCGATGTAGAGGAGGCCACAACGGGTACAGCGGATACAGTATACCACATTACCAGATGTGCAGGTGAACATCTGCTTGATGTGGAAAGTCTTCTTGGGGCCTGGGATGGGGGTGAGGGGCGAGGTGTAGGGGCAGGTGTAGCACTTCCTGCGGTTGCAGGGAAAAGTGCCAGGTGAGGTGGGGCTGGAGGGGAGTGTGGAGTGGACAAGGGAGTCACGGAGAGAGTGGTCCCTCCGGAAAGCAGGAAAGGGTGGGGAGGGAAAAATGTCTTTGGTGGTGGGGTCGGATTGTAGATGGCGGAAGTTTTGGAAGATGATGCGTTGGATCCAGAGGTTGGTAGGGTGGTAGGTGAGGACGAGGGGGATTCTGTTTTGGTTGTTATTGCGGGGAGGGGGTGTGAGGGATGAGTTATGTGAAATGTGGGAGACACAGTCGAGGGCGTTCTCGACCACCGAGTGGGGGGAAGTTGCGGTCCTTGAAAAACGAGGACATCTGAGATGTATGGGAGTGGAATGCCTCATCCTGGGAGCAGATGCAGCGGAGGCAAAGGAATTGGGAATAGGGGATGGCATTTTTGCAGGAAGGTGAGTGGGAGAAGGTGCATTCTAGGTAGCTGTGGGAGTCGGTGGGCTTGAAATGGGTATCGGTTTCCAGGTGGTTGCCAGAGATGGAAACAGAGAGGTCCAGGAAGGAGAGAGAGGTATCAAAGATGGTCCAGGTGAACTAAAGGTTGGGGTGGAAGGTGTTGGTGAAGTGGATGAACTGTTCGAGCTCCTCCTGGGAGCACGAGGCGGCGCCGATACAGTCATCAATGTAGCGGAGGAGGGGGTGGGGTTTAGGGCCAGCTACAGAAGAGGGATTGTTCTACGAAACCTACAAAGAGGCAGGCATAACTTGGGCCCATGTGGGTACCCATGGCCACCCCCTTTGTCTGTGGGAAGTGGGAGGAATTGAAAGAGAAGTTGTTGAGGGTGAGGACGGGTTTGGCTGAGCAGATGAGAGTGTCAGTGGAGGGGGACTGGTCTTGCCTGTGGGACAGGAAGAAGTGGAGGGCCTTTAGGCCATCTGTATGTGGAATGCAGGTGTATAGGGAGTGGACGTCCAGGGTAAAGATGATGTGTTGGGGACCGGGGAATTGAAACTTTTGGAGGAGGTGGAGGGCGTGGGTGGTGTCATGGATGTAGGTGGGGAGGTCCTGGACCACGGGGGAGAAAATAGAGTTGAGATAGGTGGAGATAAGTTTGGTGGGGCAGGAGCAGGCGGAGACAATGGGTCGACCAGGGCATTCAGGTTTGTGGATTTTGGGAAGCCTTTCTCTCTTTTCATTTGAGATCAAACCATGAGATCTGCTGTTGTCTAAGATGTTACACAATACAGGTTCCCTCTATGACATCGAGCTTGGAGCAGAAATTGTCCATTTGGCACTTTGAGCCTGCTCTGTTATTCAAAATGATCATGGTTAATCCTCTCTCTCAAAGCCATATTCCCGCTTTCTCTCCATAGCCTAAAAAATCTCTTTCTTGAATATACTCAGTGACCCAACTTCCACAGCCTTCTGTTGTAGACATCTCCACAGGTTCACTGAGTGAAGAAATCTTTCCTCATCTCAATCCTAAATAGCCTATCTTATTACCTTTGAGGCTTTGACCCTGGTTCTATACTCCTCAACTAGGGAAAATATCCTCTCTGCATCCAGTCTGTATAACCAGTTCTCTCGGAACTGTGGCGACTTTACTGAATACAGACGCAATCAAGCCAAATGCTCTTCAGACAGCAGTTCCTGGAATCAGCCTTGTGCATCTTTGCTGCACTCCTTACATGGCAATTATTAGGTAGGAAGACTAAAACTGCGCAAAATACTCACACACAGTCTCAACAAAGCCCTGTATAACTGCAGTAAGTTGTCCCCGGTTCCAAACTTAAATCCTTTTGCATCACAGGCCAACATACCATTTGTCTTCCTAATTGCTTGCTTGATAGTGGGACAGCTCTTAATCAAGTCTCAATGTAAAGGTTAAGATGGCATGATACCACTACCAATTTGGAAGTCCTGTTTTTCTTCATTCAACAATAGTGGCATAGGGTTCTTGCAATACAGTGGTAGTGTCCCTACCTCTGATCTGGGTTCAAATCCCACCTCTTCCTGTAGTGTGTAATAACATCTCAGAACAGGTTGATTAGAAAATGTCCACAATAGTGAGATGTAGGTTCAATTTTCCATGATAATGAAATGCCCCATCAGATATACTACACAGTGGAGCCTGGGTACCTACCTCCCTAGCGATTGGGGCCTGAAATTTAGTACAAATAATCTTGATTTTTTTTCTGGGAGACTATTTTACGGTAGAGTGCATTTGCAAAACCTTTTTAAAAAAATCCAAGGAGTCAAGTTAGAGATTCATGGAGATCTGGAACCAGGACTATTGACAGCAGGCTTGTCTTTCTAGGCATTGATGGTGAGTTATCTGAGAGACTGATGTAACAAGAAAACACAACGAAGGGTTTATACTCACAAAGAAATTTTAAAAAAAGATTCTGTGAACCTGGAATTATTGCTTTCCTTCTGTCTTCTCCCCTCATTTACTCTTTTCTCATAGAAAGTAAGGACAATCCAGGGACAGTTAAGATGATGGACATCTGTGCAGGCAAGGTCAGATGCCAGTGACCCCTATTGCCATTCTGCAGGAAGTGCAGGAAGTAGTGCTACCCCTCCCCTCTTCCTTCCTTTAAATAACTCAACTAAACTAACAACCTTCGTTGGAGAGGAGAAAGCAGAATGTGAATGACTATGAAGTCCTAGATTCAAACGCATTGAGATGCCAGCACTTCAACATAATGCCAATGAACCATCCCTTAAAATCGGTTACTTCAAACGGTATTGTTCAAGATTTCCATATTACTTCACCAACACGACCTCTCAATAGCAGATAAACAGAACACTTAAGTTTCTCCTTGCTTAACAGTGGAATTTTGGCAATCAACTTTATACTTTGAAAGGAGGCCAATCCTATTGAAATTATTTTAGTCAGAGCCTAAGCTCTATAAATGATGTCTGCAAAAGGAATGGTGGTTTCGCCCTTACTAAATGCAACAAATTCGGCAATTAAATCATTGTTGGCTGCAGTAAACTGAGATTGAGACAATAAGCAGCGCTTTTTTAACAGCAATTTGCCTTTTACTGGCGGTGCTCAAATAAACAACTACCTTTGCAGCAAAATGAAAAAATAGAAATGGCTTTGGAGCCATTCTTAAATGGGGAATAAAACCATCATTAGTCCTTGAAGAGTTAGACAGAACCTCCTGCGTGTGTCAAATCCATTGGGATCACTGTGCAGAGCACGTATATTTTACTACACCAGTTTCATTGTACTGCATCAACTGTTCTAATGAATGATGGTCAGAGAGACAGCACAGTGCTGTGTTAGCAAACAAGTAAATCATTTAGATTGCATGCAGTTCCATTGCTGCACATGAATGGGGCAGTAAATCTGTTAGATTATTGTCTACTATTCCACTGAATTCATTATGGCTGCTCTTATTCTACTTGAATATAAGGGAATATCAATACCTCCCACACACTCAATTTATAATCCAAATTATTTGCATGATGACGATGTTTGAATTATATTTGTGCCCTAATCAGCCAAACAGAGTGAACGCTGGTAATGTGCTGATAAAAAGCTGCTACCTGTGAAATGTCTCTGCTAATCACCAGCAGAAGTGTCGGGAAGATGGTTGAAAGCTGTCTTTTGAATTGAATCACAAGAAGTCGCTTAAGCAATTTTTCAGGCAAACAGGAAAGCGGTTCAAAATGCCAATGATATGTGACTCTGACTCACTTCAAATTTCCAATCTCCACACTGAGCCCAGCTCACAAAGAGATTCAACAGGGTCATTTATCCAAAGGAATGCTACTGCTGGTGGGGGCTTTGTGACAAAGATTCAAAATAAATGAAAAGAACCGCAGATGATCTGAAACAAAAACAGAAATTGCTGGAGAAACTCAGCAGGTCTGGAAGTATCTGTTTTCAGTTAACGGTTCAAGTCCAGTGGCTCTTCTTCAGAATAGTCCTGAAAGAAAAAAAATGCCTAATCTCTATTTTCAGGGGTTATCCGTAATTTTATAGAGTGGCCCTGAATTCTAGATTCTTCCATTGGAGGAAACACCCTCTCCACATTTACCTTGTCAAAACCCTTCAGATTTTTAAATGTTTCAATCAAATTGCCTCTTACTCTTCTAAACTCCAGCATGTACAAGCTTAGCCTGTCTGACCCCTCCTCATTAGAAAACCTGCCCATTCCATGTATTAGGCAGGTCAAAATTCTCAGAATTGCCTCTTTTTTTAAAAACGGTGACCAATACAGTTGCAATTTCACTGGCGCCCTCGTTAATTTTGTACGCAAGATAAATGTGAATGTTCCATTAGCTCTCCTGATTACTTGCTGTACCTGCACACTAATTCTTTGTGATTTTTGCAAAAGGACAACCAGGTCCCTCTGCCTCACAGAGCTCTTCAATCTCTCAGCTTTTAGACAAAAGGCTTATTTTTCATTCTTCTTTCCTAAATGGATAATTTCACATTTGTCCACATTATATTTCATTTGCCTTACATTTGCCTACTCACTTAGTGTATCAATATGGCTTTGTAACCTCCTTATGTCCTCTTCATAACTTACTTTCCTGTCTATCATTCTATCTATAGCCTGAGTCAGAAAGTTATAGGTACAAATCCAAGTTCGAGACCTCAGTACAAAATTCATTACAAGACTGAGGGAGTGCTACACTGTTCAAGATGCTGTCTTTCGGACATAATATTCAACAATTCCCTGTCTGTTCTCAGTGAAACATAAAGATTC
This sequence comes from Ginglymostoma cirratum, assembly GCA_024137785.1. Taxonomy (NCBI): domain Eukaryota; kingdom Metazoa; phylum Chordata; class Chondrichthyes; order Orectolobiformes; family Ginglymostomatidae; genus Ginglymostoma; species Ginglymostoma cirratum. The sequence continues at coordinate 56,621,387 of JAHRHZ010000267.1, read as the reverse complement.
AATATCTCAAAGAAGAGGTGGAGAATATTCCTGGTATCAAGGCAAAATATTGTTCAATTTCACTTTAATAAAGGTATGATCATTTTCACAACATTGTTTGTGTCACCTTGTAGCTCTAAAACACAGTGGCTACTTTTCTGAAGTGGGCTCCGAAGAAGAGTCATAGTAGCCTCGAAATGTTAACTTTGTTTCTCTCACCACAAACACTGCCAGACCTGCTGAGTATCTCCAGTAATTTCTGCTTTTATTTCAGATCGCCAGCATCTGCAGTACTTTGCTTTTATTTCCAAAGCACTTTGTTGGCCACAAAACGCAATTGAGTGCCCTGAGTTTGCAAAAGATGCTATATAAGGGTTGGTCTTTACTTAGCATTGTCTTTATTGGCTACATGACATTACAATCAAACTGTGGCTGTCATGATGGCTGACACTGCCAATGTCCGTGTTTCCCATTCAGTCTCTAAGTTTCTTCAACCAGCGAGTGGGTGAACCTGTGGAATTCTTTACTACAGAAAGTGGTTGAGGCCAAAACATTGAAAGTCCAGGAAGGAATTAAATACAGTTCTTAGGACTAAAGGGATCAAGGGGGAGTGGGGGTTATGGCCTAGTGGTATTATCGCTAGACTGTTAATCCAGAGACCCAAATAACATTCTGGGGATCCAGGTTCAAACCCCGCCACAGCAGATGATGAAATTTGAATTCAATATAATATCTGGAATTAAGAACCTAATGATGACCACAAATCCATTATGTATTGTCGGAAAAACTCACCTGATTTACTAATGAAGGAAACTGTCATCCTTACCTGGTCTAGCCTACAAGTGACTCCAGACCCACAGCAATGTGGTTGACTCAACTGCCCTCTGGGCAATTAGATATGGGCAATAAATGCTGCCTGGCCAGTGATGTCCTCATCCTGTTAATGAATAAAGGAAACAGCTATGGGGTGAAAGTGAGAACATAGCACTGAATTGCATGATCAGCCATGACTATATTGAAAGGCGGAGCAGCTTGATGGGCTGAATGGACTATCCTTCCTATCTTCTGTTTCTAAAAGGCCTAGATTTTCCAAATGGGATCCATCCTTTGGTGAGATAGTAGCCCCACAATTCACAGGGAGAGGTACCTCACCAGTTTTTCTCCTTAGGAGGATCCAATCATGTCAGAGATGAGTTTCCCCTCTCGTGGCGTGACAGCGGAGATTGACTGAACGAATCTTGTACAGGTTGCCAAAAAATCCTTTTGTCCAATCTCAGTGCTTTCACGTACAGCGTTTCGTTATTGATTACCAATAAACATGTTTTCTACATTGACAGTAGAATTTTCCTTTTAGAAGCTGGCTCTATTGGCAGCGGTTTGAGTTTCAAGTCTGCATCCTGAAGTCAGAATCAAACACAAGTCCCCATTCACAACGTGACAAGGACAGTACCCAACAACAATTCTTGCAGGTTGGGGTGATGTGTCAGCAGCCTGTATGGGCATAGTACTGATGACAAGCTGGCTCCTGCCTTACACAGTCAGTCAGAGGCGCTTTAACAGGGAAGGAGCTATGGCTTACCATTGTAGGTCAGAGGGAAAGCCTTGAGGCAGCCTCTCAATCACTTTTCAGAGAAGGAAAGAAGGGAACTATCCACAATTTCCAGATCACCACCTCTGCTGCTAAGGCCTCTGGCTGCAGGAAGAGGCCTCGAAGTGCGATCCTAGAGAACTGGCATCACTGTCTGCTGTTGGAATGCCACCTCAAGGGGTTTTGGGTACTCTGTGGTGGGGAAAACATAGGCTGACTGGAAAGTTTCCAACCCTTCCAGCATGCTCAAGCCACCCTCCAGGAAAATGGCTCTGGCCTAGTGTATTATCACTAGACTATTAATCCAGAGACCCAGGTTATGTTCTGGGGATCGGAGTTAAATCTTGCCATGGCAGACGGTGGAATTTGAGGTTGATAAAAATATCTGGAATTAAAAGTCTAATGATAATCATGACATTATTGTCGATTGTTAGAAAGCGCCATCTGGTTCACTAATGTCCTTTAGGGAAGGAAATTGCCATCATTATCTGGTCTGGCCTACATGTGACCCACAGCAATGTGGTTGACTCTAAGCTGCCCTCCAGGCAATTAGTGACAGGCATTAAATGCTGCCTAGCCAGCAATGCCCACATCCCAGACATGAATTAAATCAAACCCACAGCACAAACTCTGGTGGGGAAACAGCAGACTGGTCACGGTCAGGACACTCGTCATCTGCCCACCTTCGTTCATATATCAGGACCTTTCAGAAGCTGGGGCAGGGGTTTCCCCGCAATTGTGCCATGACCTGAAGAGAGCCCTTGCAGTGTATCAACATTTCCAATATCTGCAAACATGTGAAGACAAGTTCAAACATGGCAACGAAGCCTCCCACATTAGATGAGATTGCAAAAGAGCACATGACAGTAAAGAGTACACATCACCAAACTGGCATAAAAAAGATTAAAATCGCCAACATCTGCCTTTGACATCTTTTCAGTTAACACCCATCTTCTCATAAATTCTGCACCCTGTTTGCCAAATGACTGCCCAACACAAACTGCCAAATTACTCTTCACATTATGCACTGTGAACTTTTCTATGAGCAGAGACTTTTCAAAGTAGATCCAAACAGCTACAATTGAGGCTAGCGGATATTAACACGTTGTACGTGCTGGTCTGCTTGAGGATTCGTTTGGGTTGCTTTCTGAAGAATAGGAAGATAGGAACAGTTGGAGGCTGTTCAGCCCCTTGAGTTGTTCCGTCTTCTAATTCATAGGATTGTATTTTCATAATGACCTGCTCGGTAAGGTCTTGCATTGCCATCATGACAGTGATGGCACTTAGGCATGGCACAGAACTGCATCAAATGTTACAACTCAAAAATAATACTGCGCTGTAAATGAGATAACAAGGTGTGGAGCTGGATGAACACAGCAGGCCAAGCAGCATCAGAGGAGCAGGAAAGCTGATGATTTGGGCCTAGACCCTGCTGTAAATGCTTTGGATTCAGTGTGGAGAAAAGACAATGGCAGAAACAGCCCTGTCAACCCTGCAAAATCCTCCTGATTAACATCTGGGGGCTAGTGCCAAAATTGGGAGAGTTGTATCATAGACCAGACAAGCAACAGCCTGACACAGTCATACGCACAGAATCATACCTTACAGACAATGTTCCAGACACCACCATCTCCATCCTTGGGTATGACCTGCCCCAATGGCAGGAAAGACCCAGCAGAGGTGGTGGCACAATTGTATGCAGTCCAGAAGGAGCTGCTCTGGGAGTCCTCAAAATTGTCTACAGACCCTATTAAGTCCCATGGCTTCATGTTAAACATGGGCAAGGAACTGAACCTGCTGCTAATCACAGACTTCCCTCCATTGGCTGGTGAAACAGTACTCCTCCATGTTGAACAACACTTGGAAGCACTGAGAGTGGCAAAGTACAAAATGTACTCTGGGTGGGGGATTTCAATGTCTATCACTAACAGTGGCTCAGCAACAGCATTATAGATCGAGCTGGTCGGGTCCTAAAGGATGTAGCTGCTAGATGGGATCTGCAGGTGGGGAGGGAACCAACAAGAGGGAAAAACATATTTGATCTCATCCTTACCAATATGTCAGCTGCAGATGCAACAGTACTGGTAAGAGTGACCACCACACAATCCTTGTGGAGACAAAGTCTTGCCTTCACATCATGAATACCTTTCATCATGTTGTGTGGCACTATCGCTGTGCAAAATGAGATAGACTTCGACAAATCTAGCAACTGAAGACTGAGCATCAATGAGGCACTGTGGGCCTTCAACAGCAGCAGAATTACATTCTAGCACTATCTGCAACCTCATGGCCCATCATAGCGTCCACTCAACTATTAGCATCAAGCCAGGGGATCAACTCTGGTTCAATGGAGAGTGCAGGAGGGCATGCCAGGAGCAGCACCAGGCATACCTGAAGATGAGGAACCAACCTGGTGAAGCCACCAAACAGGACGACTTGCACACCAAACAGCATAAGCAGCAAGTGATAGACAGAACTGAGTGACCAATAGATCAGCTGCAGGCTCAGCAGTCCTGCCACAACCAGCCTTGAATATTTGTGGAAAATTAAACAACTCACTGGAGGAGGCATATCCCTTCAAATATCCCCAACCTCAATGATAGAAGAACCCAATGCATCGGTGCAAAAGATAAGGCTAAAGCGTCTGCAGCAATCTTCAGTCAGAAGTGCCAAGTGGATGATCCATCTCAGCCTCCTCCAATAGTTCACCATATCACAGATACTGGTCTTCAGCCAATTCAATTCACTCCATTTGATATCAAGAGATAGTTGGAGGCACTGGATACTGCAAAGGCTTTGGGCCCTGACAACATCTCAGCAATAGTACTAAAGATGTTTGCTCCAGAACTTGCTGCTCCCCTAGCCAAGCTCAGCCAATACAGTTATAACACCGACAAATGCCTGACAATGTGGAAAATTGCCCAAGTTTGTCCTGTATGTAAAAAGCAGGACAAATCTAACCAACTAATTACCACCCCATTAGTCTACTCTTGATCATCATTAAAGTGATAGAAGGCATCATCAACAGCGCTATCAAGCAGCATCCACTCAACAATAACCTGCTCAGTGACGCCCAGTTTGGGTTCTGCCAGGGCCACTCAGCTCCTGACCTCATTACAGCCTTGGTTCAAACATGGACAAAAAAGCTGAATTCCAGAGGGAACATGCTCTCCACTGGTTGGAGTCATTCCTGGTGAAATAACTCTACAGGGGCTGGTATCCTGTTACCAAGTCACCCTTTATTCACACTTGGAGAGTCCTTGATACTGATCCAGCTTCATCAGAGTCAGCTCTCAAAGTGAACCAGATATCTGACGCTCCTGTTTTTAATCAGCCAGGGTTCCTGATTGGACCAGATTCCAGTCAGATTGACATTCTATGAGGTCCACCTGGTTGACCATGTTACAATCACTACATCTGGCACGTAGGAAAATGGTTGTGGTTGTTGGAGTTCAGTCATCTCAGCTCCAGAACATCTCTGCAGGGGTTCCTCAGGGTAGTAACCTAGACCCAACTATCTTTAGCTGCTTCATCAATGACCTTCCCTCTAGCGTAAGGTCAGAAGTGGGGAAGTTTGCTGATGATTACACATTGTTCAGCACCATTTCTTACTCCTCAAATACCGAAGCAGTCCATAAAAACCAAAAGAACTGTGACTGCTGTAAATCAGGAACAAAAACAAAATTGCTGGAAAAGCTCAGCAGGTCTGGCAGCATCTGTGGAGGAGAAAACATGGTTGACATTTCCAGTCCAGTGACCCTTCCTCAGAAGCTGTCCATGTTCTAATGCAACAAGATCGGGACAATATCCAAGCTTAAGCTGTCAAGTGGCAAGTAACTTTCAAGCCACACAAATTACAGGCAATAACCATCTCCAAAAAGAGAAAATCTGACAACCACTTCTTGATATTTAGTGGTTCTGCCATCACTGAATCCCCTATTGTCATCATCCTCAGGGTTTCCATTGACTAGAATCTAGACTGGATGATCCATACAAATGCAGTGTCTAAAAGAGCAAGTCAGAGGTTAGGAATGCTGAGACAAGTATTCACCTATTGACTCCCTTAAGCCTGTTCACCATCTACAAGGCACAAGTCAGAAATATGATGGAATACTCCCCACTTGCCTGGATGGGTGCAGCTCCAACAACACTCGAGAAGCTTTGCTTTGACAAAACAGCCTGCTGGTTTGGAGTCACAGCTATAAACATCCACTCCCTCCACCACCAACGCTCAGTAGCAGTAGTGTGCACTATCTACAAGATGCACAGCAGAAATTCACCAAAGATCCTTAGGCAGCACCTTCCAAACTCATGACCACTTCCATCTAAAAGGGCAAGCAAAGCCGATACATGGAAACACCACCACCTGCAAACTCCTCTCCAAGCCATTCACCATCCTGACTTGGATATCGCCATTTCCTCAGTGTCACTGGATCACGATCCTGGAATTTCCTCCCTAATGGTATTTTGGGTTAACCTACAGCACATGGACAGCAGCAGTTCAAGAAGGCAGCTCACCAGCTCCTGCTCAAGGGCAACTAGGGACAGGCAATAAATGCTGGGCCAGGCGGCGACACTCACGTCCCATGAGTGAAGACAAAAAAAATTCCTATGTGATTTTCTAACTGACTTCAGCATTGCATTAATTGGGCACGCTATATACCACCAAGTCCTGAGATCTGAGATTGTTAAAGCAGAAGGAGTAATGACTGCCCTGTAAGGAAGCCATGAACTGTATTCTGGGCCAGAGAGGAGGCAGTGTACTTGTATTTACATTTGATTTGAGGTGGCCTTGCAGGTCAAGGGAAATAAGAGCACACCACTTGAGGAGTCTTGCAGCCTCACATTTTTTTATAGATTCCTTCAAGGGACATAGACATTACTAGCAAGGCCAGCATTTGTTGCCCCTCCCTTCTCACCCTTGGACTATGTGGTACGTTAGACCATTTCAGAGAGCATTCAAAGTTGACCACATTGTAGCCACATGTGGGCCAGGCTAGCCAGAAGATGACAGATCTCCTTCTTTGAAAGACATTAGTGAACCAGGTGGATTTTTACAACGATCAACAAAAGCTGTCATGGTCGGCATTACTGGAACTAGCTTTACCTACCAGATTTACTAACTGAATTTAAATTCCATTGGTTGATGCAATGACATTTGAACCCAGGTCCTCACAGCATTAGCCTAGGATTAGTAATCCAGAGACAATGCCACCCTTGACTCTGAGCATTACTCACTTTTTCCCCATTCTCTTCCAACATTGTCCTCTATCACACCATTTACCCAACAGCAAGGTTAAAACCCAATGTGGCCTCCCACTGCTTGAATGCCCAGTCCCACTGGAGTCGACAACTTTGCTTGAAGGCAATCCTGGCCATCTAATCACATATCCTCTCTCCTCTGACAACACAGTGTGGAGCTGGAGGAACACAGCAGGCCAGGCAGCATCAGGGGAGCAGGAAAGTTGACATTTTGGTTTGGAACCCTTCTTCAGAAATCTTATGAAGGGTCCCAACCTGAAACACCAACTTGCCTGCTCCTCTGATGCTGCCTGGCCAGCTGTGCTCTTCCAGATGCACACTGTGTTGTCCCTGACTCCTGCGTCTGCAGTTCTTGCTATCTCCTCTGACTCTCTGACTCTCTGACATCTCCTTCCCACCACGGGACTCATTATACCTCCGGCCCTGTGTTGCATTACCTTCACACACCAACAGGAAACCAGTTGGATTCTTCAATACCTGAATAAATGTTTCCAGACAGTCAGTCAAAAAGCCTTTGCACACACCCCACCCTCCTCCATTCTCAGCACTCTTATCAGTAAGAGATGAAAGTTTTGACAAAAATAATAACAAAAGAATGCTCCTATCAGCCTTTCTGAGCTTTTGTTCGCCACCATGTCTTGAATCTTTAATTCCCGGAAACTCTAGGAATCCTGAAGAGTTTGGCAACACCAGCCCCTCCCCCAGAGTTCAATTTGTCCTGATGTGGATGGATAGGAATACTTGAAAATTGATGTCCCTGGTCTCCCCAGGTCAGGAGCACAGAACAAACAACAGCCCTGCCCTGCCCAAACTCCATCCCCTTAAAATCGAAGCCGACATATCAGAAAAATAGTAGTCCCTCCTCCGCGTAGGGATTCACATTGAGATTGGAACTTCTTTCAGCCAGAAGTGTAAAATTCAAAGTCAGAACTACAGTCAGTATACTCCAGATGAAGCAACTCGCAAGCAGATGAAGGTTAAATATTTCTGGCGCGAAGTTGTTGGATCGGCAACAGAAAATGTGCTAATAAATCAGACGCCAACACACCCATAAACAACAGACAAGGCAGACTCCAGCTAGACTGTTGTGCTGCTGTCAATGCTCTGTCTGAGAACAAATAACCGAGACTATTTGATCATTGCAATGAGGGGAGGGTCCTCCAGATTCTAACACTGCACTGCCTAGATTCAATCAAGTGGGATAAAGCCACTGGGATAAATGAGGGGCTATCATAAATTAAAAGAAACCAGAGCTGCAAAGTCACACAGCACTGGGTTTATACAGCACCAATTCAAGGTAGCGCTGATCTATCTACTACAGTCAATGTGACCACAGACAACTGTGACAGTGATTCTAGGGGAGTTATACTGATGCGTGGTTCCTCACAAAACCAACACCTAATAAAGACCCTGGACCCTCAACTCGATCCCAGAGCCCTGCCTCCATGGCCTGCCTAGGAAACTAGCCATAAAAAGGTGACCTCTGTCAATGACCCTGCAACCCTATAACAGGGTCAGTTGGAGGTCATTGCACACAACGGTTAGTTGGCCACACTATTAGGAGATTGGCATGGTCCTGGAAGATGCTCAGGCCTCTGTGGGGGACAGAGGTGAATGGGTGAACTTACAAATTCGGAGCAGAAGTTGATCATTTGGCCCATCATGCCTGCTCCACTGTGGCTGATCTGTCTCTTCTACGTACCCCCAGTAATCTTTGATTCCCTTGCCTGCCAAGAATCTATCTGCCTTAAAAATATTCAATTGCCCCAGCCATTACACAACCCTCTAAGATGCAATCTTTTGCAATATCTGTGTCCTAAGAGGGAAACTCCCTCATCTTAAAACTGTGTCCCCCTTGGTTCTGAGCCTCAGCTCTGGCCCCCAACCACAGCCCAGCCTAGCCCCTGGAATGCTTAGCTCCCATCTCCTGAGGGAACGTCATTCAAAAGAGGATGTATTGTGTCTATGAGTCATTGCGAGCCAGCTCCAACGTTACACGCTGAATGGCCTCCTTTTGAGCTGATAACCATTCTATCAAGGTCGAGCTCACATTCTGCATCCCATTTGGCCTGTACCTGGGGCTCATTCCCATCATTAAAGAGAAAATTACTACCAAAACAAAAACATGATGTTGAGAAGCTGAGGACTTCCTAACAATTGGAAAGTCTTTGTTACACATCGTGCATCATGGACCTGTGTCTTCACTCACAAAGACATTAGATATTCTGATTCGAGCACTCAAGCATCCTGGCTCAGTGTGTGGTTTTCCTCCTGCCACGCTTACATCAGGACTATGTCAGAAGGGGCTGAGTTTGTCTCCTTGTCAAGGAGTAGATTCACCATCTTGTTGACAGTTGCCTTTTCTTTATGTGTTCATGGGACATGGACATTGCTGGCCAGCATTTATTGCCCATTCCTAATTGTTCTGAGGGCAATTAGGTGCTAACTACATTGCTGTCGATTTGGAGTCACATGCAGGCCAGACCTGGTATGGATAGCAGATTTGCTTTCAGGGGATTAGTAGTTTAGTGAAGAAGATTTTTTTTAATGACAATTGACAGTGGTTATAGGGCCACAATTAGGCCAGGCTTTTATTCCAGAATTTTGATGAATTCAAGTTTCATCTAGGATTTGAACTCAGGTCTCTTGAAACATTGGATTCTGCAGTGGTATTCCCACTATATCACCAGCTCCCCATTGCAGCAAGGGAGTAAGCGGGTAATAACCATCTGAAAGCATACCTGTCCACAGTTCAAAGTTACTTACAAGCCCCCTTAAACCTAATCAATAGCCACTTTGAACCGCTTTGAGTTAGCAAAGACAAAACCATTCATGGCAGTGGATTTCAGGAAAGCATCTAGCACACATGTATGCTTAGTGGGTAGTAAGGGACTGAAGTTAGCTGACCCATTGCTGGGTTTTATGCCTCAGAGATATACAGTGAACAAAACCGTTACATTTGAACATATTTACAAATAATTCTAAAAAGTCTGCAGCATTAGCTTCCTGCTTCCCGACAGCTTTTAGTTTCTTTTTCTTTCTTATCATAGCAAGTCTTAACTAATGGCACATAGAGAACAGCTAACAGACACACACAATCGAAGACTGAACATTTGGATGTTACACTTTTTCACCCTTGTAAAACTAAACACCTTATTCTTCAATGAAACTATTCGAAACGCTTACCCAGAAGTACAACTAGTTATTTATCAGAGTTTGCTATGTGTCTATTTTAGAATCAGAGTTGTACAACACAGAAACATACCCTTCAATCCAACTCATCCATGCTGACCTGATATCCTAAATAAATCTAGTCCCATTTTCCAGCATTTGGCGCATATGCCTCTAAACCCTTCATATTCATGTACCCATCTAGATGCCTTTTAAATGTTGTAATTGTACCAGCCTCCACTGCTTCCTCTGGCAGATCTTTCCATACACGCATCACCCTCTGCATGAAAAAGTTGCCCCTTAGGTCCCTTTTATATTTTTCCCCCCTCACCTTAAACTTATGCCCTCTAGTTTTGGGCTGCCTTACCCCAGGAAAAAGACTTTGGCTATTTTTCTAAGCACACTTTTCTCTAAGTGCAGAAATAGTCTTTGTGACGTAACGGCAGTTGATGATGGTGTTAAGCTCAATGAACTTGAGGCTGTAGTTCTACATGATTAGTTGATGAAGTAGATGACCAGCCTCTCAGCTGCTCATTAGAACAGGAAACGTAACCTCACAGTCAGTGTCCTCGAAATATCCTGGCCTGCTCGCTCCCACTCCATTTCCTGCATTCTACATTGTGCTGCTTTGATCATGATAGAGATGATGCAGCTTTGTGGGCACAATGGGGAGACAATGACCTTGTGGTAGTGTCAGTGGATCAGTAATCTAGAGAAACAGGGATCAAATCTCACCACAGCAAATGGTAGAATTTGAATTCAATAAAAGCTGGTATTAAAAATTTAATGATGACCATTAAGCTAGTGCTATAAAAAGAGGAACCCTACAACCCAATGGTCTCAACGTGGACTTTACAAGCTTCAACATCTCCTCACGCCTGACCTCATCCCAAGACCAGCACCCCCTCTCGTTGCAGCCTCCTTGATCTGTCCGTCTTCTCTCCCAACTATCCGCTCCTCCCACCTCCCTGACTAAACCCCCCCACTTCCTACCTACACTCACCTCTACTCGCTTCATCCCCACCTCCTTGACTTGTCTGTCTTCTCTCCACCTATCTGCACCACTATCCACCTTCTATCACCGCCTCCCCCGCTCTCTATTTATTTCAGAGACCCCTTCCACTCTCCTATTTCTGAAGAAGGGTCCAGACCCGAAGCGTCAGATTTCCTGCTCCTCTGATGCTGCCTGGCCTGCTGTGTTCATCCAGCTCTACACCTTGTTATCTCAGACTCCAGCATCGGCAGTTCCTACTATCTCTATAAAAAGTCCATTAGGTTCACTGAAGTCCTTTAGGGAAGTCAAGCTGCCATCCTTACTCAGTCTAGCCTACCCATGATCCTAACGCCTCAGCAATGTGGCTGTCTATTCACTGCCTTTTGAAATGGTCTAGCAAGCCATTCAGTTGTACCAAACCTCTAAAAAGTCTCAGAAATCTAGGCACCAGAAACAAGAGCAAAAACAGCCCTGTTAACCCTGCAAGCTCCTCCTCATCTGCATCGGGGGAGAAGTTTGGGGGCTAGTGCCAAACTTTGGAGAGCTGTCTTACAGATGAGTCAAGCAACAGCCTGACATAGCCATACTCATGTAATCATACCTTACAGACAATCTCCCAGACACCACCGTCACCATCCCGGGATATGTCCTGTCCCACCAGCAGGACAGACCCAGCAGAGGTGGCAGAACACTGGAATTCAGTCTGGAGAGTCATGTCTGTGGCAGCTGGTGGGAGGACCAACACGTACTTGATATCTTTATCAGTCTGCCCGTGGCAGATGCATCTGTCCATTACAGTATTGATAGGAGTAACCATTGCACCGTCCTTGTGATCAAAGTCACTTGTTCACATTGAGGATATCGTCCATCACACTTTGTGGTACGGCAGTGGTTGAAGAAGGCAGCTCACCACCATCAGCTTTTCAAGGACAGCTAGGCACAGGCTATAAGTGCTGGTCAAACCAGCAATACTCACATCCTATGAGTGAATAAATAAAAATCTGTCACCATACTAAATTTGAGAGAGATTGAACAGATCCCGCAACACAAGACTGGGCATCTTTGAGTCTCTGTGGGCTATCATCAGCAGCAGAATTGTATTCAATCACTATTTGCAACCTCATGGCCCAGCATATCCTCCACTCTACCATTACCATCAAGCCAGGAGATCAACCCCGGTTCAATGGAGAGTGCAGGAGGGCATGCCAGGAGCAGCACCAGGCAAACCTAAAAATGAGCTGTCAAGCTGGTGAAGCTACCTTGCCAAACAGTGTAAGCAGCAAGTGACAGACAGAGTTCAGTGATTCCACAAACAACAGATCAGATCTAAGCTCTGCAGTCCTGACACATCAGTTTGTGAATGGTGGTAAACAATGATGTGTGCTAGACGATGAGAGAAATAGATAAAGTAGATAGCCAGAGACATATTCCCAGGGCGGAAATGACTATTACAAGGGGGCATTATTTTAAGGTGATTGGAGGAATGTATAGAGGGGATGTCAGAGGTAGGTTCTTTACACAGAGAGTGGTGGGTGTGTAGAATGTGCTGCTAGTTGTGGTACTGGAGTCAGATACATTAAGGACATTCAAGCGACTCTTGGATAGGCAAATGGATGATAGTAAAATGTAGGGTATGCAAGGTAGTTTGATCTTAGAGTAGGATAATGGGTCAGCACAACATCATGGGCCGAAGGGCCTGTACTGTGCTGTACTGTTCTATGTTCTATATTCTATGTTCTATATCTATGTTCTATGTTCTATGTTCAAACAACTCACTGGAGAAAGAACCTCTATAAATATCCCCATCCTCAGCGATAGGGCAGCACAACACATCAGGTCAAAAGACAAGTTTGAAGAATTTGCAACAATCTTCATAGGTTTAAGGTGAGAGGGGGAAACTTTAATCGAGATGTGCAAGGCAAGTTTTTAACATAGAGGGTGGAAGGTGCCTGGAATGTGCTGTCAGAAGAGGTGGTAGAAGCAGATACGATAGCAACATTTAAGGGACATTTAGACAGACACTTAAAACCGGCAGAAAACAGAGGGATATGGACCATGTGCAGGCAGATGGGATTAGTTTGGAATAACATCATGGTTGGCACAGATATGGTGGGCAGAAGGGCCTGTTCCTGTACTGTACTGTTCTATGTTCTAAGTAACAGTCATGCCACACAAGTAGCAGACAATGACATCTCCAATAAGAGAGAATCTAATCATCACTCATTGCAGGATTCCTAATCTCTGACCAGCTGTTTATAGCCACTGTCTTTATATGGCTAGTTCAGTTTAGTTTCTGGTCAATAATAACTCTGGGACATTGATTGTGGGGGACTCAGTGATGGCAGTTCCATTAAATGTTGAGGGGCAGTAATTAGATTGTCTCTTATTGGAGATGGTCATTGCCTGGCACTTGAATGGTACGAATGTTACAACGAGTCATAAGTTGTCTTTCCAGTCATGGTATGGATTGTTATGTCTGAAGTTACATATGAATAGATTGTTCAGACATTCTTTTCTTTGACATATTAACTCTTGTGCATATCTTGGTCCCACCATTGAATCAATTGACACTACTATTTGGTAACAGGTTTTCGCACAGTCTGAAATGGTGTTGAATTCCCTAAGCTGTTAGGAACTCAATGAGATGACTGAAAACAAATGATGGTCCATTGACTGTAGTGATAGACTCTATCAAAGTCCCTTTTATGAAAAAATATGCCTAAAATGTTAATGAGCAAAGTGGTGGCCATGGAATTTATTGTAATGATTTCTGCATATTTGTTTTGTAGGTCATAAACACCATGCAAAAGGTGTTGATTCCTAGAGGCTGTTTGAAATTCTCCAAAAATATCTACTTGGAGTTGTTGCCATGGTTTTGTTCACCGTGCGGTTAATGATAGCGGTGCAGGACATGCTTCAACAGACTTTTCACTGCAACAATAGAGAGCCTCTCCATTGTGCCAAAAAAGGTGGAGACCTCAAAACACTCTGTGGTCCACCTCCTAAGCTGACATTTCCATTTTCTCTGGGGCAGTCCATTTTTTCTGGGCTGGCCATTTTAGTGATCAGCTGCCTCCGTCCAAATCATGGATAACAAGCATGGGGCTGGATGAACACAGCAGGTCAAGCAGCATCATAGGAGCAGGAAAACTTGACGTTTCGGGCCTAAACCCTTCATCAGAAATTCATTTCTGATGAAGGGTTTAG
>JAHRHZ010000267.1:56591164-56606786 GCA_024137785.1 Ginglymostoma cirratum | reverse complement strand
ATTTCTGATGAAGGGTTTAGGCCCGAAACGTCAAGTTTTCCTGCTCCTATGATGCTGCTTGACCTGCTGTGTTCATCCAGCCCCATGCTTGTTATCTCTGATTCTCCAGCATCTGCAGTACCTTTTATCTCCGTCCAAATCATGTTTTGGAGCCCTAGTGTCTGGAACTCAGAAAGTGAAGATTAAAGCTGGTAAGAGAAGGCATTCATTCCCTTTGGATAACTTTTGGAGAGTACGGTAACACCCAGGATATCTAATGCAGGGACGATGGACCGGATGGCCTCCTTCTGCACTATAATGATTGTGTGATTCTGTAAATCTGTCTGGAAATGTCAAGAACTGTTAAAAAAAGCCATGAACTGTTGACCTGTCAAGGAGTGTCAAGGCATGTCAACAGGTGCCTAGATACTTGTGGAGGCTAGGTGAGTTGGCATGGTAACTGAAGGAGGATAGGTGGTGGATGGAAGGAGACGCTGGGTTGGCACAGGGAGGCTGAGGGATATGACAGGAAAGGCTGGAGCACCACATGTTATTGTAAGGTGTTTTACCACCCGGCTCTCTTCATGAATTGGCAGCCTCCTCAGCTCTGCCCAGATGGTCCAGCCTGACTTCTGATTCAGCCTACATCCCCCCCACCCCAACTAAAAAGGGGGATGCAGCTAGCCGTTTGGCAAGGTCATGTTCACAAAATCGGAATTTCTGCACTTTCTAAATGGGAATGAAAAATCGGGGTCGGGGTTTCCATACAACGCACTTTCTAATGAATTCTTCTACACAGTGACTTACTGGCATGTGCTTCATGTGCAAGTAGTAATATGCACTAGTCTAGCACTTTCGGGATAACTGCTCGAGTTCCACGTGATACGGTCAGCATAAGGCAATGGAAGTCCTCTATCGGAAGAAGCTATGTATTCCTCTATTTCACAAGGCCACTTAGGCCTTTGTTTAGTACTTAGGAGCTGACCTAATTTCTGCAGTATGCTGACTGTCACTGATCCTGCCTTCAACTCTCCCTACAAGATTTGCAGTTCACACAAGATGGTGCAGAGTCACCATGATCACACAGTCTCCACGGCCTCAAGTCACTTTGCTATCCGTAACAGCTGTCTTTGTCAGTAGCACTGCTAAACACGTCAGCTACTTAGGTGCATGAATTTGTGGGATAGGGCAGCATGGTGTCTCAGTGGTTAGCACTGCTACCCCAGGGACCCAGGTTCAACTCCACTCTCGGGTGACTGTGTGGAGTTTGCACATTCTCCCCATGTCTGCGTGGGTGTGCTCTGGTTTCCTCCCACAGTCCAAAGATGCGTGGGCTAGGTGAATTGGCTATGCTAAATGTTCACGGATGTGTTGATTAGGGGGATGGGTCTGGGTGGGATGCTCTGAGGGTCAGTGTGGACTTGCTGGGCCAAAGGGCCTGTTTCCACACTATAGGGATTCTATGATATTCTCTTTATTTGTTCACAGGATGTGTGCGTCGCTGGCTGGGCAGCATTTATTGCCCACCCCTAATTGCCCAGAGGGCGGTTAAGAGCCAACCATATTGCCGTGGGTCTGGAGTCACATGTAGGCCAGACCAGGTAAGGGTGGCAGTTTCTTTCCCTAAAGGACATTAGTGAACCAGATGGGTCTTTTTTCCAGATCGTTATTGAACTCAAATTTCATCACCTGCTGTGGGCAAGATTTGAAGCCAGGTCGCCAGGACACTACCTGGGTCTCTGGAATAAAAGTCTAGTGATAATATCACTAGACCATCACCTCCCCTCAAACTGATTCAAATCTGTACTGATGAAAGCAATCTGACCATCTCTGCATGTATAGATGTCAATGACATGATCTTCGCATGGATACCAATGTTGCTAGCACTTACTGTATTTACCTGGTTGAGTGGACAGCGAAACTTTGGACATATATGTCCACAAGCGTAGGTGAAGATTTACTTCCTTCGATGTACGGACATCTCCTGTCACTTTCCCTCATACATCTGTTGCAACATTAGCTTCTTCACGTGGGTTGAAATACGTGAGGAGTGGTGGATATTTTACCTTCAAATTTAAGGTGTAACATGTTGTTTGCTGGGTAATTGGCTTCATAAATTCTGCATTATTTAGGAATGAGTTTGTGGTCGTCGTTGGAACAATAGCAACTCTTTCACGTTTGATGGGTTTGGAAGTGTATGAATGGCTTTGATGTATCATGTATAGGCTTTACTCCAGCTGCTGTAACTCTGTACTCCAGAAAGTCAATCTTTCGCAAATGTGTTTTTGCCCTTAATGAGCATCAATTATTGTCAACCGATGGAAGGCGTTGTCAACAGTGCTACCAAGCAGCACTTCCTCACTAATGCTCAGATTGCATCAGGGTCACTCAGCTCCTGACTTTATTACAGCAGATACATGGTAAAACCACTTCCCCACCTTGCACGTTCCCTTCCAGGCCACTCACCAGCCTGACCTGGAAATATATCACCATTCTTTCAGTGTCAAAATCATGGGCATTGTGGGTCAGCCTTCAGCACATGGTCTACACTGGTTCAAGAATACCGCTCACCAACACCTTCTCAAGGGTAACTACGGACGGGCAATAAATGCTGGCACAGCAATGTTGACATTTGTGAATGAAGAAGAAAAAATGTAAAAGGAGCATAACTGATGGTGCAGTGCTGTGTCCCTCCCATGAAAAATGATGCATCAAGTAGGTTGGGCATTCTGCTGAGACTGAAGAAACGATCTTCTGGAAACCAGTTGGTGCAGATTTTAATTCATAGGGCACTCTGGGACAGTGAAAGCACTATTATGAGTACAGAAGCTGAAAGGTATTGGCTTTGCACTGCCAGTTGTATCTAAAGATAATTATATTGTAAATGCCAATCCCTGAAGACTATCGAGTCATAAATTTATGCCACTAGTTCCTGGATCCTAGGAAGTGGATACATATTGTAAATCACTGCTTTGTTGACTGCTATAAGCTTGCTGCATTGTTTAAGTTAGCCATTTTTGCATCATGGAATGACCAGTTTCACACATCAATGAATCCATTTCCTCAATAATAATGCCTGTTTCAAGTCATCCTGTGATATTTCAGCACAAATCACAAATGGTAACTTCAAACTCTGTGAAGCTGGTGGAATTGATATGTTAACGTGAGGAGTATTGCTAGTACCCCTTGATCTCTTCAAATCTGGCAAATAAGGAAGGATACTGTGTGTACAGTTTACCTTATAGATCACATGAACTCGTGCTCTGGTGTGGTCTACAAACTTGATGCTGGACTTATCAACTAACCTTATCCCCATAAAGCCTCCACTTTTGGCAGTGTAAAGAGTGAATCTGTCTAGAGGGACATTTTTATAGCACACTGGAACTGTAATCATTGCCTAAACCACCCAATGCTATACCAGCCACTGGTGGAAATGCCTGGGGGGGAAAACAGTAGGCACTGGCAGGCAGCCTGCTGGATTTAATAAACTCTCCAACCTTTAAACTCGTCCATGAGGGAATGTAAAATCCATGCCCAGGTGGTGTTATGACTGATGGCTGGATTTTAAGCATCACCTTAATGGAGGGGAGTGAGAGCTTGAGAGGTGTAGGGTGGGAAATCCAGATCTTAAGGCATAGCAGCTGGAGGTATATCCAGCAGTGGTGGATCAAAGAAAATCGAGGGTTGCAGGCTAGAGGCCAAAGTTAAAGGAATGCAAAAATCTCAAGAGATTGTGTGCCTGGGGGAGGTTACAGTAATTAGGTTAGGACACAAAGGAAATTGAAAGCAAGGATTTTAAATAGAAGGCATTACTCGACAGGGAGCCGATGATGGTAACTAAGCACAGGGGTGGTGGGTGAAAAGAACGAGGTGCAAAATAAGATACAGGCAATAGAGTTTATGGATAATGTAACAAAGCTGTATGTGAATGTTAGTGAAGTACTTAGGAACCACTTCTATCTGCTGACGCACTTCCAGAATGTCTCACTGCTGTCAAAATGGCGGAGTAGTTCATGAAGCCCAGCATTAGGCCTTGCTCCAGAACCTTTCTCAGGCTGGCCATTAGTCAGGAGGGCCCAATGGCAGCTTGATACTCTTGGGTGTCTGACACACATTGCAAGCTCCTTCCAGCAAGGGAGGCCTGTGCTTTGCCAGGCATCCTGAGGCCACCCCTTCACTGATATCGGTCAAACACATCTTCATTGTGCAGTGAGTGATCAGCAGATGCCAGAAGCTGTCACACATGAGCTCTGATATCTTTTTTGGTTTCTTTCTGACTGAACGCGACAAGGAAAGGCTGCTCCCGCACACCTGCGATCAGCCTTCTAACCAGGTTCTCCTCACGCCAAGGATCTGTTAATGGATACAGGAGGGTCCATTCTGCCACTAGATTACCTTCCAGTTGTCACCGGATTTCTGTACTTGTAGATTTCACTGAAAGAGAAAGACTTGCGTTTGTGTAGCACCTCTCACAACCTCAGGATGTCTCAAAGTGTTGTATTTCTTCAAGGGTATTTGTAATGAAGAAAACATTGCAAATTACCGAGCAAGCTCCCACAAACAGCAGTTAGATGCTGACAAGATAATCTTTTTAAGTGATGTTAGTTGAGTGATAAATTCTGGCCAGGACACTGGAGAAGTCCCCACTGCTTTTTAAAATAGTAAAATGATATATTTAATGCCAGTCTACAAAGCTTCTCATTCCAGACACATACCATCTGACAGTGAAGGTGCCCTTCAGGATTACCTTTGGAGTGTCAGTTTGGATATTGTGTTTGGCTCTCTGGAGTGGAGCTTAATCCCACATCCTGCTGATTTCTGGGCAAGACAGTTATCACTGAGCCTCAGCAGACAACTGTAAGCTCTAGTTCCAACCAGTCAACATGGCTCAGTTACTCATACTCTCACCTCTGAGTCAAGCTGTAATCCTAGGCTGCCCCTTTGCAGTTCTGAGGGCGTGCTGCATTGTCAGAAACGCCGCCCGTTGAGGGAGACATTAAATCGAAGATTCTGTTGGCTGTGAAACATATATTGGCCCTTACATGTCCCTCAACCTCTGGCACAACAAGACATTCTCCCTCGTGGCCCAGTCTAACATTCCTCCCTCCGCCAGCACCGCAATAATAACGTAAGTGCCCATTATCCTCATAAATCCTGGTGAGGCCCTTGCTATGAGCAAAGTAGCTGCTGTGATTACTCACTTAACCATACCATGAGTGCACAAGGCAACACATTGTGAGTGAGACACTGATACATCATTACGAGAGAGCTGGTGAGATGCTATGGAGACAGAAAGGACTGTAGAGGCTGGAAGCTAGAGTCAAAAAATGTGGAGCTAGAAAAACACAGCAGGTCAGACAGCATCTGACTTCACTATCCTGCAAGCCAATACAGATGCTATGCTGTTGTCATTTTTCTCTTATAAGACCATTATCTCTTGATTATCTGTCTCCAGCCATGAAATAGCGTAGGCGTATTTAAGAAAACAAAACAGGAAAATAAATTGAATTTTTATTAAAATGTGGCCAAAAGCTTAACAATTTGCCATTAATGACCCAGATGTCACAGGAATCGATTCAGAGGAAATGTTAGTGCAAAAGAACATTAAACGCAGCATTCAGTGGGACGATCAAATTGCTCCAAAAGGAATATTTACAAATGTGGAAATTAGAGGATAAGGTTAAGCCACCACACTTCTGTTTTCCAATAGGAAAGTTAATGGAAATAAAATATCAGCAGGGATGTAGAACAAGCTGCCCCATTTGTTTTAACTTACACTTCAGATCCACCCTCTACCCTGAGGACTTTATAGCCAGGCACCATGCCTATGGAAATGCCTGCTTCGACTCTCTCCTAAAAACAATTGTTGAGTGGATGACGATTTTATCATGGGAATTTGGAACTGACTTTTACCCTCGCAGTAATGTAACTATTGGCACTTGACCCACTTGTTGCTGACTCGAGTGGAAAGCGAATCAGCCATTGCACACTGTATAAAGCCACAGCTGCTGATCACTGATATGAACTCAGCTACAAAACATTAACGGCAGACAACCCAATCTGAAGAGCCCAGAGCGACTATTAACTGAAAAAAATGCACTGCTACCATGGCATCAGATTACAAAGCAAAGACATTTCTGCATCAATGCTGAAGTCCACATAGTGTGAGGTGCACATAGTGAGATTCTCACTTCACTATCCTGTAAAACCAATACAGTTTTCCTCATAATCCCAAACATTATGAAAGGGAGATAACTGCAAAAATACTGACATCTCTCGCCTTTGTTATGGTGTGGTTTTATGTTAAACAAGTAGTGAATTAAAGCCACAAGCAACATCTTGGGTATGGCACTCCCCCTGCTGCGACATCATGGGTCTGCTCCACTAATATCATGGAATGAAAGGAAGACAGACTTGCATTTACATAGCACCTTTCACAAGCCTAAGACATCCTGAAATGCTTTAAAGCCAATTAAGTACTTCTGAAGTGCAGCCACCATTGTTATATCCTCTCCTCTATCCATCCTCTATCCACCTCCTCCTCTCTCCCTATTTATTTCAGAACCCTCTTCCCCTCCCCCATTTCTGATGAAGGGTTTAGGCCCGAAACGTCAAGTTTTCCTGCTCCTATGATGCTGCTTGACCTGCTGTGTTCATCCAGCCCCACGCCTTGTTATCTCTCATTGTTATGCAGGAAGCAAGGCAGTCAATTCGCATGCAAGAAGCTCCCACAAACAGCAATGTCCTGATCATCTGTTCTGGTTGAAGAATAAAAGAATTAAAGTTCTTGAAAATAGTGCCACAGGCTCTTTCACATGCACCTTGTTGACAACCAAGCGAGGACAAGTCACAGTTCCCCACTCCCCAGTCAATCACAACAAATAATTGATAGTTCTGAGGAAGGGTCACTGGACCTAAAACGTTAACTATGATTTCTTTCCACAGATGCTGCCAGATCTGCTGAGCTTTTCCAGCAAATTTTGTTTCTGATTTCCAGCATCTGCAGTTCTTTCTGTTTTTAAATATTGTTTCTTTATCCCTTTTATTGCCTAGCTATTACACTTCAGTCACACTTAGTAAACCAGAAAAAAAAATGGTGAGACAATTCTGAGGTTTTCTTGAATGAGAGAGAGTAGACACATACAGGTAATAATGTTTTGAAAAGATAAGTGGTGGGGAGAATAGTGTCTGGTACACACAGGTATAATACAATAAAACACAGTTATAGATCTCAAGGGTCCCTTGGGTTGCAAGAATTAGAAGACCCGAAATAAACTGTTTAGCTGCTGTCTTGGCTTCCCCATAATGGCAAAGTTGCAGATACCCTGGAGTTCCCAGTGAATGGTGTCTACCATTTTTCTGAAGAAGGGTCCCGAGCCAAAATGTCAGCTTTCCTGCTCCTCTGATGCTGCCTGGCCTGCTGTGTTCCTCCAGCTCCACACTGTTCAATCTCTGACTCCAGCATCTGCAGTTCTTACTATCTCTTACTCTGTCAAGTTGCTTTTGATCCAGACACTGGTTTCTGAGTGTGAGTTTGAGACAAAAAGAGTCACAGAGTCATAGAGTTATTGCCGTGCAGAAGGAGGCCATTTGGCCCATCATGCCTGCACTAGCACTTCAAATGAGCATCTTTAACTAGTGCCAATCTCCTGCCTTTTCCCCAGACCCTTCCGCACCATTTCTATTCCAAATAATCATCCAATAATTTAATGCATCAATTGAATCTGCCTCCACCACACTTCCAAGCAGTGCATTCTACACGTGGACAACAACCATGATTCAGAGGGTTAGCATTCTTGCTGGCTAGCCAGAGATTGAGGGTTCAATCCCCACACTAGAACCTGTGCCCAAAAACCTGGGACACCCCAGTTGTTTCCTGTGGTAGGTGTGTAACACACCAACAAATTTAGAGTCCCATCTCCTCCCTCCATGTCACATGGCACTATCTCAAAAGAGAAAGAGCTGTGTGAAAACATTATTTCTCACAACGGCCTCACTTCATTTGTACATCACTTTAAATCTATACCCTTTCGCTCTCCTTCCTTTTATGAATGGGAACAGGTTCTCCCTATCTACTCTGACCAGGTTGCTCACAACTTTGAAAACATCGATAAAATTTCCTCTCTGCCTTCTCCTAACCAAGGTGAACAGTCCCAGTTTCTTAAATCTATCTTCATAATTCAAGTTTTTTCAGTCCTGGAACCATTCTTGCAAATGAGAGAGCAAGAGCAACTATCTTCTTATTCTCACTCACAAATCCATTTGTCCTTGTCTCTGCTGCTGACGTATTTGTATATTTCAGAGTTCTCAATCTTTTTTTCAAACTGATTGCTCCACAGATAAGCTTGCACCTCTAAAGTGTGAAACTTTCGAGCAAGTGTGAATTAAACAAGTGATGTGAATTTCTTGATGCATCACTGAGTTTCAGGCCCTCTTTGTCAAAATAGTCAGCCCAATGCTGGCAGTTTCATGCAGTTTGCCTGGGCTTGGCAGCAGACCACAACAGGTCATTGTTTGTCCTTAATTTTAAAACCATTTTTAGAGCATGAATATCTCAGATATTAAAAGTCAGCTGATGAAAGGCGAGTACCAGCCGTTCACTTTGACTAAAACCCTGAACAGGCTGTCCCAAGTAGGCAGGGTTAAAATTGTATCTAGGGCTGAGAAGCTGGAGCTAACCCCACTGCCAGGTTAACCCCCTGTCTGCATTGTGCCCTCCAATGGTCCAATGCCACAGGAGCAGGTTCAGGTAATCCTTGAGTGGTGGAGTACAGGTGGTGGAAAGGGGGGATTCTCTTTAATACATTGGGCAGATTCTCCTGTTCCTGGGATTGTGTGCACATGCCAATAACTGTTTGATCTCAGATTGGCCTAGTCTGGGAGGTATCAAGTAGACACCGTATGCGCTACTGTGATTCAGAGGGTTAGCACGATTGCTGGTGAGCCAGCAGTTTGTGGGTTCTATCCCCACACTAGGGGCCGTCTACTCTTTGGAACAGCTGCGGCAGGTGTGGAAGACACAACAATAAAGTCAGAGCCATATCTGTATCCCAGCGCACTATTTGACAAGGGAAAGGCCAATGGGGATTTTCTCCCCGATTTACTGGCCAACAAGTTAAAATAAAGTTCGCTGACATTGGCACATTGCTTTGTGGGAGCTTGCTGTGCACAAACTGGCTGCCATTTTCTATGTTATTATTAGGAAGGGGAAGTTGAACCCCTCTGATAATTAAAATCAAAACACAAGCCCCCAATCTGTTACGTCAGGAGTAGAGGTCCCCTTCTAATAATTAAACCTGAAACACCCAGAAAAGCTCGCCTCACCTCACCTAATTGTTAAACTGTTACAGAGAAGGGGAGGCTAAATGAAAGAAAATCCCTGACACTCACTTTACAAGTAACATGCAACAATTTACTTATTTAACCCTAACAGTGAACAAATTAGCAGGATTACTAACAAACTGAACAATTCCTCCTTAATTACTAACTATTCCCTAACTGAACTAAACTCTAATGGTATGCTGTTCCAATAAGCACAAGTCCCACTTATATAAAATCAAATAATAAGAAAATAAATCAAAACTTAGTCTCTCAAAGTCTGCATGCCTTTCTTCTCAAGTCATAAACACCTTTCTTCCACTGATCTGGCTATCAGGGATATTTTTCCTGTGAAGTCTTCTATAACGACCCTTAGGTACAAGTGCTGTGGTACTTTTTATGGATAGATGGTGCTTTCAAAGAGAGCTTAGCGATTTCCTCTGAGAGCTAGCTGCTTATTTCTCAGATGGTGGTCTGCTCTCACACCAATTTTCAAAAACCCTCTCCTTATATACCCTGGATTATATATCAATTTTCATACAATAGCATTGGCCTGAGGTTGTCAAAATCCTCAGATTTAAATTCAATTGGCTTTCAATCGCTAAATGCTTGGTTTAAATTAATTGGCTCATTCCAGCTAGCTGCCAAGACATCAAAACAAGCCTAAGATTTCCAATCACACAGCCAACTGATACGTTTCAATTTCAGAACTGGCTATATGTCTTCTGCTACATACAGACACACTTTCTGTATAAATATCTAAGCTTAGAAAAGCACTTTACCTCTTAAAGGTAGCCACACACTCTTCTCCCTTATTGTTTTTTTTCACAAACAAATTCCAGCTTCCTGCCTTCCGATTCAAGATTCCTCTAAACAACTTTGTAACAGTTACAAAAGTGACTGCACTTCATTGTCATAAAGCAGTTTGAGACATCCTGAGGTGATCGAATGTGTTACCAGAATGCAAGCCTTTGTGTCGATAGGAAGTGGGGACTATCAGGTAGTCTGCTATATTTGGCACCTAGTTGTAGGGTCCAGAAAAGCTCTAAATCTGTGTTGCAAAAGCAGAAATTGCTGGGAAAGCTCAACAGATCTGGCAGCATCTGTTGAGAGAAATCAGAGTTAACATTTCCAGTCTGGTGACCCTTCTTCAGTTCTGTTTTTGTTTCTGATTTGCAGCATTTTCACTTTTTTCAGTTTTTATTTAATCTGTGTTAATACTGCTCAATTACACGTAAACAGAGGGTATCAATCCTCTTGACCAGAGGCACTCAGTGAAACAGTGGGTAGTTGAGTTCAGGAATTGAATGCTTGTGATGTTTCTCTCTGTAAATGAACGTTAGACTAAGGGTTGGTTCCAGTATCATCCTTCAACAGCTCCGACATATACTAATATTGTTTACTCTATTCCCTGAGGACAGCGTCAGGCAAAATGAGCTGAGAGGTTTAAAGGTAAACCAGATCTGTAATCTAAACATCTTCCAGGTTTCTTTTGTTGGATCGTGCTCTTCATCTAGTGGGGCTGAAAAAATACTCTTATTTCTGCATTTACCGCATATATGAACAAAGGAACAGCATGTTACTTTAAACTGCAGATGGAGACATACAGTCAAAAATAACAAAATATGTAATTAAGGAAGGAATGTTACTATAAACGACTTCTCAGACCAGCCAGTGAACGATTAGGTTTGGTTTCTTGCTGTACATTAGTGGCTACTCAAGCAGTGAGTGATCAAAGTTATATAAAGAATGTAGCAGACAAATCAACCCATAAAGAGCTCAAGATTAACTACAAACCCTCCTACATCAGGATTCTTATAGGCTGTGATAACCACAGGGTCTCATTAGAAAAACATCCATTACTGCACAGCCCAATGCCTTCGGGTCATATAAACGATGATAAGGCTGCTTGGAATGCAACTAAAACAGACACTATGAACAAAAGCAGGAAACGAACTTTGTGGATAAAATTAGACTAAAATTAATCAGGGTGAGCGAGACTGAGCAAGCATATTACCAACCCGATATGGACAACTTTCACCAACTATCACGGAAGGATTCTGGTTTTTATTCATTTACTGTAAACATACAGGGGATAATTTAATTGGTTATAGTGTGGACCTCAAGGGCAGAATCCTATAAATACTGAAGATAGGGTTGATCATTCATTCAGACCATATGGTAAATCTCCCCATTGTTGTGGCATGGTTTGAAGTCAGGAATCAGGTTTATTCTCATTTGTTATCCCAAAATTTTGACTGATGTCATGATTTGAAACAATATATTGACTAATTTTCAGTGCGGAGTGGATTTCTATAAACCATTACAAATATAAGCCATCAGAGCATAAACCAATAGATTGCCATTTGTGAAGCCATTCACCTTGGTTTGATGAGTTAATCAGTGCTTACATCAATCCAGGGCTGTATTTTCTTTATATCTAACCCTGGTTATACTTTGCATGTTCATTATATCTTTGGTATATGTCTCTCACATCATTAATATCCCCTAAAACATTGCCACATATATTCTATACTTCAATCCTGACTTATACTCCACACATCACTGCTGGGTTGCACATTTTTTGTTGAGTTATTCCATTTTCATAATTATATAACCGCTCATTAAGCTTGGGTTATATATGTATATCTTGTGGCAGAATAGATTGAAAGGGGCTGAATGGCCGACTGCTGTTTCTATGCTATGAAACATGCCACTCTTGAAACATACATATCAGTCCATACCTAGGCTATAGTATTCTTGAGGGATACACATTATTTATATCATTCCTGAATAATGCATTCTTCTTATCAATTGAGAGCATATCTAATCCTTTGCTCCAATGTTGAATATTAACTCCCACTCCCTTCACCATTGTATTTGAAGGTAAGGAGGGATCACTGCTTTGCTGTCTAGCCCTGCCCTGCCCCCTGTTACGGAGGGTGGGGGCAGATCAGGAAGCAGGCAGCTCACCCCCTTGGAGCCTATTGAGGTGATAAAGGCCACTTGAGGCCCTCAACCTGCCTCCACTGCTCTATTATTTTGGGACAAGGGAAGAGGGAAGGTGGACTGCTCAACAACTCTACTCAGGGTAAAGATGGGCTGTAAGGAAGTTGTAACTCCTTTGAATTGACTGCTCTGACCATCAGGGCATTGCCCAAGGCCATAACAAGCAGCCACTACCCCCATCCCCACACTTAATGCCTCTCTCCCAGTCTCTCTGCCATGACCCACAAACCCAGCCCCCCAACTCTTCTCACTGGGTTCAGGAAAATGTGCCTGTCCCAAATGCATGGACCTACCTTCCTCTAGTGCCAGCAGTAACCACTGCTATGTTCCGGCACTGTGAGGCCATTCAGGCTGTTTCCTACCACCCAAGCATAAAGGCAAGGTTCTAGCTGACTTCCAACTCACCCGTAAAAGCCATCCCAATATTTCAGTCCTGGTTTTCTGTTATTCTCAACTTATATATTCCTTGATTCAATCTTGGATTTATTTATTCTGTGCATCACTTAAGAACATGTATCCCTCATGCCACATCTCAATTGGTAGATTTTGCATTTCATCCCTCATATTGTCCATCTTCTGATCGCAAACAGAATCACTATGCGATCGCTTCATCTCAATCACTAACACAGATTGCAGGTAGCCGAACCCTAGCACTGACCTTTAAGGGACTCCGCTATTAACAACCTGTTAACCTGAAAATGAGCTACTTATTCTCACTGTGTTTTCTAGCCTTTAACGAGTCACCTAAACACATTAATCTTTGCCCCAACACATTTAGATTTTATCTTGTACGCCAACCTTTCAAATAACACTTTATCAAATGCCTTTGAAATCCCAATAGGTTACATCTAGTGGTTCCTTTTTACTAATTGCGTTTGTTATGTCCTTAAATGTCTAATAAATTTGTCAAATCCTTTTCATAAAACCATGTTGACTCTTCCTGATCAAATTATGAATTTCTAGGTGACCACTGCCTTTTCCTTAATAATGGTTTCCAGAACTTTCCTGATGATTGATGTCAGGTTAGGCTACAGCTCTGTGTCTTCTTTCACCCTCCTTTCTAAATAGCAATGCCACATTTGTTACTTCCAATTGTACATTGTGCCAATTCCAGATCTAGGAATTCTGGAAAATCATAATGAACGCATTCCCAGGCTCTGCAGTCCCCTCCCTCTTGACACCAGGACATAGATCATCAAGTCCTAGAGATTTCAGTCTCATTAATATTTCCAGTAATAATAATGAATTTATCTCTTTTGTTTCTCTATCATTCCTGCTATGTTCTTCATGCCTTCTGTTGTGAGAGACTCAATATTTGTTTAATGCCCCTGTCAGTCCCTTATTGCAATTTCTCCTGCTTCATCCTCTAAAGGTCCCACATTTACATTAACTACTCTTCCTTTTTTACATTTTAGAGAAGTTCTTACAATCTGCTTTTATATTTCTGACCAATTTGATCTCAGTCTATATAATCTGAGCAGGAGGCATAATGGCTCACAAGTGCCAGGAACCCAGGTTCAATTCCACACTCGGGTGACTGCCTGTGTGGAGTTTGCACATTCCCTGTGTCCATATGTCGTTCCTCTGGGGACTCTGGCTTCCTCCCAGAGTCCAAAGATGTGCAGGTTATGTGGATTGGCCGTGCTAAATTGCCCGTAGTATGCAGGCATGTGCAGATTAGGTGAGTTAGCCATGGGCAATGCAGGAAAAGGGTAGGAGGTTAACCTGGGTGGGATGCTCTTCAGAAGATTGGTGTAGACTTGATGAGTTAAATGGCCTGCTTCCACACTTGTAGCCAGTCTATGATTCTATTTCTCCCCCTTTCTCAATTCTTTGATAATCTGTCTTAATCCTTAGGTTTGCTACTTGCCTTGGCAATATAATAAGAACATTCTTTATGCTAGTATTGCCTTTAAAGTTTTCAGTGAACCACGGATGGATAGCTTTTCCTGTGGAACTTTATTTCTCAATGGAATGTAGACTCGGTGGAAACTTCCTTTAAAAATTCGTCATTGCTTGTGTATATTTTTTTGCCAACCAAGTGTCATACTTTTTAAATTGAATCTTTGAATCTAGATCAGTCATCTCACCCATCACACCTACAAAATTGGCTTCATTTAAGTTCCATATGCTTGGTTAAGAGTTATGTACTTCACTCTGAAACTCAGTCTGAAATCCTATCATGTTATGATCACTCTTTCCAGAAGGTTAACTACCAGGAGATCACTAATTAAATCTGTTTCATTACACAAATAAAATCTGAAATAACTCCTTGGTTTCACCTAAAAATTACATCCAGAACATTCTATGAACGTGTCCTCCAAGGTATTTATCCCAATTTGATTTGCCCCAGCCAGCTGGAAGGTTAAAGACACTAGCAGCAATGCTTCGACCATGTTTCCAAGCTCTGCTCTTTCCTAGATTAATAACCTGTCTCAAATCGCAGAATTGTTATAGCACCAATGGGGGCTATTTAACTCTCCTGTCTGTTTTAGCTTTCTGGGAATGCAATTTACCCAGTGTGTCACCCCCACCTTCTCTCGTCACACTGCATATTCATCTATTTCAGAAAACCATCCAATTCCTTCTTGATAGTCTCAACTGAATCTGCCTCCACCACATTTTCAGAAAGCATGTTCCAGATTCTAACCACTCACTATATGAAAATGATGTTCCTCATGTTGCCATTGCTTCTTTTGCCAATTATCTTAGATTTGTGTCCTCTGGTTCTCAATCCTTCTCCTAATGAGACCAATTTTTAGGTATTGATGCAGTCCAGGCCACTCATGGTTTTGAATATCACTGTCAAATCTCCCCTTAACTGTCTCCGCTCCAGGAAAAACAACCCCAGCTTCTCCAATCTATCCACATAACTGGAGTCGCTCAGTTGTTTTTGGTTTTGTCAGACAAGACCTCATATTTTACACTGCCCTCATTATTGGGGTGCATGTTTTGACATTTCCAGCTTTTTGACTGTGCGATGGATAATGTAGCTGTAGGCCATGGGAAACATAGAAACAAGTGCAGAAGTAGGCCATTTGGCCCTTCAAGCCTCCTCCGCCAATCAAAATGGTCTAACGAATATTAAAAGATAAAAACTAGGAGCAGAGGTAGGCCATTCAGCCCCTCAAACCTGCTCCACCATTTAATACAATCATAGTTGATCTCAGATAACTTGACGTTTCGGGCCTAGACCCTTCATCAGACGTCAGGTTTTCCTGCTCCTATGATGCTGCTTGGCCTGCTGTGTTCATCCAGCCCCACGCCTTGTTATCTGAGATCAACTATGATTGTATTAAATGGTGGAGCAGGTTTG
>JAHRHZ010000267.1:56572237-56590764 GCA_024137785.1 Ginglymostoma cirratum | reverse complement strand
CAAACCTGCTCCACCATTTAATACAATCATAGTTGATCTCAGATAACTTGACGTTTCGGGCCTAGACCCTTCATCAGACGTCAGGTTTTCCTGCTCCTATGATGCTGCTTGGCCTGCTGTGTTCATCCAGCCCCACGCCTTGTTATCTGAGATCAACTATGATTGTATTAAATGGTGGAGCAGGTTTGAGGGGCTGAATGGCCTACCTCTGCAGTACCTTTTATCTCTAATAGTTGATCTCATCTTGGACCTCAGCTACAATTTCCTGAACATTCCCTACAATCTTTTAACCCATTACTAATTTTTAAAAAAAACATGTCTATCTTCTTAAATTTATTGTGTAGTTGTAGTTGTAAAGATTGGAATGAGGTCAGCAAGGTGGACCTCATAGAAAATGAGTTCCCTCATTGGGGCTTTTAACCTGATTTAATCAGGGAACCCTGACTGACAGATATAAACAGGAATGTCAGAGTTTCTGTTCACCCTAGGAGCCAGCTCTGAGCTAGCTGGGTCAGTGTCATGTACTATGCACATGTAAATAAGGGGTGACATTGTGACAGGATCCCAGCCTCCACAGAGTTATTTTAGTAGTGAATTCCACAGATTCACAACCCTTTGAGAGAAGTAATTCCTTCTTATCTCTTTTTTAAAGTCTGTCACCCCTCAGCCTAAAACTATGACCTCTTGTTCCAGATTATTTCACAAAGGGAAACATCCTCTCTACGACTAATGGCTGATCCTCTATTTCAGTTCCATATTCCTGCTTTCTCTCCATAACCCCTTAATTGCCTTTAATAACTAAGAATTAATCAATCTTTTTTTTTTAATAAATTCAGTGGCCTGACCTCTGCAGCTTTCTATGGTAGCAAATTCCTCAAGCTGACTACCCTCAGAGTGAAGAAACGTTTCCACATCTCAGTCCTAAATGGCCTCCTTGACATCCTGAAACTGTGCTCCCTGTTTGTAGACTCCCCAATCAGGGAAACATCCTCCTTGTGACAAGTCTATCATTCCTTGTTAGAATTTTACATATTTCAAACAAATCCCCTCTCATTGTTCTAAACGTCAGGGATTACAGGCCCAGTAGAACCAATCTCTCCCTATAGGACAATCCTGCCCCCACCATCCACCACCCCCACCACCCAAACATCAGCCGAGTGAAGTTTCACTGCCCTCTGTCTATGGCATGTATATCCTCTCATAGCTCGGGAGATGAAAACAGCACATGATACTCCAGATGTGGTCTCACCAAGACACTATATAACTGCAGAAAGATATCCAGATTTCTGAACTCAAATCCTCTTGCATTGAAGGCCAACATACCATTTGCCTTCTATGACTGCTTGCTGCACCTGCATGTCTGCTCATTGACTGGTCCACAAGGAAACCCACATTCCTCTGTACATTCACATTTCCCAGTATATCACCATTTAGTAATACTTTGCCTTCCTGGTTTTTTTTTATTTCACACCAAAGTGTATAACTTACATTTATCCATGTCATATTAATAGACTTGTCCATTGGATGGAATAGTGGCAAAAAGTTTCCAATCCAAAGAAGTGCAAGTAACACATTGGGGGCAAGCTAACATGACAAGGAAATACAAAATAAGTTACAGCACACTGAGAAATGTGGAGGTCAGAAGTCAGAATGCATGACCACAGATGCCTGAAAGCACTGGACAGGTAGATAAGGTGTTCAAAAAGGCCAATGGGATTCTTGTCTTTATTAGCTGACGTGTAGAATGGAGGAGCTGAGAGCTTATGCTGTAATGGTGTAAAACACGAGTTAGGCTGTAGCTTGAGTACTATGTGTAGAACTGGTCACCAGACTCTTTGAAAGATGTAACTGCATTCGGGAGAGTGCAGAAGAGGGCATTGCCTAGATTGGAGAATTTTATTTAGGCAAGGTTCGTTGCTAGCGTCATTTTCTTTAGAACAGAAGAGACTGAGAGAAAATCTATTGGAAGTTACAAAATCATGAGAGGTTGTGCTTAAGTGGAGTAAAGGACTCTATTCCCCTTGATTGAAGGGTCCCGAACTGGTGGACAAGGACTTGGGATAAAAGGGTAGGAGGTTTAGAAGAGTTTTGATGCAAACTTCATTCCATTTCGAGAAAGGGGCTAACTGGAGCTTCATGGTAAAAGGCAAAAACCCTCACTTTTAAAATATACTCGGAGAAGTACCTGAAATTGTGTTAATGTAACAGGTACCAGATTAAGAGTCAATAGTGGGGCTGGGCTGGATAGCTACTGAAATGATGAACCTCATTGCACGCTGTAAATTTCTAAGATTCTCGAATTTAATTTTGTGGATAAGACGTAGTCAGTTCATGGAGGAAGAAGGGGTATATAAAAATAAATCTACCTATAGAGGTTGAGGAAACTCGGAAATTTTAAACCTGAGCTGGTTTCTAAAGTACCACCTAGAACTTCGGTTTCAACTCTGGCTCATTAATCCAGTGCTTCAGGCTTTGCTAGCTGCTTGTTTTGTGACAGGAGGCTGTTGTACAGATGCCAACAATGATGCCCCTGCCTCTGAGGGTTGGATGAACCCACAGGGGCTGTCATAAATAAAAGGAAAGCAAATGAGTCAATGTGGTGCAGTGCATTCTGTTGCCTGGACCTGTATATCCACCGAAGACTATTGTAAATAAATTCTCCATTGTTAAAACGCTGATCCCTCGCAGTTGAAAGTAAACTTTGACACCAGCATTACTTTTAAATATTAACAACGGGGTGGTTTACTGCCCATGTATTGTGTGGATGAATTAGATTCAGCAGATGATCATCCTGTAAAATATTAGGTCAGATGGTGTGAACACAAGGAAGGGGATAGCCTAAAAGTTTCACTGGGTATCAGAACAGCTGTGACAGAGACAATTAATAACGCCTTACTTCATCAAGTGGTGGAAACGAGTTAGGAGAAAAGCTAATGTGGGGATGAAAACAACTTTTAACAACAGGCTCAAAAGCTAGAAGAGGTACAAGACAGAGACACTACATCATTGTCCTCATTGTGTATACGTTACTGAAAACACAGAGCCAGAAAGCACAATGTGGCATATTCTTTGTGCTAACAGGGACCGCAATCATCCTCACAGAAAGAGAGACAGAAGTGACAGTGGCAGGGGTCTGCACCTGCTATAGGAAAACCCACAGAAAATACCACAGGAGGAAAACAAGGGAGTTGTACTGTTCATTGTATTCCACATGACTAACCTAGAAAAGACTCTTACCACAATGAAAATCAATCCTTGCTCGATTGGTTTACTCATAACGGTACACGTAACAATAGTAATGCCACAACAGAAGCTGAGCTATTCATGGTTACGAAACAAAGTGTCACCTTTTCAAAACAGACCTTTTTAACTGAACATTTTTCCAGCATTTAAAATAGATGCTTGATGTGGTTTGTGACTGTTATCAGCGATCAAAGTTCTTTTACTGATTAACCCTAACCGAAGAGATAGGAATTTCAAGCAAGATGCACACCACTGGGTTTACAATTTGAGGCGGTTAACGAGGTAGCTCTGATGAATTGTTCCTTTTAGAGTCATAGAGTCAGACAGCACAGAAACAGACCCTTTGCTCCAACCAGTCCATGCCAACCATAATCCCAAACTAAACTAGTGCCACCTGCCTGCGCTTGGCCCCTATCCCTCCATACCTCTCTTATTCAGGTACTTATCAAAACGTCGTTTAACCGTTATAATTGTACCCGCATCCACCACTTCCTCTGGAAGTTCATTCCATACACAAACGGCTCTTGCTTAAATATCTCTTTCTGTTTCCAGTGAGGTGCCGTTATGGTGGGTTCCTGTGCTCACACAACAGGGGCTGCTGAGGGACAAGAGATCTGCCAGCAAGCTGCTTCACTGGAAATCCTGAAGATTAGCTTTAAAACAGCTCCTCTCTGGCAGTGAAACATGGAAAAGTCACAATCGGCACAGTGCTTTCTGATGTTATTTCTTACCAATGTGCCAAGCTACTTAAAGGTGGTTCCCTAATTAACCTGCTATGCAGATTCTAGCAATTAACTACATAATGAATTGGTCAATTTTTGAATGGATCATTAAATCACAGCAAGCAATAGCTAAATAGCCACAAATTACAGGCAACATTGACTTGAAAATTAGCTCAAGGATTCTTGTGGTGCAGTGGCAATATCCCTACCTATGAGCTAAACAGTCCTTAGTTCAAATCCCAACCTGGTCTAAAATTCTCCAAATATGTCTATTCAAAAATATCTGGGGCAAAACAACATTCTCAAGTACCTTTTGACAATTTCAGGGTATCCTGAAGTATTTTACAGCTAATCAAATGCTTTGGAATATCATTTACTGTTGTAGAAAATAAAGCAACCAATTTGCACACAGGAAGATCTGAAGGACAACAATGGCACAATGACCAGAAAATTAGCTTTGGTAGCTTTTGATTGAGGGATAAATATTGGTCAGAGGATAGTGAGAAGCATTTCTCTGCTTTTACAGAGTCATAGAGTCATGCACCACGGAAACAGACCCTTTGGTCCAACCAGTCCATGCCAAATTAAACTAGTCCCACCTGCCTGCTCCTGGCCCATATCCCTCCAAACCTTTCCTATCCATGTACCTATCCAAAAGTCTTTTAAACATTGTAATTGTACCCCATCCACCACTTCATTCCACACGCGAACCAACCCTGTATAAAAACTTTGCCCCCATATCTTTTTTAAATATCTCTCCTCTCACCTTAAAAATGTGCCTCCCAGTCTTTACATCTCCCATCCTCGGGAAAAGGCAACTATTATTAACTCTGTCTATACCTGTCATTATTTTATAAACTTCTATCAGGTCACCTCTCAATCTCCCACACTCCAGTGAAAAAAGTCCCAGCCTATCCAGCCTTTCTCTACAACTCAAACCCTCCATACCCAGCAACATCCTGGTAAATCTCTTCTGAACCCTATCCAGCTTAATGACGTCTTTCCTGTAACTGAGCAACCAGAACTGGATGCAGTATTCCAGAAGAGACCTCACCAATGTCCTGTGCAACCTCAACATGACTTCCCAACTCCAAATTGACTGAGCAATGAAGGCAAAATAGTGGCTTGGGATGGCTTACATTCACCAGGGAGGGCAGACAAATTCATACTGACAGGAAGTTCGCTGAACCTTTCAAATTGAATGGATTAAGCCCCCATGGATGAATGACAGATGTCTTTGTCCTCTGCCAAAGAGCAGATTTTCACTTTATAACACACCATGAAGATTGGCTCAAGTTTGGATTCCAGTCTCCGTAAGAAGGTTATGCTTAGAGTTCCCTTCTGCCAAGAATGCCGGCAGGAGGAAACAGATGATTGTGATCACACCCAAATGCAACAAAATAGACTTAAGTGGCACATTATCAACTCCTCTAGTAACACGTCAAACAATATTACTTTAAAACACGACAGTTGCTAGCATGCAAGCACAACAGACGTTTGTACATACGTCTATGTGTCTTCCTTTTATCTTCCCTCGTGGTTACACTTGGCAAAATACTTCAGTGGTTTGCTGTTTCCTTCTGCAGGTTGTCACATGGTGGAGCAGAACTCTTTTCCCCTCCTGGGGATTACAACTTGACACTCAACATGGTTGGTCTATTATGGATGCACCTTCCTTGGCCTTCAAGTTTAGAGTTTAACTTGAACCCAGAGCTTCTGGCACCACAGGATTGCTATAACCATGCCACAAGACCCCTTCCTTCCTGTCTACCTGTGCCGAGCCTTTTGTTTTGCATTGGTTTGATTTTGATTGAGCCTGCGTTAACTGGGCTCAAACAGAAAACTGACATCAGTGGGGCATCACACATGAACCCATCACATATCTCCGTGGCACCCACTAGTTAAGAGATGAAAACTGCCCAGGATTTCAATTTGCCATCATAAGGGGCTCTCCCCTTGAAAAAGCCATTTGGGGAAACTGGGTAAAGCCAAGATCAAGGATAACAAGCATGGGGCTGGATGAACACAGCAGGTCAAGCAGCATCATAGGAGCAGGAAAACTTGACGTTTCAGGCCTAAACCCAAACCAAGATCAAAGTTGGTCATGATCTGCTTTAAAAGTCAGCTAGCCTGCTGAAACTCACATCAGTAAAGTGGGTGAAATTCTGGAGAATTACAGGATGCAGAAAAGCCTGGCACCAACCCAGTATGAACCAGGTTCCTTGTTCATAATGGGGGTAGAGTTGGGGTTTAGAGATAAACATCTGCGCTCAGTTAGAAAACAAAGAAAAAAAATCTTTCCAGCAACCAAATGAAAGAGAAATGTATGATGAATGGATAAAATATCACCAGTGCAACTGACCACTTCAGAACACATTTCTCATAAAAAAACTATAGAAATTTTCTTTAAAAGTGTAGTGAAATAGTTCTGAAGAAATAGTCCTTGAATAATTAAAGAATGATTTTACAAATATATAGCATCTTTCATGATCTTACAATATTCTGAATTGTTTTACAGTCAAGAAAATGTAGTCATTGTTGGAACATACGAAATGGGACATTCAATTTATGCATAGGGAACTCCTCCAAATGATGTATGACCATCTGTTTTACACATGTTGGTCAATGGGCTACTATTGGCTAGGACACTAAGATCTTCCACAGCCTTCTTTGAAATTGTGGCTTGGGATTACTTGTGTTCAACCTGAGATGCCAGACGGGTCCACGGCTTAACATCTCAACAGCCATTCATCAGCAGCTTTGCACATCTCATCAACTTGATGGAAATGAGTCCCAAAGCCCAACCCTGGGCCTCACCTTACAAGCACAGAGTTGCACCCTGAAATGAGTGAGTCAGGGTTTCTAGACCAATTGTGTTCTATAGGACATTGAGCAAGACCAAAACGTCCATGAGAGGGTGATCTCCATAAAAAAAGTCAAAGATGTTGATCACAAATTAGTTGAAAAGTGGAAGCGTGATTGAAATGGCAACGTGCAGCAGACCAATTGGTAACTTCAGGCAGTTTTTATAATTAGCTTAGAATTCAAGAAGGAGTGAGATAGAAAACACCAGAGCTACTAGTCATTACCTCATTGTCTACCTAAGGTGTGAACTCTGTTTTACCGTATGACCTTTTCAAAGAAATGATTTGATTCCAAAGGGAACAACAGGATAAATGCTCCAGTTCCAGCTACTAGTCTTTATTTCTGGCAAGGGCACACCAGGCTCAGTGGACAACTTAGAGTTTGTGTACTCTGTCACATCTCTTTCCAAAAATACATTTTGAAATGTGATATTGTTTACCAAGAAACAAGAGGTTTATTCTTTCCATCTGAAGAAGCTGTTGTTCCCATAAAACCACAAGGAGAAAGTTGAAGGCAGCGTTCTGAAGAAAACATACTAATTCACAGTGGA
Organism: Ginglymostoma cirratum; assembly: GCA_024137785.1. Classification (NCBI taxonomy): domain Eukaryota; kingdom Metazoa; phylum Chordata; class Chondrichthyes; order Orectolobiformes; family Ginglymostomatidae; genus Ginglymostoma; species Ginglymostoma cirratum. The sequence goes on along the minus strand of JAHRHZ010000267.1, from coordinate 56,583,384 downwards.
TTCATTCCAATTCTCTTGAGTGTTGGCTTTTATGAATCATGTAATTTGTAAGAAGTTCTTTAATACCGATATCATCGACGAAATTTGTGGTCACCTGTCTTAATATCTCCTTATGTAGATTTTGTTTGGGAACATTCTTGCATTAGACTTTGTGGATATACCAAAAGAGTTGTTGCTGGAAATCAGTTAACCCGGCAAAGAGCCAGTGTCTAAAGCCATGAATAGAGAGACCTCTGCACCCACCTTCTCAGACAGTCCTTTCCAAATGAACGGAGTCATCCTTTCTGGGATAAACAGGATGCGTGTAGTTCATGAACGTTGTAGTCGGGTGTTAAACTATTCACAACACAGATAAATAGGGTACACACTGTGAATGCCACAAACATCATGTTTGACAAGCTTGAAGATGAGTGAGATGTGAGATTTAGCAGAAAGTGCATTTTGATTGAGTTGAAAGGTAGCTTTGGAAAAGCTTGGTAAAGGATACACACCCAAAATATGACCTCACCTGTTTGGGGTTGGTTATTCTGGTTAGCTCAATTCCTGGAGGTTTGATCACATGACTTCCAGCCCTCTGGTAAAGTGTATTTTCCCACCTACAATTTTTTTTTAATAAGCAAAAACATGCCAAGAAAATGGGGACTTTGTTCAACGCTTTTTAATGACACTATACATCCCAGATTTGCTAATAGCAGAGACCTGGAGGTTAATTTTTCAAACTTGGAGCAATCACAAGACGTAGCAACCCTACACTTGTACTGTCTGCAGATGCTGTCTTACCTGTTTGTAGAAATTACAGTTTCCCTTTCTGCCTGTTGCTCTTTTGAATACCAGGGGTGCCTGTGTGCCTTTCAACTATCATGAAAAACAGGAGCAGTGACAAAATAAACTGGCAGCAACGACATGCAGCCCCATCAATTCACCAAAGCAGCAACGTACATTCACCATATCAGAAGAGTTTCATCTCAGAATGATACCAGATCTAAAAGTGTTCAAATATTGAGGCGAGTTTGCATAAACGAAGGAAATATTCCTCTGAACATACACAATTGAGGGACAATCTAATAAAGGTGTTTAAAATGATAAAAGGATTCCACAGGGTAGATAGCAAGAAATGAGAATTATGATGAAGGGGGCATGATCTTAAAATTAGAGATGGACCGTTCAAAATTGCAATCAGGAAGAGCTCTGCGTAAATGATAGTGACAATCCATTCACCATCAATAGGCTGTAGATGCTAGGGATGTGAGCCTTGGGCTATCTAATGGTGTGCATGGTGCTAAATAAATGTGAGTTGTTGTTGTCATTGAAGCTTTTAAGACTGAGTTTGATAGGTTTTTCTTCAATCAAGATATTGAGGGACATGGAAAAGGTTGATAAATGGAATTGGGGTATGATCAGACACAATTAAATTGAACGACAAAACAGGCTCCAGGAGCTGAATGGCTGATTCCTCTTCCCATGATCCATTGTCCAGGGTCACTTTTCAGGGAAAGCATTATTGGCAAATGCTCCTTTTTTATGTATTAGTTATGTTTGTGTCTCCTTGAATGCACAAGGCTGAACACAGAAATAAGAGGGTTGGAATTGCTTTTGGTCATGTCAGCACAGAGAATGCCACTGCATTCACAATGAGTTGCTTGCTCTGCTATCATACTGTGGCATTAGCACATCAGAATAGAGGGATTAATGTGAATTTGATGCAAAAGTATTAAACATCTCTGCAGTAACATGACCAACTGTAATTCCAAACCTAAGGAATTAGTTTTGACTTCAAAGAAAAAGATTGAACATAAAGATTGCGAAAGATGTGTACTTTGGTCTCCTTCCTCAAAATTCTTTCCATAAATGAAAGAAATGGTTTGTTTTATTTTTAAGTTTTAATTTAAATTCGATGGTGTCTGAGATTTTCACTCATATCACCGTGACCACTGGATGAAACTGGAATATCGATGAAGGTCATGCAGATTGGTTAGCTCAGTACGCCAAACGACTAAAATGTGGTAAAGAACAAAGCCAACAACAGGGTTCAATCCTCCTGCCAATTGAAGTCCTCATGGAGGCGCTGCCTCCTCACCTTACCGGTACTTGTGGAATGGTTACGTTTGAGCTAGACACAACTAATTGTCTCTCTTTAATGGAAAGAGGTGACTATGGCTCATGACCTTACATGAGGTCCCATCAAAGGTTTAAGCACATGATTGAGGCTGAAGAAGGTTTACTCAGCAAGTGGATAAAATGGTAGTGACCTGCTGACTGTTGGGCATTGTACTGTGTGCCAGGACAAGCTATTTGACTGTGTTAGGTAGCCCAGCCCAAGTTTAATCCTGTCCTCACCTGACGATTGTAGAGGAGGGAGATTGGTCAGCAATGAAGAGGAGGAATCCTGTTTGATAATTCTCCCTTAATCCAAAGAAGTACAGCAATGACACATATTTAAGCTCTGCCTTGTATTTATCTGTAGGTTGGCCAGCATTTATTGCTGGCCCATAATTACATTGAGAAGTGAGTCATCTTCTGAAATGCAACTGACTGTTGAGGCCTTTTCAGGGGGTAGTTAAACATTAGCCGCATTGCTATGGCTCTGGAGTCAAACAGTGACCAGGTTCAGGAAGCACAGCTTCCCCAAATGAACCAGATGAGACTTTAAAACAATGCAGCAGTCTCATGGGCACCATTACTGAATAAAAACCGGAAGAACTGCGGATGCCATAAATCAGAAACAAAAGCAAAAATTGCTGGAAAAGCTCAGCAGGTCTGGCAGCATTTGTGGAGTGATAACAGAGTTAGCATTTCGGGTCCAGTGACCCTTCCTCAGAACTGACTTCTCTCCACAGATGCTGCCGGACCTGCTGAGCTTTTCCAGCACTTACTGTTTTTATCACTATTATTGACGCTGGCCACTTTGAATGTACCAGCTGATGTGTTGGGACTTGAATTCACATTTCCAGGTCATTAGTTTAGGCTGGTGGACTACTTACCAAGTAACATTACCAATATGTTACCCTGAATGTGGAGAGTTGGAGTCAAACTGTTGGAGAGAATGCACTAACCTTCAAACTGCCCATCTCCCCAACCCCACATGTTCTGCTTGCTTCACACATGGCAGAGTCTGCAGATCACAGAATGGATGCATCGGCCATCACAGAAACCAGAGCAACGGACTGGAAGCAAGTCATCCTTGATTCTGAATGACTGCCTATGAAAGACTCCTGACTCCCCAAAGCCTGTCCACCATCGACAAGGCACAAGTCAGGAATGTGAGTGAACACTCCCCACTTGCCTGGATGAGTGCAGTTTCAACAACACTCAAGAAGCTTGACACCATCCAGGACAAAGCAGCCTGCCTGATTGGCACCACATCACAAGCAACCATTCCCTCCATTGCTGACACTCAGTAGCAGCAGTGTGTACTATCTACAAGATGCACTGCAGAAATTCACCAAAGATCTTCAGGCAGAAACCCTCCAAACCCACGACCACTTCCATCTAGAAGGACAAGGGCAGCAGATACATGGGAACACCACCACCTCCAAGTTCCCCTCCAATCCACTCACCATCCTGACTTGGAAACATATCGCCATTCCTTCACTGTCGCTGGGTCAAATTTCTGGAATTCCCTTCCTAATAACATTGTGGGTCAACCTACAGGAGGTGAACTGCAGTGGTTCAAGAAGGCAGCTCACCACCACCATCTCAAGGGCAAATAGTGATGGGCAAGAAATGCTGGCGAGCCAGCGGTGCCCACATCCCACATTTGAATAGAAAAAGAATACATCTCTACTTTTTTGTTGAAATCAGCTAACATTGAATGGCTCAGCGATCAAACACAAACATTGCTTTACAAGTTACAAACCTGAAGAAGAGTCATACTGGACTCGAAACAGTAACACCATTTCTCTTTCCAGACCTGCTGACTTTCTCCAGCTTTTTCTGTTTTTATGTTGTATTTCCAGCATCTGCAGTATTTTTCTTTTCTAAGTAATGAATGTAGTTCTCCTCTAAAATATGGTTCAGGCAGTACATTCAGATAACAGCTGCTGACTCTGTAGAAATGTCAAGGACTCAAATCTTGTTGACTTATTTTGGTTCAAGTCAGATCAAACCTCTTCTCCTCCTCATGTAAGTTGAGTGAGACTGAAGGACTCCCCACCATTTTGTACAAGCATCTATTGAATAGAGGGTAATTTCGCCTTTGTCTCTAAACCAGCATTTCATGTAGTGTTGTTTTCTGTCTGTCACCATCTTCAATCCAGGAAATAACTAGTTTGCCTGATTTCTAAGCACACTTACCTCTCTGTCTGACTGTGCTGGCTCTTAGTCAACCTCTGCAGCTAACTAATTCAACACGTTTTATCATCCCCTTTGACCACATCTGGTGTCTGCCAGCATGCATATCTCTACACCACAGTTTATAGGTACCAGGACTGAGGCAGCATCTTTATCAACCCCAGACAGTTACTGATACTGGCAAGTTTTGGTGTGACTGTGCTATAAACTCGGAGTTATGCCATTGCTTGTCCCCACCAAGTGTGTAATCTATGTAATCCACTTTAATGCTGAAAAATCACTTCACACAAATTACCTGCATTGTGCGCACCGCTTCTGAGATGCATTCACTGAATCTTTAATCAAATTGCCCCTCTCTTGTTGCAAAAGATACAGGAGCTTACTGGATTGATGCAGGCAATGCACTGGTGTGTTTTACACTCAAAACTATAAGCGAAATTGCCATAGTCCTACAGGACTATAGAGCTGCTCTCTCATTAGAGAGAGAGATGGCCAGTGACGGTTTAACCTGAGGGTCACCATGTCTCAGGTAAGGGGAGAGGTTGAGAAGGACAATCAGTCATTGTAAGAATTGAATGCACACAGTTGTATCACTCTGCGTTGCAAACCAGCTGTCTAGCTAATTGACTTCCACCTTCTCAAAACTCTACGAGACACAGTGCTGAAATGAGCTGATGCCGAGTAACTGGGATTCATAGAGCTGGTGGATTTCCTTTGCTGTAATAAAGTGTCTAACATTTGCACGCCACTGAACTCAAGTGCTGACAGTGCAACTTTTCCAACCCCCTTTGTGGAGAACAGGGTGCCTGGCAGTCAGCTTCCCAGGAAGAAGAGTAGGAGGGACAGGAGTTTCGGGGAGTACAAAAGGCGGTAGTTTGAAACATTTCTCCAGCATTGACATTAAATTTGCGCATGTTTTGCTCCAGAATTCTGCTTTCCATCACAGGCAATTGGGCGCTGCAGGAAATTTGAGTGCAGGTTAACATTGAAATTGTTGCAATTTCTACATAACTTTGATCCAGGCACTTTCAGGATACTTTTTCTGTACTAATTATTCAAGCAATTGCCAAATTGCACTTCCCTTAATCCCAAGAGTAGATGAACTAAATCAATATAACCCACCATGAATGATAGCTGGACTTAAAAAGCTTTTAAAAAATGTAGAATCTAGCCCTTGAGGTGAGTTGAACTAAAATCAAATATATATTATTCACCAGATTTGGAACAAAAAACAATCTTTCATATCCTGGATCATTCCACATTCAAATACATTTGACCCAGGTAAGCTATCAGTGAAAAATGCCAATTAATGCTCTGCTCTTTAATAATGGACAGTCAGATACAAGTGTTAAAGTGGGAGCAAAGTGCTTCAGTTGTTGGAAACTTTCCAAGGTAAATCCCAGTGTATGCAGCTTACCTGTCAAAATTGCTGTCTTGGTAGTTGGTGAGAGTTGCTATTTGCGCCTTTGCAGCAGTGGTGACATGGTGGGGGGGACATGGATTTGTGACGGGCACCAGATCCATTGAATTACTTGCTCAAGAGCACCAAATCAGAGTTCTGCCAGCTTTCAAGCGCGCTATGTAAATCAAAGAGTTGTAGTGTCATGGCATTACCTGCCCTATGCTCCATGCTTTGTGGTATTGTGCAATAAGTACAGTTGCTCACATCTAGTTCTCTGTGATGATTAGTCATTAAAGTTGTTGACAATCAGATGACTTTTCCCACAGACTTGGTGATTTCTGTCTGCAGACAAAATACCTAAGATAGCCATGCACTGTTCTACTCAGCATTTGCACAGGCCTGTGGAATAATTTGTACTGAAAGTGATTTCGGAGCAATTATCTGAAGGCTGTAAACCAGGCTTTCCAATGGTGTTTCCCCTTGACATGACTTGTATGTTGAAGGTGGATGAGGTCAGGGGATGGGGGGACAATCTGAGGTACACATACTGCAGGATGCATGCTGCAGGAAAGCTTTAATTCAAGATCACGCTTGTGATCTCTGCTTCAGAGATAAGCCTCCGTCACGAAGACTTGGCAGGGCTCTGTTCAATGATGCAACCACATCTAAAACCCAGGTTCACAGCATGGGCAGTTCTGTCTGTGAGAGGGTAAGTGACCACAGCTATGAATCTTTACCCTAAGGCTCACTCCACAGAGCCATAAAGGTCTTGTGCCAGATTAGATCATTTTCACTGCATTCATGTGTGAAACCAGCGCTCTTTGTGTCAGTTTGTATAGCCTGACAGTGATTCCATGTCAATAACTATAAGGATGATATTAGCTTTTCAGATCACTCCTCTCTCCAGGATGGTGGGAAGCATTGATTAGGTCCATGTTGCAAACATTTCCCAAGTATCAATCCCCACAGATATAAACCTGTCATATGAAGGTGGCGTGCAATGTTACGAACAGCTTCCTGCGTGGTGTGCTCCATGTTTCTATATTTACCATTCCAGTGTTACAGCTCCACTTGAACAGCAGGGACAAGGGACAGTGTGTCTGCTGATTGACAAAGGATGCCTGCTGCACTCATGTTGCCACTAATTTAGGACCACTGGTGCAACAACAGCTTGTTAATGTGAAGTAGGCATTTAGATTAGAACTGAGCAAACCATGGGAATGTTTAAAGGAAAGTTCTTGCGCCATTTTGCTCCTTGCTGTTTGCGCCAAGCATTGCTTCGTAGATTGTGGCAGCAAGCTGTGTGCTTCATCACTTTATGGTAGATATCCTGAAGGATGCCAGAGAGCTTGATGATGCTGATGGAAGAGGCCAGGCCTATGAAGAGAGGAAAAGAAATGGGATTTATTTAGCAACATTCACATAATCAGAATGCTCCAAATGCACTTTGCTGCCAATTAATTGCCATTGAGATATAATTTTTATGGCTTTGCAAGCAAATACAACAGGCATTTTGTGCATTTCAAGGTCCCACAAACATAGCACCATCCAATCCTTTATGTTAACCACAATAAGCATCAGTCTTGAACAGCAGGGAAGGCAGGTTCAGTGAGGCCTGAGCCTGTAGTGATCCGACTTGGAGATGAGAGCATTACTAACCGATATGAAGCAGATACCTGTGGTTTGAGACATGAGGTAGGAAAGGGCCAAACTCATTCAGAACATTTTCGCATATACTTGTTGCGTTCAGTCTTAACATTTGCAATCTCAGCAAATTGCCTCATGGACTGCATAGAACTCTTTGTTCATCACAAATGATTGTCATATTTTAATCAGGACCCTCAACATCCTTTGAGCAGAGTAATAGTTTTCCCCTTAAAGTATTCATACTTCATTGTTTGGAGTGTAACTAATGAGTCTGCTTCCACCACCCAGTCAAACAGTGCATTTAGATCCATATAAATGCTTGTTAAAAAAAGTTCTTTATGACACCTCTTGTTTGTTTGCTTAACTCTGTGTCCTCCAATTATTGGTCCATCTTCTATCAGAAACAGCTTCTCCTTATTTACTCTTTTCAATTCCTTCATAAGTTAAAACACCTTCAACAAATCTTCCCTTATCCTTCTCTGCTGTGTGAAGAATAGCCCCAGTTCTTTTGGCCTATCAGCTGGATAGTGATCTCAAACTGTTTCAGACATTGGCACACAGCAAGGAAGTGTATTTCCCAGCTAACCCTGTTTTATGCTGTAAAAACTGGGGCAGTCTACTCTGTAAATACCCCAAATGACTGTATTTGAGCTGCTGAGTGCAGAGGAGAGGATGAGTGATGGACTCTATGAGTGGGAGCCACTGTTGCCAACAGGTAGGAAAGGATATAATTTGAGAGTCATCATCATCTTTCTCTTCTGTTCCTTGATTTGCAACCTCTGGAGGACAAATTAGCATGTTTGGCATAGCATTGGAAGCAATTATTTTGTTGACCTCTTATGAGGGAACTTAAGGCTAGTAACAACATCGAAAAATACATGAAAGCATTATATGAGAAGATGTAATGATGAATCCAATCCTGTATTTCCATCCACGATGACCGGATTTTTTTCTTTTCTTGACAGTACCTACTCTTCATTATAAGTTAAAATAGCCATAGTTGCAATTCATTCCTTGGGTTCTACAAGGTGGAATCTCACAAATCGTTTGGAGTTAATTGAATAGCTACCAGCAGAAAGTGATTGTCCATGCAGGTGGATCTACTTGGCACTTGAATATCTGTGGTACCAAAAAGGAATCAATGTCAGAACCACTTTTTATTTATTCATCATCCAGATGGAAGTGTTGGAGGGCTGATCCATTGAAAACAGCAAGATGTCTGCAAGAACTAGGCCTTAGGGGATGCTCAACTACTGTTAGCAGATCACAATATGTTGGACAGGTACAGGAATGAAAGCCAGAGGTGAAAGAATTGACACTAAAGAGTTGGAACATGTATCTACAGCCAAATCGGTCCAAATGTAGACCTAGCCAGAGTAATGTTATGATCCAAGTCTGAAAGTTTCTCATTTAACAAACCTTGGGGCTGCTGTAAAGAAAATGTAATGGATCCATAGGCCATCCCTCCACATAACTCCTCCAGGTATGCTATTGACCCAACAGAATTGGAGTCTTTCTAAAGCTCTGTAATTGAGGCTTGATTTAGCAGTCTGATCACTACTGTGTTAAATTGTTTTTGTTCATTGCCTTCTCTTTGTGTTTAAAATGATAAATGTGCCAACTTAATGGGCTGAGGTTAAAAAAAATTGATTAGCAAATTAATTATTTTATTGGCAGTTCGCAGGGTTCCTCCATCTGAGCAGAACATTGCTCGGCAAAGTATCAATGCCTTTGTCAGAACTTTTACATATGACTGCTGCAGGATTATTCAGCATTTTATCCAGTCCTCTGGGTCCTTATGCTGCTCAATTAAGATATAATTATAAGAGGATGAAAAGGTTGGATTGTTGTAAAACCTTTTTGAAAAATCCACACAGCACATCAAATATATACTCCAGTCCAGGTTCTGGCTTGGCTGCAGTTTTGAGATTGCACAGGTTGCAGTTGCAAATAATCTGTGTACTTGAGATCAACTTGTTTGCCATTAAGTCCTCATTCACCTTCTTAAATGGGAGTAGATTCAGAACAGATTCGGCAGCTCCAAACTGGGCATTGGTGAGGTGCTTTGGACCATTATCAGCAGCTATACACCATCCTGACTTGGAGGTATAATGCAATTCTGTCACTGTCGCTAGGTCAAAATCAAGGAACTCTACCCAGACAGCAATGCGGGGCTGCCTCTTTATTGGATGGAGTGCAGCAGGTGGGTAGGAATGCAGAGGTCTCTTAAAACTCAGTGAGTGGCCCCGCTGCTGCCTGCCTGTCTATCCCCATCTTGCGTGAGCTTTTATAGAGTGCAGTGAAGGCTGGTCTCACTTCCATTTCACCCAGGACACCGAGAAGCACTCAGCACGCTGGTAAACCAAAACAGTGCAAGATATAGGAGCAGAATTAGGCCATTGTGGCCCTTCAGATCTGCTCCACCATTTGATCATGGCTGATGCATTTCTCAATTCCTGTCTCCTACCTTCTCCCCTTGATCGTCTTCATAATCAAGAACCTATCTGACTCTGTCCTAAATACACTCAATGGTTTGGCCTCCATAGCCTTCTGTGGAGATGTATTCCATAGATTAACCAGCCTCTAACTGATGAAATCCCTCGTCTTCTCAGTAACTCTAGCCGCATAAGCTGGTGTTGGGCAAATCACCTTCCAATTACCTCCATGTCTGGTTCCAGCAAAGATCTGGGGATGGGTTGTATTTCCACCAAGTGACTTTCATTCCTGCCTGGAGCTACTGGATGGCCAGCACCTTTCTGAGGCAGGACTGCCAATCATTGAGGGATGAGTAATCTCACCTCCAGCCTCTTCACAGAATTTCACAGAATCCCTACAGTGTGGAAACAGGCCCTTCGGCCCAACAAGTCCACACCGAACCTCGGAGCATCCCACCCAGACCCACCCCCCACAACAACCCACCTAACCTACACCGCCCTGAACACTACAGGCAATTTAGCATGGCCAATCCACCTAACCTGCACATCTTTGGACTGTGGGCAATTAATGAGCAATCTTAATGAGCAATTGGTGATCAAAGAGCTGTTCTTCCTAGGGTGGGCTTGCCATAAAATTGAGCCCAAAATGTCAGGTTTCTCTTGACACCAACTCAAAGTCACGATAACAAGATGACCTTATTTCTCATAGCTAAGTAAGTCAGAGCATCCACCAGCTAATCACAGTTTGTACCTCAGGTAATGAGTCCCTCAACATTCCCATGCCTTGTCAATCTGAGTTGCGAGCATTGACGTCCTGCATTCCCCACAGCTATGGTTCCTCTGTTTCAACAAAACTGCCTTCTAATATCTCCAGAATTTACTCAGTCTAACCTTATTTAAATAGAGGAAACCACAATGCTATGGGGCACAAGCTAGCTATGATAAATTGGGGAGCGTTACTTAAAGGGATGAGGGTGGAAAGGCAAACATTTAAAGAATGCATGGAGGAATTTAACAACTGTTCACTCCAGACTGGCATAAAAATAAAATAAAAGATCAACTGACCATGGCTACGAAGGGAAATTAGAGCTAGCATTAGATCCAAGGAAGGTGCATATAATTGGCTAAAAAGAACAGCAGAACTGAGGACTGGGAGCAGTTCAGATTTCAGCAAAGGAGAATAAAGGCATTGGTTTAGAGGGGAAAAATAGAGTATGGGAGTAAGCTTGCAGGGAACATAGAAACTGATTGTAAAAGCTTCTTTAGGTATGTGGAGGAAAAAAAGATTAGTGAAGACAAAGGGATAACAAGCATGGGGCTGGATAAACACAGCAGGTCAAGCAGCATCATAGGAGCAGGAAAACTCGACGTTT
>JAHRHZ010000267.1:56491087-56572137 GCA_024137785.1 Ginglymostoma cirratum | reverse complement strand
GCTTGGTTTCCCCGATGTAGAGGAAGCCACAACGGGTACAGCGGATGCAGTATACCACATTGGCAGATGTGCAGGTGAACCTCTGCCTGATGTGGAAAGTCTTCTTGGGGCCTGGGATTGGGGTGAGTTTTTTCAAGCCTCTGCTTGGTTTCCCCGATGTAGAGGATTTTTTCAAGCCTCCGCTTGGTTTCCCCGATGTAGAGGATTTTTTCAAGCCTCCGCTTGGTTTCCCCGATGTAGAGGATTTCAAGCCTCTGCTTGGTTTCCCCGATGTAGAGGATTTTCAAGCCTCTGCTTGGTTTCCCCGATAAGACAAATGTAGGCCCCTTCCAATCAGAAACAGGGGAGGGTATAATGGGGAGCAAGATTGCAGACCAATAAATACATGTTTTGGTCCTGTCTTCACAAAGAGGGAGCCAAATAACATCAAAAAAAAATGTTGGAGAACACATGGTCCAGTGAGAGAGAAGACCGAAAGGAAATCAGCATCAGAAGGGAAATGGCGTGGGGGAAACTGATGGGATTAAAGGCCAATAAATCTCCAGGGCCTAATAATCTATATCCCAGAGTATTTAAGGAAGTTGTCCTGGAAACTATGGATGCATTAGTGATCACTTTTCAAGATTCTACAAATTCTCAAACTGTTCTTATGGATTGGAGGGTAGTCAATATAGCCAACCAATTTAAAAATGGAGCTAGAGAGAAAACAGAGAATTATAGACTGACATTGGTAGTTGGGAAATGCTAAAGTCTGTTATAAAAGATTTAATAGCACAGAACCTGAAAAACAGTAAAAAGATTGGACAGAATCAGCATGGGTTTATGAAAGGGAAATCATGCCTGACAAATCTATTGGAATATGTCAAGGATGTAACTAGTAGAGTTGATAAGGGGGAGCCAGCAGATGTGGTTTACTTAGACTTTTAGAAGGTATTCAGTAAATTCCCAGAGATTAGCATGTAAAGTTAAAGCACATTGGATTGGGGATAGGGTACTGATATGGAGAGGGAACTGAGTAGCAGATAGGAAACAAACACTGGGAATAAACATGTCATTTTTTGAGTGGTAGCTAGTGACTAGTGGAGTATTGCAGGGATCAGTGCTTGGATCTGAGCTGTTCACAATATATATTAATGATTTAGACAAGGGATCTACATATAATATCCCAGTTTGCAGACGACACAAAGCTGGCTTTGAGGGTGAACTGTGACAAGAATGCAGAAGTGCTTTGGTATAAAAGTGAATGGGCAAATGCATGATGAATGATGTATAATGTGGATAATTGTGAGGTTGTTCACTATGATAGCAAAAACAGAAAGTTGGACTGTTATCTGAATGGTGCTAGATTGTGAAAAGTGGGAGGTGAAGTGAGACCTGAGTGTCCTTGTATACCAATCGCTGAAAATAAGCATGCAGGTGCAGCAGGCGGTGAAGAAGACAAATAGTATGATGGCCTTCATAGCAAGAGGATTTGAGTACAGGAGCAGGGATGTCTTGCTGCAATTGTACAGGGCCTTGGTGAGACCGCACTTGGAATACTGTATGCAGTTTTGATCTCCTTATCTGAGGAAGGATGTTCTGGATATGGAAAGAGTGTAAACAAGATTTACCAGACTGATTCCTGGGACTGGCACTGACGTATGAAGAGAGACGGATCAGTTTGGATTATATTCATTGGAAATTAGAAGAATGAGGTGGTAATCTCATAAAAACCTACAAAATTCTAATTTATTACATACAATTCTGCTCACCACACTATGAAAAGGATGTGAATGCCTTGGAAAAGGTACAGAAAAGGTTTACCAGGTTTTGCCTGGTATGAGGGATTTTAGCTATGACAAAATGTTAGATAGACGGGGTTTGTTTTCACTGGAATGCAGGAGTTTGAGGGGCAACCTGAAAGAAGTTTATAAGATTGTGCGAATGGCATGGATAGAGTGGAAAGTATAAGGCTTTTTTCCCAGGATGGAGGAGTCAATTACTAGGGGCACAGATTTGCAAGGAAAGTTTTTCACACAAAGGGTGGTGAGTGCCTGGAACGTGCTGGCCAGAGGAGGTAGTGGAAGCAGAAACAACGGGAGCATTCAAGAAGCACCTGAAGGAATACATGAATAGGAAGGGAATAGAGGGATATGGATCGTGTAAGTGATGGCAGTTTTAGAACGGGAGGGCAAAATGTGTCGATGCAGGCTTGGAGGGCTGAAGGGCCTGTTCCTGTGCTGCATTGTTCTTTGCTCTCTTTGTTCTAGGACTAGACAGGGTAAACACAGAAAGTATGTTCCCAATGATAGGGGAGTCCAGAACCAGGGGTCACAGTCTAAGGAAACTACTTAGACCATTTATAGAATCATAGAATCCCTACCATGTGGAAGCAGGCCATTTGGCCCATTTATTCAACACTGGCCCTCCAAAGTGCATCCCACACAGATTTAGGACTGAGATGAGGAGAAATTTCTTCACCCAGAGAATGGCGGGCCTGTGGAATTCTCTGCCACAGAAAGCGGGTGAGGCTAAAACGTTGAATGTTTTCAAGAAGGAGTTAGATATATTTCTTAGTATTAAAGGGATTAAAGGATATGGTACCAAAGTGGAAATAGGATTCTGAGTTGGATGATCAGCCATGATCATACTGAATGGCAGAGTAAGCTTGAAGAACGAAATGGCTTACTCTTGCTCCTATTTTCTATGTTTCTATTCCATTTTGCTATCTAAATTCTTATCCATGCTTTTACAATCTGGTCCTTACTGACTTTAAGAACCGCACCCCTAACATTCTCCCCTCCACCCACCCTTCCACAACATCTCATCTACTCTAATCTCCATAGGCTTCCCAAGACCAAGCTGGTCAAAATGGAAGTCTCATCCTTGCTTCAAATCCCTGCATGATGTTCCAAAATCTTTCCTTGTCTCAGTGATCTTGTCCTACATCTTTTCTTCTTCTCTTTATTCATTTATGGGATGTTGACTTCACTGATTGGCCCAGTATCTATTGCCCATCTCCAATAAACCAAATAGACAATTAAGAGTCAGCCGCATTGATATAATTCCAGAGTCAGATGTAGCTTAGACCAGATTTCCTTCCCTCCAGAGCATTACTGAATGAGATGGGCTTTATGACAACCAACACTGGCTGTGTGGTCATTATGAGGCTAGATCTTTAGTGCAGATTTTATTGAATTCACCAGTTGCCACTGTAAGATTCGAACATACATCTCAAGAACAAGGTCCTAGAGTTCTGGATCACTGGTCCAGCCACATTACCAGTACACCACCACCTCTCCACAAACCTCTTTGTACCTTCTGTTCCTCTAATATTTACCTTTATCTTAATTGTCCACTCTTTCTTCTCCAATCATTCACCTTCTCCCCAGTCATGTCCCCAATTTCCTCTGCCTTTCTAACCTAGCCTACTTTCAAAAGCCGTCATCATTGGCCACGCCTTTAGTTAGCCATCCTGTTCTTGCCATTTCTCTGCATTTTCCCAATGCTTGGTGATCAATCCACAATCTTTGTTATAAAATACTCCAGTGACCCTGTGGGTGAGAAGTCCAATAGAACTGCAAGTTGTTGCAATATGAAATATGTCATGAAAACTGACAGCAAACTTGTGAATGTAACGTTACAAGGGCTGGAAATAGAGTCATACCTAGCTGGAATGCTTCATGCTGGGCTAAAGTGGAGTGAATGTGTTGTATTTGGAGTTCAAGAAGTTTTTTGATAAGGTCCAACATATGAGGCTTGAGAATTGGTTGACGGATAAGAAACAGTGAGAACAAATGAACCTTTTCCGGGTGGCAGGCGGTAACTAGTGATTTACTGCAGGGATCAGTGCTTGGGCTTCAGTTAAATGACTTAGTTGAGGAACTAAATTCAATATTTCCAAGTTTGCTGCTGACACAAAACTGGGCAGGACTTTGAGTTCTGTAGAGGATACAAGGAGATATCAGGGCATTCTTGACAAGTTGAGTGTGTGGGCCAAAACTCATGCAGATACAGTATAGCATGGATAAATAGGATGTTATACACTTCGGTTTGAAAAACAGGAAGGAAGAATATTATTTAAATGGTGATATACAGGGAAATGTGGATGTACAGAGGAATCTGGTTGTCTTTGTACACCAGTCAATGGAAGTAAACTGACAGATACAGCAAGCAAGGCAAATGGTGTGTTAACCTTCATTACAAGAGGATTTGAGTTCAGAAGTTATACATGGTCTTGGAAGTATTGTATGCAGTTTTGTATCAAGGGGCACGGAGAGAAAATGGGAATATCATTGAATCCTACAGTGCAGAAGCAGGCCATTTGGCCCATTGAGCCCGCACCAACCCCACAAACAGCATACCACCCAGATCCATCCACCCGTAGCCCTGCACTTCCCATGGCCAATCCACCTAATCTATACATGCCTGGACACTACAGCAATTTAGCATGACCAGTCCATCTAACCTCCACGTCTTTGGATTGCGGGATAAAAGCAGAGCACCCGGAGGAAACCAACATAGGCAGAGAGAGAATGTGCAAACTCCACACAGGCAGTCGCCTGAGGCTGGAATCAAACCCAGGTCCCTGGCAGTGTGAGGCAGTAGTACTAACCATTGAAGTATTGTGCTGCTCTGAGCCACTATGCCACCCTGTGACATCAAGCTAGAGGTTTGGCCATGATCATATTGAATGGTGAAGCAGGCTTGACGGGCTGAATGGCCTACACTTGCTCCTATTACTCTGAATTAGTGCAGGTTTTAATGCGTAGTTATTGAATCTGCTGTGCTTGCTCATGGCACTCACTGGCAAATGTTTAAGCTGGATTAGCATATTCGTGCAGACCAAAACTGACAACCATAATTTGGATGCATGTTTTCTTTTGTGGTAAACTATGAACTTTAAACTGTGATGAACTTGCTGCAGCTCCAGACAGTTCATCATTTTGTAGCCAGACTGAACCCAGGAGCCGCAGTCTAGTTCTAAGCCCCACATTGACCTCCAAGACCGTATATTTTAATTAGAAAGTCTACAAAAGGCATCAGTGATCCCTGATACTCGACAGCCAGCATGCCAGACCGAAGGTGATTTTTAGAATCTGGGTGATCATTTCAGCTTATTTTAATTTTAAAAATTTGTTCAAAAACATATAAATTGCTATAATATGACTTACATAGAATCAAACACAACAGATTATGTTTTTAAAATGGAGTGCTTTACACATTGCCTGAGATGTAAAATATTCATAGCTCTCATCAATTTCCAAGGTCACATTTCACATGATGATAACAAACCTTGATCCCAGAGCTATCTTAAGTTGAATGGAATGTAAATGTGATTTCATTCTTCTCTGGAGATTCCAAAGGACTGAGTCCAAACCTTACAACCAGATCACAACAGTTGGTTTTAACACTTTTAGCCTTGAGATACTTTGCTGCGTTAAATGCATGATATAATTCCAGGTATTTCGGAGACTCATAGGATCATCAGCAAGTGCCCCTACTATACTGTTTCTCAAGCCAAGGTCTGTGGGCCCCAGTGGACCATACAGACTTTCACAGGCATTGTGAAATAGTCAAGGACTATGCAAAGGGAGATGGTTTTGGCATTAGCTGAAAGGAAGTAAAGGAGTGCAGCCAGCTTATGAGCAACGCAGAGTGGACTACAGGTCTCACCTCATTGGAGAACGTCCGTGGGGGAAATACTGAGAGCGATACAAAGATTGTCAGGTACCCCCACAGTTACAAGGACTTGTAGTGGGCATCAGACAAGTACAACTTTCTACAGGAAATGGTAGATTTAACATAATATATTTAATGGTTCATACCACTCAAACTCATGGAAAGGGTGGTGAAATACAAGTTCACAGGACTTAGCAGATGTGGGTTATTGGGTTCTTTAAGCCTGCTCCACTATTCAATTAAATCATGACTGATCTGGTGTGTTCAACTTCATTTTTGCAGTTAGTCTCACCATAGTTCTTGACTCTCCTGTATTTCAAGATCTATCTAATGAAGCCTTGAATAAATTCAATGATCTGTACAAACAAATGACTTAGGAACAGGTATAGGCCAAGCAAAATTTGATAAGATCATGGCTAATCTGATTACAGCCTTAACTCCACCGTCCTGCCTATATCTATACCCTTGATTCCTTTGTTAGGCACAAACGTAGTCCTCTCGGGTGTTACGAGTATTATGTAAATGTATGGGTGATCCAAAATTGCTACTCTATTTGAAAAAGGGATCTTTCAACCAAAACAGCTTGAGAACTATTGGCCTACTGTACATCAATGGAGAATTGATATATACTGATTCAGAAATCAGACAGGAAGCATTCTCACCACGACCTTCATCTAGAATCACCAACAGAAAAGGCACCTCATCACCAGTAGGATGTCAGGAAAAAGCCATGGCACATACCACATCCAGAATACAATGCAGAAAAAGGAAGAAAAACCCTTAAATGTTAACAATTGATAAGTTGTTATGGTGTAAAATATGGTCTAGCTATTAACATAATCTTTAGTAAAATATCACAAGCTGAAACAAACACTTTGTGAAAAATGCATGAACTTAGAGGTGATTTCAAGAAGGCAGCACTGTAGTAATCTTGATATTTTTAAACAATTAAAACAATTTAAATTATTTCATTACTATTATAGCAGAAGTGAGCACAAGCATTTCATTTAGCGCTTTCAGGTCTGCAGGAGAAAAACCTTATTCAATGTGTGTTAACTTGCAAAAAGTGTCCTTGGAATGTGGGTGACACTAATCTTCAATTTTCCTGATAAAGTGATGGGGGAACACTTTCATAAATAATTTCACTCTTGTAATGATCGTCTTTACACAACACGATAGAAATAAGGATAGAATCGCGACTATTTAGAGCCAGGATATCCCAAAATGCTTTACAGCCATTGAAGTATTTTTGAAGTGTATTCACTATTTTAATGTAGGAGATGTGGCAGCGAATGTATACACAACAAGGTTCCTCAGTGTGATAAATTACCAGATAACCCGCTTTAGCGATGCTAGTTCTTGGGCACATATTAGTCAGGATATCTGGGAGAACAACTCTGGTCTTCTTCGAAACAGTGACATTGGATGTTTCATGTGTCCCTGTGAGGACAGATGGGCCATTTCTGTTTTGTGTTTCATCTGAAGGACAATGAGTTCAGTCAGAGTCCCCGTTAAGCTGTTGGCCATTTGGCCAAGCAGCAACTTGATAGCCCCTACGCAGGGCATATACACATCAGTCCCTCTTTAATTCACCATGTTTGTATTGCCATACCAAAACAATTTAAAGGAGCCAAAGACTTAAAGAAATCACTTGCACACTTGAGGAAGATTGTAAGACATGTTGCCTCTGACAGTCTCAATACTGCAAGGGGTAGCACAATGGTATTTGGTAATGGAATTGCAAAGCACAACTGGAGGAATGGTGATAGGCATCCGTTGAGGACACTGAGAGATGTGTAAGCCTTATTGCCCCTCATTATCCTAAATTAGTCATTCCCCACTACAATCCTGTTCAATTCTCAGGCTACGGCTCATCCTAAAGTGAGCAGGACACAAGCGTTATTCAACTTGGCTGTTATTTTAGTTCACGGTCACTGAATCTTGGCTCTCTCTGCAAACTGCCACGTGAGGTTAGTCTTAAACAGCCACTGAAGAAGCCACCCAATCATTTAATCGTAGATAAAATAAATATAGAGTACGCACGGACAAATAGTCAGTGATAGCACTATTAATGCCCAGCTCAGTAGATGGTTTTTAAATTTAGACCTTTCTGCAGTCAAATTGAGGAATAAGTTCTCTCACTTGCTGTTGTTCCTAGAAAGAATGAATTAAATGCAACACAAAATTAATGCAGTTTTTAATTCAAACCTTGAAATCCACCCTTTTTGTCACCAGTATGATTTCTTTTTCGATTCTCAAAGCAAGCCACAGTGACCTTTTTGGCAGCAATGCCAATTAATGCTCAGTTATTGGCCATTTCCATGGCAGTCTGCCCACTTGGAACTGCCTTAAAACCACCCAAACTCACTTGACATCATTTTACAGCTGGAGTAAGATGCTTGTCCCATTAAGTTGGATTGGGTTTAAGGCCAAATCCTGCAAGAACACGATGATAGATTTTCATTTTGCAAATAGTGCTCTCATTGATTTTGGTCAACATTAATGAGGCTGTCAGCTGTCACTCGATGCCTTTTTGGCTCACTGTCTAAATACGCTCAGACAGAATGCTTATAGAGTTGACTGTAGCAGCACTTATCAACATCCCTATTTTCGTTATTTACCTAATTAATTTTCATTTTTATTCGCTCATAAGGTGTGGCCATCGCTGGCTGAGCCAGCATTTATTACCCATCCCTAATAACCCAGAGGGCAGTTAAGAGTCAACCACATTACTGTGGGTCTGGAGTCACAGGTTGACCAGACAAGGTAAGGATGGCAGTTTCCTTCCCTAAAAGACATCAGGGTTGTAAAAATTATTTATCAATAACTAGTGCTTTACAATAATCAACAATGGTTACAATTAGGCTAACTTCTTAATTCAAAACTTTTATTGAATTCAAATTTTACCATTTCTCAAGGTGGGATTTGAACCCTTAGTCACCTGACTATCAGCCTGGGCCTCCGGATGACGAGCCCAGTGACAATATACACTCGTCTTCCAGCTTCTTTTACGGCAGTAAGTAACTGCTTTTATTGTTCTAGTGTCCCCACCTGTGATAGGGGACTGATTGAGCATGAATGTCACTTTCAACAACTTGGCCTGGCAAATCAGAATTGACGTTGGCAGTTTATTGGCAAGCTGTATATAAGGTGATCCTTGTTTCTAAAAACTAGGCATCTCAGGAGAGCTTTTATTAACAGACATAGGTCTGAAATTTTGCACAGGGATAGGCTCTCCATTTTGTGCAAAAGTGCCAGCAGAGGCCCAAGTCCAGAAGTTCTGCCTGCAAACCGGACCTCAGGGTGGGGCGGGAGGGATGCAGGTTGCATAGTATTTCCAGCCACATTCTTGCTTCCTAAAGGCAGCTGCCCAACCCCAACTGCCTTCATTGATATAATTTTGGTGAGGTTGGTGTCGAAACTGGAAATGTGCAAGCTCGACCTTTTAGGATCAGGCCAGAACTTTGTGGATTCTATTGGATAGCCTGGGAATGGATATAGACTTCATACGTTGTCCTCAGAACATCTCTGGGAGAGGTAAAATATCATATGCAATGGTTAAATGTAGCCATCTATGTGTGTAAATAGTGCACAGACTCTTTGGAACTGTCAAAGCTGTCAAGGAACATAGCTTTGCTGGGCTTTACATTTGAGAAAATCATTGCGGATTTTTTAGAAAAAAAGTCAATGGTTTCAATTGCACACTGTTGACATCAGCCTGAGAACTATGAAAAATTATTGGTGTTCCAGGAAGAATTCTTTCCCTCACATTATCATAGGCTGGTGCCCTGTATACGAGTGGTTTGATTGACAGCTCAAAATGATTATAGAACAGAAACTGATTTTTCATAAGGGATTGGCTGAAGGTATTTCAGTGTATTGATTTATTTTAATCAGCAGTAGCTTCTTTTTAAAAAGACAATGACATCATCAATGGACACAACTTTATTTTATGTGTGCAGTCTGTCCATGGTCCATTCTAGGTGAGCAGGCACAAGCAGATAAGGGTAAAGGGGAGTGGATGTGAGTACGTGTTGGCATGAGTAGGCATTGGCCTTGGGACTTGATATGGCCATGTGGATTAAAGGGACCATCAATAAACATTGAGGGGCATGAGGTGCCATTGTTATGGTTCAAGGGACAGAGGATGACATAGGGGTTGTGAGGAGTGCTGGGAGAAAAGTGGAGAGTTTAGGTTGTCATGGAGTGTATGAGGGGCCATGAGGGGAGGGGTTGGGTGAGGGGCACAAGGTGTCATAGGTTGGTATGGACATAGCATAGACAGCGTGTGGAGTAAAATAACTCAGAGGCCAGTATTCCATTTTTATCTGTCAGCCACGGCTCCCTGATTGGACCAGGTTAACAACCCCAATCTGGAAACTCATATTCTATGAGGTCCATCTGGCTGACCTTGTTACTATCACTACATGGAGCTGAAGAGTTATAAGGGGTAGGGGCTATTTATTGTTTTAGTCATATTTTTAATCACATCAGCCCAGGGCCAAAGCCCCATGGCCAGCCTTCTGCACAACCCGCCTCAACAACATGCCAGGCTCTGCAAACCTGGCTCCCAGGGAATCCCACCACTCCAGAAGGAAAATCCGACCTGCTGGGCGACTTTACCCTGAAGCAGGTTTGTGGACCCGGAAAATGTCTCGGCTGTGTATTGCCGAATCAGAAGCAAAAATGCAGAGGTGCCAGAAGACAGATTTCCCCATTGGGTGTGGGAAATGGGAAGCGGGACTGATCCCATGTCAAATTCCCAACTCTGCTGGGATTGTTACAGGGACAAAGTCTTAATGACTCTGTCATTCAATTAATGACTGTATGCCAATGCAGGGGGACACCAAGGGAGTGTTCTCACCATTGCTGTGACTTCCATATGGCCTCAACATTAAGTGGGCCCTTCATTGTGCCGAGGGCCGTGTCCCGAGATACCCCGTGAAAGGTTTGGATGTTAAAACCTCACTGGTGCTTCGTAGTGTTTTGGTCCAAACTCACTCTTTTTATAAAGTTGAAACAGACCTGCTCCAGAGTTGCTACCCCTGGCCCACCTTGTTGTACCTGGTCAGCTGCAGAGAGCTCAAATTGGCCTCCTGCCCTGCACAAACCTCAGGAGGTCTGAAGTCAAGTTCTTAGCAAGCTTCCTAATGACCTCAGTACAGCTAATTAACAATGAGACAAAGGACTGTGGATGCTGGAGATCCGAAACAAACAAAAACAGAAAATTTTTTTGTATTTTGTATTTTGGAGAAACTCAGCAGCTCTAGCAGCATTTGTGGAGAGAAAACAGAGTTGTATCCAGTGACCCTTCTTCAGATTGATAGGAGCTTGGAAAGGTGATATTTATGCTGGTGATAGGGTGTTGGCTGGGGAAAGGAATGGTTGAATAGGTGGAGATGGACAAATACAGAATGAGAAAAAAGGGGAGGCAGACAAAGGGATTGTTGACAGTAAGTCAGGAAGAAGAGAAGCTACAAAAACAGAAATTGCTGGTAAAGCTCAGCAGGTCTGGCAGCGTCTGTGGAGGGAAATCTAAGTTAACGTTTTGGGTCGAATGACCCTTCTTCAGAACTGCATCTGCAGTTCTTTTTGTTTTTAAGTGAAGTTAGATAGGTGATAATGGGGGTTACGAGTAGCTGAAAATGGGTTGGTTATACTGAAAGCAACTCATTTCATGATACGGCCTGAGGTTGTTGGGATAGATAATAGATATGGAAGGAAGTGTTCACACTCTGACTTTGCTAAAATCGATGCCTAGGTGGAAGATGAGGTCTTATTCCCCCAGCTTGCATTAAGTTTCACTGGAGCACTGCAGCAGACCTGAGACAGAAATGTTGACATCGGAATATAAAGTGGCAGGCAACTGGAAACTCAGACTCATTTTGACGAACATCCAATGAACCAAACAGGTGATTTCATTTTCCCACTCATGTCACGATCTCTATCACAAGAAGCCCCCCAACCCTCACCACAGGAAAGTTCACAAAGCCAACAACAGGATGCATCTCTGACCTTGGCCCTGAACCCGGTTGTTTTTGACTTCCGACTTCCACGCTATCCCAATTCAGGCCTGATAGGAACTGCCATCTCGTTATCATTTCTCAAATTTCACAAGATAACCAGACATAGAAATCATCAGCTACTTCCAATGTAACAGTATGAACTACGAGCAGGGCAAGGCCATTCAGCCCCTTGAGTCTGCTGGGCCATTTAATAAGATCATGGCTGATCTGATTACAACCACAAATTCGCAATCTTGTTTAGCAACTCCTTCCAACTTTTTTTTACCTCCTATCTAAGCACGAATCTATCCACTCTGCCTTAAAAGTGTGAGTTGGGTTTGGGTGCTAAGCATAACATCAATCACCAAAATGAATTGGGTTTGGATGCTAAGCTTAACATCAATCACCAAAAAAAATTAAAGAGTGTCAGACGACCTACCAAATTGCTCTAAAGGATATGGTGCCCATACTCTGTAAAAACCCTCTTGCTAAACTGCAGATGCAGAACTTGACATTGGGACAAATGACTGCTGAATGTGCGATGTGCAAGAACCTCTCTGGCATTCATTTTGCCTGTGCTATTTTTTAGTCCAACAGTGGGAGTGCAACAGTAGGATAATGAGTGCAACATATTAATTACACAATAAGAAGCCATATCGCAGTGAGGGAGCATTTTTATTACTAATGTGTCTATTTGGTTTTGATTTCATAAATTAGAATAAAATTGTGTAGAATTATACACAAATCAGTGGATACATTTTAAAAAGCTGTGTTTACATGTGCTAGATGTGTCAATTTGAATTTATGTTGACTAATCTGCAGTGGATCAAACATAATCAGACATGGATGAGTGCCCTTAACTGGGATAATCCAAATATATTTAGTGGATTACTCTGGCACTTTAATTTAGCACTTTGAAATGCTTACACACAGGTAATTTGAATTTAAATCGTGCAGACCTCATTCTAAAAACCATTTGTTTGCCAATCCAGTAAATGTTAGGGAAGTTTAGCTTCTGACCAAACATTACACAAATATATATATTGATTAAATCTCTTAGGAACCTGTCAAAAGGATTCTGAACTGCTGGGGGGATAAGGCAATAATGCAGCAGCGCTTACCACTTTAAACTGTGTTGAGTGTTCTGTCATTGTACTGAATTGCATTCATTGCACTGCATCTGTGAAACATCGTTCTACACTGCATTGAATTGTGTTGAATTGACTAAGCAGTCGTACATGCTGTTTTCTTCCATGTCAGCAATCCCACAATGTGTCCTAGTGCTCTAATAGGTGACCGCATATAGGTGATAGCAGGTTATACAGTAAACCCAACACACCTGCACCCTGTTATCTCAGATTCTCCAGCATCGGCAGTTCCTACTATCTCTGTAACAACATCCTACATTAAGACGTTTTTTGCATCATTAGTTCACGAGATGTGACTGTCATTACCTAGGCCAGCATTTATTGCCCATCCCTCATAGAAGGTGATGGTGAGCTGCCTTCTTGAACCGCTGCAGTTTTTGCAGTGTAGAAACACTCAGTGCTATTTGGAAGGGAGTTCTGGAATTTTGATCTGGCAACAATGAAGGAATGGTGACATATTTCCAAGTTAGGATGGAACATCACTTGGAGGGGAACCTGCAGGTGGTGGTGTCCCTCTGCATCTCCTGTCCTTGTTCTTCCTGGTGGTAGAGGTCACAGGTTTGGAAGGTGCTGTTGAAGGATGAATGCAGTTAAAATATTATTAAGTTCACTCATGCTCATGCACTGCCATTGACGATGATCAAGTTTTACCAAGCCCCAGGCAGTAGGAATGGAGGTCTGGGGAGGTAAAATGTCAGGATAACAGAATCCCAGCAGCAGGAGCTAAGCTGCCCACCAAACAGAGGTCGGAAGCCATTTGGAAGGATGAATAATTATGGGTGGCTTTCCCTGGCCTTTGGGAGTTTGTCAGTGGTGGAGCAGCCTCCTGACTTGCAGAGAGTTTCACCAATATCAAGACTCCACATTCATCCTGACAGAAATGGTGGGCCACAAGTTGTGGAAACTCTACAGTGCAAGAAGAGAACTGCCAAAAGAAAATGATGACCGCTGCCCCAAAGGAGCCCTTAAGGGACTTCCTGCTTTCTTGGCAAAGGTAAAAATTTATCTCATGCTCATCATTCTAAGGATACCTCAAAATGAAGGTACCTGTAGGAGACCCACCTTAACTGGCCACTGCTCCTGGCTCCTAGTTGCCTTCTCCTGGCAATAAGACAGAAAGAATCAGAAAGCATTTGAGAAAATGAAGACGTTACAACCACTGAAGCGGCATAACCAACCACAATCCCAAGAAGCAATTGGTTTTAGCATCCAATGCCTTACTGCAGGGTTTAGGTGGTACATTGGAGGGGGTGTGCACAAGTCTGTAGCATGCACTTCACAAACTTTCACTACGTCTTTGCAAAATTGCTTACAAGTTGAGATAGAGGCATTAATGAGCATTTGTGGTGTTACTAAGTTTCACAAGTACTTGTAGATTAGGAAGGTCACTTTGTTCACTAACCAGAGAGTCATTGTAGTCATTTTTGGTTCACAAAGGGAATACCTCTCTATTGGCTGGAAGACTTCAGAGATGGCCATTAATTTTGATGGCCCATTAAAAACCTTTTGAAACCGTTCATGAAGATTGATTTATTTCTAGCCACTGAGTTATTTCAAATTTACAGATGACATGCCCATGCTAGCCAGGGAAATTAGCACAGAATCTCATAAAGATGTGGTGGTCAGTAAAATGTTCAATTATGTTTCGCCTAAAGAGTGCAAAGATGAGAAACTGCAAGAGGACAGTTTGCCAGCAATTACAGAATCCATTGGAAGAGCAAAGTGAGCCAGATTTTTGATTAAGCCAAATCAATCAATGTCACAAACGTTAAGTGAAGTTGGTAGTCAAAGTCAAAAATTAGATTTGGAACAGGGAGAAATGTTAAGAAAGCAAAGTCAAATGAAATGGAAAAAGAAGGAGACAATAAGACAGAAAAGGATAGACACCACATGGAGCAATTGAAAGTATCTGCAAATGAAGAAGTGCAAGTTGTTCTTTCCATTATGACTTTCAAATAATACTTTTGTTAAGCACATTCTATTTTTAAAGAGAAGAAATGTACACAGTGGCTCAGTGGTTAGCACTGCTGCATCACAGCACCAAGGACCCAAGTTTGATTCCATCCTTGGGAGACTGTCTGTGTGGAGTTTGCACATTCTCCCTGTTTCTGCGTGGGTTTCCGCCAGGTGCTCTGGTTTCCTCCCACAGTCCAAAGATGCGCAGGTTAAGTGGATTGGCCATGCTAAATTGCCCGTAGTGTTCAGGGATGTGTGGGTTAGGTGCGTTAGCCATGGGAAGTGTAGGGTTACAGGGAAAGGGTAGGGGGATGGGTCTGACTGGGATGCTCTTCAGTGGGTCAGTTTGGATTTGTTAGGCCAAATGGCCTGTTTCCGCACTGTAGGGATCCTATAAAAAAAATCATTTTAATAACATCAGCCATGGCTTG
Organism: Ginglymostoma cirratum; assembly: GCA_024137785.1. NCBI lineage: Eukaryota > Metazoa > Chordata > Chondrichthyes > Orectolobiformes > Ginglymostomatidae > Ginglymostoma > Ginglymostoma cirratum. The sequence goes on along the minus strand of JAHRHZ010000267.1, from coordinate 56,556,936 downwards.
GTTGTAATTACAAACAAATAAACAACACAACCTGCTAACTTTTAAGGTATTTTAAGGTATTATTAGTGTTGGTTTAATCTTATTGTATTCTGACAAACTGTGTACATTAACACTCACATTTTAATATGCAAGTTGTTTTTTTTTTAAGTGGGGAGGGAGTAAACTGTAGACCTCTCCATGTTACCCTTTCTGACAGAGAGGTGTAAAGAAAGATAGTTCAATCATTATTGCGTACAGTTGAGCATGTATTAGTTTTACCCAAGCAATACACAATGTTTAACAAAACTATAGAGTGGTACCATTGCAGTACAAATATATTTATCCATTTTTCATTATCCCATTATATTCCTCTCAGCAGTCAATTAAATCTCATGAATTCCCTCAAGAAGCAAGCAATCATCCTCACTTCCATCTCATTTCAAAGGAGTTAATTATCAGCCAATATTGTATTTATCACCCATATACAATTATAGGGAGTAGCTAATGATTTCTGAAACATACGCAATAATGACAAATGTATTAACTACATAGTAATATCTAACAGGGCAATCACTACACTGTAAGCAGCTATGAACTACTTGCAGTTGACTATTCTTCTTGCCCCTCATTCAGCACCCTCATCTCAAGGCCAAAATGACTAAGTTATTTGCGACAATACAATAGGCCTTTTAGATTTATACAAGAGCAACTGAGGAAGGTTTACTGTCCTACCTTAAACGGAAGGGTTGAGTTTTCACCTGGTGATGCCTTCTAATAGAATGGCCAGGAATGGTGAACTTGGCAGGAATTCAACTGTGTCTGACCTTATCAGTGGAACCTTCCATCTGTCAAACTATTTAATCCCCTCATCTGTATTCCAGTCATTACTGGTGATAAAGATAGATGGCAACCCAGGCACTTGAAGCACATCCTTGAAACATGGACTGATGCAGTGCAAATAGAAGCCATTCAGCCCATCATGTTGGGCCAACTCATTGGAAGAGCTGCCTGATTAGTCTCAACCCTGTGATCTTATACTCCTGCAAAGGTTCCCTTTTCAAGTTTGTGCAAAATCTTTGGAGGTGGCAGGGCAGGTTAACAAAGCAATTACAAAGCATTTGGTGTTGTGAGCTTTACAAATCAAGCGCAAAATAAATGTACAAGTTCAAAATAAAGTAGAAAAATGTTCAAAAGCCAGGAAGATAGTGAGAGTCCCCCAGCAGGCGCAAATCCAGCACCAGCAATAGTATTGTGGTTAATTCAGGACACCACACTTTAGGAAGGATGTGAATGATTTGGACAGAGTACGGAACACATTTACTGGAATGATTCTAGGGATAAAGGATAAGCTATGTGCAGACACTGGAGAAGCTGGGCATTTTCCGCACCAAAGAGAAGATTGGAAGAGGTATTTAAGATCATACCAGGATTACAAAGAGTAAATCATGAGAAACTGCTTCGAAAAGCTGAATATTTGATACTGAATTAAAGTGTTTGGAAAAAGGATCAGAGGTAGCGAAGAGGAAAAGCTGTTTTTATGTTTTGAGTGGTTAGGATTTGTAATGCACTGCCTGATAGAGTGGTACATCTGAGTTTGTTAATAACCTTTGACAGTGAATTGGATCACTACTGGAAGGAGAAAACAATGCATTGATATGGGGAAACAGCAATGGAGAGGGACAAAGAGGATTGTTCTTTCAAAGAGCTGACACAGACTCAATAAGCCAATGGCCTCTTTCAGCATTATACTACTCAATGATTACAAATATAGAGTTCAATTCCCCATGTAAGTTGATATTGAATCTGCTTCTACCACCCTTTCGAGCAGTGTATTCCAGGTCAGAACAATTTGTAGACGAAATAGCATCCAAATCCCCATTCTTAGGAAGAAATATCACACCTTTTATGGAATTGATAACAGCCAGTCAGCATCTTTGGCCCAGAAATATCACAAGATAGTTTCCCTATCAGCAGGAATTCATATTCACAGTTTCTCAGCCAAGCATCGAGTGCCTTCACTCCACTGTTGATTTCTGCTTTTACCCAAAGCTTTTTCGGGGTGTGTGGAGAATTTGGTGGTCGAGCACATATGCAACATTCAGATGCCTCCAGGGTGTAAGGACGTCACACATGATAGATTAACATGTGCCTCTAAGGCCAGCAATGCTCACCTCTCAATAAAGCAAGTGGCAACAACTGAGCCCAACCTTTTTGATACATAATATAAATCAGACCTGTGTTTAGCAAAGTGATATGCAATTATGGAGATTACAAAATATGTTTAGTTGTAAATGGCAGTTTACAAAATACAGAATAAAAGCTAAAGATCATTCCTAAGTGAAAGCTTATATTGTAGAAAACAGCTAACAGCTGTGCTTTGCCATGGTGACTACTAACTATTGGAACAAAGAGCTCTTGTTTGATGCACATTTCACTGATGTCTCCGTTTCTCCCTTCACATTTAACTCAAACATCAAGGAATAACTCCTATCCCCAAGAATTTACATTTTGTAATGATTAATCTCACAAAATGCATAGATGCCTGTGGGTTAGAAAGGAATGAGACACTATTCAAACAATAACATGGAAGAGACATTACTGAGCATTCACCTTGATACCAGTGGTTCCATACTGGGTTTATTTAAATTAATTTGTGTTGAACAACAAATAATTACAACAAAGCACAGTGTCATCACATACGATGTAAAAGATGCAGAGGAAAAGGCTTCTTTTCTTAAACAAAACAGTTCAAACTTTTATGACAATCTATGGCTGGTAATAAGGGGATACAAATTGCTTTTAATGGGGATTGCTACATGCTAAAATTATTTAGACTGATAAACTATCTGTGACAAATTTTCCTGATCCAATATTTGGTGGATGTCATCGTAGAGGCTTAGCAACATTGCAGCTAAAATTACCATTTAAAATGGTCACGCTCATAAATATTTACCTTTATGAAAGTATAATAGATTATGTTAGACATTATTTATGCATTCATTTAGGGAGGGGTTTAAAATTATTTTATCTCCCCAGGACCATGGATAAGTATTCAATCAAAATGAGCCCAATCCGAAACCACTTGTCTCTCGCCGTTGCATTTGAAATGGATGCCAAAGTATATAAGGAGAGAATCGCCCTTCTTAAAGAAACCTGTTGCTTTCACCAAGCAGTTCTCTCCTTATGAATGACAGAGACTTCAAAGTTGACAACTTCCAAATCATTGGCATCAAGACGTCTCATACCCAGTTGGAAATCCAACTGGTTATGCCACTGACACTTTGGTTTGTGAGTAGGTCATTTTCTCAATATCAGTGAATTTCAGTGGTAGCAATTCACTAGTGTCCATTGTAACATCACTGAAGTCCCTTTACTGAGAAATTCCATGCTTATAGAAAGCTGTCGAGTCTGTCATGTGTCTGTTCACAAAGCATCAGGTTTATTTTACCTCTTGCCACACACTGGTGCCTTCATTCTTAGAAAGACAGTGTGTGTACATTTCCTATCCAGGCATGAAGCGATTTCACATCTAGTCACTGCAGAAACACATGTTCAACAGACATATAATCTACACACAATTGTTGTATTGAAATCGCGGGTATGTAGTTAATGTGTACAGTTGCATTAACACTGCTAAAAAGGTACTTCTGACAGATACAAAAGGACAATGTCGATACTTCTCATACACACTGTATCCAGGTACATTGTTGGGGACATTATCCACCTGGGTCATTGCTTAGAGCAAAGGTGACAATTACAGACTATAGTTTCATCTTTCAGTGTATGAATGCATCACAGAATTTATCAGAAAGTCATAGAGCAGTACAGCAGGGAAACAGGCTGTTCTGTCCAACTTATTTATGCTGACTTGATTTCCTAAATTAATCTAGACCTATTTGCCAGCATTTGGCCCATATCCCTCTAAACCCTTCTTATTCATATAGCCATCCAGATGCCTTTTAAATATTATAATTGCACCTGCCTCCACCACTTTCTCTGGCAGCTCATAACATACACGCACCACCATCTGTGTTCAAAAGTTGCCCCTTAGGTCCCTTTTAAATCTTTCCTTTCACACCTGAAACTTATGTCCTCTAGTTTGGGACTGCCCCACCCCAGGGAAAAGACCTTAATTATTCACCCTATCCATGCCCCGCATGATTTTATAAACCTCTATAGTCCCCAGGTTCCGACACTCCAGGAAAAGTAGCCCCAGCCTACTCAGCCTTTCCCCATAGCTCAAACTCTCCAACCTGGCAATATCCTTGTAAATCTTTCCTGAACCCTTTCAAGTTTAACACATCCTTCCTATAGCAGGGAGACCAGAATTGAATGCAGTATTCCAAAAGTGGCCTAACCAATGCTCTGTACAGCCGCAACATGACCTCCCAACTCCCATACTCAATGCACTGACCAGAAAAGTCAAGCATACCAAATGCCTTCTTCACTATCCTGTCTACCTGGGACTCCACTTTTAAGGAACTATGAACCTGCACTCCAAGGTCTCTTTGTTCAGCAACACTTCCCAGGACCTTACCATTAAGTGCATGAGTCTTGCCCTGATTTGCCTTTCCAAAATTCAGCACCTCATTTTTATCTAAATTTAACTCCGTCTGCCACTCCTCGGCCCATTGGCCCATCTGACACAAGGTCCCGTTGTGCATTGAGGTAATTTTCTTCACTGTCTACTACACCATAAATTTGGTGTCATCTTCAAACTTGCTAACTTATACCTCCTATGTTCACAACCAAATAATTTATATAAATGACAAAAAGCAGTAGACCCAGCAACGAACCTTGTGGCACACCGCTGGTCACAGGCCTCCAGTCTGAAAAGCAACCCTCTATCACCCTTTCTCTCCTACCTTTGAGCCAGTTCTGTATCCAAATATCGAGTTCTCCCTGTATTCTATGTCACATAACCTTGCTAACCAGTCTACCATACAGAATCTTGTTGAATGCCTTTATGAAGTCCATATAGATCATGTCCACTGCTCTGCCCTCATCAATCCTCTTTGTTACTTCTTCAAGACTCAGTCAAGCTAGTGAGACACGATTTCCCACGCACAAAACCATGTTGACTATCCCTAATCAGTCCTTGTCTTTCCAAAACCATGTAAATCCTGTTCCTCAGGATTCCCTCCAACAACCTGCCCACCTCTCACATCAGGCACACCAGTCTATTGTTCCCCGGCTTTTCCTTACCACCCCTCTTAAATAATGGCACCACGTTAGCAAACCTCCAGTCTTCCAGCACCACACTTGCGGTTATCAATGATACAAACATCTCAGCAAGGGGCCCAACAATCACTTTCCTAGCTTCCCACAGAGTTCTAGGGTACACCTGAGCCGGTCCTGGGGATTTATCAACCTTTATGCGTTTTAAGATGTCCAACACCTCCTCCTCTGTAATATAAACATTTTCCATGACATCGCTATTCATTTCCCCAGTTCTTTAGCTTCCGTACCCTTCTCCACGGTAAACACTGATGCAAAATACTCATTTAGTATCTTCCCCCATCTCCTGCAATTCCACACATAGGCAGCCTTGCTGATCTTTAAGGGGTCCTATTCTCTCCCCAGTTACCTGTTTGTCCTTAATGTGTTTCAGAATCCCTTTGGATTCTCCTTAACCCTATTTGCCAAAGCTATCTCGTGTTCCCTTTTTGCCCTCCTGATTTCTCTCTTTAGTATGCTCCTACTGCCTTTATATTCTTCTATGGATTCACTCCATCCCTGCTGTCTGTACCTAATATATACTTCCTCCTTTTTCTTGATTTGCTTGGAATACACTCAGGTTATACCTTTGAGTCACAACCTCAAAACATACACTCATACAAACAAGAATAGGCCACTCGGCCCTTTGAGTCTGCTTGACCATTCAACAAGATCGCGGCTGACAAGATTTTAACCCCAACTCTACATTCCTGAATACTCCTGATAATTTTTCATCCCCATAGTAATCAAGATTCTATCAACATTTGCCTTAAAAATATTTAAAGATTCTGCATCCATTGCCTTTTGAAGAAGGAAATTCCAAAGGCTCTGAGAAAAATAAAAATCTTCATCTCAGTCCCGGATCGGTGATCCCTGATTTTTAAACGATGACTCCTAGTTCTAGATTCTTCAACAAGAGGAAATATCCTTTCAACATTCGCTCCGTCAAGTCCCCTCAGGATCTTCTATGTTTCAAGTAAGACACCTCTGATTCTCCTGAACTCCAGAGTTTCCATGCCTAGTCTGTCTAGTCATTCCTCATAAAGCAACCTGCTCTCTCCAGATATTAGCCCTCTCTGAACTGCTTGCAAAGCATAAACATCCTCCTGTAGGTACGGTGACTGGTAAATTGTGAGAGTTTAGGCCCCAGCACACCACTTGTGTCACCCCACCAGCCTTAAAAAGACCCATTCATTCCTTCTCTCTGTATCCTGTTAGCCAGTCAATCTTCTACCTATGTCAATATGTTACCCCAACACTATGAACTTTTATTTCCCACCATAACCTTTGATGAGGCACCTTATCAAATACCTTCTTGGAATCTAAGTACCCAACATCCACTGCTTCCCCTTTCATCTGCAGCACAAGTTACATCTTCAAAGAACACCAATGAATTAGTTTAACATAATTTCTCTTTGACAAAACCACATAGGCTCTGTCTGATTATTCTGTACATCAATAATCAAAACCCTTTGGCTCACGCCCTTGAGACAACCTTGAGTGACATTCAGGACACAGTCACCAGTCACACCATTGATCCCAAGTCACACACCAAAGTCACAGTCTCAAATCACGCCCTTGTGACCCACACTTGAATCACACATTCAGGTAACACACTCAGGAAACACCCACCGGTCACATCTTTAAGTCTGACCCTCAAGTCACAACTACAATACGCACCCTCGAAGCACACTTTGAAGACTCACCCTGGGTCATTCCAAAGGAATGTTGATGGAACCTTCTCCATCCCTTAGCTCCCAAAAGCAACAGAACCCTTTAAAGACAAACAACACAACTCCCCCACATCATGTTCCTGCTCTAAGCCAGGGATCTGCTGGTAGATACTGAACAGATTCTGAATGGGGAAATTGAGGATTGGAAATGGAAAAACCACCAGAAACAGTTGGCAGAGTCTCGCATCGGTATCCTGCCAAAACGTCCCTGTTGCGAGGCAAGTTGGGGGCTAAGAGAAGAGAATTATTCTTGAAAAGGAAAAACTTTTAAAAATATGTATTTATAACAAGCAGAGTTTCAGAATTGAAAACACTAAAATGAACACAATATACATTCAATCAAGAACATTAAAAAACATTTCTAAAAGCAATGTATTCATTTCCTTAGATTATACAATTTAGCCTATTTAGAATAAATATTTCTTAAAACTGAAACGGCAGTTCAACTTCCAAAATTAAGTATCAAAATATCGATATATGTGCATGCTTATCTATGTGTGCACATATAGCATAACTTATGTACATGATGTACACCTAATTACTTATCATAACCAAATCAAATTGAAAATTACACTGCATTTGTATTCTGTAACAGTTTTCACTGACAGTAAGTTGTTAGGTTAATGGGACTCACAAAGCCTGACGTTGCCTAGACTGTACACAGTACAGTGCACATAACTACAAACAGCACTAAACAGCATGCTCTAATAGTGAATTGACACTTACCACTTTGAAATGAAACTGGAACAAGAAAGACCGAAAGACTAGCATTGTCTCCATAGCCGATAAACACTGTTACTTTATTCTGGTCTTTTCTCCAATAACAGCTTTGCATTTCATTTTTTTGGAAGAAGAGCTTTACTTTGGACACACTCCTCTCTCAATACATATCCAACTTCTAGCTGACTAGCCAGGCAGCTTCCCGTATCTGTATTTATATAAGAAAACAGAAACACCGAGATTTTTCCAAAGTAACATCCCACTCATCCCCCTCCCTGCCACTTTCCCGATCGCTGTTTTATTAGTTTAGCTCAGCTTGGCGAGTCACTGGAGGTCACCTCCAAAGATCAAAAGCAATTATTCCTTGTCAACACCCACTGCATGAGACCCCCCTCCCCGCCCATTACAGCTCAGAAAAACAGGGGTATTAAACTTTATTCTGTCTGCCACTTAAGAAAACAAAATCCTCATGTCAAAATGAAAAGTTCGTTTTTTTTGACATTATTTTGCAAAACAAACGAAACGAAATGTTGCAATCCATACAATCCATTATGTTACAGTAGCTAAATAGAAAAATTGCAACGGCTTCCTTAAATGATCAAAGCAATATCCAGGGAGTCAAACAACAATTGCATTCATGTAGAACCTTTAATACGGTAAAAAAAAGTCCGCAAGATGCTTCACAGATGAAGAATTAACATTGAGCCACATAAGGAAGTATTATGGCAGATGATTTAAAGTTTGACCAAAGCGGCACTTTTTTGAAAAGAGGCATTTTGAAGGAGGAAATAGAAGTGGAGAAGTGTAGATTGAAGGTATTAGGGCCCAAGCAGCTGACTATAGGACTGCCAATAGTGACATACAGGTATGGGCTGTACTGAGTCTCCTGACTTCAGTTGGGCTAATGATAGGATCCCTACCTCATAACTCAGTATTAGTCGTTTTAAAAACAATGTCAGGATCCGAGCTTCTGATCATGTGTGGGCATCAAAACGGGATTGAGGTTTCCTGTGAAGCCCTTGCAGTTGAATTGCTTGCCAAATCTCCCTGCTGAGGTTGATAGGTGTAGAATGACAAGATTACAGCAAACCTGCTGATGCAAATGGAGCTTTATTTGCACAGGGCCATGGGATAGAGGTATACTTTGGCCCAGGATTGGGAATAGCAATAATAACTGTCCAAAAGAATCATAGAGTCATACAGCATGGAGACAGGCCCTTTGACCCAACTTGTCCATGCTGACCAGGTTTCCTAAATTGAACTAGTCCCATTTGCCTGCATTTGGCCCATATCTCTCTAAACTTTTCCTATCTGTGTACCTGTTCAAATGCCTTTTAAATGTTGCAATTATACCTGCCTCTACTACTTCTGCTAGCAGCATCCTTTTAAATCTATCCCCTCCCACCTTAAACCTATGTCCTCGTGTTTTGGACTCCCTTACCTGGGGAAAAGACCTTGACTCTTCACCCTATCCATGCCCCTCATGATTTTATAAACCTCTATAAGGTTACACTTCAGCCTCATTCCTCCAACTAAAAGCCCAATACTTTGGGTTTTAAACTAAACTCGGCCGCAAATAGACATGAACCTGGTGGAGCTGATGTGCAGCTACATTGCAGATTTCCAAAGCGTAAGAATTATCTTCAGGGTCTGGAGTTTCTTCTGCTTTTGCAGCAGGCGTGCTCATGATCTGGCCAGAGCCAAGCTCCGTGCTTTAAAATATTCCATAATTTCTGGCATATGTTACCCACATGATGAAAATTGCACCACTTCCAAATGTCCTCAACCTTCTAGGTCCTTGCATCAAAACCTTTATTGGAATAAATGTCTACCCACACCTATGTGAACAGATCTCGATTAAATGTCCCATCTAAAAGACAAGCCATTCAACAAGCATGAACTTTCTATGCACAATCCTGGAGTGTCAGACTAGCTAACAGACTCCATTTTTTAAAATCTTGATTTTTGGCATCTGATTTACATTCTAAGCATTTCTGGGCACTTTGCTCTAAAATCTGACAGATGGCAACTGGTACCTCACTCATGTCACCTTCTTCATGTGCAAGTCTAGATAATGAAGGTTGGCAAGTGACAGTGAGTATCTCAGCCAAGTCTGATACTGTCCTCACCCCACAATCCAGACGCATGTAATCTCCAGCACTGCCACTAGTCATTAGCAGCAGAATGCTCTGATGACTATTTTTGTGCCTCTTCCATGGAAATGGGCAAGGGGGCCAAATTTAGAGCCCACCCACCATGGCATTAAAGATTAATTATCTCAGCACAGGCCTAAAAACAAACAGAATACAGAAGGTACATAGCCACTGAGGCAGCAGAGCATTTTGCTATTTGACAATACTGTGTTGCAGAGCTTTCACAGCACAACAGCAGGCCATTCAGCTTATTAAGTCCATGTCATCAACTAACCCAATCAGCATAACATTGTTGTCCCTTATTCTTCATGCGCTTACCTAGATTCACCTTCTGTATTTTGACTGGGATTATGGTGCCTGGAGATGTCAGGGTGCAGAGGGGTCTTTGACTGCTGTGCTGTGGAGTGACAGCACTTCCTGATGTTAAAAGGAAATTCTAAGGTTTATTAAACTTGCTATTGGTGGTTCGGTCTCCCCTACTGTGGGGAAACCAAGCACAGATTGGGTGTCTGCTTTGGAGAATGCCTCTGTTCAGTGCACAAGCCTGACCCTGAACTTGCAGCTACCTGTCATTTGAATTCTCCATCTTACTCTCACAATGACCTGTCTGTCCTCAGCCTTCTGTGGTGTGGAAGTGAAGCTCAGCATAAGCTTGATAAACAGCAACGCATCTTCTGTTTCAACCTTCAGCGTTCAACACTGAGTGCAATGATTAGAAATCATAACCTGTACCCCCTTTTTCTTTCTGCACAACCCTGGTTTTGATTTCTCTTTCCCTGTGAATTTCAAATGGCGGCTTTAAAAGAAATTATTTGTTCACGGGACACAGGTATTGCAGGCTAGGCCAGCATTTATTGCCATCCCTAATTGTTAAGATTCAACCACATTGCTATGGGTCTGGAATCACATGTAGGCCAGTTAGAATTACAAATTTCCTTCTCTAAAGTGTATTAGTAAACCAGGTGGGTTATTACGACATTCAATTGTAGTTACATGGTCACCATGAGACTAGCTTTATTTGTTAATTCTAGTATCTTTTATTGAATTCAAATATCGCCAACCACCTCAGGTGGGAGTTGAATTGATTTCCCTGGAATAGTAGGCTCACCAGACTGATTCCTGGAATGGCAGGACTGACATAAGGAGAAAGACTAGGTCGATTGGGATTGTACTGAGTAGAATTTAGGAGAATGAGGAAACATATAAAATCCTGATGGGACTGGATAGCCTAGATGTGGGAAGAATGTTCCCGATGTTGGGGAAGTCCAGAGCAAGGGGGTACAGTCTAAAAATAAGGAGTAAGCCATTCAGGACTGAGATGAGGATGAATTTCTTCACTCAGAGAGTTGTGAACCTGTGAAATTCTCGACTGCAGAAAGCTGTTGGGGCCAGTTCATTAGATATATTCAAGAGGGAGATGGACATGGCCCTTGTGGCTAAAGGAATCAAAGGGTATGGAGAGAAAGTGGGAATGGGTTACTGAGATTGCATGATCAGCTACGATCATATTGAATAGTGGTGCAGTCTGAAGGGGCTGAATGGCCTACTCCTGCACCGATTTTCTATATTTTGATGTTTCTGTTAAACTGGGGTTCTGAATTAAAGTCATCATGGTCCTGGAGGTCTGTAGGAGACTGCTGTCTCCTACAAAGAGGTGACTTGTGTCACTGAGGGTCACTACAATTCAGGTGAGGGGCGAGCTTGCGAAGGCAGGACCTTCATAACAACCTCAGCCAGTGCAGTACCTTTGAACCCAGGCTGTTAGCATCACTCTGCATTACAAACATGCCATCCAGCTGACTGAGCTAACCGATCCCCTTGGTTCTGGATTACTAACCCAGTGACATTATTATTATAACACCACCTTCACACATTGCTGAGTCGGATTCTGCCATTCACACCTCTTCTAGACACATTTTCTTTTTAACTTGAACCATAACAAATCTCATTTTCCTTGATCCAGCCACCTTTTTAATCACTTAAACTGTCCTGGCTTCCATTCTGTCACAGACTTTCTCTTTTTGTTCTTTTATCGTACCCTCCTCCCTTACTTTGCTGCTGTAAATGTGTAAAACTTACAGCACCATGAAGTTTTTCGAAGTTATTGACCTGAATTATTAACTTGGTTTCTCTCTCCACAGTTACTGCCAGACCTGCTGAGTTTCTCTGTACTTTCAATGTTTATATCAGCTCCGAGGGGTTAGGTTTCATAAGGAGACTTGTTGAAAAATGATGTTTCCCACAGAGTATCCGAGGGCTGTGCTTTATTGTCAAGTGACAGCAGCTGCAGTCATCCCAAGCTAGTGACATGATTGTAGCTGTCAGGTATCATGTGGTGTGCTGAGAATTCCTGCTGTATTGTTATCACAGGCAGTGGTGTACCTTTCTGTTTAGACTCAGTGCAATAACGTGATTCGCTGAGAAAAAGACTTACAATTGTATTGGGCCTCCCATGATCATACGATATTCCAAAAGTGTCAACTAGCTAATGCATTGTGTGTATTCAAAGTGTAGCCACTTTTGCAATGCAGTAATCTATTTTCAAACTCTCAACCATCAGGCAGCACCTATAGACAGAAACTGAGTCAATGGTTCACCTTTCATTCTGGATACAAAATCAGGAATGTTAGAGCACAGGATGAGGCCATTCATCCTATCATGTCTGCACCAGCTCTCCAAATGAGCATCATAACTTAGTCCCAAACTCCTCCCCATGCACTTGCACATCGTTTCTATTTCAGTAATTGCTACTGCCCTCTTGAATGCCTCCGCTACCCTTTCAGGTACTGCATTTCACACCCGAACTACTTATTGTGTGGAAAGGTTTTCTCTCGCATCACATTTACTTCTTTTGCAAATCACTGTGCGCTCTCATTCTTTTCTAAGCACGAACAGTTTCTCCCAATGTATTCTATCCAGGCCCCTCATGATTTTGAAAACTTCTATCCGATCTCCTCTAAGTCTTCTTCTCTCCAACCGGAACACTCCCAACCTCTTCAATCTATCCTCATAACTGATGTCAATGAGGTCTTCCTCCTCTGTCTGAAAGTGTGATCTTTTGCAGCCAGTAGAGGGGGCCTTGATTTGACTTCTCATCTGAAAGGCAGCACCTCGAACGGCACAATAGTCCCTCAATGCTGCACCCACGCATCAACCTTAATTTTTATGCTAAATGTCTGGAGTGGGATTCAAACCCATTACCTCCAGCCTCAGATGTGAGTGTGACTTGCGAGGTCAAGGCTGATGGCTATCAAAAAGAAGTAGCAGGCTGATTCTGCGGTCATGTGGAGGTACCAGCAGAACTAGATTGTATCGTGAACATGGAAGAAATCTCACCAAATCAGCTTGTTTCTATAGTGGCTACATACATCCTGCCCTGTCAGGCAATTGATAGAACAAGTGACAGGAGTAGCATTTCTCTAATGTGGACACCTCTCCTGAAAGGCTTACCCTAGAAACCACAAAAACCCTGTAAACCATGCCCTCCCAACTGGCCCCTCCCTCCCCTCCCAAAATCCCTCCCCTTGGTAAGCATGGCATAATCGAAAGCAGCCTTGGATATGTTTGGATGGAAGTGCTCAAGTTGCAGAAGGCTCGTGTCTTGTAGGAGGTGACAGCAGCTGAGAAGGAAGATCTCAGGGCTCAGAAAAACCAGCTGGATAGAAAAATCCGCAACTTTTCTCTTTTTACTATGCAGCCTGAGGACACATTTAACAAAGCTTCCCTTCCAACTTGGCTCTGCTCTCAAGACATTCCCAGGCTGACACATTTATTGCTAACATTTTGCGAGTTACGACCATTGGGAATGCTGTCAGCATAAGTTACTTCCAAAGAATGTTTTCACAAACTCAGACAAGGAGAATACTTTTGACTTTGCGTGATAGTGTACACCCTTTGATATCAGCTTGGCCACCCATTAAATTTCACCCCAAATTTTTGTTTCCAGTGATTTTGATGGGTCGCAATGAATGTGGGCCCTAATATGTAATTGATCAGACTCTGCTTTCAGAACCTGCCTGTCTATAACCGGGGTGGGGTGGATGTGGGCATGGAGACCCTCAGGCTTTGAATTCACTGTCTTCCTGATGGTTCTGGTTGGGCCCATCTTCTACCTGGCCCCAGGGCAACATCTCTCTCTGAGCAACATGCAAGAGGCCACTCCGGTTTTTCTATCGAGACTTCAACAGAGCTAACCATAACCTGCCCCAAATAGCCTTCCCCAGCCAATCGGTCTAACATCCTGATGACTAATATTACAGCAACTCAATGACAATGATCCTATTGGACCATTGCTTAGTTCTCTTGCTGTTTCAATCATGTTTATGTCAGGAGGCCTGTGAATGGCGACTAGGAGATATCCTTGGTCCCTGAGCTTTCCTATCTCTTATCCATAGAAGGGTGATCTTTCTGCTTCAAATAATAAACAAATTAAAGATCTCAGTACATCAATGCAGCTGAGACTAATGCTGCAACTGGCTATTGAATGGACCTTTATATTCACATCAGGATATAAACAGGGCTTGGCCTTTTATGGCCCAGTGTTAGTGACCCTTCCTCTGGGCCAGAAGATCTGGATTCAAGTCTCACTGCTCCAGCAATATGTCACAAACGTCCAAACAGGTTGATTCTTACTAAGTATTTTAAGGGGCTTGTTTGGAGCAGTGGTAGTGTACCTACCTCTGGCCTAGAAAGTCTAGGTTCAAGTCTCACCTTCTTCAAACATGTGTTGTAACATCCTGAACAGGGGGCTTGATTAAAAATATCTAGAAACAGTGTCACTCTAATGAAGTAAATGCAGAAAGATCCTACTTGTTACATTAGGGAAAGAATACTAACACTACTACATTATGTCTACAACAATAGCTTTTTTCATATTTGTGCATGGGATGTGGTGTCAATGGCCAAGTCAACATTTATTGCCCATCCCTAATTCCACTGAACTGTTCCAGGCGATGAGGTGTAAGAACAGCCACTGTGCTACTGGGGAAGGCGTTCCAGGACTTTGACCTAGCGACAGTGAAGGAACGGTGAAAAAGTTCCAAGCCAGGCTGGTGTGTTGCTTGGAGGACAATTTGCTGGATGCAGGGTTGAACCACACCTACTACCTTTGTCCTTCAAGGTGGTGGAGGTTACAATTTGAAAGGACTAAGGACGAGTTACTGCAACGCATCTTGTAGATGGAACACAGTGCTGCCATCATGCATTGAAGCTGGTGGGACTGCATGTTTGTGGATGGGGTGCCAGTTAAGCAGGCTGCTTTGTCCTGGCTGGTTACTGGAGCATTATTGGAACTATAGCCATCCAAATAAATGGGGATCTATTCCACTCCTGACTTGTGCCTTGAGGATGGTAGACAAATACTGAGGAAACAGGAAGTGAGTTACATGGCACAGAATTCCCACAGAATTCTGCCCTCCTCTTGAAACCACAGTGTTTATATTGTTGGTCTTATTCCAAGATATTGATACTGGGAGATTCAGCGATGTAATTGCAATTGAACATCAAGGGATGATGGTCAGATTTTCTCTTGTTGGAAATGGTCTTTTCTTGGCACTTGTGTGATGTGATCGTTACTTAACATTTTCAGCCCAAGCCTGAAAATTGTCCAGCTCTTGCTGCATTTGGAACACGGACTGCTTCAGTATCTGAGGAGTCGTGAATGGTGCTGAACATTGTGCAATCATCAGCAAACATCCCCACTTCTGACCTCATGATGGAGGGAAGGTCACGATGAAGAAGCTGAAGATGGTTGAGCCTAGGACACTATCCTGAGAAACTCCTGCAGAAATGTCCTGGAACTGAGATGATAGACCACAATTTTTAACATACCCTTAACATGCCCTTAACATAGGAAAATGCCCAAAGGGGCTTCACAGGAGGTTTTTCAGACAGAACATTACACAGATTAATTCAGCATCTAGGTCAAATATGTAGGTTTTTAGGGAGCATCTTAAAGGAGGAGAGGCTGATGGAAGATTTTAGAAAGGGAGCGCCAGAGACTAAAGTCTAAAGCATCAGAATGTACAGCCACTGATACTGAAATGATAAAACTCATAGATGCTGAGGAGGCCAGATTCAGTCTTGTAAGGCTGGAGGAAGTTATGATACAGGCACAACAAGTCAATTAACAAAGTGCCGCGTAAATCTTTATTATTGGATACGCTATTCTACTGACGACCAATGGACAAAAGTGCACGCATTTTATTTTTGCATGTTCTTGAAGACAGAAAGAATTGTGAAAATAAAAAGAAACTGTATTTGATTGTGCATATTTTCATGAAATGGCTGTGTTGAACTAAACTGCAGAAAATTGCCAATCCAATGAATTTGTATATAACTATGTAAACTGATCCCAGAGTTTCTCAGCAATGCACCCTTTCAATTCTTTCGACGCTGTAGTTACATCTGGACATTGACCAAATTCACTCGAGCTTTCCAAGTTTTTGAAAATTGTGCACAGTGTGTCTTTCTTAGTTCAGCAGCAACACTGCATCTTCATCTTACCCAGATTTAGTAGACTGTTTGCTTAATCATTTCAATCATAAGCATAATCTTATTTTTTCAAGCTTATATAGAAATCACAATTAATGTGCAGAAATGCTCACTGTTTGTTTTATTGCTACGCAAGAGTTATTCAAAGAAGTATTCAGAGGCCTTTTTTAATCAGTCGATTTGCAGGAATGAATGAGGCCAAACTGTGTCTGCGAATGTGTTCATGATGGTTAATTAGAAAGTATTTCCTTTCGAAGCGAAATTGAACATGAGAAAGAAACCCCATAGGAACACAAAAGACAACTCTAGATGGGACGAAGATCCATGTGGTTGACAACTGATTTTGTTGTAACTATATAAGACAAGGTGGGGAAGGTCAAAAGACAAGTGAATGTATATCCAGAGATCTGGAGGTGCTAATTGATATGATAGCCTTGCATAAAGTCAAATAAAATGTCATGTTTGAACTTTGAGAGGTGAATAACAATTCAGGAGTAATGATTGTCAGGCTGGAGGAAACACAAATGTTACCAGAATTGTTTTATAATTCCATCTTAAACACACCCTGTGAAGAATGCGGTGCATAAGGTGAGTATTTTGTTGCAATTTCTCTCTTTGAGGTGCAAGGACTGGAAGAGCAACTTGTTGTCTCACTATTTTGCACTCTAGCATCTAGAAGTGATGATTTTGCAGATTAACATTTTGCTGCATTTGTTTGTTAACTGCTTACACAGAATTTTTAAAAATTTTCTCATGGGATGCAGACATCACTGTTTAGGTCAGCATTACTTGGAGACACATGTAGGCCAGACCAGGTGTAAATGGCACATTTCCTTTCCTAAAGGGCATTACAGAACCAATGGGTATTTATGACAAACAACAATGATTACATGGTTAGCACATAGTTTTTTCTATTCTAGATTGCAACAACTGCAACATGGATGATAATGGAATAATGGAATAGTGTAGGTTAGATGGGCTTCAGATTGGTTTCACAGGTTGGCGCAACAGTAGGGCCTGTACTGCGCTGTAATGTTCTATGTTCTAACAGCAACTTATTACACCATGCCATAGAGTCATCATGTCAGAGTCATACAGCATGGAAACAGACCCTTTGGTCCAACTCGTCCATGCCGATCTAGTTTTCCAAACTAAACCAGTCCCACTTGCCTGCATTTGGACCATACGCCCTAGTATTCATGTATCTATCTGAAGGTCTTTTAAATGCTGTAACTGTACCTGCATCTACCACTTCTCTGGCAGTTCATTTGACATACGAACCAACCTCTGTGTGAAAAAATTGCCCCTCAGTTCCCTTTTAAATCTTTCCCCTCTCACCCTAATGGTATGCCCCCTAGTTTTGAACTCCTTCACCTTAGGGAAAAGACCATTTCTATTCACCTTATCTATGCCCCTCATAATTTTATAACCCTCTATAAAGTCACCCCTCAACCTCCCATGCTCCAATGAAAAAAGTCACAGCCTAGCCAGCCAATCCTTATAATTCAGACCATCTAGTCCAGACAATATCCTGGTAAATCTTTTCTGAAGCCTGTCCAATTTAATAATCTCCTTCCTATAACAGGATGACCAGAACTGCACACAATAATCCAAAAGCGACCTCACCAGCCCCCTGTATAACCTCAACATGACATCCCAACTCCCATACTCAATGGACTAAACAATGAAGGCAGGCATGCCAAGTGCCTTCTTAACTACCTTGTCTACCATGACGCAACTTTCAGAGAACTATGTGCCTGAACCCCTAGGTCTCTCTGTTCCACAACACTACCCAGGGCCCTACTATTAACTGTATGAGTCCTGCCCTTGTTGGTTTTACTAAAATGCAATACCTCACATTTATCCAAATTAAAATCCATCTGCCTCTCCTCAGCCCATTGGCCCAATTGTTGAAGATCCCTTTGTAGTCTTAGAAAACCTTCTTCACTATCAACTATACTTCCAATTTTAGTGTCACCAACAAATTTAGTAACCATGCCTCCTAAATTCTCATCCACATCGTTTATATAAATTACAAACAAAACCATGCAAGGACAGATGATCAGAAGCTTGGTTAGAAAAGTATTTCGCAGAAAAGAAGCGAGGTAGAGAGACGCTTAGGAAGGGGATTCTAATTAGGACACAGGCAGCTGAAAGCACAGTCACCAAAGGGAAAGGAATTAGAAACAGAGGGGCAGGAGGTTCAAATTAGAGAAGTTTAGAGATCTTAGCATTGTTTAAAAAAAAACCTGTAAGGGACTTGAACCTGGGTCTTCTCACTCAGAAGGAGGGACACTACCACTGTGCCACAAGAGCCTTTTGACAGTGACAGGTTGGAGTCGATCAGAGGCAATGAGGAAGGGAGACCTGGGCTTTGGCAAAACAATACAGATGGAGAGGAAGGGTCACATGACTCAAAACAGTAATTCTGATTTCTCTCCACAGATGCTGCCATACCTACTGAGCTTTTCCAGCAATTTCGGTTTTTGTTTCTGATTTACAGCATCTGCAGTTCTTTCGGTTACAATACAGATGGCGGTTGGCTCCACAGTGCTACAACACATCCCACAAAGCTGGATTTCCACAGTGACAAGTCCGTGTAGAGTCCTCCTTTCCAATACTGAGTCTAGACATTCACATGAATGCAATTAGACCAGAATGAAGTATATATAGGGCAACCCCCTACCATAAAAACTGGCTCATCAGCTCCCACTGCCTCTGCCTCATGTGGTAGAGCTTGTCTTGTCTGGGCTTAACGGAGTCAGGATGTGGCACATTCTACAGCTGCATGATTGCTTGCTTTTCCTTGACTAAACATTTGGCCCACTGAATCCTTGCCCGTTCAGCAAGAAGAAACATAAAGCCAGTTTAGACATAATTGTATTTTTAGGTAACTCCCTGCAGCACTGTGTTACAAGGAACTCAAACTACGGGGATTCACTCAGTTCAAATCGTGATTACTTACATCAGCAAAGGATCTGGTGTAGTAGGACATTGACCCTGATCAGCTATCATGGACAGGGCCTCCCAGCCTCCTGGCATGGCCTTATAAATTCAATTTTAGATCATACCCTACCCATATGGTGTCTATCATGACTGATCTGGCCCCAACTTACCACATGCCATTCCCAGAACTACCCAAAGTATCACAGAATAAAACAGACTCACTTGGCATGTCACAACTTGGGGTCAGAATTTCAAGACCGTCAGAAAGAGAGGTAGGAGTGAGACAAGGGGAAACCTCTTTCCTCAGAGAGTTGTTAGGATTTGGAATGCACTGCCTGGGAGAGTGGTGGAAGCAGATTCCAAAGGACGTTTCAAAAGAGCTGGATATATATTTGGAAGTGATTAATTTAGAGGGTTATGGAGAAAGGGCTAGAAGATGGGACTAGATTGGTAGCTCTTTCAGGAGCCGTTACAGTCATGATGGGTTGAATGGCCACCTTCTACTCTGCAAGTTCTATGACTCTATGATAACAGGAACAACTCCTATGAGGTAACCTCAGTTGGCACACTTCTTCATTTAAAAATTCTAGAGAACGTTTGTTTGTGGGACCCGTGACATGAAGAAGAGTGTGTAACTTCAATAGTGATGGTTACATAATAATATTTTATCACAACAATCAATCCTGAATTAAATTATGGTAACAGTTAGTCTTCTACAGAATAAACAGTTAAAATAGGTGAATTGATTATGTACAGAAACAAATTAGGAGTAAATGTTCTAAAAGGTTAAAAAATTAGTGTGAAGTGACAAATCCAACTAAAATGAAATAGGAGATACAAACAAGCATGTTTCAAAAATGGTACCTAAGTTGCAGTATAATTCATAGTCTTTTATCCTGCCTCAGCTTTAAGAGGAATTCTAGTTTGAGAAAACTCAGCTCCATGTTTGAGTTAAAGATGGCTGGTCAGTAAATGCATTTTCCTCAAGTTGCCTTTAAGTGTCTTAAAGTATACTGTGTCACTTTGGGAAGTCCCCAGCTGCTTCAAAGAGACCACCATCATCCCAGTACCCAAGAAAACACATGCAGTGTGCCTTAGTGACTACCGCCCAGTGGCTCTGACCTCAATAATCATGAAGTGCTTCGAAGGGCTGGTCATGGCCCACATCAACTCCGGTCTCCCAGCCTGCCTCAAACCTTTACAATTCACCTACCAGCATAACAGGTCCACAGAGGATGCCATACCCATAGCCCTGCACTCATCGCTGGAACATCTGGACAACAAAGACACCTATGCCAGACTCCTGCACGTTGACTACAGCTCTGCCTTCGACACCATTATCCCTCCATCTCAAAACTACGTGATCTTGCTCTCAACTCCGCCCTCTGCAACCAGATCCTGAGCTTTCTGACCCATAGGCCGCAATCAGTGAGGATAGGTAACTGCACCTCCTCCACAATAACACTCAACACTGGAGCCCCCCAAGGATTTGTCCTCAGCCCCCTACTGTACTCCCGGTACACCTACGACTGTTAACAAATTACGAACGTTTGCCATCTACGATTTCGCTGATGACACCACCGTAGTGGGACAGATATCTAACAACAATGAGTCAAAATACAGAAGGGAAATAGAGGGCTTGGTGCCATGGTGCAATGAAAACAATCTGTCTCTCAATGTTGGCAAAGCTAAAGAACTGATCATCGACTTCAGAAAGAAAGGAGGAGAACATGCCCACATCTACATCAACAGAACTGAGGTTAAGAGAGTGAACAGCATCAAGTTCCTCAGAGTGACGATAACTGACAACCTGTCCTGGACTTACTACGTAGATGCGATAGTCAAAAAGGCACAACAACGCATCTCCTTTCTTAGACAGCTCAGGAAATTTGGCATGTCCACAAGAACCCTCACCAACTTTTACAGACGCATCATTGAAAGCATACTGTCTGAGTGCATTATGGCCTGGTATGTCAACTGCTCTGCCCAGGACCGTAAGAAACTACAGAAGGCCGTGTGCACAGCCCAGATCATCATGAAAGCTAACCTTCCATCCATGGACTCTATTTACACATCCCGCTGCTGCAGAAAGGTAGTCAACATCATCAAAGATCCATCACACCCCGGTAATGACCTCCTACAACCTCTTCCATCAGGCAGAAGATACAGAAGCCTGAACACACACACAAGCAGGTTCAGGAACAGCTTCTTTCCAGCCGTTATCAGACTATTGAGTGGACTCTAACCTCAAATAATGTAACCTGCAATGTATCCTGTATGCCTCTAAGTCTTTTTGATCTGTACATACTTTCCTTGCTGTGATCTGCTTGTACCACTTGTAAACAAAGCTTTTCACTGTATTTCGGTACACATGTCAATAAAATCAATCAATTAATCAAAGGTTTAAACTTGAAAGAATAAAAATGTTATATTTGAAGCAATGGGGACCAGAAGCCAATGTGTTTTTTTCCCCTTTATTCATTCATGGAATGAGGGCATTGCTGGCTAGACAGCATTTATTGCCCATTCCTAATAGCCCAGAGGGCAGTTAAGAGTCAACCACATTGCTGTGGGTTGGGAGTCACATGTAGACCAGACCAGGTAAGGATGGAAGTTTCCTTCCCTAAAGGGCATTAGTGAACCAACTGGGTTTTTCCTCCAACAATAGGCAATGGATTCATAGTCATCATTAAATTCTTAATTCCAGATATTTATTAAATTCAAATTCCATCATCTGCCGTGGCATGATTCAAACCTGGGTCTTCAGAATGTTGTCTAGGTCTCTAGATTAGCAGTCCAGCGATAGTACCACAAGGCCATCGCCTCCCCTGGGTGTAAGTCACTAAAGTCAGGGATGATGGGTGAGGATGACTTGGTATGGGTTAGGAAGCAGACTGTGGATTTTAGGATGAGATTAAGGTTGTGGAGGGCATAGATTGCAAGACCAATCAGGAAAACTTTGGAATAGTTAAGTCTGGAGACTGTGACAGCCATAAATGGGCAATAAAATATACTAATAACATTCACAAATAACATTCACATGACACTATTGCCAGGCAACAACCAATTCCACAAAGAGATGATCTAACTACTGCCCCTTGACATTCAATGGTGTTACCATCACTGAACACACCACTATCAACATCCTGGCCATTACTATTGACCAGTAACTCAACTGGATTCACCATGTAAACACAGTGGCTACAAAAGCAGGTCAGTGGCCAGGAATACTGCAGCAAGTAACTAACCTGCTGACTTCCCAAAACAATATCCTCCACCAACAAGGCACAAGTTAGGAGTGTGATGGAATATTCCCCACTTGCCCGGATGGGTGCAGCTCCAAAAAGACTCAAGAAGCTTGACACCATCCAGGACAAAGCAGCCTGCTTGATTGACACCACATCCACAAGCATCCACTCCCTCCAACAACAATGCTCAGTAACAGCAGTGTGTACTATCTACAAGATGCACTGTGGAAATTCACCAACGATCCTTAGATAGCTCTCTCCAAACCCACAACCACTTCTATTTAGAAGGACAAGGGCAGCTGATACATGGGGACACCACCATCTGCAAGTTCCCCTCCAAGCCACCCTCCTTTCCTGACTTGGAAATATATTGCCATTCCTTCAGTGTTGCTTGGTCAAAATCCTGGAATTCTCTCTCTAAATGCTTTGTGGTTCAACCCACAGCACGTGGACAACAGCGGTTCAAGAAGGCAGCTCACCACCACCTTCTCAAGGGCAACTAGGGACGGGCAATAAATGTTGACCTAGCCAGCAATGCCCAAATCCCACAAGCGAATAAGTAGTGATATTTTGCATGTACATTTTTTTATTTGTTCACAGGATGTGGGCATTGTTGGGTGGGCCAGATTTATTTGCGTATCCTTAATTAATCTCTAATTAATTAAGTCAGCCACATTGCTGTAGGTCTGGAGTCATATGTAGGCCACACCAGGTAAGGATGGCACATCTCCTTCCTTTAAAAAAAGGGCATTAGTGAACCAGCTGAGTGTTTATGCTCATTAACAGTGTTGAAATGGTCATCATTAGATTAGAGTTTAATTTCAGATTTGTATTGAGTTCAAATTTCACCATCAGCTGCAGTGGAATTCAAACCTATATTCCCAGAACATTATTTCAGAGATAGTAGGAACTGCAGATGCTGGAGAATCCGAGATAACAAGGTGTAGAGCTGGACGAGCACAGCAGGCCAAGCAGCATCAGAGGAGCAGGGAAGCTGACATTTCGGGCCTAGACCCTTCTTCAGAAAAAGGCCTGAAACGTCAGCTTTCCTGCACCTCTGATGCTGCTTGGCCTGCTGTGTTCATCGAGCTCCAAACCTTGTTATCTCCGTTTTCCCAGAACATTAGACTGGGGTCCTACATTAACAGACTGGTGACATTACCACTACACCAGCACCCCCCTAGATCCTTAGCACCTTCTCCGAAATCCAAAAGAAATTCTTGTAGCCTAGGGTAACCTTTTATTTACTGTGATATTACCAGCAATACCTGAGAAATTAATTGTCACTTTTCTCTGGTTCTATCACAGAATGAAATTCCTATCCCATCAATCATTGCCCGCACATTATAATTTATGTCTGTTTTTATATTTCTACCTTCGCTTTTTATTCACCAGAGTAATGGAATCTTACTCTACATACTGTGACATACATCAACAGCTTGAGCACATGGTATTGCATGTCTTCTAGTACTTTGTTCCTGGGGAAGTCATCCTAATGTCAAACAACAGTCATTTGTAAGTAGTTGGTTAATCAGATTGCCGTCCTTATTTCATGGGGGGAAGCAATGGCCTATTGGTATTATCGCCGCACTGTTAATCCAGAGGCCCAGATAACGTTCTGTGGACCTGGGTTTGAATCCTCCCATGGCAAATGGTGGATGTTAAATTCAATAAAACATCTGGAATTAAGAATCTAATGATGACCATGAAAAACCCATCTGGTTAATTAGTGTCCTTTTGAGGAGGAATCTGCCATCCTTATCTGGTCTGGCCTACATGTGACTCCAGGCTCACAACAATGCGGTTGACTCTGAACTGAGTTAGGGATGGGCAATAAGTGCTGCCTATCCAGCGATGCCCTAATCCTCTTAATGAACTAAAAAAAAATGTATTCTTGGAGCCCTGCTTCCCACTGCCCACTCTACCTATCACTGGTCACCCATCTCCATAGTATATTGCTTCCCCATAACCAAATGGAAAGGCAAGAGGTGTTCTTGGATGATTCCTGACTATCAAATAGGCCGTTTCTCCCCCAACTCATAAAACAAGTGTTAAAAAATGAATAACACACGCAATTTTTTGGAAGGAGTAACAGGAATACAGAGTACTGGGCTAATGGTAAGATTCTTGGTAGTGTGGACAAGCAGAGAGATCTCGGTGTCCATGTGCATAGATCCCTGAAAGTTGCCACCCAGGTTGATAGGGTTGTTAAGAAGGCGTACGGTGTGTTGGGTTTTATTGGTAGAGGGATTGAGTTTCGGAGCCATGAGATCATGTTGCAGCTGTACAAATCTCTGGTGCGGCCACACTTGGAGTATTGCATACAGTCCTGGTCGCCGCATTATAGGAAGGATGTGGAAGCATTGGAAAGGGCGCAGAGGAGATTTACCAGGATGTTGCCTGGTATGGAGGGAAGGTCTTATGAGGAAAGGCTGAGGAACTTGAGGTTGTTTTCATTAGAGAGAAGAAGGTTAAGAGGTGACTTAATAGAGACATACAAGATGATCAGAGGATTAGATAGGGTGGACAGTGAAAGCCTTTTTCCTCGGATGGTGATGGCTAGCACAAGGGGACATAGATTTAAATTGAGGGGTGATAGATATAGGACATATTTACTCAGAGAGTAGTAAGGGCATGGAATGCCCCACCTGCAACAGTAGTAGACTCGCCAACTTTAAGGGCATTTAAATGGTCATTGGATAAACATATGGATGATAATGGAATAGTGTAGGTTAGATGGGCTTCAGATTGGTTTCACAGGTCGGCGCAATATCAAGGGCCGAAGGGCCTGTACTGCGCTGTAATGTTCTCTGTTCTATGTTCCATGTTCTCTGTTTGCCCAATGTTTATTCTCTCAGGATACTGAAACAGTGACCTGGGATTAATTTTCAATTACTGGAGACTCCAGGATAATATCAGAATGTTGGCAAGTCCTTTGCTCATTTCTTTATTACTTCTGGTGAATGTTGGATCTGGGACAGAGAAAAGCTAAGTTCAACTATTCTCCTTCAACATGTCACAACACAGCTACAAGAAACAGCTAAAATGAGAATAAAAATGCTTCAAATAAGAGGCTTAGGTTGAATTTCATTACCATCATTTCAATATTAATGAAGTAGAGGTCATGATCACAGCTTCGTGAAAACTTTGTGAAACTTCTCTGTGCATTTGTTAAACTTTCTCTGCACCAGTTTTCTCCATCCTTCCAATAAAGGGCCAGTGGTGTCACAGGTGGAACATCCTTGACAGGTTGACTTTTGTCCATCTGTTAAAGAGGAGTCCTGTGTTAAACTGGCTGGCACTAAACCAAGGAACAATTTAGAAGTATGTGACACCCCTCAGTTCTCCTGTTCCGAGTTCAGTGAATGGAATCATAAGCAGAGCTCACTGCCGCTGAGTAAATGTCTCAGCACCCCAGATCACACAGACCTTTTTGAAATCAGTGTGCTCATTCATTCATTGTTGCGTAGCTTTAGTAGGGCCAATAGCATCATCTTGCTTCTTGCCTGGCTTTCATCAAGCCTTGCTCAGTCCATCTCTACAGTCTGATGTTGATCAGTGATAAATTGGGCAGAGCAATGGCAGATGGAATTTAATCCTGATAAATGTGATGCAATGCATTTTGGAACGTCCAGAAAGGGAAGGATATACACAATGAATGGTAGGTCCCTAGTGAGTAGATCCTTGAAGGTGTCAGCACAGGTAGACAGGGTGGTGAAGAAGGTATCTGAATGCTTGCCTTTATTAGCTATGGCTTGGTATATAGGAGCAAGGAAGTCTAGTTACAACTTCATAAAATATTGCTTGGGTCACAGTTGGAAAACTGTGTGCAGTTCTGTTTTTTTTTTAAATTCACTCATTGGACGCGGGCATCACTGGCTGGGTCAGCATTTGTTGCCTGTCTCTAACTGCCCTTGAGAAGGTGGTGCTGAGCTGCTTTCTTGAACCGCTGCAGTCCACGTGCTGTGCGTAGACCCATGATGTTGTTAAGAGGGGCAATTCCAGGATTTTGAGCAAGCAACAGTGAAGGAACAGTAATATACCTTCAAGTCAGGATGGTGAGTAGCTTAGAAGGGAACTTGCAGCGGGTGGTGTTCCTGTGTCTCTGCTCTCCTTGTCTTTCAAGATGGAAGTATTCATGGGTTTGAACGGTGCTCCTTAAGGATCTTAGACTAGTTACTTGACGTCTATGGTGCAGAAAGTGTTAAAATCAATCACAGAAGAGATTAAAGCTGTGCATTTAAAAAAACTGAAGGTAGTCAGGAAGGGTCAGTATGGTTTTATTGAAGAGAAATTATGTTTAATCAATTTATCAGAATTTTTTGAAGCACTCATCTGTGCTGTGGATAAAGGTGAGCTGGTAGGCTTAGCACTTGGATTTCCAGAAGGCATTTGATAAGGTGTCATATTAAAATTTATTGCAAATAATAAAAGTCATTACATAGTGGGTAACATATTAGCATGGATACATGATCGGCAGGTTGGCAGAATCAGAGTATGCATAAATTGATCTTTGACTGTCAGGATGAGACAAGTGCAGTCCCAGAGGGGTCTGTGCTGGGGCCTCAACTTATTGCAATTATCA
Source organism: Ginglymostoma cirratum (assembly GCA_024137785.1). Taxonomy (NCBI): domain Eukaryota; kingdom Metazoa; phylum Chordata; class Chondrichthyes; order Orectolobiformes; family Ginglymostomatidae; genus Ginglymostoma; species Ginglymostoma cirratum. Next base: position 56,529,863 of record JAHRHZ010000267.1, on the reverse strand, counting down.
TCATGACTTAGATGAAGGGAGTAAAAGCATGGTAGCTAAATTCGTGGTTGACGCCAATACATATAGAAAAGATTGCCATATTAACCAAAAGGAGATGATTGCACTGGAGAGGGTGCAGAGGAGATTCACCAGCATGTTGCCTGGAATGAAAAATTTAAGTTATAAGGAGACACTGGATAAATTGAACAAAAAATGGAAGAACTGTGGATGCTGTAAATCAGGAACAAATACAGAAGTTGCTGGAAAAGCTCAGCTAATCTCGCAGCATCTGTGAAGAGAAATCAGAGTTAATGTTTTGGGTTCAGTGACCCTTCCTCAGAACTGATAGTAGCTGGGAAAACGTCAGTTATATGCTGAAGATAGGGTTGGCGGGAGTGGGTAAGGAGTAAATGATAGGTGGGGACACAGCCCAAAGAGAGAGAAGAACAGTTGGACAGACAAAGGAGTTGACAACAATCTGGCTAGGAGGGTGAATAGCTGTTAATGGAAACTGTTAGTGACTAACAATAGGTAGTGTGTAATGGCAGGCTATGTGGTAACAAGGCCTGGTGTGTGGGGTAGGGGGCTAGGATATGGGAGAGTTCAGGCCCTAAAATTATTGAACTCGATATTGAGTCCAGAGGGCTGCAGGGTCCCCAAGTGGAAAATGAGATGTTGTTCTTCCAGTTTGCATTGAGCTTCACTGGAACACTGCAGCAAGCCTGAGACAGAGATGTTGGCAGGGAACAGGGTGGTGTGTTAAAGTGGCAGGTGACTGGAAGCTCTAGATATTTTTTGCGAGCAGAACGTAGATGTTCTGTGAAGCGGTCACCCAAACTACGCTTTGTTTCACCAATGTAGAGGAGACTACAATGAGAGCAGCGAATGCAGTAAACTAAATTCTGGGAAGTGCAGGTAAAGTGCTGCTTCGCCTGGAAGATAATAATTTGGCCCTTAGTAGTTGCAGGAGAAGGTGCCATAGGGCTGTGGGAGGGTGCTGGGAGTGAAGGAAGAGTGGACCAGGGCATCCCATGGAGAACGGTCCCTATGGAAGGTGGACAAGGGAGGGGAGAGGAATATATGGCTGGACGGAGACGTCTCGCTGGAGGTAGCAGAAATGGCGGCTGATGATCTGCTGGATGTGCACTTAGATCCAACCCTGACTTTGTTATTAAGCCTGCCAATAAGGGTGATGCTGTTGTCGTCTGGCATACTGACCTCTACACTGCAGAGGCTCAGTGCCAGCTCTCAGGTACCTACCTTCCCCGAACTATGACCACACCATGGTACATCAGGCCACTGTATCAACTATTGCAACTGACCTCATTTCATCTGGTGACCTCCCCTCCACTGCCTCCAAGCTGATAGTCCCCTAGCCCTGCACAACTCGCTTCTATCTCCTTGCAAAAATCCACCAACAGGACTGTCCAGGCAGACCCATTGTTTCAGCCTGCTCCTGCCCCACAGATCTCATCTCTTCCTACCTTGACTCTGTCTTCTCTCCCCCATTCCGTTCCAATCCCTGCCCACGTATATCTGTGAATCTTCTGACACTTTACACCAGTTTCAAAATTTCCAGTTTGCCAGTTCCACCTGCCTCCTCTTTACCATGGATGTGCAATCCCTTTACACTTCCATTCCTCATCAGGAGGGTCTTAGGGTTTCCATTTCTTCTTGTAGCAAAGGTCTGGACTGTCCCCACCCACCACGACTTTCCTCCACTTGGCCCAGCTCATCCTCACCCTCAACAACTTCTCTTTTAACTCCTCTCATTTTCTTCAGGTCAGAGGGTTGGCCATGGGTACTTGCATGGGGCCCAGTTATGCCTGTCTCTTCACGGGATACGTGGAACATTCCTTGTACCAGTCCTATTCCAGACCCCACCCGCAACTCTTTCTCTGATATAGCAATTAACTGGAAAAGTTCATCGATTTCGCTTCCACTTTCCACACTGCCCCCACTTTCACCTCACTTTGGCTCCTCCTTTTCTTTCTTCGACATTTTTGTTTCCATTTCTGGGGATAGACTAGCCACTAATATCCAACATAAACCCACCAAATCCCACAGCTATCTGGACTATACATCCTCACACCCTACTTCCTGTAATGAGCCCGTCCCATTCTCTCAGTTCTTCTGTCTCTGTTCGGAATGCCTACTTCCTCCTCAACCGAGGATTCCCCAACACCATTGTTGACAGGGCCCTTAACTGGGTCCGATCCATCTTCCACTGCCACCCTCACCCCCTCTCTTCCCTCCCACAACAGCGATTGGGATCCCCTTGTCCTTACCTACCATGACACCAGCATCCACATCCAGAGATCATCAGACACCATTTCTGCCACCTCCAGCGAGATGCCACTACCAGACGCATATTCACCTCAATCCCTTGTCTGCCTTCCACAGGGACCGTTCCCTCCGGGACACCCTGGTCCACTCTTCCTTCACCCCCCAAAAAACTCCCACCCCCACAGTCCCACTACACCTTCTCCTGCAAACACCGAAGGTGTAACACCTGCCCAGTTACTTTCTCCCTCCCCAGAATGCAAGGGCCCAAACATACCTTCCAGGTGAAGCAACACTTCACCTGCATTTCTCACAATCTAGTCTACTGCATTCATTGCTCACAATGTAGTCTCCTCTACATTGGGGAAACGAAGCGTAAACTGGGTGACCATTTCTCAAAGTATCTACGTTCTGCCAGCAGAAAAGACTCTGAGCTTCCAGTTGCCTGCCACCTTAACACACTACTCTTTCCCTGCCAACATTTCTGTCTCAGGATTGCTGCAGTGTTCCAGCGAAGTTGAGCACAACTGAAAGAACAACACAGTGTGGAGCTGGAGGAATACAGCAGGCCAGACAGCATCAGAGGAGCAAGAAATGTAGACGTTTCGGGTTAAGACATTTCTGAAGAAGGGTCCCGACCTGAAATGTCAACTTTCCTGCTCCTCTGATGCTGCCTGGCCTGCTGTCTTCCTCCAGCTCCACCCTGTGTTATCTCTGATCCCAGCATCTGCAGTTCTTACTATCTCTGAAAGAACACCATCTCATTTTCCGCTTGGGGACCCTGTAGCACTCTGGACTCAATATCGAGTTCAATAATTTTAGGGCCGGAAATCTCCCATATCCTAACCCCCTACCCCACACACCAGGCCTTGTCATCACATTGTCTGCCATTACACACTACCTATTGTCAACCACTAACCGCTTCCATTAACAGCGATTCACCCTCCTAGCCCGATTGTTATCAACTCTTTTGTCTGTCCAACTGTTCTTCTCTCTCTTTGGGCTCTATCTCCACCTATCGTTTACTCCTTACCCCCTCCCCTCACCCTATCTTCTGCATATAAACCGACATTTTCCTAGCTACCATCAGCTCTGAGGAAGGGTCACTGGACCCAAAATGTTAACTCTGATTTCTCTTCACGATGCTGCGAGACCAGCTGAGCTATTCCAGCAACTTCTGTTTTTGTACTAGATAAGCTGAGTTTGTTTTCCTTAGCGCAGGGAAGGCTAAGGGGGATACCTGATTGGGGTATACTAAATTATAAGAGGCATTGATAGAGAGGAACGTGAGAATCTTTCCCCCGGCAGACATATCTAAGACCAGAGGGCACAAGTTTAAGATGAGGAGAAGTGGAGATCTGCGGAAACATTTTTCTTACCGGGGGTGGTAGAAATATGGAACATGCTGCCTGAGAGAATGATGAAGGCAGAGACTCTCACATACATTTAAGAACCATATGGATGTGGAATTTAAGTACCAGGGCATAGTAGGCTACGGACCAAGTTCAAATAAATGTGATTAGTGCAGTTTGGAGTTTGTTGGCTGGCATAGACATGATGGACCGAAGGGCTTGTTTCTATGCTGCATGACTCTATGACTTATGTATGCTTGAAAATAAGATAGTTTCCGTATTAGGTGCATATTGGGGGAGAAATTGTGTTTGTGTTTAGTACACTGTACTCTCACTGAGAGTTAGAGGGCATGAATTGGTGCCATTCCCAATTAAGCATGTGCCAAGGTGGTATTCTGCCATTAAAAGTCACAAGGCACAGCAACAGTGGGACTTGGTTGGCAAATTAGTGGGGAATTTAATGGGCATGCCTTTATTAATGGGTAAAGGTTTCTGAGCTAACGGGCAAGAGGAGAACCTAACTATCAAGTCATGCTTTGAGATGCTGATGACATCTAATGGTAATTAGTTATCAACCTGTGTGAAAGCAGGACCTTTCAGCTCACTAGAGAATGACTGAACACACCGGCCCTTTTAATATTTCCCTGCTCCTCTTGTCATCGTGGATTCGAATACTTAAGTATTTCAACCTGACTGGATTGACCAAGCCAAGCTGGTACAACTAGACTCATTTATCTGATTCTTTCACATTCATACCTTTACTGAAAAAAAACACACACATACCCAACAATGAAAAATGACTGTGAAACAATAATGAATCTCCTTGTTTTCACTTTTGGCATTTTGCCTCCACTCGTGATTAAGATGCATAAAATTAATGTGAGGTTTTCATGCTTTGATGTGATACTCCTCAGCAATCAAGGAAATTCAAACTTTAAAAGGGCTGAAAATTAATATTAATGAAACTGGGGAACCACAACATTAAATAGTTTTACCATAATTTGCTCCTAGCATTATTAATTCTATCAATTACGTACGCTGTGATCACAGAGCATAAACTCTGATAAGACTTTACAGATTACTGTAAATGACTGAAAAGACTTGAATGAAGCAGTTGCTGGAATGGAAATGCATTACCGCTGAGAGTTGATGCCACAGTTCACTAGGTTTGTTTTACATGACAAACGAAACAAATTCAGACCTGTGTAGTCTACACGAAGCATTTGCATTGGAGACCATTTTATGCAGTGCCAACCTGGATCCAGACCTCATTAATACATATTGGTGGCAGTGATGTCATCGGCGTGTACCAGGTCAATGGACTGACTTGTTCAAGTGCCACACTTTTAAAACTTGAGCAGATGTGAAACCCCATTGGAGCTCACTAAGGGAGTGATGCCACGTTTTGATTAAGACCTGAGGTCCTCCAACACTTTGCGGCTTGTGTCTTAATTCACACAAAGCCCCATTCGCTCTTCAGCCATGTAGTCAGCGGCTTGTGTTGGCTTCTAGTTAAGCAATGTCTTGAATTGAAAATTCTCTTCACACTTTTCAAATCCGTCCCTGTCTCTATCTTTGTAACCTTGTCCAGCCGACAATTCTCCAAGGTATCTGCACTCCTCTAATTCTGGTGTCTTCAGCATTAACAATTTTAATGACTCCTCCATTGACAGCAGTGTTTTCTGTTCCCTAGGCCCTAAGCTCTGGAATTCCCAACATACTCCATTCCATCTCAACCTCACTCACCTTCACTGAAACCCCCATAAAACTTTGACTAAGCCATTTGCCTTTTGACCAAATACCTCTATATGTGTCTCAGCATCATACTTTATCTGGATCCTGTGAATTGTTCCACATTTATTCCACATTTTATTACGTTTTGCTTTGTAAATATAAGTTTTTTGTTCGTTTTAACCCGCGGTCCCTTGATGCCCACTCAAGTACATGAAAACGATCCTATGGCACTGTTTAGAAAAACGAACAGACATTTTTAACCGAAACAATGTCTGAAACATTATTTGCTTACCATCACATTGCTGTTTGTGGAATCTTGCTGTGCACAAGGCAGCTGAAAGGTTTCCCTTATTAAAACACATGCTGTGGATAAAGGGAGCCTGTACAGTTCACATCTACTGGAACCAGGTGTTGATCAGGTCCTAAACAAAAACTGAAATTGCTGGAAAAACTCAGCAGGTCTGGCAGCATCTGTGGTGAGAAAGCAGAGTTAATGTTTCAGGTCCAGTGACCCTTCTTCAGAACCCTACATCAAATAAGCCAGAGGATGAAGTGGAATTTTGGACACAGGGCAACTCTGAGGCAGCATGAGGAGACGCTGATGGAGAAAGAGGTCGAGATTGTGCATATTGACGATGCATAGTACTGAGCGTGGATCTCAGGATGCAGCGAGAACAGCTGTCCAAGGAGCGTTGTACATCATGGAGATACCTGTGATCCTGGGGGTGGATTCAAAACACGAAGGACAAAACTTCAGTTGGAATCCACTGAGTCTGAGCTGGAGGCAGTCACTGAGGAATGACATGGGGATATGGAAGCAAGTTTTGGCAAACTCCTTGTCAAACACCAGGAGCAACAACAAAATTGATGATTGTGAGCAAGAAAAAAGATCAGAACGGAAGTCCTGCTGGAGAAAGGGGACAAACTTCTTCAAGGTGGGAATACCTGGAAGAGATGTGACAGTGACTTAAACACTAAACAAAAATAACCGAAGAACTGTGAATGTTGGAAATCAGAATCAGAAATTTCCCAGCATTTTTTGTTTGTTGATTAGGGCCTGTCTGCCTAGTAACATCAGAGTAGCTGAGCTCTGACATCCACAAGGAGAGCTGTCACCAGCTCTATGTCCTCCTCCCTCTCCTCAGACATCTGCTCCTATTCCCTCAGCTTCTCAGTATCTATCCCATTGCCTGCTTACTGCTCCAATTATGCAGTACACAGCACTCCAGCACACTTTGTCTGCACAGTACTTAGTGAAGTTGCTGTGCTGGCTAAGTAACCAACACACTACATCAAAAAGGGAGTGTTTCTGCAATCTGAACACATTCCTACCCAAGAACCACTTCGGCCATTTTGCTTTCTATTGCACACATTAGAATCTATCATCATACACACGCAACTCATGATGCAGCGGATTCTCCCTTGTCCCACAGTGACTTTGGACGTTCCACAAATGATGAGATGCTTTTGCCCAGCTTCCCTTTCTTTTAAGTTCTTGTCACTAATTTTCTACATCACTGACACGTCAATGTTAGTTTAGCTGCACCAATGGCTTGATGCACAAGCACATTCACTCTGCATGAATTGAATATTTACTAGATGCAGCGGTAGAGGCGGATACAATTACATTTGAAAGGCATTTAAAGGTACATAGACAGGAAAGGTTCAGAGGGATATGGGCCAAATGCAGGTAAATGGGATTAGTTCGTTTTAGGAAACCTGGTTGTCATGGATGGGTTAGGCCAAAGAGCCTATTTCCATGCTGTATGACTTCACTTGAAAGAAAAGTTTGCAACTGAAACATAGCTGGAGTTTGTAAGCCCCCACTTCAGTATTTTCCCCAGTGATTTCCTAACATCCAGTAGAAATGGATCCCACACCCATGTCGCCCATTAAAGTGACAATGACTCTGCCCACCCTGAGTGTTGTCAGAGGTATTCTCCAGTTCTAGAGAACACCAGGTGGTGGAAGGGAAAGTAGACGGCAGTAAACATCACCGGCACCAGACCCTGTCTGGTCACCAGGAACCTTCCCCTCCCTTGCCCAGAGCTTCAATGTCCCTCACACTAGCCAAACAGCCCACTTCCATCTATCCTTCAAACGGAGACTCACCACATTGAACCAAATTTCTAACTGTCCTCCCTGAGCCTCAACGTTACACCTTCATGATGCCCACTCTACTCCTCAACACTACCCTTGTAGAGACCATGGTGGTAGGTGCTGCCAACAACAACCCCTCCTGTAGCCTACAATGCCATCTGATATTGTTCTGCCTACCTTTAATGCACGTCAAGAATCCCCCCATCACTGCCTTTGTCAACACATGCCTCTGCTTTCCCACCCTACCCCAGCCTTGACTATCCTACCACTTTAGGCAGTAGGCAGCCCTGCAGGGCCCCCTTTCACCCTTCTAAATGATCGACAAATGGATATTCACCCCAGATCTCTAACTGACTTTGATAAGCAGCCCAATAGACATGACTGACCAGAGTTCCGACCGCTCTGTTTGCATCTCCCTGACGGACGAGATGCTACTCCTGTGACTGCTGTTGCTGGTCCTACCGTACTGACCACTTGACACTCCCTGGACTGCAGATCCCTGATAGTGAGCATCCCGAGCTGATGGTCAAGACCATGTGTGGACTGTGCCCGACTGACTGCACTACGACCTCCTACCCAATAATACACTCCCCCAACCCCCGACCCTGCTGAAATAATACAGTACTATGAACTTTGATGTACTTAAGCAACATTCTCGCCTAATCAGTTACTTTATGAACCTCTAAAAGTGATAGCTGAAAGCTGCTCGTGATAGCTCTTAACACAGAGATGGTGAGATTGTGGAACACTAAAACAGAGAGCCAATAAAGCAAGATGCGATAATTACAAGACAGGGAAAAAGAGGAGAGGGATGGTGATTGGGTACGATGAAGTGGGTTGGGAAGAGGTTTGTCAGTAGATCAGTTTGGACTGAATGGCCTTCAAATGCTCTGGTAAATTCTTCGGTGATTCTATGGCAAACAAACCAACTGAGGAACATGAGTTGTGCCACCATAATGTGCTGCTCTTTGGTTCAACACTGTCACTGATCTTGCAACCCACAGGACTTCAGGTCTTCCAAAGACCCCACAATGCTTCCAGTTTTCTGGAATTGTGCTGGCACGTAAAGAAATCATCTCTATTCTGTAAAATAACTGCCTTTCACCTCATTTTGTCTTGCACAGCATTTCACTCCTGCACTGACCCTGACAGGTGACCTCCCAAGGTCCAGAAAATTCTATGATCCAACAAAGGCCCTGTCTCAAGGCTACCAGATTACAGAGGTACAACCTGTACATATCGTGATATGCACTGTTTGATTTACACGTATTTTGAATGTCATTTATTTTAACTTTGGGTTTAAAATGTTGGAGTTAGTAACTTAATGGTTTTCTCTCTGTCTAAAGTTAATAATTAACCTGTAAATATTATTGCGGTCATGGTGATTTCTTTTAAAAGCAGTTTGTAAGGGTGACTTCGGCAGCCTAATGGGTTTGTGTTTACTTTAGGATTTTATGACTTAACAGGGTGAAAAATTATGCTTGAAAGTCTGTTAGAAATTTCCAAACTTAGGAAGATTTTGATCTCCAACATCCACAGTTCTTTGTTTTATTTTAAAGTATTGTAATAAACTTAAGGGAAATACCAATAGTCAGAAGGTAAGGTATTGGTTTCAGGTTTACTTTGTTTTGGAAAATTCTGGGAAGTCCTTGTGTGGAGATACATGTATACAGCAGTGCTCCTGAGAAGGAGAGAATACAAGATGCGGTTAGCTCAGAGTAACAGGTTAGTGTTAGTCCTAAGCTGGAAGTGTTGGGATAAAACCCTGAAGAGGACATAGAGTCATACAGCATAGAAACAGGTCCTTCAGTCCAACAAGTCCATGCTGACCATGTTCCCAAACTAAAATAGGCCCACCTCCCTGAACTTAGCCCATATCTTCCAAACCGTTCCTATTCATGAACTTTTCCAAATATCTTTTAAATGGTTAAACTGTACCCGCATCCACCACTTCCTCTGAAAGTCCATTCCACATTCAAATCACACTCTGTATGAAAAAGTCGCCCCTCATGTTCTTTATCCATCTTTCTCCTCTCACCTTAAAAATATGCCCCCTAGTTTAGAATTCGCCAACCTTAGGGAAAAGACGCTTGTCATTCACCTGATCTATGCCACTAATGACTTTTTTTATAGAATCCCTACAGTGTGAAAACTGGCCATTCGGCTCAACAAGTCCACACCGACTCTCCAAAGAGCATCCCACCACTCATCCCCGACCCTTTCCTTGCATTTTCCCTGGCTAACTCACTGCACATTCCTGGACACTGTGGGGCAATTTAGCATAGCCAATCCACCTACTCTGCACATCTTTGAACTGTGGGAGGAAACCGGAGCACCCGGAGAAAACCCACACAAACATGGAGAGAATGTGCAAGCTCCAGACAGACAGTCACCCGAGGCGGGAGACGGTTTTATAAACCTCTTTAAGGTGATCCCTCAACCTCCTATACTCCAGTGAAAAATGTCTCAGTCTTTCCACTCTATTTTTATAACTCAGACCCTCCTCTTTCAGCAACATCCTGGTAAATCTTTTTTAAAAAACACCCCCCCCCCCCCCCCCCCCACTCCCCAGTTTAACGATATCCTTCCTATAACAGGGCAACCAGAGCTGCACACGCTACTCCAGACGAGGCCTCACAATCTCCTGTACAATCTCAACATGATGTCCCAACTCCGAAACACAATGATCTGAGCAATGAACGTAAGTGTTCTAAACAAAAAACAGAAGTTGCTGGAAAAGCTCAGCAGGTCTGGCAGCATCTGAGAAGTAAAAAACAGAGTTAACGTTTTGGGTCTGGTGACCCTTCCTCAGAATAGTGTTCTAAATGCCTTCTTAACTGCCTTGTCTACCTATGATGCAAATTTGAAAGAATTATGTCCCTGAACCCCTAGGTCCTTGTTCTACTCACTACTCAGGGCCCTACCAGTATTTTGCTTAAGTTCTGTCCTTGTTTGTAACACCTCACATTTATTCAAATTAAACTCCATCTGCCACTCCCAGCCCATTGACCCAATTGATCAAAATCGCTTTGAAATCTAAGATAACCTTCTTCACTGTCCACTATACCATGGTGACATCCGCAAACTTACTAAACATGCCTCTTGTATTCTCATCTGAAACATTTATATAATTGACAAACAAAAAGTAGACCCATTACAGATCCCTGAGGAACACCATTGGTCACAGGCCTCCAGCCTGAAAAACAACCCTCCACTACCACCATCTGCCACCTACCGTTAAGCCAATTTTGTGTCCAATTGGCATGCTCAACCTGAATCCCATGTTATCTAACTTTACTAATTAGTCCACCATGCGGAATCTTGTCAAAGGCTTTACCAAAGTCCAAATAAACAACATCTACTACTCTGCCCTCATCAACATTTTGGTTACTTTGTGAGACACAATTTCCCCTGCACAAAACCATGCTGCCTATCCTTAATCAGTCCTTGCCTCTCCAAACGCATGTAAAACCTATCTTTCAGAATCACCTCCAACAACCTAACCACCACCGTTCTCAGACTCACAGGTCTATAATTTCCAGGTTTCTCCTTACAGCCTTTCTTAAACAATGGCACAACATTAGCCATCCTCCCATCCTCCAACACCTCACCCATGTTTGTAGATGATACAAATACTTCTTCTAGGGACCCTGTAAGCACCTCCCTAACTTCCCACAATGTCCTGGATACACTTGATCAGGTCCTGAAGATTTATCTATCTTTATGCTTTCTAAGGCCTCCAATATTTCACCAACTGTAATGTGAAGTGTTTTCAAACCATCAATATTTATTTCCCCGAGTTCTCTAGCCTCCATTTCTTTCACAACATTACAAACAGACGTGAAATATTCATTCGATAACAGGAAGTTGAGTTTGTTTAAACTCAGGTGTGTGATAGCTCTAGGAATAAGCTATCAGCATTTCCAGTCTAAGTCACAGTTACCTTAAGCCTATCAAGGTTTTGGAGAAAGGGATTCTTCTGTGAGTACCATGCAAGGGTTGCTGTTGGCTACTTTACAAGGGATGTTGTTTTTTTTTTTGAAACTTGAGAAGTGGGGTGTTTTAGATTAAAGGGATTATACTTCCACTATATGTTTACAGCTTTTTGAATGTGTTATAGTCATAGTCATAGAGTCATTCAGCACAGAAACAGACCTCTTGGCCCAACTCGTCCATGACAACATGGTTTCCTAAATTGAACTTGTCCCATTTGCTTGCATTTGGCCCACATCCCTCAAAACCTTTTCTATCCATGTACTCGGCCAAATGTGTTTAAAATGTTGTAGTTGTACTTGTCTCTATCAATTCCTTAGGCAGCTCATTCCATATACGCACCACCCACTGTGTGAAAGAAAATAAATTGCTTTCTTCTATTTTGTCTTCTCTAGTTTCTTCTCTCTGATTCAGTTATCACTGCTATTCATCTGGAAACAATTATCTTTACAGACGTAGTGAAATCATTGAACATCCAATACAATGAGAGCGTTTTTGAGGGCAGTGGAGATCTTATTCAGAGCTATAGCCACTTCTTTTCACATGGTCCATGCTGCTTTGGCTGTTTTGCTGATAGTCTAATCACTGCATTACCCGTAACTCTGATATGAGCCAGCAGCTTACAAATTACCATCAGGAAAAAAGAACGCTTTTATTTACGTTAAAAGCGACCATTTCAGTCCATCTTCACAGCATGTGCAGGTAGTTAACTCTCTGAAGTCCTTCTAGAATGAAAGTTGCATTCTGTCTTGGCTTATTTCTTGAATTCCTGCCTTTCAATCCCCAGCTTTTCCATGCCCACAAAGTTCAATTAGCTGCCTACAATATTCAGTTAGTCCCATCCTGCCAAATGTACACTTGTGCAAAAGGGAGACAGGAGTTACTAAGTCAATGTGGTTAAACATCTCTTAAAATAATGGTGATTAAGAAAAAGGTGATAGATATATAGCATGCCAATAACATATACAATGCACCGCGACACAGATGTGCTTGATATATACGCTTCAGAAATTGTAACTGTCCGGTTCAATTGGTGGATGTAAGGCAAGAACAATCAGTCCTGACCTCAAAGTTCACTTCTTACGATAACTGAAACATCAATGCAAAATGGTTCTACTTTCCCTCCTTTGCAGTTACAATGGAAATTCAGTGCTTAATTTCAGTGTTACAAAGCCAGGTCAGGTTCTAACACAGTGAATTAAGCAGAAAGAAGTAAAGAAAACAAAAAGAATGAACTTGCATTTATATAGCATGCGTAACTTCAGGTTGTTCCAAAGCACTGAACAGCCATGAATGTATCTTAATAGCACAGTCACTGTAATGTAGCAAACACCACACATAGCAATATCCCACCTGATCATGACCAGGTATGTTGCTGTTGGATTGTTGGTGAGGGCATGGGGAGAATTTTCAAGAATGTGGTTACAACGGTTACATACATCTGTAAATGAGATGGAGCCTCATTTTAAAATCCCTCACCCAGAAGAGGGTACCTTCAACACTAGAGCACACCCTAATACTGCACTGACTCTGTTAGCCTCGATTTTGTGCTCAAGCCCATGGAAAGGAACTGAAACAAACCCTCTGTGGAGCAGAGGTCTGTCACTGATTACCTGTCTTCCAGCATTAGGCAACACGTGAGAATGAAAACCTTCTTCTTTTTTGGTTGTGCCAATATCCCAGACAAATATTCGAGTTCCACCAACATGAATTGACATTTACCATAGTTTCTGGCTCCCCAGCGTTGACTCATTTTATATACTTCTCAGGTTTTAGAGAAAATGCAGTGTTATTCACAAATTTACTCAGAGCTCCCTCCCATTAACCTTCTTCTATTAAACATGATAACAAAATTGCAAGATGCATAAAGCAACCACAGGGTTCCAAACACAAGGGAAAACACGTATCGCGACCCATCAGACTTGGCCAAAGAGGCCAGCAGTCAGAGGAAGCCAAACTGTGAACAGACATTGGCTGGGAGTTTTTCACTGGAGTGCAGGACATTGAGAAGTGACCTTATAGGGGTTTATAAAATCATGAGGACCATAGATAAGGTGAATAGCAAGGGCCTTTTCCCTAGAGTGTGGGAGTTCAAAACTAGAGGGCTTATTTTTAAGGTGAGAGGAAAAAGATTTTAACAGGACATGAGGGGCAACTTTTTTACACAGAGTGTGGTTTGTATGTGGAATTAACTGCCAGAAGAACTGGTAGATGCAGGTACAGTTACAACATTTAAAAGACATTTAGACAGGTACATGAATCGGAAAGATTTAGAGGGATATAGGCCAAACACAGGTAAATGGGACTAGTTTGGTTTGGGAACATGGTTGGCATGGACTGGTTGGACTGAAAGGCCCGTTTCCATGCTGTATAACTCTATGACTCCATGCACTGCCTACAAATACACAGACAATCTGTTCACCTACAGCTTTTTATGGTCAATTAATTAACTGTTTACCACAAGGAATGGTTGAAGAACCATTTGTGGTAAATCACCAATCTTGAATTCTTGTCTTATGTTGTCTATATAAATCAGGGATATGGTGGTCACACCATTGTCAGCTACTGCGTTTCCAACAAAATCAAAATCTAGTTCAAATCCTGCTTCTACCAGTCAGTTATTGTTCAACTTGTGAGAGTCCAAGGTCATGCCAAAAGGCAGGACTAACACACTACTGCAGTGCTGAGAGAGTGCTGAACTGCTGGAGATGCCATCTTTCACCTGACACAGCAAACTGAGGCCATGTCTGCCTACTAAGGTGGATGAAAGAGATCCTAAGGCACTGAGGTGCAGAGAGTTCTATCTGCTGTCCAATCATTAGACCTAAAGAAACAGGTTACCTAGTCATTGTCATGTTGCTGCTTGCGGCGGCTGTCTGTTTGCAAATTGGATTCTGTGATTCCTACTTTACAACAGTGACTACACTTCAAAAGCACTTCACTGGCTGCAAAGTACTTTGAGATGTCTAGGGGTCAACTGATGAGGCATATAAATGCTAGTCTTCCTTTTTCATCCAAATTAACACACATTTACTCCAGAACAAATAAACTAATTCCAGACCAGGTTGAGGTCGTTTGTAATGCTTTCCCACTTACTCTAGAATTTCAATTGTTTAAAGAAGTTGGTTAACATGCCTCTCATTTTCATGATTGTCTAATGGTTTTATTTGCAACGTGCCCATTATCAAGTTCCCCTAGCTGATGGTTAAATGGGCAATTTCTTTCCCAAGGTATCTAGAAATAATTTTCCATCTAAAGCATCTTTTACTCTGATAGCTCAGACTCGGTGCGGGGTGAGGCTCAATCAGAAATTACAGCAGCTATTTTACACACAGCAAAGGATCCACATGGAGTAGTGCAATGAACAGTTAATCAATCAATTGGTATTGACTGATGGAAGACTGTTGGCTCAGGCCATTTGGGAGAACTCACTGTGTTTCTATAAATTGTGCAAGGGGGTTTTTCACAGTCGACAGGACATTCATTTTAACATCTCACTCAAAGGACAATGCATCTGACAATGCAGCACTCCTCTAGAACTGTGAAGCGTAAGCTTAGGATTTGTGCTTGACCCCACAGGCTGAGAGCTGGCAATACACGCAACTGAGCTGAGCTAACAGTCCACAAATAGAATTTACAGCTGTTAGGTAGGGCTCAGTGGACACCAACCTCACCATTCTATGGGAAGATACAGAAACCTGAAACACGCACGAGCAGGTTCAGGAACAGTGTCTTCACGGCTGTTATCAGACTCTCTAGCCTCAAATAATGTTGATCTTGCTAATGTTGATCTCACCTGGTGCATGCCCTGTGCAATGTCATCTGCATTCCTGCCTCTGTCTGAGTCTTTTTGATCTGTACATCCTTTGCTTATTTTGATCTGCCTGTACTGCTCGTAAACAATACTGCTCGTATTTCAGCACACGTGATAATAAATAAACCAATCAATTGATCGACCATGAGATAGAAGGTTACAGACTCAAACCCTCTTCCAGAGAACTGTGTTCAAAATTCAGGCTGACTCCCCAGTGCAGTAGAGCGGGAGTATTGCCGTGTCTTTCAAATGGGTCAGAAGCCCTGTATGCCCACTGGGGTTGGCACTGAAGATCCTATGGCTCCTACTTGAGGAAGAGCAGAAGAAGGCACACTAGAGCGTTGGCAAATATTTAACCAACATCACTCTCAGAATAGGCTTGAGGGGCCAGATGGTCCACTTCAGCTCCTATTTCTTATGTTCGTACCACTTAAAAATAACAGATGATCCACTTGGAATCTTATGCATGTGAACCCGGCTGTGTGCAAATTGGCCATTGCACTTCCTACTTTACAACAAGTCACTGCACTTCCAAAGAGTATTTCATTGGCCACCAAGCACGTTGAGTATGTGAAAAGTGCTATTTAAATGCAAATCTTCCTATCGCTCCTCCTGCAGTCACAACACAAAAATCCCTTCGAGTATTCACAGTATTTTACACTTCCGTCTCCCCACATTCTGGCTCCTATTTAAAGTACTGAAATATTGGACAGAGTAGCTGGGAAACGATTCAGAGCCAAAACTGGAATAACTTTCTGCTTCAAACTGTGTTACTGCCCCTGTGTCGGTTTCTTTTGACTGAGCTATGAATTTAACTGTTCCTCTCATACACTCAGCGCTGTAGATGCTTTTGAAGTCATTAATCCTTGCGCAATATTACTGAAATCTATCCTCTGCCTCCGCAGAAAGGTGTCATATTTCATGATTCATATCAACAATAAAATTTACTTAGCGGCTTCAATTGTCCAGCAAAAACAATTCAGATTAAAGCAAGACCGATGTTCGGGATTACAAAAGAAGAAAGGAAATTGAACACTAGGATGTGGCTGTATTAAATTAGAAAGGACCATTTTTGAAGGTATTTACCAATTGTTCAAATGCTGACTGGAAAACTTCAGAAAACTCTTGTAAGAGCAGATAACTACAGATCCTAGAATCTGTCCTGGAAACAAAAATTGCTGGGAATCACAACGGGTCAGGCAGCAGTGGAGAGACAGCAAGCTAACATTTCTAGTCTAGATGCTTTGACGCCTACACATGCATGAGTTATTCAGTCTACAGACTGTGAACAAATGGTAACAGCATTTTGACAACCATTGCCTGTAGCACATGATGTCATCAGCTCATAGAGAGTATTGGAAATAGGATGAGAGGGGACATACACGAAGCCTTATCAAGCATTGAGGATGCTGGAGAAACTCAGCAGTATGTGTGGAGAGAGAAACAGAGTTAACGTAGAGTCTGGTATGACTTCCTCAGAACTGACATCTTGCTCAGGGACAACGGTTCAGATACAGTTAGGTCAAGGATCAACTTCATTGATTGAAGACAGAAGGCTCAAGAAGTTAAATGGCCTCCTCCTGTTGAATAACGTGCATTTATATAGTGCCTTTAGCATAACTAAATGTTTCAAGGTGTTTTGCAGGAGTACTATAAAATAAAGTCTGCCATTGAACCACATGAGGTAGTAGGACAGGTGATCAAAAGCTTGATCAAAGAAGTAGGTTTTAAGGAGTGTTTTAAAGGAGGAAAGGGAGGTAAAGACATGTAGGAAGGGAATTCCAGAGCTTTGAGCACTGGCAAGAGTTTGGAGCAATTAAAGAGGCAGGATGTGATTGCACTGTCGGGCATGCAGAGGTGACTCACCAGGATGTAGGATAATTTCAGCTATAAAGAGAGACTGGATAAGCTCAGGTTGTTTTCTTTAGTATAGGCAAGGCTGGTGGGGAGACCTTATAGAGGTGTTTAAGATTCTGAGGGGCATGGTCAGGGTGGATAGGGAGCAGCTGTTCCCCATATTTGAAGGGGCAATAACAAGGGGGCATAATTTTAGGGTAAGGGACAGGAGGTTTAGAGGGGATTTTAGGAAAAATATTTTCTCCCAGAGGGTGATGGGAATCTGGAATATACTGCCTGGGAGGGTAGTTGATGAGGAAGCCCTCAAAATTATGTAGATATGCACTTGAAATGTCAAAACATTCAAAGATATGGGCCAAGTGATAGACAGGGGATTGGTATAGATAGATCAGTGCAGACTCAATGGGCCGAAGGGCCGGGTATGACACGATGAATCTAACAGGGTTGAAACAGAGGGGTACAGGCATCTCAGAGGGTGTGTCACTGTGCTGGAGTTACAGAGTTAAGGAGGAATGAGGCTATTTTTAAAAAATGCTAAGAATTTTCAAGTCAAGGTGTTGCTTCACTGGGAGCTGGAGTAGGTTAGTTGGTCAGCATGTGAGTGATGGGAGAATGGGATTTAGTGTAAGGTGGGATATGGGCTGTAAAGATTTTCATGTTGCAGGTAGAACATTCAGGAAATCAGCCTTCGTAGTAACCCTCCATAATACAACAGGCAGGTTTAGTTACAATTGTTAAAAAACATACAATGTAATGTTGGGATCTTTGCCTGTAGTTACCAAGGTTGTAAGCCATCCTTTTAGCATTGGTTCCTATGTAAGATTTCATCCCAGATTTGTGAAAATCATTTCTCTGAGCCATGGAAAACAAAAAGCAGAATGAGATGGCAGCTCTCAAATAGGAGGAGATCTAAATTGGTCATTTTCACCAGTAAAGACACAAAGATCAGTTCTACTTCTGTTCTCAGTATATATTAATGTCTCCAAATAGGAGATCGAAGGTCTTAGAGCATCTAATGTCTTGTGGGAATGTGGGATATTCCAAGGACACAGGTATTCACAAGAGGATTGACAGACATTTAGCAACTGGGAAATGACATATCAGCATCTATTACCTTCATCACAGACCCATTTCACAAAGTTTCCATTGCACTTGTTAAACCGTCATATTATATGTATGGGTTTCCCCCGGGTGCTCTGGTTTCCTCCACAGTGGTGTCCAGGGATGTGCAGGTTAGGTGGATCAGCCATGGGAAATGCCAAGGTTACAGAGATAGGGTAGGGGTCTGGGCCTGGATGGGATGCTCTTCGGAGGATCGGCATGGACTCGATGGGCTGAATGGTCTGCTTCCGCATGGAAGGGATTCTACAATTCTGTGATTCCACATAATCATCTAAATCACACCCCGGACATTTGGCACATTATTGCAGGAGATGGAGGTGGGCAGGAGCATGTTGTCCTTAAGCAGAAGGATACCAGGCAAAGTTTCAGTATGACACACAAAATATTGGCATCTCACCCTCCAGAATCCCTTATAACTCCTACTCCAGCTGGCAAAGGCAGATTTCAGATTCTAGCGCCCAGGGTGTTTAGGTTGTGAGTGTGAGGAGGAACAACAAATGCTCTTTTATGTCTGAGGGGGAACAAGTGAAATGGAAGCTATGGTAAAGCGGGCAGCTAAATGGGCAAAGGATTGGAACCAGAACGGCCCTGCGTTTATTAGTGAGATAATGAACAAACAAAAGATGCAAAAAGCAAAATACTACAGATGCCGGAAATCTGAAATGAAAACAAGAATGCACCAAAATCTCAGCAGGTCATGCAGCATCTGTACGGAGGAAAAACAAATGCATGACCCTGAGCTACTGTGTCACTTTTAATTTCAAATCTGTCCATTGTCCCTACTCTGCTCTGAGCTTTCTATCCTTGGGCTGTTCCAGTGAATTTCAACACATGTTTGCATAATAGCACTCCATCTTTCAACTCAGCACACTACAGACTTCGGGAACCAACACTGAGTTCAACAATTTTAGATCATAACATTATCCCCATTTTATTTCGCTGTGGTTCAATTTTAACACATTTCCTTCTTTATCCCTTGACTTTATGTTCAGATGACTGCCATCCTTCCATTCACACCTCCTCTAGACACCTTCTGTCTCTTAACTTGTCTCATTACCACCACCTTTGGCTTCAGTACCATTAACTCTTACAGTCATAGAATTATAGAGTCATAGGGACCTAAAGCATGGAGACAGGCCCTTCAGCCCAAACTGGTCCATGCCAACCAAAATGTCCATCCACATTAACCCCATTTCCCTGCACTTGGCCCATATCCTTCTAAACCTTTCCTATCCATGTATTTATCCAAATGCCTTTTAAATGTTGTTAATGTACCCACCTCAACTAGTTCCGCTGGCAGCTCATTCCATTTGCGCAGCACCCTCTGTATAAAAAAGATCCCCCTCAGGTTCCAATGTATTCTTTCCCCTCTTACCTTAAATTGATGTCCTCTGATACTTCCCGACCCTGGGACAAATACTGACTGCATTCACCCTATCCGTTTCTCTCATGATCTTATACACTTCTATAAGATCCCTCCTCAGTCTCCTACGCTCAAAAGAAAAAAGTCCTAGCTTGTCCAACCTCTCCTGAGAACTCAGTCCCTTGAGTCCTGGCAACATCCTTGTAAATTTCCTCTGCTCTCTTTCCAGTTTAATAACGTAGTTCCGATAGGAAGGTGACCAAAACTGAGCATAATACTCCAAGTGCAGCCTCACCAATGCCCTGTACAACTGCAACATAGCATCCCAACTTCTATGCTCAGTGTCCTGACTGATGAAGGCCAGTGTGACAACAGTCTTCTTCACTGCCCTTCACTTCAGAGACCCATGCACCAGAACTCCAAGGTCCATCTGTTCCACTACACTCCTTGAGGCCCTACCATTCACCGTGAAACTCCTACCTTGATTTGACTCTCCAAAATGCAACACCTCACACTCATCTATATTAAACCTCATTTGCCATTTCTTGGCCCACTTCCCAGGTGATTAAGATCCTGCTGCAATTTCTGATAACCTTCCTCATTGTCCATGTTACCACCTATTTTAGTGTCATCTGCAAACTTACTAATCATGCCTTGTACATTCTCATCCAAACCATTGATAAAGATAACAAACAGCAACGGGCCCAGCACCAATCCCTGAGGTACATCACTAGTCACAGGCCTCTAGTCCGACAAGCATCCTTCCACCATTACACTCTGCTTCCTACCATCAAACCAATCGTGTATCCAATTTGTCAGCTCTCCCTTGATTTCATGTGATCTCACCTTCCAGAGCAGCCTACCCTGTGGAACCTTATCAAAGGCCTTACTGAAATCCATATAGACTACATCTACTGCCCTGCCCTCATCAACCTTCTTGGTCACTTCATCAAAGAACTCTGACAAATTTGTGAGGCATGATCTCCCACACACAAAGCCATGCTGACTACTCCTAATCAAACCCTGTCTTTCCAAATGCATGTATATCTGATCCCTCAGGATCTTCTCAAGGAACTTAAGGTGTTAGGCTTACTGGCCTATAGTTCCCAGGGCATTTTTTTGTAGCCCTTCTTGAATAAGGGCACAGTATTCACTACCCTCCAATCTTCAGGGACCTCACCTGTGACTAATGATGAAGCAAATATATCAGCCAGGGCCCCACAATTTCTTCTCTAGCGTCTTGCAGGGTTCTTGGATTTATCTGGTCAGGACCAGGAGATTTATCCACCTTCGCAGATTCTAATACTTCCAACACGGCCTCTACTGTGATATGGACTGTCCCCAAGATATTGCCACTAACTTCCCCAAGTTCCTAAGTCTTCACGTCTCTATCTACGGTAAACACAAAGGAGAAATATTCATTGAGGACCTTGCCGATCTCCTGCGGTTCCACACATACATGTCCACTTTGGCCCTTGAGGGGTCCTATTCTGTCTCTAGTTATTCTTTGTCCTTTAATATACTTAAAGAATCTCTTTGAATTCACCCTAATCTTCTCAGCCAAAGCTATCTCGTGCCCCTTTTTTGCTGTCCTGATTTCCCTCTTCAGTAAACTCCTCTATCCCCTATATACTTCCAGGGTTTCCCTTGATCCCAGCTGCCTGTACCTCAGCCATGACTTCCTTCTTTTTTCTGATCAAATCCTCAATTTCTCTGGTCATCCAGGGTTCCCTACTCCTGCCAACCTTGCCTTTAACCTTACAGGAACACACAGACCTTGAACTCCAGCTATCACACTTTTAAAGGCCTCCCACTTGCCGAAGGTCCCTTTGCCTGCAAACAAACTATTCCAATCAACTCCTGCAAGGTCCTGTCTAATTCCATCAAAATTCACCTCGCCCCAATTTAGAACTTGAAACTATGGACCAGTTTTGTCCCTCTTCATAACTATTTTAAAATTAATAGAACTATGGTCACCGGTCCCAAAGTGCTCCCCCACCATCACCTCAGTCACCTGTCCTGCCTTATTTCCCAAGAGTAGGTCAAGTTTTGCCCCTTCCTGAGTAGGACCCTCTACATACTGCTTGAGGAAACTTTCCTGAACACATTTAACAAATTCCACCCCATCTAAGCCCCTAACGCTATAGCAGTCCCAGTCTACGTTAGGAAAATTAAAATCCCCTACTATGACAAATCTATTGCTCCTGCAAGTCTCCCCAGTCTCCCTACATATTTGTTCCTCTAATTCCCTTTGACTATTTGGGGGCCTATAGTACAACCACAATAATGTCACCATCCCCTTCTTATTTCTTAGCTCCACTCACAAAGCCTCATGGAATGATCCCTCAGTTATTTCATCTCTGACTACTTCTGTGATACTCCCCTTAATCAAAAATGCAACTCCCCCTCCCCTCTTTCCTCCACCTCTGTCCCTCCTAAAGCACCTGTACCCTGGCACATCAAGCTGTCAGTCCTGTCCCTCCCTTAGCCATGTTTCTGTAATGGCTATGATATCCCAGCCCCACGTACCTATCCCCAAGCTATGATATACCCAGCCCCACTATCCATGGTCTAAGTTCATTGGCCTTACCTGTCAGCCCTCTTGCATTGAAATAGATACAATTTAATCCAACAGGCATCCCATTGTCTCCGCCTGCTCCTGCCCGACCGAAAAACACCCCCTTGGTCCAGGAACTCCCTACCTACGTCCGTGACACCACCCACGCCCTCCACCTCCTCCAGAACTTCCAATTCCCCAGTCCCCAACACCTCATTTTTACTATGGACGTCCAGTCCCTATACAGATTCCCCATGCAGATGGCCTAAAGGCCCTCCGCTTCTTCCTGCCCCGCAGAACTGACCAATCCCCCTCCACCGACACCCTCATCCGCTTAGCCGAACTCGTCCTCACCCACAACAACTTCTCTTTCAATTCCTCCCACTTCCTACAGACAAAGGGGGTGGCCATGGGTACCCACATGGGCCCAAGCTATGCCTGCCTCTTTGTAGGTTACGTGGAACAATCCCTCTTCCGTACCTACACTGGCCCTAAACCCCACCTCTTCCTCCGTTACATTGATGACTGCATCGGCGCCGCCTCGTGCTCCCACGAGGAGCTCGAACAGTTCATCCACTTCACCAACACCTTCCACCCCAACCTGAAGTTCACCTGGACCATCTCCAACACTTCTCTCTCCTTCCTGGACCTCTCTGTCTCCATCTCGGGTAACCACCTAGAAACCGATGTCCATTTCAAGCCCACTGACTCCCACAGCTACCTGGAATACACCTCCTCCCACTCACCTTCCTGCAAAAATGCCATCCCCTATTCCCAATTCCTTCGCCTCCACCGCATCTGCTCCCAGGATGAGACATTCCACTCTCGCACATCTCAGATGTCCTCATTCTTCAAGGACCACAACTTCCCCCCCACAGTGGTCGAGAACGCCCTCGACCGTGTCTCCCGCATTTCCCGTAACACATCCCTCACGCCCCGTCCCCGCAATAATAACCAAAAAAGAATCTCCCTCGTCCTCAAGTACCACCCCACCAACCTCCGGATCCAACGCATCATCCTCTGACACTTCCGCCATCTGCAATCAGACCCCACCACCACAGACATTTTTCCCTCCCCACCCTTATCTGCCTTCTGGAGGGACCACTCACTCCGCGACTCCCTTGTCCGCTCCACACTCCCCTCCAGCCCCACCACACCCGGCACTTTCCCCTGCAACCGCAGGAAGTGCTACACCTGCCCCCACACCTCCTCTCTCACCCCAATCCCAGGCCCCAAGAAGACTTTCCACATCAGGCAGATGTTCACCTGCACATCTGCCAATGTGGTATACTGCATCCGCTGTACCCGTTGTGGCTTCCTCTACATCAGGGAAACCAAGCGGAGGCTTGGGGACCGCTTTGCAGAACACCTGCGCTCAGTTCGCAACAAACAACTGCACCTCCCAGTCGTGAACCATTTCAACTCCCCCTCCCATTCCTCAGACGACATGTCCATCCTGGGCCTCCTGCAATGCCACAATGATGCCACCCGAAGGCTGCAGGAACAGCAAATCATATTCAGCCTGGGAACCCTGCAGCCCAATTGTATCAATGTGGATTTCACAAGCTTCAAAATCTCCACTCCCCCAACCGCATCCCAAAACCAGCCCAGCTCATCTCCACCTCCCTAACCTGTCCTTCCTCTCACCTATCCCCTCCTCCCACCTCAAGCCCCACCCCCATCTCCTATCTACTAACATCATCCCGCCCACTTGACCTGTCCGTCCTCCCTGGACTGACCTATCTCCTCCCTACCCCTCACCTACGCTCACCTTTACTGGCTCCATCCCCACCTCTTCGACTTGTCTGCCTCCTCTCCACCTATCCTCTCCTCTATCCATCCTCTATCCGCCTCCCCCTCTCTCCCTATTTATTTCAGAACCCTCTTCCCCTCCCCCATTTCTGATGAAGGGTCTAGGCCCGAAATGTCAAGTTTTCCTGCTCCTATGATGCTGCTTGACCTGCTGTGTTCATCCAGCCCCACACCTTGTTATCTGGCATTCCTCACTCCCTGTCCTGTTCCAGCCTGACCTGTATCTTCAACTTGCCGTTTCTGATTACTGTATTGCCTTCCAGCCTTGCACTTGCCTCCCTGCTATTGAGGTTCCCAAACCCCTGCCAATCTAGTTTAAACCCTCCCTTCCAGCGCTAGCAAATCCACTCACCAGGATATTTGTTCCCCTCCAGTTATTTAATCCCTCTTGCCTTCCACCTATCACAGTGCCTTCCTGCAGGACAGGGTGAAGTGTAAACAGGATGTTTCTACTGACTGGTGAGTCTAGGACCAGAAGAAATTATTTCAGAATAAGGGGTCAACCATTTGAGACTGAGTTGATGAGAAGTTTCTTCTCTCAAAGGCTGGCGGATATTTGGCAGGCTAAGGAAATCAATGAATGAATGCTTGCAAGACAGAAATCAATAGATTTCTGGAGGCTAACGTGACAAAACTATGGCTTTAAGTTCTGAGGGAGGGTCACCAGACCTGAAACGTTAACTCTGATTCTTTCCTTCACAGATGCTGCCAGACCTGCTGAGCTTTTCCAGCAACTTCTGTCTTTGTTCCTGATTTACAGCATCCACAGTTCTTTCAGTTTTTATGGCTTTAAGAGGTGTATTTTGTCCTGTATTTTTTTTTTGGAAGAGAGGTTTTAGACAAAGGTAATGAGATGTCTATCTGGATCAATTAAAGCCAAGAACTTGTCAGGCCTTGGGTTTTTTCTTAAAAATTGGAAAAATAGAAGCAGCTTGAATGGGTGAGGTCAAGCTCCCGCAGAGCCAGAACTTTTAGTTTTAGTGTTTCAGTAGCAGTCTTGAATCTGGGTTTGGAAGCTACAGTACATCTCTCCCTATTACTCTCTCTCAGAGTTTTCTCTTGATGTTTTTTTCCTCCTGGACTGGATAATTATATGTATGACTATCTATTTTACTGAATTTGCCTTTGTCAAGGGTGTATTTATGGGTGTTACTGTATTGGAGCAGATTCTGATTGAGTGTTAAATTACCTATTATTCTGTTAAGTTTTCCAGAGTTATGTTATTCTAATTTCTTCTTTCTTTTGTTGTATTTTAACTGTAGTGCATGAAGAAAGTATGTTTTGCTTCAAGACTTGTCGTCTGACCATTCGAATTGCATCCAGAACGCTATGCCCGGCACTTGTCTTTAAAAATAGGAAAAAGTTAGGGTCTATGCTATCCTTTTAGCTTACTTTGAGGAGTTTTAGTCTGATCCATAACACTAATAACATCAAGGGTTATGGAGATCATGTGCAAAAGTGGCATTGAGGTAGATGATCAGCCATTGTCTAGTTAAATGGTGGTAAAGACTTGATTGGCTGAATGGCCTAATCCAGTTCCTATGTTTTGTTTTCTTCTTGATTGTTCAAAATCATTACATTTCTAAACTTCCTCAATTCTGATAAAAGGTCAAAGATATGAAATAAAGTTCATACCCAAAAGGGTGTGTGGGACCAAAGAGACCTGTAAATGTTCTCAAGTCGCTCTAAGTTCCAGGTAAAACAAAGTATACAATAGCTTTTATTAAAAGGGCCATAGAATACAAGAGCATGGAGGTTATGCTGAACTTATATAACACTAGTTAGACCTCAACTAGAGTACTGTATATAATTCTGAGCACCACACTGTAGGAAGGATGTAAATGCAATGGAAAGAGTGCAAGTAAGGTATTGGAGGATGGTTCCAATGATGAGAATCTTCAATTATGAGGATAAACTGGAGAAATTGGGACTGTTTTCCTTGGAGGGGAGAAGGCTGAGTAGAGATTTGACAGAGATTTTCAAAAGCAAGAGGGAGCTGGACAGGGTAAATACAGAGAAACTGCTATTATTTATGTAGAAATAAGATTCCAGGTTATTGGGAATGGGAGAATAACACCGAGCCATAATGCTCATGCAGAGAGCCAGGAAAGCCGAGAGGGGTCGAACAGTCTCCTTTTACACCAAGCCTGTTCGATTATTCAATTGGCTGATCCACGTACACTTTCCTGTTTCTTTTTCAAACATACTTCCCTCTACATCCAATCTATCAAAAAGATCTGCCCCAATTCCCTTCCAGCTGCATTGTCAATGTCCCACTTGTCTAGTCTTCTGTTCACCAAAACCTTTCTATAGCTACTAATCTGGTTGACCTCACCTCCACTTTGATGGCATAGTCCCCAGTAAATCCACTACTCTCTGTAACTCTTGCTGCTTCCTTGTTATAGCCCTCACCTTCACTCCCTTACATCTGAAGAACAAAGACTTGAATGAATATTGTGGCCATCATTCACTGCTAGATTTGGTTCAACCACATAAAGCACAATTGAGCCTGCCAAAATGACTCACGGTTCCAGGATCATCCTGATAATCTGGCTTCTATTCTCTACTGCAAACCATCTTGTTAAAGGCACCTCCTCAGCCTCTTCCACCTTCCCCTGCAACAAGAGCTCACTCAGATGGTGAGCATTTAATCAGATGTCTCTGCTACATTCTTTCCTCTCATAAGCCCATCAGTCTTAACCCTAAACTCACATCCTCTTTTAGTTTCTTTAGAAGACCATAAACTCTGTCATCCAGCTTCCCTTTCCCCTAACCCTTTCCCAGTGTCTGCATCTTACCTGTCATAGTTTTGGTTACAGTCAGAACTCATCTTTATTCTGTTATCAACCAGCTACCCTGGATTTATGGTTTATCTTTTCTTTAATCATTACCACTCTCCTTGTCTTTCATTTTATGGCAGCTTTAATTTCCAATCTCCCTTAACTTACCCCCCCCAGCCACCACCACTCCTCTGCCTTTCCATCCCACTACCCACAGGTGCTCCTCTAACCCAACTCTACCTCCAACCAGCCATACTTCCAACAATGGAAAACCCAGCATTTTCACACTTTTCTTCATTCCAAATAAGTCATCAGACTGGAAACATTAACTCTGCTTCTCTCTCCACGGGTGCTGCCAGACCTGCTGAGTTTCTCCAGAACTTTCTGACTTTACTAAACAACCTGTAATGTGTAAATATATGAACAAGAATGGGCCATTCAGCCCTTCAAGCTTGCTCTGTCATTCAATAAGATCATAGCCGCTCCGATTTTAATCTCCACTCTACATTCTTGCATATCCCTGATAGTTTTTCATCCCCTTGATAATCAAGAATCCATCTACGTCTACCTTAAAAATATTGAACGATTCTGCATCCATTGCTTTTTCAGGAAAGGAAGTTCACAACCCTCCTAGATAAAAAAAAGTTCCCTCATCTGGATAAAAATAGGCAACTCCTTATTTTTTAAACTGTGACATCTAGTTCTAGATTCTCCCGAAAGAAGAAACATCCTTTCTACATCCACCCAGTCAAGCCCCTTCAGGATCTTATACATTTCAAATATCTATCTTAAACTCAAACATCTAGAATTAAAATGAAGTTAACATGTTTTAACAGGTAAACAGTGGTCAAATACATCACAAACTGCCATTAAATGGTATAGACAAGCAAGGCAGGACCCACAAATGTCTCAACAACCCATCCATACGACCACTAGATATAGAATTAGAATGAGGCCATTAAGTCTATCGAGTTTGTTCTGCCATTCAATCATGGCTGATGCGTTTCTCAACCCCATTCTCCTGCCTTCCCCATAACATTTGATCCCCTTAATAATCAAGAACCTATCTCTGCCTTAAATACACTCAATGACTTGGCCTCCAAAGCCCCCTGTGGCAGTGAGTTCCACAGATTCATGACCGTGTAGCTAAAGAAATTCCTCCACACCGCAGCTCTAAAGAGATGTTCCTTCCCTCTATGACTGCATGCTTGGGTCCTAGTCTCTCCTACCAGGGAAACATCTTCTCCATGTCCACTCTATTCAGGTTGCTCAGTATCCTGTAAGTTTCAATGAGATCACCCCCTCATCCTTCTAAACTCCATCCAGTACAGACCCAGAATTCTCAGTCAGTCCTGAAATGACAATCCCTTCATTGCAGGTTCATTCTTGTGAACCTCTTCTAGTCTCCCTTCAAGGCCGGCAATTCTTCCTTAGAAACGAGATCAAAGTTGCTCACAATATTCCAAATGCAGTCTGACCAGAGCCTTATACAGCCTCAGCAGTATGTTTCTACTCTTGTATTCTGGCCCTCTCAAAATGATTGCTAACATTGCATTGCCATCCTGACTGCAAACTGTACCTGCATGTTAACCTTAAGACAATCCTGAACCCCGATTCCCAAGTCCCTTCGAGCTTCAGATTTCCAAAGCATTTCCTCATTTAGAAAATTGTCTACTCCCCTATTCTTCCTACCAAAGTGCATAACCTCATACTTTCCCACATGGTGTTCCACTTGCCACTTCTTTGCCCACTCTCCTAGCCTGTTCAAGTCCTTCTGCAGCCTCTCTGCTTACTCAACACTACCTGCCCCTCCACCTATCTCTGTGTCATCTTAAAACCTAGCAACAACATCCTTAGTTCCTTCATCCAGATCTTCAATGTAATGTAAATGGTTGTGGTCCAAAAACTGATCCCTGTGGAACTCCACTAATCACCAGCTGCCATCTTGAAAAAGATGCCTTTCTCCCCACTCTCTGCCTTCTGCCAGCCAGCCAATCCTCTGTCTATGCCAGTACCTTGCTCCTAACACCATCGGCTCTGATCTTCTTTGGCCACGTCATGTGCAGCGTCTTGTCAAAGGGCTTCTGGAAATCCAAATAGATCATGTGGACTGTCTCTCCTTTATCTAATTTGCTTGTTACCTCCTCAAAGAATTCTATCAGATTTGTCAAGCATGACCTCCCCTTGATGAAGCAATGCTGACTTAGCCCTATTTTACCATGCACTTCCAAGTCTGTATAACTTTTGCTGTTGATTTAATTCCATTTCTTATTAATAAGGCAACCCCGCTCCCTCTGCCCACCTGTCTGTCCTTTTGATAGGACACATATCTCATTATTGTCCCCTTTTCTGCAGTCCCTGCAGTTAAATTCCTGACTCTTTCCAAACTCTCTGTCCTATTACTTGTTCTGGAAATTTTAATAACCTTTCCTAAGCCCCCCCACCCCCATGTTTAACCATATAGAAGTGATCTCCGCGTGTCACAAAAATTCTTTAAAACTGTCTCGCTCACAAGAGATTTCAGCTTTTCTCTCTCAAACATCTAGATTTTGAGTTCCCTCAAAAATTGCTTCAACTCAAAGTGCCTCAATAACTGTTCACTTCCCAGTTGCTCGATTCCTTCTGGGACTGCATCCCATTGGATTCACAAAGCTGCGCTACAGCATTTAATCACCAGGAATTTTCCAGCTCTCCAGCTGCTCTGTGCCAGACCCAACTTTGCCCCTTCACCGGCAGACAATTGCTGCTTACAACCTTTTCCTTGCTCAACAACTTTCTTTCAATTTCACTCCGGCAATAGGTGACCCAGACTTCCCCAGACTGCGACTGCCCAGCAGCACTGAGCTAGTAATTTTCAACTGCCTTTTCAGTTTCTGATGTTTGCCTGAGCCCCAAGTGCATACTGCCAGCCAACAGCGCATTTTCACTGCATAGAGCCTGCTCATGACTGACTGATCGCTAACTGCTGTTCACTGACCCTTGAACTGGTCTGTGTGACCCTGTTAAAACTCATCAACAGGGTCCCGTCCCTGCTGCTAGGTACAATCAAATCTATCAACCCTTGCAACATTTGGTGCTTTAAAAGTTATAATCTTCATTCAAGTGTTATTCTCCACAGCTGTTAACACACAGAGCCTAAAGAAAGAACAATTTCCACCACACAATGGATCAGGAATCTCTCCCAATGCTTACAACCAGGCATTGGCATTCATTGGAGGATTTACAAGTTGGTATTCAACTTGCTTGGCCAAACACACCTTCCTTTTTATTTCCTCATGGGATGTAGCCATCACTGGCCAGGCCAGCATTTATTTCCCATCCCTAATTCCCCACACGGAGTTAAGAGCCAAGCATATTGCCATGGGTCTGGAATCACTTGCAAGCCACACTCAAGCAAGAATGGCAGATTTCCTTTCGTAAAGAACATTCAGCGAATCAGATGGGCTTTTTTCTCTACAGTTGGCAGTTAGTTCCAGATTTTTTTATTGAATTCAAACTTCACCATCTGCCATGAAA
This sequence comes from Ginglymostoma cirratum, assembly GCA_024137785.1. NCBI lineage: Eukaryota > Metazoa > Chordata > Chondrichthyes > Orectolobiformes > Ginglymostomatidae > Ginglymostoma > Ginglymostoma cirratum. The sequence continues at coordinate 56,499,601 of JAHRHZ010000267.1, read as the reverse complement.
GGATTCAAATTCATGTCCTCAGAACATTCACAGAATCCCCACAGTGCGGAAAGATGCCATTCAGCCCATCGAGTCTACAATAACTGCTCTGAAGAGCATCCCAACTAGGCCCAGCTCCCCAATCCTATCCCTATAATCCCACATAGGTAAGCCACCTAACCTGCACATCTTTGGGCTGTTGGAGGAAACCAGAGCACCCGGAGGAAATGCACACAGATACAGGGAGAATGTGCAAACTCCACACAGACAATCATCCAAGGCTGGAACCAAACTCATGTTCCTGGCATTGTGAGACAGCAGTACTAACCACTGAGACACTGTGCTGCCTCAGAGCATTGGCAACGGGTTCGGGATTTATAGTCCGTTGACATTACCACTATGCCACCGTCTGCTCCTTGGTCATCAAGTCCTGGATTAGAATCCAGAGCTTCTGGCTCAGAGCCAGGGACACTTCCAACTGCATCATAAGACTTTCGTCTATCCCTCTAGAAATAATATCAAGTGTTTAGATGATCATGCCCAGGACTTGGGAAAGGATAGGACAGGCAAGGGAATCGTTGCAATCTTCGTTGCAGAGTGACTACACAGACCAGGTACATAACTAAGCACAATTATCGGTGGGGTGTCAACCTCTTGAAGCTATAGCTCAGGATCACTTGTATACCAATGCAGCTGTGTTAGACACAGCTAAACTATCCCACATGCGATGGATCAGATCGAAGCTCTTAAGTTCATTGAGAATTAAACAACTAACTGAAAGACCATAAATATTCCCATCCTTGGGGGAAAAGTACAGCACATGAGTGCAAAAGACACGCCTGAAGCATTTTCAGCCCATATTCGGCCAACGCGTCAAGTGAATAATCTGTCTTGACCTCCTCCTGGTGCCACGATTCATTGATTCACTCCACCTGATGCTAAGAAATGGTGGAAACACAGAATTGTACAATAACTATAGCATAGAAGCTGGCCATTCAGCCCACTGTGGCCATGTAGGGTCTTTACAAGACTAATCCAGCTAATCCCATTTAGAACCTAAACACTCATTACAGAAACATTTTATTTTCTGCCACCTTCAATTCTTTTGTCCTTCAGGCTGAAGTAGCCCAGAGAGGCTCTTGATACTGTGGGTATTGACAATATCTCAGCTAATATATCACTTGCGCTCCAGAACTTGTCACGCTGTCAAGCTGTTCCATTACAGCTGCAACACTGGTAAATACTTGGCACTGTGGATAACTGACCAAGTATATGCTGTGTACAAAAGGCAGGACCATTCCAACCTGGCCAAGTAATGCCACTTCAGTCTGCTCTCAATCATTAGCACAGTGATACTGTGGCATTGACAGTACATAGCAATAACCGACCCTCAGTTTTGATTCCACCAGGGCAACTCAACTCTTGCCCTCTTAGATTTGATCCAAACATGGACAAAAGGGCTAGTTTTGTCAGGTGAGAGTGACTGCCCTAAAAATCAAGGAGCCCCAGCAAAACTGAAGTCAATGGGAATGGGGGGAGAAGTCTCCACTGGTTGGAGTCATTACTAACACAAAGAAAAAAGGTTGGGACTGCTCTAAGCCATACAGCTTAGTCCTATGATGGCACTACAGAAGTTCCTCAGGGTAGTATCCTAGGACTGATTGTCATCATCTACTTCTAATTTACAGTCAGAAGTGGGATGTTCAGTACCATTCACAACTTCTAGGATCCTGAAGCAGCCTGTGGCTAAATGCAGTGAGATCTAGACAAAGGGCGGCACAGTAGCTCAGTGGTTAGCACTGCTGCCTCGCAGTGCCAGGGACCCAGGTTTGATCCCAGCCTCAGGTGACTGTCCGTATGGAGTTTGCACATTCTCCCCATGTCTGCGTGGGTTTCCTCCAGGTGCTCCGGCTTCCTCCCACAGTCTAAAGATGTGCATGGTAGGTGGATTGGCCATGCTAAATTGCCCATAGTGCCCAGGGATGTTTGGGTTAGATATGGGAAATTAGGGAAATGGGTCTGGGTGGGATGCTCTTCAGAGGGGTGGTGTGGACTTGTTGGACCGAATGGCCTGTTTCCACACTGTAGGGATTCTATGATTCTATGATCTATGAACATTCAGGCTTGTTTGATAAGTGGCAAGTAACATTCAAACCACATAAGTACTAGTCAATGACCAACTGCAAGAAGAGAAAATCCATCTCCCTTTGACATTCAATAGCATTACCATCGAATCCCTGACTAGCAAAATCCTGGGTTTCACAACTGACCGTAAACTGAACTGGAAGTCAGGATTGGGATGCAATACTGTCCAATTGCCTGGATGGGTGTAGCCCTAGAAACCTGACCCATCTAAGATTAAACCATTCAATTGGCACCATATCGCCACCTTATACATTCTGTTCCTTCGCCAGTGATGCACAGTGGTAGCAGTGTGTACCATCTACAAGATGCACTGTAACATCTCGTCAAGACTCCTTTAATAATACCTTTCAAACTCATAACCTCTACCACTTAAAAGGACAAAGGTAGCAGATACATGAGAACACCACAACCAGAAATTCCCTTGCAAACTGAATACCATTGCGGCTTGCAAATATATTGCTGTTCCTTCACTGTTGCTGGGTCACAATTTCAGGATTGCAGTGGTTCAAGGAGGCAACTCATCAATGCCTTCTCAAGGGAAATTAGGAATGGGCTAGGAGCACTGATTGAGTCAGTGACTCCCACATCGCATGCAGGAATAAAAAGGGCCACTGATCAGTATTAATCCTGTAACACTTTGGGATTTGGATGTTCCTACAATTCTTGCCTCTTTGCGTAATTCAATCCTCTGCCAATCCTATGCCTCCAGCCACCTCATCCCTAAGCCTCGGCATTCCCTCCCTCAGCCATTCTGCCTTTTCACTTCTAAGATACATCTTAATGTCCACCTCCTTGGCTACCCATCCTACTCTCTCCTTTGGCTCAGTGTCAGTATTTGTGTGACTGATTACATTCCAGGTAAGCGTCTTATATTAAAATCTCTCTACAGATTAGAGTTATTTTGCTGACAGCTATTGGGGGACCCAGTTAAATTTAACCACAAGTTAGAAAATAGGAAAAACCCAGTATGTACCTTCACCATGCAAAAACTTGGCTATGAGCAGATCTCCATTCAAGTCCCATTCGAAATTCTCAACAATTTGTTCTCTTGTCTGTGGACAGTATTTGTTGGTTAGGGCTGTGTTGGTGTGTCAGCTGAAGGAAGGATGCTGTCAAATGGTTTCAAGGTCCCCTCAGTGGAAATGAACAGCATTTGTTTCTGGGAACACTGATGTTTCAGAGATGATCCCTAAAACATTTATTAAGGAACAGGTTGATTGGCATTGGGTTCTTTGGCTTAAATAGGGGTAAGAGAGGGACACTGGATTTATAGTTCATGGGGTTACACAAAAGAAACCAAATGTACCTGCTTAAGATACACCTTGTTTTCTTCCAAAGGGGATCAGGTGAAACTTGAAAAGGAGTATATTTGTGTCCAGTTCTTGTTCTAGGAAAGATATTATTAAGCTGGAGAGAGTGGGATTTGCCAGGATGTTGCCAGGAATGGAAGGTTTGAGTCATAAGGAGAGATAGGATAGGCTGGGGTTTTTTTCACTGGAACATAGGAGATTGAGGGGTGACCTTATCGAGGTTTGTAAAATCAGAAGAGGTATAGATAAGATGAATGGCAGATGTCTTTTCCCTAGGGTGGGGGATTTCAAGACTAAAGGGAATATTTTTAAGGTGAGAGGAGAAAGTTTTAAAAAAAGACATGAGAGGCAATTCTTTTACAAAGAAAGTAGTGTGTCAAATGAACTTCCAGAAGAATTGATGGATGCGGGTACAGTTACAACGTTTAAAAGACATTTGGATAAGTACCCGTATAAGAAATATTTGGAGGAATATGGGCCGAGCGCAAGCCGGTGGGACTAGTTTAGTTTGGGATTATGGTCAGCATGGAGTGTTTGGACTGGTTTCCATGCTGTATGACTCTATGACCATGAAACAGTTTCAGGGGTACAGGGTAAGTGGGACCAGTTGGAGAGCTATGTCAAAGAGGCAGCATATTCACAATGGGCCGACTGGTCTTTCTCCATGCTCTATGTTCTATGAGGTCACTGCAGCAAGATATCATGGGTTAAGAGGAGAGAGAGTCCAATAAATTAGCAGCAGGACTTGGTTGGAAGTCAGACTAGATTTGAGAGAGAGGTTTTGGGTGAATCTTGTGAGCGGGGGAGGGGTAGGACAAAGGGAGCTGTTTTCACTGATTCTTCCCAGCAAACCCTGGCACATTGATCAGCCACCTGATCCAATTTTATGATCTGCCAAGTTAAACAGTGGTAAAAGGGCGTCCTCTTCATATTTCAGAGCATGCAGTGGAGTATGGAATAGACTGCCATCTAGTGCAGCAAATGTTGACTCGGTTCAAACATGAAAGATAATAGATTTATCAGGAACCTGAATAATGGGGACAGAGTACAATGACAGGCAGGAATGGGGCTGTGTCAGTCTGCTTCAGTATATCATCCTGAACAACAAACCCAGATAAATGGGATGAAAACCCTTTCGCTGTTCCCATTGTCTTTTTTTTAATGAATATATCAGGCCATCATTTTATGCTTTTAATACAATCTGACCTCTGTCACTGTCTCTGTTGTCAAACAACCAGAGCTGGCATTCAACATTTGCATAACGCACCAATGCCATGTATAATTTGTTGTCCTAAGTTCGATGCTGCTGAGGACTGTTATAATGAGAGTGGACTATATTTAAAGGGGCATTATTACAAGGTTCCATCATACACAAAGACAAAAGGACCACAACAGATAATTAGAAAAGCAACGGCATTACTGGGTCAGCAACATGAAAACATCACTATGGAAGTTAACGCTTCAGCAGACTTGGTGGCTGCTCCCAAAATGACCTTGCCATGGCAACCGGTGTATCATCTGCCTCTGAAGCAGATGACTGCTTCAGGAATGAAGTTTCACTGAAAACTGAAAACTGACAACCCTCTGAATGTGTTAACACAGGAGGATTGTCACACATTTATTTTGCAAACAGTGTCAGTACCCATGATGACCTATTGGTGGCACTGATGGGCTTATCAGTGACATTCAACGAATGTAGAGCTGGAGAAGCACAGCAGGTCAGACAGCATCCGAGGAACAGGGAAGTCAACATTACAAGCCAAAACCCTTCGCCAGGACTGGGGAGGGAGAGAGGAGCTCAGAAATAAATAGAGGGAGGGTAGGTGGGATGGAGATAGGTGGATGCAGGTAGGGGGTTATTGTGGTTGGTCAGTGGGAAGGGTGGAGTGGATAGGTGAGTCAGAAGATGGACAGGCTGGGGGACGTGAGATTTTGAAGCTGGTGAAGTCAATGCTCAGGCCATTGGGCTGTAAACTCCCGAGGTGAAATAGAAGGTATTGTTCCTCCAGTTTACGTTTGGCCTCCCTCTGACAGTGGAGGAGGCCAAGGACGGACACATCACCTGGGGAGTGGAAGAGGGAGTTAAAGTGGATGGCAAGCAGAAGGCTGAGTTGGTTGGTGCGTGCAGAGCACAGATGCTCTGCGAACAGGTCCCCACGTGCCTGCATTTGGTCTCCCTGATATGGATGAGACCAAATCAGGAGCGACAGATATTGTAGATGAGGTTGGATGAAGTGCAGACAAATGTCTGCCAGATTTGGAAGGATTGTTTGGGGCCTTGGGCAAAGGTAAGAGGGGAGGTGTAGGGGCAGATGTAGCACTTCCTGCAGTTACAGTGTGAACCTGACGAGGAAGTCACGGAATGAACGGCCTCTGTGTAAAGCAGACAGGGGTGGGGAGGGAAATATCTTTTTGGTGGTTGGGTATGATTGTAAGTGGCGGAAATGTCGAAGGATGATGCATCGTATTCGGAGGTTGTTGGGATGGTATGTGAGGACCAAGGGGATTCTATCCTTATTGTTGTTGGGAGAGAGAGAGTTTGAGGGCTGAAGCAGGGAATTTGAGGGCAATGCGTTTGAGGCTATCCTTAATAACAGAGGAGGAGAAACTACAGTCCCTAAAGTAGGACATTGTTCTCAGCAGCACCACCAGCTGGTATCTATTGGTATTGTAGCCTAGAGCAAAGATGTGGGGGAGTCCATTTCTATCATTGTGGCATAATAGCCTCTAATTATTTCTCATACCTTATCCAAAACATTTACACTCAGTTTTCTAAATTACAGCACAGTAACAGGCCATTCGGTCAAACCACTCTATGCTGAGGTTTATTCTCCAAATGACCTTTGTCCTAACCTTGTCCTTGATCTCACCCAATGACCATACTCTGCTTTTCCTTTCTTCCTCATGTGTGTATATGGCTTATCCTTATGTACATCTCTTGTATTCACCTCAACTACTCCTTGTGGTAATGAGCTTCATAATCTACTCAGAGTTTAAAATATACTTTCTCCTCCTTTGATTTATTCATGGTTTTCCTGTACTTTTGATCCCAAACTTTGGATTTCAACTTTAAGTAATAGCAATGCTGTAATACATTTATCTTACTCCAATCATTGTTTACAGAAATAATTGTTAGTGCAGGACTATAAAAATCTTAAAATGTATATGAGAGGGAGCTTGGGTTGAAAAGGCTAACCCATGAGCAGAGATTGAATCAAATGAGCCTCTCTGGTTTAGAACTAGTGTCATTGAAACATGTTTAATTCTCAGAGGCTTTTACAGGTCCTGGGAGGCTCCTTCCCCTGGCTGAGGATTTGCAAACACAGAGTGAGGAAAGATGGTGACATAATGGTAATGTTGCTAGACTGGTAATCCAGCTACCCAGGTTAATGGTTTTGGGGCACGGAACCCAATGGAAGGAAAGGAAATCTGCTATTCTTACCTTGTCTGGACTACATGTGACTCCTGACCCACAGCACTGTGGTTGACTCTTACCTGCCCTCTGAAATGCCACATTCAAGGACAGTTAGAGATAGGCAACAAATGCTGGCCTTGTCAAATAAAATCCAGATCCCACCAAAGGGCGATAAAAAAACAAAGCTAAGCTCTTTAGTCTGGAAATATGGAGGAATTCCTTCAGTCAGAGTGTTGTGAATCTTAAGGATTCTTGACTCTGGAAGTGGTAATCCATTGTGTATATTCAAGGTTGATCTGGGAATTAAGGGACTAAAGCAGAATAGTGGAGCCAAGGCATCTCCCCTCCCCCTACCATATCCCAAAACCAGCCCAGCTCGTCCCCGCCTCCCTAACCTGTCCTTCCTCCCACCTATCCCCTCCTCCCACCTCAAGCCCCACCCCCATCTCCTACCTACTAACCTCATCCCGCCCCCTTGACCTGTCCGTCCTCCCTGGACTGACCTATCTCCTCCCTACCTCCCCACCTTCACTCACTTTTACTGGCTCCATCCCCGCCTCTTTGACTTGTCTGCCTCCTCTCCACCTATCCTCTCCTCTATCCATCTTCTATCCGCCTCCCCCTCTCTCCCCATTTATTTCAGAACCCCCTCCCCTCCCCCATTTCTGAAGAATGGTCTAGGCCCGAAACGTCAGCCTTCCTGCTCCTCTGATGCTGCTTGGCCTGCTGTGTTCATCCAGCTCTATACCTTGTTATCTCAGATTCTCCAGCATCTGCAGTTCCTACTATCTCTGAGATCAGATCTGCTGTGATCTTATTGAATGGAATTGCAGGTTCAAGGGCTTTATGGCTTACTACTGCTTTGATACATTTCTACGACTGTGCAGTTCGTGGTACAGTACAATACAATACACAAGCCTTCCTTGTAATTGTGTAGAGGCAGGAGTTATAATATGAGGGAGCTCTGAAGTACCTGGAACTTTTGCTTCCCTACAGAGAGAGAGAGAGAGAGAGAGAGACAGTTCCTACTAACTGGTTCAAGAAAGACTCACACAGAGGCCAGAGACCGGTTTGCCTCCCTGTGCAGCTGTTCAGAAATGCCTTGGGCCCTCAGGACTCCTAAGAAGATTAAAAAGAGTTAAATGCTTCATTTTCAATATTAGAAGCCGGCTGCAGAACAAACAAGAAAATAACTCTTCATGTAACTCATTATTCCTATAAGCTATCAACATTTTCCTTGACTCTATGTGCCTATTTGTTTTTAATCAGTCTACAGCGAGTAAATGTAGAATTACACACACTCCATCTAAAACTTGGTTTATTCCTTCTTTACTCCATACCAATTTACTGCTCTGTGTTTGCTACAACCTGACCAGATTATAATCTCATTTTTTTTGCTGCCAAATTGAGGTATTTCAAAAGAGGGCCCTCTGAAGATTGAAAGCATTGAACATTTTTTTGAAAAATTACCATATTTTTCATTTGTTCATGCAACGTGGGCATCAGATGAAGTCCAGCTCAGGTAAAAACAGCAAATTTCCCCCCACAAAGTGAACCAGTCTTTGCAATAATTGATAGTTGTTACATAACTGCCTTTGTCTAATAGACAACAAGGTGTAGAGCTGGATGAACACAGCAGGCCGAGCAGCATCAGAGGAGCAGGAA
>JAHRHZ010000267.1:56444182-56471087 GCA_024137785.1 Ginglymostoma cirratum | reverse complement strand
ATCAGAAATTTCTGATTGAAGGGTTTAGGCCCGAAACGTCAAGTTTTCCTGCTCCTATGATGCTGCTTGACCTGCTGTGTTCATCCAGCCCCATGCTTGTTATCTCATTAGCAGCAGTGTGTGCTATCTACAAGATGTGCTGCAGAAATTCACCAAAGATCCTCAAACAACACCTTCCAAACCCACAAACACTTCCACCTAGAAGCACAAGAGCAGCAGATACATGGGAACTCCACCACCGCCAGCAAGTTCTCCTCCAAGTCTCTTACCATCCTGGCTTGGAAATGTATCATCATTCACTCAGTGTTAATTGGTCAAAATTGTGGAAATGTCCCCTTCGCACTGTAGCCAGTTTACCTGTAGGAAATGGATTGCGGCAGGTCAAGAAGGGAGCTCACCAACAACTAAGGATGGACAATAAATGTTGGCCCAGCCAGCTACACCACCATCCAGTGAAAGAATTTTTTAAAAAATTACTAGAATAAAACCAAATTCACTTTAGGCGGAGTCAGAAGTGGCATTTTTCTATACAGATAAATGTTCTAAATAATCTGATGTAGGCCTATCTCCATAAAATGGGGTGAATTACAATCTGAGTTAAATTTCTCCCTCAACCTCCAGTTCCTTAAGGGCAGGATACCAGAGGGACGTATGGTCTTCCGGATTCATTTGAAAGACAACCTCAGTGACCTAACTAGTCAGATTAGATTAGATTTTATTGTCTCACGTACTCGAGTACAGAAATACAGGAGTACAGTGAAAAGTGTACAAAGTCACCATTCCTGACACCATCTCAGATACAAAATACCTAGGTACAAGGTAGAAAAATTTTGAAAAGTTAAACGTTACAGTCCTTCTTAGAATAAAGTAAGAAATTAACGAAATAAATTTAAAGATTACATAAAGAAAACATTACATTACTTCTTAAGTTAAATGGTGCCCAATTGTTGTGAAAAACAGTCAGTGTGCTAATGGAGACTACGTGTTATGGTCAAGGCTCATCCAAACATGAAAAACAGTAAGGAACAGTCAGATTACACTGGAATCTTTCTTTGATGTTTGTTGTGACTATGCAGTATTATATACTATATTATCATAGCCTTCAAAGGGGACACAACACTAAAGGGAGAGAGGAAGAGAAATTCGGAGGAGGGAGTCACAGTCCACCCAAAAATATTTTCTCTCCCAAAAATAACAAATTATAAACAGTAAAATTAGGGGCAGTAAGGACAGAGGTTTCTCATGAACCCACTTGGTCATCTAGGAATTATTACAGTAAAAAGTGCATCTTGGCTGTCAACAGGGGCACCTGCTAAGTGTAGTTTACTTAAAGGCCAGCATTGAAGTCCATAAATCTGGAATTCCATTCATAGGATTGGAGGCAATCCACCCAAAAGACTATACCAAGTGCCACAGTCTGAGACTGAAAAGTATTAGAAATAATCAGCTGGAAATATCCCATAGTTGTACAGTAATTAATAATCAATGACATTGTGTTTATTACTCATCTGGAAAATGCAGCATTATGATATATTAACAGTTGTATTGGCATGATATAGATCAATGGGATGAGAACCCATTCTATATTATACCATTCAGTTTTGTCACCCTACCTTAAAGAAGATGATAGATGCATCCGGATCGGGAATATTGAGCAGGAAGACTTCAGATTTGCAAGAATAAGCCTGTAGGTAGTCTCAAACAAATCAATGTTCTGTCTTTGGAAAGTAAGGTAAAGGAATACATGATAATTACCTTTCAACATAATCAAAGCTTTGATTGTGAGGCATGTAGGATATATTCCACACAGAGAACTAATTTATCCCAGTCATAGAACAGGAGTACAGGAAGTGGCCAATCATCCCATCGTGCTTCTGCTGGCTCTTTGAAAAAGTTTTCCTTTTAGTCCTGCTCCCCTCCTCCTTGTTCACAATCCTGTGCATTTTCCACTTCCTGCAGATATCCAGTTCACTTTTCAAAGATACAACTGAGTTTGTTTCCACCATCATTTCAGATCATCATCTAAACTCCTGGTGAAAACAATGGTTTCTTCATTTCATCTCATCTTCTCTCAATTAAACCAAGTTTCCCACACCCATCACTGGAAACAGTTTCTCCTCATTTACTCCTTTCAGCTCTCTTCATAACTCTGAGCATCTCTATTATATTACTTCAACCTCCCAGGTCTAAGGGAAACCAATGCAATTTCTCCAGTCTCTCCACATTACCAATATCACACACCCTGGTCCAATGTCAGAAATTGGCTCTGTGCTCCGTCTAAGGCCTTCTTCCAAAATTATACCCAGAACTGACGAAATAAAGATGCAGCCATGTGTTTTATGAAGACTGAGCACACCTTCTTGACTTTTCTACTCACAGGGGCAGCACAGTGGTTAGCACGGCTGCCTCACAGCACCAGGGACCCAGGTTCAATCCCACCCTCAGGCACCTGTCTGTGTGAAGTTTGCACATTCTCTCTGTGTCTGTGTGGGTTTCCTCCCACAGTCCAAAGATGTGCAGGCCAGGTGGATTGGCCATGCTAAATTGCCCATAGTGTTCAGGGATGTGTAGATTATGTTGGTTGTAGGGGGATGGGTCTGGGTGGGAGGCTCTGAGGGTCAGTGTGCACTTGTTGGATTGAAGGGCTCTTTCCACACTCTAGGGATTCTATGATGATGAGCTTTTACTTTTCAAGCCAAAAATCCTTTACCTTTTAAACTTGTGCTGCCACCTACAAAGATTTATGAACAACCACTTCCAGGTCTCTCTTTTCCTGCACCCCCTTCAAAATTGCATTGTTTTGTTCATATTGCATCCAGTCATCCCTCCAAACAAAATGTATCACTGGACACTTTTCTGTATTAAATGTCATCTGCCATTTTGCCAGTCTGTCTACGTCCTACTAACATCTGCTGAAGTCATCACTATTTATAACATTTCCCAGCTTCGTCAGCAAATGTTTAACTTATGTCCCATTTGCCCAAGTGCATATCACTAATATAAATCAAACAGCAGTGGTTCCAACATTATCATAATAATATCTATTGTATCAGTGTAACTTGTACAAAGGTGCCTATATGTAATAAAAGTCATCTTTAAGATAACAGCCTCTTCTCATTGGACACAGCATGTAGTTCTCCTCTATCACACCACAGCAAATGAGCCCTATACACCTCACGCTGAAAGAGAAAGGTGGCAACAAACCTACCCTACAGTGAACAACTGTACAGACAACCTCATACAACATGGTGAGCAGTGGTGAAGATTTCTCATATAACGTGGTGAGCAGTGTTTAATAGCATAAAAGTTAGTAGCATCTATTTCCTGTTATTCTTATTCTGTGGCACTGACTCACTAACCCACACAGATTCCAACACCACATAATTACCAGCCACTAACTCCATTTGATGGACATGCCATTCTCATGCATTTCGATGCCTTATTTTGGCATTTCTTGAAAAGAGGAATTACTCTCCCGACGCTAACCTGCTGCTTTTGGAAATAAGTATTCACAGTTTATAGATGTCTCCTGGCACCTCAAGGTAAAACTGGAAGCAGTTTCCCATTCCATTTTCTAAGCTGCAATTAGTACATAAGTCAACAAAAAATAATGAGGGACTCTTACTTGCCAAAATGACAGATTTAAAGTTTCAAATCTATTTTTGATTATTCTCATATCTCTTACTTGACACCACCTTTTTCTTTTATTTTACAGCTTATTCAGTCAACCTGAAATACTATTACCTATCTGTGGTTTTAAATGGAGTAAATGAGAAGAAAGTGTTCTCATTAGCAGAGGGACTGGTAACCAGAGGACACATACTTAAAATCACTAGCAAAAGAAGCAGGGAGAAGATGAGAAGCTTTTTGACAAAGTTACGATCAAGAATGCACTGCCTGAAAGAGGGCTGGCACATGGACAAGATGAGCCAAAGGGCCTGTTTCCATGCTGTAAACTTCTATTACTCTATGACAAACCTGAAAGTCGAGAGGAAACAGGAAAGGGGTGCGACTAGCTGCATCTCAGGCCTGCTATGTTGGTCTCCTAATGCCCGCTCACTTAATGCTTACCTCGGGTCTTCTCCCTTGAGACCTCCTCAGCTTGACACGGACCACTCAGGCACCTGGACAATGTTCTGAGTGGAAATGCAGATGGGCCTGTGTGTGTTAGTCTCTCTGACTGGGTGCCTCCCAGCACTGCCCTGTTTCCGTGGGAGCAGCTGGCATCTGGAGTGCTCGCCAGGTAACCAGTCCCCTGACACATGCCTCCGGTCCTGAGGACCAATGGCCAGGGAGATGGAGTGCAGGTTTGAGCACATCTCCAGCAGACCCTGAGGCTGCTGGGCCTGGATCTCCATGACAACCACCAATGTGCCCATTGAGGCAGCCAGTCACATGACTCACTGCATTGCTGCAATGAGGGGTATTGTGTCCCATATCTGCTGCTGCTGCTCTGTCCTATGCATGTGGATGAAGTCTATCTTCCCTGAAACTATTGAATCATTTCCTGCCTGGGACTGAGTAGGTGCCTGGTCTCCATCAGTCACCTGAGTGCCAGCTACAGAGCTGTGGCATTGAGTTGCTCACCAGATCATGTACCGCCACTCTTTACGCCTATGGCATCCCCTACCCCTCAAAGAATGTCAGAATACGGCCTTATGTAGGAGAGTGGGACATTTCGCCACAGACTGGGGAGGTTTGAGGAACCTGCAAGAAAAGAGAGGAGGCATTGCAGTCAGTGGATCAACATGGTGTTTTATTTTTATTCATTCAGGGGATGAGGGTGTCACTGACTAGGCCAGCATATATTGCCCAACCCTAATTGCCCAGAGGGCAGCTAAGAGTCAACCACATTGCTGTGGGTTTAGAGTCACATGTAGGCCAGACCAGGTAAGGATGGCACCGAAAGAACTGCAGATGTTGTAAAGCAGGAAAAAAAACATAGTTGCCGGAAAAGCTCAGCAGGTCTGGCAGCATCTGTAAAGGAAAAAACAGAGTTAATGTTTTGTGTCCGGTGACCCTTCCTCAGAACTGTTCTGAGGAAGGGTCACTGGACCCAAAACATTAACTCTGTTTTTTACATTACAGACGCTGACAGACCTGCTGAGCTTTTCTAGCAACTTTGTTTTTGTTCCAGGTAAGGATGGCAGTTTCCTTCTCCAAAGGACATTAGTGAGGCAGATGGGTTTTTCCTGACAATCAACAATGGATTGACCATCATTATTAGACTCATATTTCCAGATTGTGTGTAACCTGATGGCAGGCTTAATAGGTGAGTGGCAGTGACATACAGAGTGGTCCTTATCCATTTGGCACACAGTGATGACTTGGCGTCCCCAAAGGAGTTCTCCTGGCCTTGCCCTGTGAGGGCCAGGATTCTCTGCTCATCGGGATGAGAATGGATATAGGGACACCCTTCCCCCTCCCCAATATCCCAAGTCTTTGGGCTCTCTCTGCCCTGTTAAACAACAGAAAGGTGGGGTATGAGCTCTTAGTGCTGGTACATGCGGACAAAGGTGGTGAGGTGCCCCAAGGAACTGAAGAGGTAGCACAGACAGCACACAAGATTAGTGGCGTGGGAGGCTGAGCAGAGAATGCAGATGCGGGAATATGTTGCAAGTAATAGTGAGAGTGACGGGGCGTAATCTTTGGTACAAAATGGGGGCAGTAGCTGAGATAGACTGAGTGGAGCAGGGAAGGTCACGGATCTTTCTGTAGCGTGGCTAGCTATTCCTCTGCACCCTGGAAATGACACTGATCCAGGTGGTGACCACGAACCGGCTGGCAGGGTTTCACAGCACAGCATCCTCTGATGGTCCTCTGGGAACAGGACTCCTCTTCTTTCCACCAAGCTATTGACTGGCACCTCCAGATCCCTGTCGGAGAATTGTGGTGCCAGCTTCCCTTCTCTGACATATTCGAACTCTGCCTGTGACTGAATAGGGCAGCTTCAGAATGCCAATGTACGTTTGGATACACTGTGGTATTTTAAAGATGTGCGAGCAGAAGGGATGCCAGTGATTCTGCAGATATCTGCTGAGTGGTGAGTTGTTCTGGTAAGGGCATGTGGTAAGATGGAGAAGAAATTAGACATGAGAGATGCCACAGGGGCGGGTAGATAATTAATGAGACTAGTTTGGTAAAATACAGTGAGAGAACACGTTAGGCTTTGTAGTGAAAACCCTCCAGAAAACAACATGGTCTGCACTTTGTCAAGAAAAGTATGATCCAGCCCTACATTTTTGTGTATCCTTTAATATCTATTTGATTGAGTGATTACCTCATGTTTTCTTAGCTTCAGTGACTACGTGTGATAATACACTGAATTTTCTAATGAACCTATTCATGAAAAAATTGTGAATTCTTCTATATTTACATTGAGTTTTAGTTTATAAGTAACTGGACTAAAGGTCACCTTTGCTAATATCCTTTACGATGAAAGGTATCTGAGTTATATACAGATATACATAAATATCATTTTTAGAGGTTAGATTTCAAAATAGAGGCATATGAGGTTGGTTACTTCTCAGAAGGATTTAAACAATCACTAGGTCAGATAGTCTTTCCTAAGCAGCAACCCATATATCGAACAGCAGGGACCAACTGGAGTGTTAACAGAAAATTATTCTTACAATTGTACTTTAGGACAGGTGGGGTAAACATTGAAAGCCATTAGCTTGTCTTTGCTTCAGGATAATCAAGGATTGATTTTAGATTAGCAAACTCAGAGACTAAAGGGCAATTCAAAGAAGACA
Organism: Ginglymostoma cirratum; assembly: GCA_024137785.1. Classification (NCBI taxonomy): domain Eukaryota; kingdom Metazoa; phylum Chordata; class Chondrichthyes; order Orectolobiformes; family Ginglymostomatidae; genus Ginglymostoma; species Ginglymostoma cirratum. The sequence goes on along the minus strand of JAHRHZ010000267.1, from coordinate 56,464,332 downwards.
TAACAATGGTTAGAAGCAAGTAAAGTATCTCCTAGAAAGGAGTCAAGAATGGTTCAGGGAAAACAAAGTCACCTCAATAGGAAAGTTTTGTTTATGCAACTTCCAGGCCAGGAGTGTTTAGCTAGAAATTTGTAAGCTTTGTAGAAGGTGACCAAGTGTAAGCTGTCAATTTTATGAGTATTCATGTAAGAAGACTTCATAGTACACAGCAAAGAACTGGGAAGAATCAATTATGTCAAACTCAAAGATTTGATATGGAGGGGTAATTTCTCTGGATTTGAGACTCTGTATCAGATGGTGTCAGGAAACAGGATGAGACTTTGTTTTGCTGGGTGTTTAAGATCTTTCAAATTGTATTCTATGTTTAGACAGGTTTTTTGTATAATAAACTTTTGTTTGTTCGTTAAAGAAACTATGCAGACTAGTGTGACCATGTTTCAGTGAATGCCTGCCACATTAATTGAAATAAAGAAAAGATTCATCAAGTTAGATTTCATTCTGGGATCTGGCTCTTCCAGTTGTGCTGTCAACTGGGATCATAATACATTGAAATTGAAGCAATGCATGCTGCATCAAGATTCAATGACACAGGAAAACGTGCCAGCATTATAAAAACACTTGGTCCAAATACTGAGCTCACAGCAAATAGTCATGTCTTCTTTGATTTGTTCTTTAGTGTCTGAGTTATCAGTGATTCATCATTTTATCATCAATCGTAGTTGTGCATGTTTTGACAATTTAAAAGGGGCTTCTGTCCCTCAACTGGAACAAACCCATTCTTACTTCACTCTTTACAATAACTTGACAATGTCAAGATTTAAATGGTAACAATGGAAACTTATTAAACAATACAGTCTATTAAACTGGGGTGCAAGTTGATCTCTGGTTAGAGTCATAGAGTCATACAACAAGGTAACAGACCCTTTGATCCAACTTGTCCATGCCAACCAGATACCCTAAATTAATCTAGTCCCATGTGCCAGCATTTGGCCCATATCCCTCTAAATCCTTCCTAATCATGTACCCATCCAGATGCCTTTAAATGTTGTCAATATACCAGCTTCCACCACTTCCTCTGGCAGCTCATTCCATACATGCACCAACCTCTGCGTGAAAAAATTGCCCCTTAGGTCCCTTTTATATATCTTTCCCCTTTCACTTTAAACTTGAGTCCTCTAGTTTTGGACTCCCCACCCTGGGAAAAAGACCATGATTATTCACCCTATCCATGCCCTTCATAATTTTATAAACTTCTATGAGGCCGCCCCTCGGCCCCCAGGGAAAATAGCCCCAGTCTATTCAGCCTCTCCCTATAGTTCAAACCCTCCAACCCTGACAACATCCTTGTAAACCTTTTCTGCAACATTTCAAGTTTAACAACATCTCTCCTATAGCAAGGAGACCAGAACCAAAAATAGTATTCCAAAAGTGACCTAACCAATGTCCTGAACAGCCACAACATGACATCCCAAATCCTATACTCAATGCACTGACCAATAAAGACAAGAACACCAAATGCCTTTTTCACTATCCTATCTACCTGTGGTTTGTCAGATATTTGTAATCAAATATCTGTTAAGAGATGTTATGATGCATTTCCAGAGCAGGTAAGACTTGAACCTTGAGCTGCTGGCTTATATGTCAGGACACTATCACTGCACCACAAAAGCCATATCTCTGGTTGTTAAATATTTGTAATAAGATAGTCAGCTAATATATTAAGTTAAACAGAATGAGAAGAAATACCATAATTATTCATCACTTTGCTGAAAATTCGGTCAAGTTACATTAATACCAGTGTGAGGAATTTGATAGTTAATTTGCAACAGCAACATATAATGTTGTTCCTATGTACTATACATGTACTTCTCCTGTAACGCAATCGTTGCATTCTTGTGTGACATCGCGATACAGAAAACTGCACTAAAGAAAATTGCCATAGAAAACCGCATTACAGGGAGATCACTATAGAAAATCACTATACCTGTAGAGCAGAAAGTTCACATTATCCAAACAACGTCCACTATTCACCAATCATGTTACAGCGAATTCATGTTAAAGAAACACGCGTTATAGCAGAACTACCTGCATTGGCTCAAAAATGGTGTACAATTTGTGACTTATTTTATAAAGAACTTCATTTATATCCATTTATGTCAAGTTGGGTTAACACAATGCCCTAGTCTGCAGGAAAGATTATTCATTGTCCTTTGTTGAATTCCCATAACATCCCAGCTGGTTGAAGACGAAACATTTAAGTGTATTGAAATACCACAAAGAAGCCACTATACCATCAGGACATTAACTATGATGTAATTAAGACTGCAAACAAAAAATCAATTTGTAAACCTGTTTGATGATATATGGCCGTACATAGAGTATAAAATATCAGAATTTGCTATAAAACCACTTGCATTCTCAACAATATAACAATACTCAGTCAAGAATCACACGACACCAGGTTATAGTCCAACAGGTTTGTTTGAAAACACAAGCTTTCACAGTGCAACCCCTACATCAGGTGCTGTGAGAGGACAGCACACAGACACAGAGATTATAGGCAGAGAGATGAAGGGCAGAGAGATCAACGAGTCATACAACTGTTGTGATCAAATGGCTGACTGGCTGCCTCCTGTTGAATCTTTAATCATTCATACATTCCTGCATTTTAGAAATTGCAGAAGCAGGAAATGGAGAACTCTGTTAGAAAGGAGACACAAATTTCAATTGATTAAGATGCAAATTCCAGAATCTGTTTCACATCACTGCCCTGAGATAATTAAAGGTTTCATCAGTGTCTGCCTAACTTTCTAAACTTCAAACAGGCAGAGCAATAGGAATATACAAAAGGTGACATCTCGGGTCAGACACTGAATTGTAGTTGTGAAGCCTTGTTCAGAATCTGTCTCAGAATTTTAACCTGGAATCAGGCTGGTTTTATTTCAAAATATAAAAAACTTTATATATATAAATCTATAAAACATGCACAGATACACACATACACACACAGAGATATATATATAAACCTATGGAGTGAATCATTTCAATCAAGATGTTTGCTTATTTGCAAACACATTCTATTTTGTTCAAGAAGCACACAATTTGTAGTCACAGTCAGTCAGTTTCATAACTTCCTGCTTTCGGAATAGAAACCAGCCTGATTCTATGTTAAAGAAGTTTAGAAAGTTAGGCAAACACTGATGAAACCTTTAATTATCTCAGGGCAGTGACATGAAACAGATTCTGGAATTTGCATCTTAATCAATTGAAACTTGTGTCTCCTTTCTAACAGAGTTCTCCATTTCCTGCTTCTGCAATTTCTAAAATGCAGGAATGTATGAATTATTAAAGATTCAACAGGAGGCAGTCAGCCAGCATTTTAGGTTTGTTCACTCCACTCACACCAGTTGTACGATCCTTTGATCTCTCTGCCCTTCATCTCTGTGCCTGTGTACTCTCCTCTCACAGCTCCTGATGAAGGAGCTGCACTCTGAAAGCTTGTGTCTTCAAATAAACTTGTTGGACTATGACCTGATGTCGTGTGATTTTTGACTTTGTCCACCCCAGTCCAACACCAGCACCTCTACATCATAACAATATTCCGTAATACACTCAGGTAAAATACAATTGCCTTACCAGAACTGTAGGGAGACATATGTGTTCCTTTGTAGATATACTCTAAACAACTGCAAAACAAACATTTGTTATTTAAAAGAAGTGTCTTCAAAGGATAAGAATAAGATACATACACAAAATTGAGGTTACCTTTGAAATCCTAGTGTTGGGCAGGTAATGGACAGTATATTCTCCTTCAGTTCTGGAACCACAATTTGAATCCAACTAAGACTAATGGGATGACAATCTCTTCTCTCTCTCCTGGTTGTATAGATCCATTGTGACGTTAAGCTGAGATTTCTCACCCTGTTTTCCTGTTGTTCATATCATCAGAATGAAAGAGTAGCTGTGTCACCCAAGAGAGTGACAAATGGAGATGGAATTAAATCAGAGATAAAAGGTACTGCAGATGCTGGAGAATCCGAGATAACAAGCATGGGGCTGGATGAAGGGTTTTCAGAAAAATGATTTTCTGATGAAGGGTTTAGGCCCGAAACGTCAAGTTTTCCTGCTCCTATGATGCTGCTTGACCTGCTGTGTTCATCCAGCCCCATGCTTGTTATCATGGAATTAAATCAAACTGGTGTAAAGTGAAGAGTTCCACCACAGCTCTTGACTCACTGGAGAACTTCACAACGTCACTTTGATGATGTTCTTTGCAAGACAGCTATGCATAAATTGTCTTTACTCGATTATTTTTAAGCATAAGACATGCTGACAAAGAGTGACTGAAAGACCTTGGTGAATACTGTTCATCACTTTGGTAACATTTATTGGTATTAGACATTCCAGGTGAAAAATTATCCCCTTTATATAAGCAATTGGAAGGTGACACTAAAATTCAGGTGACATTTTACCACAGACGTCCAAACTTAAGAATTATAACACATTATTCAATAGAGAGAAGTAGAAACTACAAAGAATTCTATGCATGTGCTGAATGTCTAAAAAATCAAAGAGGCACAATGTCGACTAATCTGGAAGACACAATTTCACTCAGTACGTAAAAACCTTGAGTGATGATGCTTGTTTCCCAAGAGTGGGACTCAGTTCTATGTTGCACTGCACACTCTGCCCATACAACTGTCTAACAATTTAGTGAAATTCATGATAAAAACAAATAAGCCTTTACTATTTGCCTCGTTAACTCATGCAACATGTCAAAGAAAGGAGGAGGTGGGGGTAAAAAGTGACAGTGATCTTGATGTCACTCTTGCAGAGTTTCTTCACAGATGCTCAAGTTGAATGTTGCCTATGAGTTTTGATGAATTTGCCTTCCATTGATTAGGAAGATCATAAACTCGCAGCAAAAAAAATCCAACTTGCAGTATTCTAAAATTAAACTCCAAGTTGAACCACTTTGCGAAGGCACGGGGAAACAGCTTAAGACATCAAATCAGTTACTGTGACAGAATAAGAAGCATATCGACACTGGAACATTCCAATTTAGTTATGCTGCTAATATTTATCATAATCTACACACACAGTATAAAGTTACAACATATTGTGTCACATAACATCGACTAAGAATTAAAATAGTAACCGAGCATTCATATTTCCAATTTCTTTTTTACAGAATACCAAACAAAATCATATAATAACAAAAACATGGCTGTTGCCAAACATTTTTGAAATGGATACCTAATAATTGTCTTTGTTTTCAAATGCTTTACATGGATACAATATAAAATCTTCCTCTTATTGCCAGTACAGATAACCTGATAAACCCATTCATTTTTGTCATACTTAAACTCACTGATGACAACAAATTGGGAGAGGGTTGTAACAAATTTTAAAGTGAATGACTAAAGGAAGGTGGGAATCGAGATGGTAGTCACATTTCAACAGGCAGTGCGTATTAGATGCAAAAACAGGAGGAGAAAGGGCACCTAAAGTGATTATACTTTAAATCGAACAGAGGAGCTGAGGCTGAGTGACCTTGGTATTCAAATACACAGGTAATAACTAAAGTAGATATATCTGTTGTAAAGATAAGGCAGAATCCTTGATTTTGTAGCCAGAGGCCTAGAATACAAAAACAGGGAGGCAGTATTCGATTTACACAAGATTCCAGTGAAGCCTCAGTTGGAGAGGTGCGTATAGTTTTCTTACAAAAAGTCTATGACAAGTAGTAGAAAGGCAATAGTGTAGATTTATTAGGATCTGGCTTGAAACAAGGGTTTTTCAATCTAACAAAGTTTGAGATATTGTGTGCCAAAGATCCTTAAGACAATGAAATGTTGTTGTAGGATAAATGAAATGTATTGCTTCCTCTATTTGGTGAAACATTTGCGAGGCTCAAACTTAAGATAACCACGAAAAGAGGAAAGGGATGGTTGCAAGAAAAAAAGCAAATGGTTCAAGTGGTGAATTTTCTCCTCCAACCCCATTATTGGAATAAACTCCTTGAAAGAAAAGGAATAAGATGGTTGTTTGAAAGATATTTCAAGGACTGCAAGGAGCATTAGCGTGGGGTCAGAGATTAGGTGACTCGTAGCAAAAAGCAACAAAAGATATTTGATGGGCCAAAGAGCCTATGTTGTAACATTTAAGTGATGCTCTGCACACTCGTAAAGACGTAAGCATTTTATAAATCATTTCAACTCCAGTGACATCTTGTTGCATGGATGATAATTATGTAAATTTCTATCCTCTGAAAATGATTTTACCTCAAACAATAATTCCTTCAGTAACTCTGTCATTTGCTTAAACAATTGGTTGAACTAGGTGGTTGCGGGGAGGACTCTGTATCAAACTTGAGGAATATTCTTTGTCTTGCGCCATTGTTTAAAAGGACTAGTTAATTCTTCAGAACAGCATGTCTTCCTAAATCCAAAAGAATTGCAACCTCTTTGTAAAGTCAGGTATAGAGTTATCCCTCAGGATCTTGTGAACAAGTTTTATTTTAGCTGAGCACTCTAATGCACTAAATGACTTCTTTATCCAGAGCGTGCAGTGCAACCCAGTCATTGTAGGGAAACAATATCAATTCTATCCTCAAAGTTGTGGGCAGAGGAGTTGTTTTAATACAAAATCTGGTTACCAGTGTTAGATCTGAGTATATGTCCAATGGATATGACTGATGTCCAATTAGACTGCAGAAGGAATCAAAGATGTCCAAAATTGGACAATCTGTAAACAAGCATAAAGACAAAGGTTTATAATATTTAGGTGCTCTGTTACCACTTCTAATAATGTCTGTTAAGTCCTCAAGGGTGGCACACTGTCTCTGGAAACCTGTGGAAATATTTCTCCACTCTGACAATCTCACATTCACCCTCAGAAAACTGGACACGGGAACCTGAGTCTGACAGTATAATGTTAGTCACTTGAACTATTCCTGCTGTTTAAACATTTAGGATTATGTGGCAATTCTTTGAAGATTGATGGATTAAGTGACATTCTGAAAGTTTATTTTTTAACAGCAACTGGAATTGTGAGTGAGTTTACTTTATCAATTTAAACATAGATGCAACTGTCAAATCACTGATAAAGATAAAAGGTACTGCAGATGCTGGAGAATCCGAGATAACAAGCATGGGGCTGGATGAACACAGCAGGTTTTTCTTTCTTAGTATTTTATTTTTTTCTTATTCTTACAGCTTGCAGACCCTTCCAGAGGGGCAACAGGTTGCAACAGATATACAAATCAGGAATACAGCTTTTAACAACATTTTAATGCGCATAAAAAATAAACCAAAGTTGTAGGTTATATTTCTGTCTAAGCTCAGCCTAGTACTATGTCAGTTTTAATAATTAAACAGTAATGCTTCTTTACAGTTACCATATTTTCATTTCACGATGCACCCATTTTGGTAGGAAAATAATTAATGATTTTTTATGGCAAGCACCAACAATTAAAGAGACTTCTCAAAAGTCGGGTAAGGAGACTAAAAAACAGAGTGACAGCGAAGGAAGAGAACAGGGAAAAAAAAATCACAGGCAAATACACCAATGTTGATAAGAACATTTGTTCAGGAGTTTATTTTAACATGTTCTTTAGATATCATTTCTGGATAAGGTGTCTTCATCATTTTAAATACTCTTATCTGTGTGGCCCTGTCATATAATCACTGTTTCTAGGACCACTTCTCGTGGAAGATCCACTACCTCCTTGACAGTTGCAGTTGGGGCAGTGGTGATGATGTGGAGGAGGCCGGTGATGGTGGACTGAAGACCCCGATGACATAGAAATAGCAGAAGCAGCCGCCATCATGGGCATGGAGAACCACGGATTGCAAAATGGCAACAAGCTGGCCAGGTGAGCTTGGGCAGCGGCCGCAGCAAGGTCAGGGTACATGCCTTGGAAACCTGGCATCCCCATCATAGGTCCAAAACCAGCAGCCATAGGGGGCATGAGATGGTACACTGAGGTAGCTGAAGTGGTGCTGCTAGTCTCCACAGCATGATTACCAGCCCGGATCAGGCCGCCATGTTGTGACGGATGAAACTGAGTCATTTGGTTTACTTTAGTGCTTTGTTCTGTAGCTATATGGTCGGCTGGTCTCACTGCAAGGGCAGGGGGAGCCGGATTGCTAGAACCATTTGTGTTCCCAGTATTGGTGACTCGTTGATTGCTGAGATTATTTTCAAATGCAAATTTTTGCTCATTTTCCCTCGTAGGTGACACTAAGTTGTTCTGCTGTACAGCTAATGTCTGTATTAGTTGTCTCGGGCCGCCTGGTGTCCCCCCACTGACAGGGAAGTCACTATTGGAATCCCCTTCTGTGCAGTTAAGATTAGGAATCGCACTTTTAATGCCAACTCTTCGCTTCATTCTGGGCAGCAGGTGAGGGTAATCTCTTCTGAAATTCAGGTTATGGTAAAACTGAAACTGAAATGAAAATACCATCATTTTATTAATCACCAAATGGATATAACTGACTTAACCTTTTCAATTCTGAATTCTTTTGGATGCACTGTAACTGGGGCACCACAGAACTTTGCCTTAGCCTTAGAGGGCTGCGGCTATTGAAACTTTAATCATTTTTTAAAGTATCTTAAGTATATTGGGTTGCCAACTCTGGTTGGATGAACCCTGAACCTCTCATCACATGACTCGCCTACTACCACCCCATCCTCTTAAGAGCCAAATAACCTATTTCTGTTCCTATTTTCTGTCTTTCTGTTTCTAAAGGTTCCATCCTTGTGACATATCACCTTCTCACGCCAACTGGAATGCAAATAAACTCATGATCTGAGCGAATGACTGCCTGTTATCAAACTGCCCTTGTCCCCCATGTCTCATATTTTTAAACTAATATTTGCAAGGGTTCAAGTGAAGCATTGTTAAAAATAGCAATTTTCTTCATGTGTATTTCTTTCTCATAGATTGCTTACAGCAGTGTCCTGAAGATTATTTTTAAATTCCTGGGGGCTGCTGAGCAATCTTGAAAGATTGGCTGGTCTCGTCATTATATATTGTGAAGACTTAGCCTTTGCTAATGGCCTCTGTACATCTTCATCATTTTCAAATGATGTACTGTGCTTTCCATAAGCAGCCCACAGATTATTTCAGTAAAACAAAGTCCCTAAGTTTTATTTCAAAATTTCAACTAATGCAAAGTATGATGAAATTCAAATTTTCACATATAATAAATTATTCTTACTCTCTTCTTCCCCCACACCTTTTACACAACACGACTAAAACAGCTTTTTAAATGTGTTTGTTTTGGGTCATGATAAACAGTAGTGAGGCAATACCTATTGCCCATGTCTCTGAAGACACTAAGAATTAACAACATAATAAAGGGGACTGAAAGTCTAATATAGGCTAGACTAAACGTATAGAGCAAGATTTCTTCCCTGGAGTACATTTGAGGGCCAGTTAGATTTTTAAAACAATCCGGCACCTTTCACTATCTGTACATAACGAGGAGAATAAACTTGACTGGAAGATTGAAATGTGGAGAAATAGTAAGCAATATAACTGATGAGTGTAATCTTTGGTAAACATTTTTGTTGCTGGCATTTGTGTCAGGACAGGTGTTAAGAACAACCCAGAAAAGGTTCCAGCAATTCACAGTTTTTTTCGTAATCTGCTCATGTCCACAGCAAATCTGGAACCAAACCACAAGGAGAAACAGTGAAGCATTTTGGACAAATCTGGCCACGGGTGGGGATCACTGAACATTTGTCAATCAAACCAGTTGCAACTTCAGTTCGAATTAAGCCTATGTTGCATTCGACTAACTCAATGTGGTGACATCAACTGGATACTGCTGAGAGAATTAGTTAAACAACTGGCAGGTCTCCCTTGGCATTGCCCATGGAAAGTCAGTACATGGCAAATTCTGATCAGGATACTGAGATTTGCTACAATACGTGATTAGGATCAGGAGTGTGTTATGCTGTAAGCAAGGAATGGTGGTGTTCAGGAAAGGACTGCCAAATGTGTATAACAAATTCAATATATATTGTACATACGTCTTCCTGATTTGGTATGTTTGGAATGCTAATACACAATGCATTATCTCAAACATTTCTAACCACTCCATTACAGGGTTCTTTCATGTTTTTTCCTTCTGTATGTTTTCCTCTCTGCATTCTGAACATTGTGATTTCTAGTAGGGCATAGTTCAAAAGGGATCTCCATGACCTCACCTGACACCACTCATTCTTCGTGTGTGCACCTAGATAGTGATTATTGGATGGGTTATGTGGTCAAAAGTAGCATCAGCTAACATCAATACACACATGCACACACTGACTGGTCACTTAACAGTGATCCTGCTGGAACCCCAAATATATTTTAGTTGCAAATACAATCGCCTTGGCTGAAATCAATTATTAAAGCACAGATAAGGAACTGAACCTTAATTGATCCTTGACTTTCTGAATCAATAACCCAAAACAATAAGCATTTACAAACTGAGGCATCTGATTTTAAATTGTTATGAATGTATTTAGTTTATATATAGTTCGATATGGAGATCATTCCTGGTTGCCTATTAAGGAACGGGTGGGTCCATTTTTACAACCCATGAAAGAACACAATGCTTTCGATATATTTCTTCAGCAATCTGTCTGTTGCACATTACTTGAGCAGATGTCACATATGCATTAATCCCCAACACATATTCTCTATGTCGCAGGTCTATTAATCAAAGAGGTCCAGCCTCCAATTCATTCTGACATCACAGATAATATAATTAACATAGCAACAAGGAATGACCTATTATGGCATCATCACCTTAGCAACAATGTCAGTCACTTTTGTAGGTCAGCCTAGTAAAAATATACAGAGGATACAGGTTAAGAGGCTGTGCTGCACTGCATTTATTCCATGAGTGACTCCAACCTGGTCATAATCTATGAGCATTGTGATGGTCAAGGTTACAAGTAAAATAAGATTACATAGACAGCCAGCATTTGCCCTTTATTTCAAAGATACATTGTGAAAGACTCAAATTACCCTTACTGATATTGAGCACATTACTAAGGGGAATGTGGTTGGTCAGAGGGTAGACCAGTCAACAGGCTTGGAACTAGTTCTTTCAGAATGGTCACATTTTGCAGACCATTTTAATAGTCATAGGAAAAGGCATAACTTCTTTATAAGAGCTGCTTTGAACACTATCATTTCCTTTACTGTAGGATTAAACAGCTTACTTAAGCCATGCACGACAGACTTTACATACATAAATGTATAAATATTTTGCTATTTGCTCACAATAACAGCTGACAAAGTTAAATGCAGTCTATTGTTGTTGGGATCATTGTATACATGACCTGGGAGGCAATAAACCACATCCCAAACAGGCAATCTCAGAAATATTGAGGACCTGCTGCCACAGACTGAGGTCGACCTTTTAGCAATCCGCCTACACCTCCAATAGGCTGTGGAGTTTGAGAACAGAAGGCAAGAGAGGGTTGGGTTTTGGAGGGGACAAGGGGTTGGGGTTATGGATGGGGGGAAGCGTACGACATTAGCGACAACAATCGTTTGTTACTCTTAATACTTTTCTTTTGTTGTTTCGTTTTGTTTTTTTTCTACCTTGGTCATTGAAACTGCTCCTTTTTCTTCAGCAATGAATTCAGAAAGAGAGGCAGATCGTTGAAAATCTTGGCGAATTTTGCTAAAACCATACAGATTCAGCTGCCGAATGAAACTTTTCATGCAGTCAGTTTCAAAAATCCTAGAGGGACCGCGCCGCTCCAGCACCTCTTTCTTAAAGGATTCCTCATCTATAACTACACAGTTTCCACCCTCGTCCCACCGGATGGATGCAAACTGATCGCTCTCAACGATTTTCCAGAGTTTTTTCGGGAAGGTAAGTGACATAAGGTCAGTGTCACCTACCTCCTCGTAGTAGACCAACCGGGGTCTTTTTAAAACCGACTCCTCAGTCAAAGCTTGGAGAGCATTTTCTTCTAAAATTGTCCTCAATTCCGAGTCTCCTGAGGCTGTCTGGTCACACCCGGAGCCGGCTGAAGGCACTTCATGTGTTTTGTCAGAAAGCTGAGGGACTTCTTTCTGGTCAGAGGATACTGTGTCCCCCGCTGTAGAGTTTAAGTCACCTTCAGTGTCGCTGTCCTTTTCCACTTTGATGGTTTTCTGGAGTGCAGACATTTTTTTTATATATGGGGTTTCTTTTTTTCTGAAATTTTTGGAAGTGGGGGGAGGGAATTGGGGAAGGGAGGGGGAGAGAAAAAGTGCTGCTGAAGGTGTTTTCCTTTATTGGTGCCAACAAGGAGATGTCACAAGGCTCAACGTCGCTGATTGATTTTGGATGTACACACAGAAGCTAGCGCTGGCTCAGAATAAGTGGGGCTGATGCGCTGCTGGGAAAAAAAAATACACCGTGAGGAGTTCCAGATCGTCATAAAACAAAACCACCAACGCGCTCAGGGCCGTCACAATGAGGTTTGCCACAATCCACGGGCCGTCACAATAAGGAAACCTTCATAGCCCCCACCCCAAGCCCCCCCCACCCACTGGAAAAATGCTATCCATCCTCCCCAACCCCCTCCTCCTCCTCCTCTTAACACAAAACGTACAAACTGGACCTGAACTCTGCTTTCTCCCTCCACTCGTGATGCCAGACCCGCTGAGTTTCTCCAGCATTTTCTGCTTTTTTCTTTGCAACTCAAAATCCTGCTGGAAAACAGGAGAGTGCAAGCTCCATGTGTACACTTCCAGCCCTAGGCCCTCTCCTTGGGCCTGGGGCAAGCTGCTAACTTGTTAAAATTTACTGGATGCAAGGAAGGATCCCATTCAGAATCTCTGGACTGGCCTTTTTTTTTAAAATTATAGACCCGGGAATCCAGAAGCAAAACTAATTATTGGAGTTGTTAAGGCTTTTTCTCCCCCTGCAGATTCATCCAGTGAGCACCAGTTCTGCTCAGCAAAAGTGGGCACTCACATTCCAGACCAGGCTCCAAGCCAATGAGTTGGGATCTTTACCCATTTAAAGTTTGAGAATGCGTCGGGATCGTTGCGGCCCCAAAAACCTCTAATCATTTGCTTTACCAGGTAAAACTGCATGATGGACGAGCACCAGCTATCCCGAGGGACTTTGGAGGGAACCAGCTACTAGATGGTGCAATTATTCTTTCACCCCATACCAAAGCTCGACCACCGATTTGCATGTCAAGACTATTGTGGACCTCCACCAGAGTTTCCTGTAATTACAAATTTTTATTTACTTTGCAATGTGCTGGCAAAAGAACCCTTACCAGTCCTTTTATTGTCCTCAAAAATATTCAGACATCTTTGGTGCCTTCACAAAACCCAGCCTACTGCATGGAAATTTGCACACGTGGTTAGGTCCATGGTGACTACATCAATGTAACTATTCCAATAAACCTTTCTTCAAATGACTTGTGACAAGCAAATTCCCCAGGCACCATTTTGACTTATGGACAAAGCGTTGGCCGCTTTGCAACATAGACTGGCCATTGCCCCTCTTTAGAGCAGTAAAATAATATGCATCAATCGCTCCTGAACCACATGATCATATTCTGCAGCACGGAAGGTATCCCGCTCTTTAGCGAGTGTAATTCTGATTTAATTTCGGACTCCCAGGTCAGCCATACACGGAATTTCACAAATGGCTTGTTACTTTCATCTTCTGCTTGGGATTAACCTGAAACTTCTCTGCCTTACTTGGCACCTCAGGTAAACATTAAAATAACATTAAGTGGTGAGAGAAGGGTTTACCTGGAATTCTGGTCACCTTGCTCCCTTAACTGGTCGTGTGCCTCATTGCCTGCCTCTGCTGCATTTCTAAAGGTAGTTCCCTGTGTCAATGATCAAAGTTCATTTTTGAAACACCTCGGAATCACAGAAGCCTTATGATGGAGAAATAGGCCATTCAGCCCATTATGCTTGTACCTCGAAACAGACCCTTCGGTCCAACTCATCCATGCTGACCAGCTATTCTAAATTAATCTAGTCCCATTTGCCACGTTTGACCCCTATCACTCTAAATCCATCCTATTCATTTACCCATCCAGATGCCTTTTAAATGTTGTAATTGTACCCACATCCATCACTTCCTCTGGCAGCTCATTCCATACACACACCACCCTCTGCGTGAAAAAGTTGCCCCTTAGGTCCCTTTTATATCTTTCCCTTCTCACCTATGCCATCTAGTTTTGGACTCCCTTACCCTGGGAAAAAGGTTTGCTCTTCAAATGTACATTATTACCTAATGCCAACCTCTTGCCTTTCCTCACACCCTTGCACATTAATTTTATTCAAATAATTGTCCAATACCCTGTTGAATGCATCAATTGAACATCCCTTCACCACATTTCCAGGCAGGACATTACGTTTCTTAACTACTAGATGAGTGGGAAAAGGTTTTGTCTCATAGTTGCTTCTTTCTCAAATCACTTTAAATCTATGCCCTCTCATTTTGTTCCATTTGCAAGTGGGAACAGATTTTCCCTATCATCTTTTCAGTCCATGCATGATTTTGAAAACCTCTATCAGATAAAAAGGGAAAAGATTAAAATAAACCAATCAGGGAATGTAAAAGGTTGAGCTCCTACAAGTAATAAAAAGGAAGAGAGTAGCTAAAGTAAATGTTGGTCCCTTAGAAGCAGAGGCAGGAGAAATTATGGGGAACAAGGAAATGCCAGAATTATCTGAACAAATATTCTAAGCACATTTCCACAGTTGAGGACAGAAGTTGAATACTAGAAATAAAGAGTGGCCTTGGGGCTAAAAGGAGTGAGGAAATTAAAGAAATTAGCATCAGTTGAGACAAAGCACGGTAGAAACTTAAAGGACTAAAATACACAAATCCACAGGACCTCATGGCCTACATCCAAAGGTTTTTAAAGAAATAGCTGCAGAGATAATGGATACAGTAGCCATTCTTTTCCAAGATTCCCTAGATTCTGGAATGGCATCTGCAGACTGGAAGTTAGTAAATGAAACGCTGCTATTTTAAGAAAGGAAAGAGGAAAACAGGCATCTACATGTTAGTTAAACTGATGCTGTCATTAGGAAAATCTATTACTAAATAAGACCTAAAACACCACACACAGACACACAAAGGGCTTGAAGAAAATTTGCACGATGTGACGTTAGTAAACAAAAGATCAATGAAGAAAGTCGAATTCAAAAATTAGAAACCCCACATTTATCTTCTTACAAAAAAAACTTTTGGCTGGACTAACGTATTGCAAATTCGAAATAGATTTTAGCCAGTTGCATTTCCAATGAAGGTTACAGTTGCAGTAGTTTTGCCAATGAATAGTCAGGCTTTGAACTGTGGTAAACCATTTTATGATGGTATAATCTAAATTATAAATTCTTTGAATGAATATGAATGTCTAATAGTTAATTCCAATTTATACAAAGTATGTCATGTGATAAAAACCTGCAGATGCCTTATCTCTGATGGCCAAATCTTCAGAAATAAGTATGGTTCTGCAGAACACAAATTGGATATTTCGATTAGCAAATCAATAATGATGAAGAGTTATCCCTGAATTACGTTGATGGAATAGAAAATCAGCAGTAATGTGTAACTGATGATTTGCTGGGAGTTTGTTTCACTTTATTGGCAAAGACCAACTTTCTTTCTTGGATCACCAGTTTAGCAAAGACAAGATAGGTTTAAATCTAAAGAAGACTACGTGCTGAAGAAACTCTGCAGAAGTGGTCAGAGCTGTTGAGTTTACCCAGCACTTTTCATTTTAATTTCAGAGTTGCATCATCTGCAGTACTTTGCTTGTACTGTAAGTTTAAATGTACTGTTAATGTCCAAAGAAGCTGCTAACATCACAGTCTAGGGTCATAAAATAGGACTGACTACTGGGACAAGGTACTGCAGAAATGAAAGCCCTCCCCGGAACACTACCTCAAAATGAATCAGCTCCTTGAAGATAGAAAAATAGCAACAATAAAAATGCCCTGTATGATGACTCATCCCATTTTCAGTGCACTCCTGGATTGTATCAGATGAATTTCCATAAATTCTCAAGAATGTAATACATTCTTGACAATGGTGGAATTACAGTCTAAACTGCTAAAAGTGGCAAAATAATTTAGTAACTAATTGATTACAGAAAGAATGATGGCAAATTGTAACTTAGCTCTTCTAATAAATACTGAACCACTGACAATCCCAAGGGGAAATCTCACTTTGGAACTTGAAATAGAGCTAAAAATTTTATCTGATACCATTCATAGCACGGTCATAATTCTTGATGTTCCACAGTCATTTTTTTCCAATTGACTCCTCAGTGAAGTCAGGCAGATGACAGATGTTTGGGAATGGGTGGCAGGTGCAGTGGTTGGAACAAAAGAAGCCGGAGAGAAAATATCTTTAATTTTCCAATGTGTAAGCGGTACATTTCTGTACAATTTCGTTATCACAGTACTGAAGGAAGTCATTCAGCCGACACAAAAGCAAAACACTGTGGATGCTGGTAATCTGCACAAATACAGACATAGTGATCTACAGCATGGAAACTGGCCCTTCAGACCAACTTGCCTATGCTGCCCAGTTTTCACAATTAAACTAGTCTCATTTGGCTGCATTGGTCCATATCCCTCTATACTCATCCCATGCATGCTTTCCTGAGGCAGCGGGAAACGTAGATGGAGTCAATGGAAGGAAGGCTGGGTTTCATGATGAAGTTGGCTGTGTTCACAACTCTCTGAAATTACTCGTGGTCTTGAGCAGAGCAGTTGCCATACCAAACTGTGATGCATCCGGATAGGATACTTTCTATGGTTCATCTATAAAAATTGGTAAGAGTCAGAGTCATTGTGGACATGCTGAATTTCCTTAGCCTTCTGAGGAGGTGGGGCGTTGGTCTGCTTTCTTGACTATAGCGTTGATGTAGATGGACCAGGACAGATCGTTGGTGATATTTACTCCAAGGAACTTAAATCTTTTAATGCCTTTCCTCAGCACCATTGCTACAGTCAGGGGATGTCCTCTACTCCTCTTCCTGAAGTTGAACATCAGCTCCTTCGTTTGCTGGCATTGAGGGAGAGATTGTCATCTTTACACCATGCCACTAAGATGTCTGTTTCCTGTACTCTGTTTCATTGTTGTTTAAGATCCAACCCACTACGGTGGTGTCATCAGCAAATTTGTAAATGGAGTTAGATCTGAATTTGGTCACACAGTCGTGAGAGTGGATAAGGACTATAGTAAAGGGTTGAGTAAGCAGCCTTGTGGGGCACCAGTGTTGGGGGTTATCGTGGAGGTGGTGTCATTTATCCTTACTGATTGGGGTCTGCGGGTCAGGAAGTTGAAGATCCAGCTGCAGTGGGGGGTGCAGAGTCCCAGTCTGAGTTTGATTGGAATTATGGTGTTGAAGATGGAGCTAAAAAAATCAATAAATAGGAGTCTGACGTAGGTGTCCTTGTTATCCAGATGTTCCAGGAATGAGCGTAGGGCCAGGGAGATGGCATCTGCCGTGGACCTGTTATGATGATAGGCAAATTGTAGTGGATCAAGGCAAACTGGGAGGCTGGAGTTGATCTGTGCCATTGCTCGAAGCACTTCATAATGATGGATATTAGCACCACCAGGCGATAGGCATTAAGGCACATTGCCCGATTTTTCTTTGGCGCAGGGATGATAGTGATCTTCTTGAAATAGGTGAGAACCTCACATCAAAGTAAGGAGAGGTTAAAGATGTCTGTGAGTACTCGCAGGACCTGAGTGCACAGCTGGGGACTTCATCCAGGGCAGTCACTTTCCATGGGTTCACTCTCAAGAAGGCCAATCTGACATCTGCAGCAGTGACTGTGCGTACAGGTCCATCCAAGGCTGTTGGGGCAGATGACATCATTTCACTGACCTTCTGGTCCAAACGAGCATAGAGCTCATCGGGAAGGGATACATTGTTGTCAGTAATTCAACTTGATTTAGCTCTATGGCGTATTTTATCATGTAAGCTTTGACACAGTCGACGTGTGTTTGTGTGGTTAGTCTGAGACTCGAGTTTAGTCTGGTATTGTCCCTTAGCATCCCTGATAGCTTTACAAAGATCATACCTATATTTCATGTTTTGTAAGGGTCACCCGACCTGAATGCCTCAGGCCTGGACTTCAGCAAAGAGCAGATCTTCCAGTTCATCTACGGTTTCCAGTTGGGAAACACACTGATCTTTGGTACGCAGTCCCCTACACACTTACTGATGAACTCTGTGACCACGACATGGAGATGCCAGTGTCAGACTGGGATATACAAAGTCAGAAGTCACACGACACCAGGTTATAGTCCAACAGGTTTATTAACAATCACGCACTTTCGGAGCGCTGCTCCTTCGTCAGGTGAAGTGGACAAAGGGGGCACAATCTTGAGGTTGGCCTGGTTGAAGTCGCTGGCTACAACAAACAAGACCTTGGGTTATTCCATCTCAAGGCGATTTGTAGCAGTGTATATTTCATCAAGTGCGCTCTTCATTTCAACATGGGGTGGGACATAAACTACTGTCAGGATAGTAAACTCCCGTGGCAGATAGTAGAGACAGCATTTCGCTGTTACATATTCTAGGTCTGGGGAGCAATAACTCATCAGGGTCGTCACATCCAAGTTAAAAGTATTGAACAGGAGGCAGACCCGTCCGCCCTCTGCTTTGCCCAAGGATGCTGCACGGTCTATCCACTAGATTGAGAAGCCCTCAGGTTGTAAGGCACAGTCAAGCGAAGCAGGAGAGAGCCTTGTCTCAGTAAAACACAGAGTGGTCACTATAAAAATTTAATTTTTCCCCCCTCCCCCCCAAATACCTCTATTCAATCTCCTCAGCTTTCTTTGTAACATTACTTGCTTATAATTTGATTAACTCACTCAAAACATCTGAAAATAATCATCTGGCAACATGGCAAGCAAAGCTAAACCCACACCAGCAGTTGGAGTAATTCAACACCATTATTAGGTGTCACTGACAGGCTCTATAGAAAAAGATTCTGTGGAAAATAACAGCAGAAAGCAATTAATTCATGGTAAAATCTACAGAAAAATCTGAGAAGTCTCTTTTCTTTTGACAATTAGAACTCTCAGACACCATGTGTACTTAATTGGAACCCTGCACACAAAAGCACTATACATGGACCTGGAAAATAGAACATTTCCTGGCTCTGTCTTACTATAGCGGTTTGTCAAATTCAGAATTAAAGGTTAAATAAAAAATTGCTGCTGAAAGGTTTAAATAGCGTGGTGTTCAAAATAAGCACTAACAGCTTGTAGTTACACAGAGTCCTTCAACATAGCAAAATGGCTAAAAGTGGTTCACAGAGCACAATCTGCAAATTGACATTTAACCAAAAGGAACACTAGGAATGGTGACCAAAAACTTGGTCAGAGGGGAGTTTCAAGGATTTTCTTGAAAGGTGAAAAAGATGTAAAGGAAGATTGATTTAGGGAGGAAATTCCAAAACTTAAAACACGTAGACAGCAGAAGCAAACCTTTTTCCAAATTTCTTTAGTGTAATTATTACTATTGCCATTTTAGTATTTACTAGTTTTATTTTGTTTCTCAATGAAACAAAATAAGAAACAAATCAATCAGCACAACATTAATTTGTTAGGCACTACTTGTTTTAAAATTAAGTTGCTGTGATCAAAACAATCTGTGGAACACAGAAACTTCTGGAGTAAAATTGTAAATGGTTTTGGAAAATTCAGCAAATAAGCATCACCAGCTTCCTGTCCCTGCCTTCCGCCCCATCTCCCATACCCTTCTAAATTTCCAAACTGGCATCTCAAAAACTAGAACCCTACCTGGATGACTTCTTCACACACACTGATTCTCAAATCATTAGATAATGCTCATTCTCCACTCACTGTCAACCCATCCTTGTTCTCTGCAACCTTTCTCCGCAAAATCATTTCATCTTCATTCTTTTGTTTTGTCCCAAACTCCCACTTTTCTGTTCTGCTTTCAACATGATAAATGGTGATGCAAGTCGCAAAAGGAAATAATTAAGAACAGAGATAGTAGGAACTGCAGATGCTGGAAAATCTGAGATAACAAGGTGCAGAGCTGGATGAACACAGCAGGCCAAGCAGCAGCAGAGGAGCAGGAAGGCTGACGTTTCAGGCTTAGACCCTTCT
>JAHRHZ010000267.1:56387268-56443782 GCA_024137785.1 Ginglymostoma cirratum | reverse complement strand
TACACCTTGTTATCAATAATTAAGAACAGTTGTTTTGTATATCCCCAAGGCAAATTATGACTATTAATGAGATTAAATGTTTCTGTGTTAATAAAAACAGCCACAGATTTCCATACGTGGCAGTCTATTAAGATACCAAACTATGCAGTTACTTCCTAACAAGTTGTGGAAACCACGTTTCAATTTCATGGCCACTCCATGGAACTTACTCCCTAGGAAGATGCAAACAGCAGTTATTATTAACTCATTATAATGTAGCTAAACCTGTTGGTGTATACACTGCACAAAATTTTGTGAATATAGAAAGCTTGAGAGAAAAAGGTGACTTTGCACATATGGTTCCCTAAGTTCTTCACAACGTGACTGAGATAGAATGTTGTGCTTAACAACTCCATTATTGCTTTATCACGCAAATACTAGGATGATAGAAGGCAAACCAGACCAACCTTGCTTTTTTCCTCCCCCAACTTTGCAACTCTTATGGAGCAATTCTCAACCAGTTTGTGTATAATCTAATTCAAAAAAAAGTAGGTGCCATTGGTTTGAACATCAAAAAGGACCCAATTGTTGTTTTGATGCCACCTCATGCTTGCACAGTGGAAAACCTAATCGTTATTCGGGATGGTACACCACAGGAAGCAATCAGCTCCAAAATAAATTAATGAGATCCAACAGATCTAGTATTATTTACTGATTTTTGCAGTTTTGGGCATTCCAGATTGCCAAAGGAGGATGGAGTACAATTTATAAAGTGCTCAGTCTATGAAGTTCTTCTGGTATCTCCCACACCCTCTATACGCCATTCCTCCCCACGCAGGCATTGCTGCAGGGCTGTGCTCAACGGCTGTCCTAGCCAGTTCTCCAATCTCAGTCAGTGTATAGATTATGCGAGCAACTTGCCAACTGCCTTAAATTAATTAAAATGGATCAGAGTTCTCACTGACCGAGGGTATGCAGTTGCTTCACCAGCTAATTGTGCCATTGACGCCAAATTCAGAGCCAACATCTGTATAGAGAGAGACAGGTTTTGATAAAGGAAGAGAATTCACAAACATTTGATTATTTGATTTATTCAACAAAAAGCAGCATGTACACAATACACATTTACAGATATTACACAAATATTATTACATGAAAAATGTCAATTGTGGTTTGGTCCAATAGTAGACAATTGCTATTCTACGCCAAATGATTGCACTTCTTCTCAGGCCTGCTGAGAGTTCCTGCTTCGCACTCTCCTCCTTGATCAATACAAACTTGTACTGCTAAAGCTTAAAGATCTTTAGGTCTGAAACATTTAATATGTCATACCCGTTTACATAACCACTCAGTGTAGCATTATATATTAAGTACATCACCCCCTTCGCACTCTCTCTCTCTCGCAAAAACCAACACCTCCGTTCTCACCTCTCCTCCACTGCATTGGTTAAAAAACAATTTACAGAACATCCATAAAAAATTAGTAACAATTTATTACAAGGATGAGCAATTATTTGGGAGACTTTCATCATATATGTTGATTTTTAAAAGGTACTCAGGACAGTTATTCTAGGTGTAATTGGCTTGTCAATTATTGCAATTAATTTTAAAACAATTATTTACATTTAAGGGAAAAAAATGAAACTTCAATATAACAGCAGCAGTAACTCAGTTTGAAACACTGTCTGCAAAACTGACCAATTTAAGACGTATCATAAAATTAAAGAATAGATGAGATGAACATCACTACGTGAAGCGACACCCCAAAAGGGCACTTGACACTTGTGTACAGAAACAATCACTTCACAATGTCACAAAAGATAAGCATTCCTTTCATGACTGATAATCACTGCTCAAAATGCATAGGGATAATTGTCAACTCCAATGCCTACACAGTAACCTGGTGGAACATGGCCTTCCTCAACAATGGTTAAAGCCACCCACTTACCGTCTTACCGATAAGTCAGTCAGCTGAAGATCTGGTAACTTCCATAACAGATTGGCAATGGTCCCATTAGGGTTGCATTTATTTTTATTTGTACATGGGATGTAGTTATCACTGGCAAACCCAGCATTTGTTTACTGTACCTATTTCACCCTTGAACTAAGTGGCTTGCTACACCATTTCAGAGGACAGTTAAGAGTCAACCACAGTGCTGTGGATCTGAAGTTACATGTCTGCCAGACCAGATACGAATGGCAGGTTTTCTTCCCATAAAGGACATGAGTGAACATTAGATGCGTTTTTACTACAATCAATGATAGTTTCATGATCACCATTACTGAGACTAGCTCGCAACTATTTTTTTAAATTTGAATTTTATCAACTGCAGTAACATGAATGCAGCAGTGATATTGGCTACACACATGAAACAAATAATCAGAAGGAAAAACACAAAAGGGAGAGACTTTCAGATCATAACAAATAATAAATTAGATTTTAGTGATAAGATGTTATTGGCAAGGAATAGAATCCCAAAATGCATATCTTACCATGTGCTCAAAAACTACCTTTGAAACCAGTAGACATTTAACATGATATTGAAACTACAGTGAATGCTAATCTAAAGCAGTCTGCAGTTGCCACAGCTGGAGTAATACTTTGCTTCTGATCAAACTAATCATCTTATGGAGGTCAGGCAGCATCTGTGATAGGTAAAACTTGAAACACTAACTCGGTTTCTCTCTCCACAGATGCTGCCTGACCTGCTGAGTACTTTCAGCATTTTGTTCTAAGTTTATCAGCATCTGAAGTATCTTCCTTCTATCATAGTCTCATGGTTTGGATTGACTAGGAAGGAGCATCAGTTATTTGAGAGTTAGCTGGTTAGACGGTAGATAATGCAGCTAGATAATGATAAGAGTTAGCCAGATTGATTCAACTTAATACAAGTTAATTTAGCTTTGCCTAAATACAATGCACAGCTATGAACCATTCAAGAGGAAAGCTTCAGATACTGCTGGCACAAGAAAATAAAGGACAAGAAACTTTAATAGGGTATTACCTACATTACACGGAATTTACCTTTTCCATTCATGCTGCAATTTTGCAGCAGGATCATAACATAATAGGGCAAGTATTTTGCAAAGTTGACTTCTGTCTTGGGCAGAGATCAACACTACTGACTGAAGCACTCAAGATTGTTTTATATCATTGTAAAACAATTAATTTCAGTGTTAAATAGGAAGTTGGGCCACTTTATGAACCTCAGTTGTAGAATGTAAGTTAAAGCAGCAAACAAAAACATGCCATGATTTCATTGAATGGCAGTGCAGGCTCAAGGAGCTATATCACATACTAAAAACACAACACGCAAATTTCAAATAATGTAGACATATAAAATGAGGAGAACAGACACTTTTACACTGTTCTTAATTTCTGATGCATTGTTAAAGGGATTCATCACATTACTCCATCTCCAAAGCTAAATAAGCTACAGTACATTGTTATCTACTTTCAGCACATGGAAACATCTCAAACCCTACAATAATACCATTTTCAGTGATGCTTTAAAACAGCCATAACCCAATTTCTTTTTAAAGATCTCAGCAAGCAGACACCTCGATCACCATTCAAAGAACACATTAGAACTAGGAGAGGGCACTGTAGGCATTGATACATTACAGCAGTCTTTCACATTGCATCCAACACCTATCCACAGCCAAATGTTATCTGACAAGGGAAGGTGTTAATTTAATGAGTATTTAGGCTATTTAAAAAGCAGATACGCTTTTCACTGGAGTTAAACTGGCTAAACAGCCAATGGCATGAGGCAACCTATTTTAAAAAGTAATTCAAATTTCTCTTCATGCATTAAAAAGTTACATTTACTTTCTACACAACATATATTATTGCACTCCATGTCTTTGTTAGGAATAAGACCAAGAACAATGCAATGCATCAGGCACACGGAGCAAATATATTGTTCTCCCTAGATACACAAGAAGTTTTCTTCATCCTCTTTTCAGGATTCTTGTTGAAATTCTGCTTAGGGAAGTTAGAATACCACAAATCGTTGCAAACATTTAGAAATCTAAGTACAATGAAGGTCTCTAAATAAACAAGTCCAGATTTATAATATTTTAATTGTTGTCCTTCTGTGGGAGAGCTATGATGAATAGATCTGAATATGTTTTATATCAGTTCCTAGCACAATAAAGAAGATCCCTTCAAACCAAGATGAACAGGAGAAAAACTGTTTCTGGATTTACCATGTCTTGTCCAAGGTGCGCATATAAGTGCAGCCATCAAAACAAACTTCAATTAAATGTGTAAAAAGACTGCATGTCGAATAAAGAATGTACAAGCCTTCACCCATCATTTATTTATACTAACGGATGCAATTCACCTGGGGTGGGAGGAACAGAAGGGTGAAGAAATAGTTCTAGTTCCTCAGTTCTGAAAAATCATAATTATTGTTCTCAATTGTCACTGCAGTAGATGGATAATGTAATTTCAGCTATCCCCATCAACACTGTGCTGATCGTTTAATCATTATGCTACACGTAAAGCAGCACCCAAGTGCAGTTTACTCCCCTCGATTCAAAATTGGTCAATTCTACTTAGCTGTTCATTCAAATTTCTTTGACCATTAAATTCCCAATTTGCAGTTTTATTAACATTATAAATCAGATTTTTGAATTTTCAAGTTTTGTATGCAAATCTTGGAATTAACAGGCATAGGTTATATTAAAGTCTGAATTCAGCACAGTGTCTTTTTCAACATCAGTGCACTGTCAATGTGGGAATAAAATACCAGCACCTTACTTTTCTTCTCCCTGGGTGTAACCTTTGTTAAAGCTGTAGGCACAGCAGCTCTGTTCACCTTTAAACTAAAAAAAAAATAGCAAACAGAGACCAATTATATAGATTCAATTTTACATTATTGGCAGATGGGTTCCATGTGCCAGATCAAGTCCATTTGTACAAGAGCTAGTGCATGTATATCATAAATGTACCATATCCAGACAGTACTATTTCATTCCCAAGTCTATTACCATCTCCAATCTTAATCAGGCATGTCAATGTTGAGCTTTTGAGGAGGAACAAAGTACTTCCCAGGGCTCTGGGTGATTACAACTCCAGTCTTCTTATGGAACATTGGGGCTATTTTGGCAGGCTCTGGTACAGGCATTTCCTCAGAGTCCTCGCTATCATCATGATGAAGTTCATACGAAATGTTTCCATATTCTCTCAAGAAAGGAAAGATCTCCAGAAGGAACTGGCAGAAGTCTTTGCGGATTCCAAACCACCCTACAAAAATATCAAAATTAGTGATAATAGGAACTGCAGATGCTGGAGAATCCGAGATAACAAGGTGTAGAGCTGGATGAACACAGCAGGCCAAGCAGCATCACAGGAGCAGGAAAGCTTGACGTTTCGGGCCTAGACCCTTCATCAGAATGGGGGAGGGGAAGGGAGTTCTTAAATAAATAGGGAGAGAGGGGGAGGTGGATAGAAGATGGATAGAGGAGAGGATAGGTGGAGAGGAGGCAGACAAGTCAGAGAGGCAGGGATGGAGCCCCCCCCCACCCCCACCTTTACTGGCTGAAAAATAAAATCAGATCCAGGGAAAGATCTACTACAAAGAAAGTTGGACTTGGAAATTTTCAACTTGCACGTGATGATGCTGGAAGAATGTCATTGTCAGATCATAAAACATTGGCAAAGGAGCAGCACTCCAAAAGGTTGTGATTTCAAATAAACCCGTTGGACTATAACCTGATGTCATGTGACTTCCAAGTTTGTCCACTCCAGTCCAACACCAGCACCTCCACATCATAAAACATAGGAGCAAAAGGAAGCCATTCAGCCCATCGAGTCTGGTTCACAATTCAGTGAGATCACAGATGGTCTGATAATCCTCAACACTACTTTCCTGCCTTTTCATCATAACCCTAGATTCCCTTAATGATTAGAAATTTGCCTCTCAGCCTTGAATAACAAACAGCCCTCCATGCTTAAAAAGTTCCATAGATCCACTACCCTCCGAGAAAAGAAATCCTCCTTATTTAATGCATCCTTAATCCACCCTTAAATGGGTGAATCTTTGTTGAGACTACACCCTCTAGTCCTGGACTCTCCCACTAGGAGAAGCAACTTCTCTGCTTCTACCTACCTAGCCCCCTGAGAATCATGTATGTTTCAATAAGGCCACCTCTTATTTTTCTAAACTTCATTGAGCATAGGCCCAAACCACTCATGTTCTTTTCACACCACAATTCCTCCATATCCTGTATCAACACAGCGAACCTGGTCTGTACTGTCTCCAACGCCAATATATCTTTCCTCAGATAAGGCGACCAAAACTGTTTGCAGTGTTCCAGGTCCAAAATTCCCTATTTTACACTCCATTCCCTTTGAAATAGAGGTAAACATTCCATCTGCCTTCCCTAATAGCTGTTAAATTTGAAAGCCAGCATTTTGTGATTTATCCATGGGGACCCCTAAACCCCAAGCTGAATAAAAATTTATTATCAGTTTCATGGCAGAAGACACCAACAGCGTGCCAAAAATACTAAATAATCAAGCGATAAAAGGGGGATAGGAATTAGATACAAACATTACTAGAGAAAAAGTACCCAGAAAACTAACGGAATTAATACCTAGTAGACTCCCTGGACTGGATGGAATGCTTCCTAGGGAACTAAAGGAACTAAGTATAAAAGTACTGGATCTCTTACCACATAGCATGAAATTGAAAGAAAAGATACACAATCTTTAACTTTCCCGATTAACCACAGTTGACTCATCCCCTTCCTAGAATTCTTCTTTCTCACAGATATATTTTTGTTGCGAGTCATGAAATGTTTTCTTAAATGTCTGCCATGCTTCCTCAACCCAGTTTGCTGCTAAACTCTTTTCCTAATCCACCCAGCTAGCTCTGCCCTTGTTCCTTTGCAATGACCCTTATTTACATTTAGCACAGTTGTTTCCAACCCAAGATTCTCCCTCTCAAACTGAACACCAAAATTCTACCATGCAACAGTCCTTGTTTTCTAGGGGACCTTTCTTTTAAAAATCAGACATCATTTATTAAATCTGCCTCAATAAACACAGTAACAGATTCAAAACAGCCCAATTCCTGTTTTGATCCACAATGTTCTTGGAACCTGTCCCAAACACAAGGCATGAATCCTTCCTCGTGGATACCCCTGCCAATTTGACATTCTCAATCTACATGAAGATTACAAGTCACCCATGATTGACATACTGCCTTTTTCACACATTCTCATTATTTCTGATTTATTCTGTCCTACCAAATCGCTACTGTTAAGGGGTCCATAGATTAAACACACTTTTTACCTCAACCCACGTGGATCTACATCTTCCGATCCTAGATCATTTCTTGTTATTCCATCCATTATTTCCCTATTTACCCTATTTTGTCATTTTTCTATCTTCGTACACTCTGTACCTTCCTGCCCCATTCTGGATATCATTATCTGAATAGCTGCCCTTAAATGCTGCTATATGCTTTGGTTTTGCGCACCTACATTTTGCCTATCCCAAATATCAACCCCCACCAAGTTTAAAGCCCTCTCCACAGTCACAGATACTAATTCACCAGGACAATAGTCCCAGCATGGTTCACGTGAAGCCCATTCCACTGGAATAGATCCCTTCCACCCCAGTACTAGTGCCAGTGCTCCACGAATTAAAATCCAATCCACCCACACTAATCTTTGAGCCATGCACTTAACCCATTTATTTTATTTATCTCACGCCAGATTGCCAATGGCACATACCACGTGCATAGCATCAATCCAGAGATTACTATCTTGGAGGTTCTACTTTTTAAATTGAGCTCCCAATTGTTTGGCAGAACCTCCTTTCTAGTCCAGTCAAATGTTGTTGGTACCAACATGGTCCCTCCCCACTCCCAGTCCTGAGGAGGTGTCAACACAGTCTTTGTTCATAAAACTCAAAAACAGAATCAGATCCAGGGAAAGATCTACTACAAAGAAAGTTGGACTTGGAAATTTTCAACTTGCACGTGATGATGCTGGAAGAATGTCATTGTCAGATCATAAAACATTGGCAAAGGAGCAGCACTCCAAAAGGTTGTGGCTCAGCAACACAACCTTCTGGACTCTCACTCACAGCTGCAGAAAACAATATCTCTCTCTCTCTCTCTCTAATTGTACTATCCTCCTACTATTACTACATTCCTATTTCATCTTCTTACTTGAATGGCACTTTATACCACAGTGCCATGGTCAGTTCACTCATCATCCCTGCGATCTGCACAGCTTGTATGAACTTCAAGTTATTAAAATGCCCATAGGGCATTCAAAATACTTTTAAATTCAAGCCTCAACTGATACTTGAACTTCCCCTTCTAGGATATTAAAATTAGCCATATAGCTTGAGAAGGAACAAAAACAGAAGTTGCTGGCAAAGCTCAGCAGGTCTGGCAGCATCTGTGAAGAGACAATCAGAGTTAACGTTGACTGGTCCCGAAATGTTAACTCTAATTTTCTCTTCACAGATGCTGCCAGGCCTGCTGAGCTTTTCCAGCAACTTCTGTTTTTGTTCCTGATTTACAGCATCCGCAGTTCTTTTGATTTTTATTTAGCATGAGAAGGAACATTCATTGGGTCATTTGGAGTAATGGCAAATTTGTGGCTTTGCTGCTTCATCAACCCTAAAACTACAACAAAGAAAAAACATTCAATCACAGAACTGTCATCGTGCAGGAGGAGGATAGTCAGCCCATTGTGTTTGCACCAGACCTCCGAGCATTTGGGTTTCGTGCCTTTCTCCCTTAATCAAAAAAACCAAAATCAAAATTATACTTCACTCATGCACACTTACATCCTCACAGTCTCTATTCCAATTGTACATTTTTAGATTCTATTAGATAGGAGTAAACTGAAGTTATTCTAACAATTCTCACCTTGCATACCCTGCTTTCTTTCATATTTAAAATAACGTGCGCTGCGTGTAATGCTAGTTACACCATCCTCTCCTCACCCAATCTACACTTACTCTCTCTCGAACTCAGTGAGGTAATACTGGCTAGAGTGTAAAACAAGTGTTCTCCCTGATTCCATCCGATTCCCACCTGATGATGGAAGTTAAAATTACCATCATTCTGCCTCTTTGCTCTCTCTCATAAGTGGGGACAAAAATTGGACTTTGAAGATTCTTCTGAAAGGTCGTACTCCTTTTAGTCAATGCAGCTGCAAAAGTTTTAAGAATGAACTTGGCCATATCATCAACAGAGCAAGTCAAACTCTAATAAGTAGCATATTCAGAACAAGAACAGATACCAATAGATAATTTATCACAGCTAATAGTCCTCTCGGAGCTCATTCAGAAGACACGGACAGGCGAGCTGAAAGCAACTATATCAAGAGTAAAATCAAAGCTAGCATTGTGCTTTTTTTCTTAAAAACTTTAATAACTAGCTCTCAAACCAAGTCGTTCTCTATGTATACATTCAACGCAATATGACATTTTTTAGACACTAAGGATGCGTTGTGAACAGTAATAAAGTGTAATGAATATTGCTAGTCCTAAACAATATTTAATCAGGACATAGCTTTCACTATATTTGCACATTCTAATCTCTTTACAGTAATAAAGCCACTGCACTATTGTGACAATATACATCAAAATGATTTACTCCAACAAGTCTAATGCGCACTATTCATACTTACAGTGATTACCTCCTTTCTGACCAAATGTGGTTGCCATTAATGTTATCAAAGACAGCCAAAGAGGGATGAAGATTGGAATATAAGAAAAATTATTGTGGCCATCCAGTTTGTGAACCAAAAGAATCTGGGGAGAAAAAGAAAAATCATAAGTGCCTGTAGGGAGAGATTTTACACTCCATTTGGGGCAAAGAGAAACCTCGCAAGGGTGACCATCTCAGCCGTTTGATTTGGAGAGTCTTGCGAAGTGTTTGCACACGTGGCGAAAATACTTTTGAATTCAAGCCTCAACTGATACTTGAACTTTCCCTCCTAGAATATTAAATTAGTCAAATACCTTGAGAAGGAAAATTCATTGGGTTATTTGGAGTAATAGCGAAAATGACATCAGCCCAGGCTAATTTTATTAGTCTCCTTATGACCACCATGAAGTGGCAAGAGAGATCTACAGTGAAAAATGATAAGTCCAAAGTCAGCAAATGTGGGGGGCACGAGAAGAGACCTGAACTCAGAATTCATCACTCAAGTGCCCTCTCACTACGGCTTCCAGATTGCTACTGATCACTGCATTTCAAGCATGACTTGTAAAAACACAATACTTGTCAAATGCTTTTTGTGCTAGATCAATCAGGCAAAACGGCAAAGTAAAGCTTAAATCTGGAAACTTTGTAAGTGATTTAAACTGTCCACTCAGCATCAATATATCTTCAGCAATGAAAATCACATCAACCGATCACTAACTCTGGTGACGCTTTAATAACTGAAGAATGCACTGACCCCATTGCCAAAGCAAGTTACATACCTCAAAGGTCAAAAGCGGAACAACAATGGTCATCCAACTGATGGCCATTGTAACATGAGTCCGCCTTTGTTCAGCTATCACATCCATAGACCGCAAGAAAAGTACTGACCACACAATGTAGTAGAGCACCACTAGGCAGAGAAATGACATCAGGATCCACAAAGGAACACAGACCACCTACAAAAACAAAAATCAGCAACATCTGGCTAAAGAAATTATACTTGTTTTAAAACTAGTTCTCCTACATGTACATATTTTTTCCACTTCAGTGATCTGTGCTGCCTGTGATAATATTTGATTACTCTAAGCCTGTTGACAACTTGAAGATTTAACAATAGTAACTAAAATTGTAATGCAATGCATAGACTATCACAAACAGCTCAACCATGGCTCTTATAATCTGCTTTTTACAGATAATTCATGATGTTTTGCTTCCCAATAAGCAGCTAAGCAATTTATCTGCATGGCTTTTAACACCCAACAGAATAAAGCTTCCTGAACCCGGTATATAATGTTAAAAAAGATGTAGAGCTTTTTGATGCAGTTTACTAAAATGTGTTCCTATGCCAGTGAGTGGCAAGTGTGTAAAGCATATGAACAGCCAGTTGTATCTATATTCTGCTCAAACTGTACCGATTGGATTCCATTCCTTTCAAAGGCAGGTTCCTTGACTCACTGTCTTCTGACACTTCATTTCACTCAGTTTCCAGAGCAGATTTTGTCAGTGGTGTTTGTCATTGCCTTCCAGTCACAAGGACAGAGCAAGGAGGGAGGTCCCAAGTCTACCTCAGCCAGAATGAGAACTGAAACCCATTGGAACAGGTAGATGTTTCAATAGGCAGGTCATGTCCATCTTAACAGACCATTCCAGACAGTATTCAATGGCAGTAACGGACCATGGAAGGGAAGCTTGTAATCAGATTAAATTTTGACCTTTAAAATGGATTGGAATATTTCTAAAACAGAAAGGGAACAACAGAACAGGAGATGACCACTTAGCCCCTCATGCCTGTTTCACAGTACATATCATTGCTGATCTGCATCTCAAGAGTTATTTATCTGCCTTAGATCCATAAACAGTAATAATTGCCTGACAAATCTTAATCTCAGTACTGAAAGTTTTTAAATCGACTCATACATCCCAGGATAAAATTCCAAATTTCTATAAGTGGGTGTGGGAAAACATCTCCCATTTCCCCTCAGTTTATGCCCCTTTATTTTTGACTACCAGAAAAGAAATGCTAAGCAATCAATGGAAGAAAAATTACCAGCCAAGGCCACTTGATGATCTCATCCAGTCTTAGTGCAATGAATATGAACTGAAGAATGTTCACAGAGCACAGGATTTCTAACTGATAAGCAGAGTAAAAAATACAAGGGAAATGTAACAAAAAAGTGTTTAGCCAAGGTATTCATACAGCATTTTAGTATTGTTAAGAGCATGTACAGTAAAATTTATCTGTAATATTATCAATAATCTAAAAATTTAAATTTAAAACAGCTTAATCCGTTACATCAAACCTTTATACCTGAAACACAAACAGAAATAGCTGGAGAAACTCAGCATGTCCGGCAGCATCTGTGGACAAAAAGCAGAGCCAATGTGTCGGGTCCAGAACCCTTAAGCATGCTGTTGTTGTTGAGGTGCCAGATGAATTTCAATGTAAAGAAATGCAAGCCATTTTGTTACAAGAAACATGGAGAGACAATACAGACTCAACAGACTTTATGGACTTCAGTAAAGCCTTTGATGAAGTTCCACCTGGTAGGCTATTGGAGAAAATGCGGAGGCATGGGATTGAGGGAGATTTAGCAGTTTGGATAAGAAACTGGTTTTCTGAAAGAAGGCAACGAGTGGTGGTTGATGGAAAATATTCAGCTTGGAGTCCGGTTACTAGTGGTGTGCCACAAGGATCTGTTTTGGGACCACTGCTGTTTGTCATTTTTATAAATGACTTGGACACAGACATAGGTGGATGGGTTAGTAAGTTTGCAGATGACACTAAAGTCGGTGGAGTGGTGGACAGTGTGGAAGAATGTTGCAGGTTGCAGGGAGACTTGGATAAACTGCAGAATTGGGCTGAAAGGTGGCAAATGGAGTTCAATGCAGATAAATGTGAGGTGATGCCCTTTGGGAAGAATAATAGGAAGGCAGAATACTGGGTCAATGGAAAGATTCTTGGTAGTGTGGATGTGCAGAGGGATCTTGGTGTCCAGGTACATAGATCCCTGAAAGTTGCCACCCAGGTTGATAGTGCTGTTAAGAAGGCATACGGTGTGTTAGGTTTCATTGGTAGAGGGATTGAGTTCCAGAGCCGTGATGTCATGCTGCAACTGTACAAAACGCTAGTACGGCCTCACTTAGAATATTGCGTACAGTTCTGGTCGCCCCATTACAGAAAGGATGTGGAAGCATTGGAAAAGGTGCAGAGGAGATTTACGAGGATGTTGCCTGGTCTGGAGCGAAGGTCTTATGAGGAAAGGCTGAGGGACTTGGGTCTGTTCTCATTGGAGAGAAGAAGGCTAAGAGGGGATTTAATAGAGACATACAAAATGATCAGAGGATTAGACAGGGTGGACAGTGAGAGTGTTTTTCCTAGGATGATGACGTCGGCTAGTATGAGGGGGCATAGCTGCAAATTGAGGGGTGATAGATTTAAGACAGATGTCAGAGGCAGGTTCTTTACTCGGAGAGTAGCAAGGGCGTGGAATGCCCTGCCTGCCAATGTAGTTAACTCAGCCACGTTAGGGGCATTTTAACAGTCCTTGGATAAGCATATGGATGATGATGGGATAGTGTAGGGGGATGGGCTTAGATTAGTTCACAGGTCGGCGCAACATCAAGGGCCGAAGGGCCTGTTCTGCGCTGTATTGTTCTATGTTCTAATAGTACAACTTTGAGAGGAGTACAGAAGCAGAGGAACCTCGCGGTTTTTATTCACTCGTTCACAGGATGCAGGCGTCACCGGCAAGACCAGCATTTATTGCCCATCCCTAATTGCCCAGAGGGCAGTTAAGAGTCAACCACATTGCTGCGGTTCTGGAGTCACATATAGGCCAGACCAGGTACGGATGGCAGTTTCATTCCCTAAAGGACATTAGAGAACCAGATGGGTCTTCCCTGACAATCAACAATGGATTCATGGTTATCACTAGACTCTTAATGCCAGATTTCTTTTATTGAGTTCAAATTGCATCATCTGCCATGGTGAGTTTCGAACCCAAGTCCCCAGAACATTAACTCGGTCTTTGGATTAACAGCTGAGTGATAATACCACTACCACCATCCCCTCCCCATGACCCTGAGTTCAAGTGCATAATTCTCTGACATGGCCAGGGAAGTTGAAACAGCTGTTAAAGGTGGTTTACAGGATCCTCGAGTTTATAAACAGAAGCACAGACTCTAAAAGCAAGGAAGTTGTGCTACACCTCTACAAATCATTGGTCAGACCTCATCTGGAGTATAGCATTCAGCCTGGGCACCCTTTTTAAGAGAAAGATATTGAACCCCTGGAGAATTCAAAGGAGATTTACTAGAATGATACCACGAATGAGGGATTTCAGATGCAAGGAAAGATTTAAGAAATTGGGCTTATTCTCATTAGAGTATGCAAGATTAAGAGGTGACCTTATTGAGGTGTTCAAAACTATGAACCATTTTGACAGGGTAAAGAATGATATTCTGTTTCCACTAGTTGGTGTGTCAGTAACTAGGGATCACAATTTCAAGACTGCCAGCAAGAGAGCCACGTGCGAGATGAGGACGAAGCTTCTTTACTTGGAGAGTTGTTAGGATTTGGAATGCGCTGCCTGCAAGAGGGAAGTGGTAGATTCCAAAGGAGTTTCAAAAGATAACTGAATATATATTTGAAAGGGATGAATTTAGACAAGATAGTTTGGAGAATGGGACTGGATGGATAGCTCTTTTGGGAGGCGGTATTGAAGTGATGAGGCAAATAGCCTGCATCTGTACTGTAAAATGCTATGGTTCTACGCTGCCAGACCTGCAGAGTTTCTCCAGCTATTTCTGCTTTCATTTCAGATCTTGGGCATCCGCAGTGCTTTTTTTTTTTCAATTTTATTTATATCTGTAGTAATTGATGCCTGATAGCCAAAGGAAGGTTTTAATTCTCCTAAAATAAAAGCAATGTGGATGCTGGATGTGCAGGTCTGGCAGCATCTCTGGAGACAGAAACAAAGTTAACGTTTCAAATTTGATATGACATTTCTTCATAACAGAACAGTCTTTCAAAAAAAAAAAGTCTTATTGAACTGGAAACGTTAGCTCCATTTATCTATTCACAGATGTTGCCAGACTTGCTGAGTTTCTTCAGCACTTTCAGCTATCTCGTTTTGAATTCCACTAATCAGGTTCGAGTTAGATTGGCTATTCTGATAAATTCATATATTTATATTGATATTCTGCAGAAAGGCACAAGCACTGTACAGTGTAGCATTTTTAGAAACAATTTCCATTTTTATAGCATCTTTGAAGTAGAATATCCAAAGTCCTTTACAGGAATTATTATCAAATAATTGTTCGACAGAAAGCCACATAACAAGGTATCAGGGCTAATTACCAAAGGTTTGGTCAAAGAATGAGCTTTTAAGGAGCTACCATATTAAATACAAGATTAGCACAACTAACAAAGGTCTCTAGCGAGGACATCCTACCTCCAAAGACCGATCATGTCGAAATCCCCATACACAAGCAGCTACTGACACCGGAGATACAAAGAACAGGGGCATGAAGACAAGCAACCAGAAGTGAGTGCCTCGTTCAATCCGGTCACACACCAGAACTTCAAACATCAACAACAAAAGGTGGATTCCCACAGCTATTAGCATTGCTTTAAATTCCACACAGGTTTCTCCTTCAGCCCTGTGTTGAAAGAGAATGAAGAGTAAAGAAAAAGCAACTGGCAATTTTACAGCAAACTTATCAATAGATTCAAATTAACAGAGATTCAATCAAAGAGCATGGAACAGGACAGTGCGTTTGTTTTACTTTAAAAGCAGGAAAATGGGGCTGATTTGATAGCTGTTTCTAACAACTGACACAGGCATCATGGATCAAATGGATTCTTTCTGTGCTATGTCATTTAATGCTAAACAATAACATGTTTATACGGTGACTTTAATGATACAAATAATCTCAGGTGATACACAATGTTAAACACAAGAGGTTAAAATGCGACTCAGAGTCCAGAGGTAGGGAAGAGTCCAGCCATATATTAACCTTGTCAAGGAAGTTTGATTTTTAGTTTTAACTCCAACAAAATGATTTCTTGCTCACCATGTTTGTACACCCAATTCTCACCTAATTATCCCTGAATTAATATATAACCCTCACCTGTTCCCTAGTTCCATTAGATTTCAGGCAAACCCCTGCCAGAACCTAGCAGATATTAACAGACAGGACTACTAACAAACTGATACTTCAACTTTCCCTCCGGGAATACAGATTAGCCTGACAGTTTGAAAAGAAATATCTGTCGGTACACATTCAATTCTTGACACAAAGGAACATTCTGAATATGGAATTCAGGAGATAACAATGTATCAAATTAATTGTTGCCATGTTGAATTCCCATCGTATCCCAAGATTTGAACCACAGAACATAGTCTCATAATAAGACGTAGACTATTTTAGACTTGCCTCATTCACTGGGTGGCAAATCTTTGGAATTCTGTGCTCCAGAAGGCTGTGGAGCTCAGTCATTGAGTATATTCAAGACAGAGACAATAGATTCCTAGATAGTAAACTTGACAGGGCATGCAGGAAGGGTGTGGAAAAGTGGCATTGAGTAGAACATCAGTCATCACTTAGCTGATTAGACTATAGAATAGAATCCCTACAGTGTGGAAACAGGCCCTAGGCCCAACCAGTCCACACTGACCTCAGAGCATCCCACCCAGACCCATCTGATCTACACATCCCTGAACACTACCGGCAATTTAGTATGGCCAATCCACCTAGCTTGCACTTCTTTGGACTGTGGGAGGAAACCGGAGCACCCGGAGGAAACCCACACAGACACGGGGAGAATGTGCAAACTCCACACAGATAGTCTTGGCAGAGCATGCTGCGGGGGTGGGGGGGGGGATGCTATTCCTATTTCCTGTGACCCTCCAACTGCACTCTCCTCGATGCTCCGCTCCTCAGCACTTTT
The DNA here is from genome assembly GCA_024137785.1 of Ginglymostoma cirratum. Lineage (NCBI taxonomy): Eukaryota > Metazoa > Chordata > Chondrichthyes > Orectolobiformes > Ginglymostomatidae > Ginglymostoma > Ginglymostoma cirratum. The sequence goes on along the minus strand of JAHRHZ010000267.1, from coordinate 56,427,165 downwards.
CAAATTAAACCTTCAAGCTGCCTTGTTCAGTTTTGGGTGGCATATACACTTGGGCTCACTGAAAGTGTGATGGTTTTAATCACTGCTCACCTGTACTGCGGATTCCGTGCCCACACTCCTGTTCCCACTGAAGCTCCAATGATGACCATGAGTTTCCATAGCCAGACAGGTGTAAAGACTGCCCAATAACTCCATTGGATAATTCCATCCAGGCGCAGAGAAAGTAAAACGGAGAACAGTAGCAGGCAGGCATAGATCAGGAACTTGCTACATAGGGAAGTCAGAGAGAGAGATGTCTGGATTATATGACTGTCATTATTGGTCTAAAAGGCAAAAAAAGCTGCATTACTCTAACTCATCTGCACAGCCAATGGGTAAGTGAGCATTGTAGCATGGATGACACTTTTCCATATTGTTTAATAAAGGCTATTTAGGAACCTCTCAAACAGACACTGCTACATACAAAAGGATGTGCAAATAATTCACTAGGATGGGAAGAGGCTTGTGCGGCCCACAATACCTACATGGACCAGTGGGCAAATGTTCCGTGTCTGTGCTGTGAATGCCACATCACCTTTTTTCAAATTAAAAAAGGACTTTTTTTAAAACTTTGTAAACTGATATCTTCCACTCATAAATAAAATACCAACAATCTCATCATACAGTCAGAGTTATACAGCATGGAAGCAGACCCTTCGGTCTAACTCGTCCATGCCGATCAGATATCTCAAACTGATCTAGTCCCATTTGCCAGCGTCTGGCCCATATCCTGCTAAACCCTTCCTATTCATCTACCCATCCAGATGCTTTTAAAATGTTGTAATTGTACCCGCCTCCACTACCTGCTTTGGCAGCTTGTTCCATACAAGCACCATCCTCTGCATGAGAAAGGTGCCCCTCAGGTTCCTTTTAAATCTTTCCACTCTCATGTCCTCTTGTTTTGGACTCCGCTACCTTGGGAAAAAGATCTTGGCTATTCACCATTTTCATGCTCTCCATGACGTTATAAACCTTAATGGTCATCCCCTTAGCCTCCAACGTTCCAGGGAAAAAAAATCCCCAGCCTATTCAGCCTCTCCCTCTAGCTCAAACCCTCCAATCGTGGCAACATCCCTGTAAATCTTTGCCGAACCCTTTTAAATTTAACAATATCTTTCCTATTGCAGGGAGACCAGAATTGCACGCAGTATTCCAAAAGTCACCTAACCAATATTCTGTACAGCTGAAACATGACATCCCAACTCCTGTACTAAATGCACTGACCAATGAAGACAAGCTTGCTAAACACTACCTTCACCACGCTGATGGCCTAGGAAGCCACTCAGTTCCAGGACAATTAAGGATGGGCAATGAATGCTGACCTAATGGGGTGGCACGGTGGCTTAGTGGTTAGCACTACTGCCTCACAGCGCCAGGAACCCGGGTTCGATTCCAGCCTCGGGCGTCTGTCTGTGTGGAGTTTGCACATTCTCCCCATGTCTGCGTGGGTTTCCTCCGGGTGCTCCGGTTTCCTCCCACAGTCCAAAGATGTGCAGGTTAGGTGGATTGGCCATGCTAAATTGCCCATAGTGTTCAGGGCGGTGTGGGTTAGGTGGGTTGTTGGGGGGGTGGGTCTGGGTGGGATGCTCTGAGGTTCGGTGTGGACTTGTTGGGCCGAAGGGCCTGTTTCCACACTGTAGGGATTCTATAACACGCAATGCCCATATCCCACGAACAAATAAAAAGTATCTCGCACCATCCAGAGTCTGATAAACTATCCCACTGTAACTTCAAAGCCTGGTCCAAATGTAGAGCAGACACTTCATACAGCTCCATGTATTATTTTAGTGTGGTGCCAGGCTGAGTTTAAAAAAGGTGCCAACCACTATCATGCGAGCATTTATCTCTTTACATCAACAGAAGATTTGTAAGCATGCTTGAGTGTTGGACACTCTTGGTTCCACTCTGAAAACATTCAAACATTAACCATATAAACCTGTGCATGTATATTAGTTCTCTTGGTGGCAGTGAGTCATTCACAGAAACAGGCAGCCTCCAACATACTAAAGGTCTTACCAGCTGCAAGCCACATCAGTAGCTATTGCTCTCTCCGTGCTAGCATAGAATACCCAACTATATTAGGACATCCTGTGTAGCAGCTTGACCTTTTCTCAAAAAAAGTCTAAAAGCTTAACCTTTTAGAGGAAGGTCTGGACAGACAGTGTCTGATTATCTTTATTTGCAGACCCAAGACACTTGTAACAGAGTCCAAATCGTCCAAACCTGTGAACCATCCAGTCTGCTGTCATTAATGCCTGCCGTACATTAATTAAAAGAATATTTTAGCAGCAAATTCATGTCACAACAAACTCAAGATACAGCGCATGCCTGGCAAACTTTTAATTCTTAATTCCTGACGATTTCAAAAAGGTTTTATAACATCTCAAAGCCTTCTTTGGCTATTGGACCTTGGACAGTGGACAGCATTGTGACACTCCAGAATTATTCTGCTGGTGATCCCACTAAACTGATGCTGCAAAGCAGGAGAGATAGCAACACACATGCTTCTCTATACAAACCCAAAACATCCTGCAGATGGTGGAAATCTGAAATTAGAAATAAAAGACTCTGGTAACAGGTCAGACAGGATCTGTGGACCAGGCCTGCAACATGTCAGTGCAGCCAGACAGAAAAGGGCCAAACTCCTGATGGGGAGTGAGAGTGACTGCAGGTGATATTGAGGCAGCATTTGACCAACTGTGCCATCAAGGAGCCTGAGCAAAACTGGAGTCAATGGGAATCATAGGGAAAGCTCTCCAACTGTCAGCGTTACATGCAGTAAAAAGGAAAGTGGTTGCAGCTGTTGGATGTCAGTTATCTCAGTTCCAGGACATCACTGCAGGCATTCAGGAGAGTGACCTAGGCCCAACTACCTGCTTCACTATAAAGGGTTAGCTCACGATTGCCCAATATTTAGCACCATTTGCGACTTTTCAAATACTGAAGCTGTCCATGTTAAAACATGGACAACATTCAGGTTTGAGCTGATAAATGACAAGTAACATTCAGGCCAGGCAATGAGCATCTCCAACAAGAGTGAAGCCAACCATCAACTGTTGACGTTCAAAAGGCATTACCATCACTAAATCCTCCAATAACAACATCCTGGGTACTACAAGAAACTGGACTAGAGTAGCCATATAAATGCTGCAGCTACAACAGCAGGTCACAGGTTGATAGTTCTGCATCAATATCTCAACTCCTGACCCTTCAAGCTACAAGTGCAATGGAATCTCTCCACTTGCCAGGATGAGTGCAGCTCTAACAATACTTAAATAGTTTGACAATTCCAAGACAAAGCAACCTGCTAGATTGGCACCCCACTCACTACCTTCAACCTTCACACCCTGCACCACCACAGTGGCAGCACTGTACACCATTTGCAAGATATAAGCTTAACAACTCACCACGGACTCCTCAAACACTCTCCAAACTCCAAACCTTTATCACCTGGAAGGATAAGGGTAGCAGATATTTGGGAATGTCACCACCTGCAAATTTCCCTCAAAACCACTCACTATCCTGACTTGGAACCATGGCGTTGTTCCTTCAGTGTCACTGGGTCAAAATCCTGGAACTCCGTCCCTTTCAGCACTGTGGGTGTAGCTACACCCCGTGGAGTGCAACGATTCAAAGCATCAGCTCAGCATCACCTTCTCAAAAACAATTTAGAACGGACAATAAATGCTGGCCCAGCAAATGACACTCACAGCCCATGGAAGATTTTAAGAGAACTTTCCACATCTGATGTAGTGCCATTTCCCCTGGTAGTATATTCAAGGCTGAGATAGATTTTTAATCAGTAAGGGAATGGAGGGTTAAGGGTAAAAGGCAGGGAAGTGGTCAGGAAGATTATCAGAGTAGTCGTGATTTCATTGAATGACTCAATGGGCTGAATGGCTTCTTCTGTTCCTACATCTTATAATTATTGCCTCCTACAAGAGTGTAAGTAAAAAAAGTCTGACAACTCGATTATTTTCCTACTGATTAAGCAACTCACCCTGCAAACCAGCTCAGAACTCCAGCGTGCAAGCTTTAACTGGGGTTCCTGAAATTATAATACGTTTCATGTCAAATATGGATTTGTCAGCTGCATATTTGGAATTTGGCAACATTTGGGAATAAGAACTCATGGGCCGTCGGGTCTCATGGTTCGTTTGTAGTGTGAATTTGTTGCAAAATTAAACTTTTGACAAATGTACGCCAGTGAAAAGCCTTAGGCAGGCAAGATGGTTAATAGGACTAGGTTTGGACCAATCTGAAAGGGTTCAAGTCCAAGGATTCGACTGCAACAATACAGGCTGCCGTCGTGCTGTAGGGCTGCTGTACTGTCAGAGGAAGATCCTGGTAAAAGATTCCATAGCACAATGTCAAATTGTAGGCATGTTATCCTCAGTTTCCCTGCCAGTATTTTTTTAGTGATGTTTGAGGGATAAAAAGACTCAGGTAACTGTAATACTACTGCCTATGTGATCCTGCTTTGCACAAATTGGCTACCATATTTCCTACATTGCAAATGACAACAATTCAGAAGTTTTATTGGTTGTGACATGCAATGGATTGTCCGATGATAATGAAAGATGCTAAACAAATAAGAACATAAAGAGGAGCTGGAGTAGGCCATTCTGTCTCTTAATGCTTGCCTGCCATTCAGTAAGATTGTGGCTGGTCTACCCAAAAATACAAGCTTGCCTTTGCATTATGCACCATTGAGCAAGTAGTGAGCTATAGCTTTTGCAACTACCTCTTCACAAGTGAGGTTCAATGCAGTTTTTCCAGTTCCTGACAGAGTCAGCAGTGGAAACCAGGCTGAAGTATCTGGACACTGGGCTAATTGTCAGGAATGGCACAATGTGGAGCTGGAGGAACACAGCAGGTCAGGCAGTATCAGAGGAGCAGGAAAGCTGATGCTTCAGGTCGGGACCCTTCAGGAATTTCTAGCCTGCTGTGTTCCTCCAGCTCCATACTTTGTTATCCCTGACTGCAGTTCTTGCTATTTCTGAGGCTAATTATCAGCACTTGCAAAGCACATTTACTTTCGGTTTTATATTTTCAGTCAATGATGCTTTTAACTTTAATTATCGGTACATTAAATGCTTAGTGCAGCAGAAGTTGGGAGGTGGGAGCCGTAGTCAGTGGCTGGCAGCTCAGGGCCGGCTGCTGCATTAACCCAAGCCCGAGGCTTCTGTGCTGCACATTGGGCCTTCCTTTCCTCCTCCTGCCCCCGCAGCACCGGCCTCTCGTCCTCCCGTCTTCTGTCCCCTTCTGCACCAACCGGGGGAACCGATTGAATCGCCACCTTTTACCTGGGATTGAAGTCCTGGAAGAGCCCACGGAGATTCATGGCTGTGTCACTGCCCAGAGCAGGTCGCTGAGCCGCCTTCAATCTCCTCTCTCTGGAGACGTTCACCCAGGGATCCGCCCCCTACTCCATCTCAGTGCCAACCCTAGCAATCAATCAATCAATTAATCATTTCCCCCGCACCCCAACCCTGCCAGGCCCATCCATCAGGGCCCACCACTCAAGAGTGCAAAAGAAACCTCTGCACAAAACAACAACAAAGAATTAAATTCCAGGATTAGGTTTTCCAACTCACTGCAAACATCAGACATTGCACACAGTTCAAACATTGTTCTTCGCAATGACATATCTTGCCCAAAAGCAAGACAGGCAATGGCTCAATGATTGATTAAACTCCAGGAGCGATTTGGCAGCTCCTCTCAGCAACTTTGTACAATTTCGAAGTTAGGAAGCACCTCGCGCGCAAAAGAAGGAGTTGGCAAGTGGAGGGTTGAAATTCTCTCGCTCAAAATGGCCATTGACGTACTGTACAAGGGGCACTGGACTTGGGCTGGCACAGTGACTAGCACTGCTACCTCACAGTGCCAGGGGCCCAGGTTAAATTCCACCCTTGGGTGACTGTGGATTTTGCTCATTTCCCCCACATCCTCCCCGGTTTCCACTGGGTGCTCTGGTTTCCTCCCACAGTCCAAAGATGTGCAGGCTAGGTGGATTAGCCATGGGAAATGGCAGGGTTACAGGGATAGGTTGAGTTTGGGTGGCACGCTCTTCAGGGGCTGTGTGGACTTAATGGACCAAATGGCCTGGGATTCTATGACTTGAAACATTAACTCTGCTTTCTCTCCACTGATGCTGCCAGACCTGCTGAGGTTCTCCAGCAATTTAATTTCTGTTTCAGATTTCCAGCATCAGAAGTTCTTTGTTTTATTAATTGTATGTTATATTGAAGTTATTATTGTTCAATTGTAAGACTGCAATTGATAGATTTGCGCTAACTATTGGTATTTAGAAAATAAGACAAAGAGAAGGGAGGTGTTTGCCTGGTGCTGTTATCACTCAACTGTTAATCCAGAGACCCAGGTAACATTCGGGGGACCCCGCTTTGAATTCTACCATAGTAGATGATCGAATTGGAATGCAATAAAAATATCTGGAATTAAGAGTCTAATGATGACCATCAATCCATTGTCAATCATTGGGGGAAAAAAACCCATGTGGCTCACTAATGCCCTTTTGGGATCCTTAGTGCCATCCTTACCTGGTCTGGCCTACATGTGACTCCAGTCCCACAGCAATGTGACTGACTCTTACCTGCCCTCTGAGTAATTAGGGATGGGCAATAAATGCTGGCCTAGCTTGTGATACACTCATCCCATGAATGAATTAGGAATTAAGGTGTTTACAGAGTAAATTTGCAGATTTGCCATGATCTCACCAAACTGGGGGAATAGAACCTGTGGCTCAGTGGTATGTTTCTACCACTTGGCTAGAAGGACATGTTGACCCACCGTGTATCATTTCAGACCCAAAATAGTTGATTAAAACTTGAGTTGGGTGTGAACAGGTTCAAGAGGCTGAATGGCTTACTCCTTTTGTGTGTGGTGTTTTCAATATTGAAAAATATCCCTAGGTGCTACACAGAAAGCTTGGCTTTAACAAAGGTCTTAAAGGTGGAATAGCAGAGCTGTTTATGAAGAGTATTCCAGGCAACAGTTGAAAGTACCCGTTAGTGCTGGGGAGGGGAGGATGGATTCATAAGGGTAATGGAAAGTTTTGCAGCCAACTATAAAATTCCACAGTTCACTGGAAATTTATCACTTTTTCCCCAATTACACATTGTATATCTACCAAATGATCTCAAAGTTTTATCATGAATCACTGCAGAGCACAGTGGAAATCAAGCTCAACTATTCCCAGAGTCATTACAAAAGTCAAAAGCTCTGAAAGGAATATGCAAAATCCCCTGACTACCTGATCTTCAAACCCAGGTTAATGGAAAGCATGGACCAGTTTTATGTACTTAACAAGAAATCCCTGATTATTACAGGCCATTAGATTTCAGCTAAGGTAAACAATTAAACTAACTTATGTAAACCCTAAAGTCAAAACTCTGAACCCCTTACAATACCCACTTACGCACAGAGAAACATAAACAGGAAGAGAAAAAAAAATACATGGACATCGGCAGGGAGAAACAGTTCTTTAGTTTTTGTTCCCAAGATCTAACGGGTTGGTTCCTGTTGATCCGAAAGTTTCTCCTCGACCTTCCTTTTTCCACTGGTTTGCAAGAGGCACAGGGTGATTGTTTTACTTCTGAAAGGTCTCTGACTTATCCAATTCAAACTCACAACTTGCTGCATCTGAAGGAAAGATAAGCCAGTTTCTCTCTGATACAATTTTAAGCCAGTTTTCTTCCTGTTTAAGAGATAACAAGGCGTGGGGCTGGATGAACACAGCAGGCCAAGCAGCATCATAGGAGCAGGAAAGCTTGACGTTTCGGGCCTAGACCCTTCATCAGAAATGGTGGAGGGGAAGAGGGTTCTGAAATAAATAGGGAGAGAGGGGGAGGCGGATAGAAGATGGATAGAGGAGAGGATAGGTGGAGAGGAGGCAGACAAGTCGAAGAGGTGGGGATGGAGCCAGTAAAGGTGAGTGTAGGTGGGGGGGGGGGTAGGGAGGAGATAGGTCAGTCCAGGGAGGATGGACAGGTCAAGGGGGGGGCGGGATGATGTTAGTAGATAGGAGATGGGGATGGGGCTTGAGGTGGGAGGAGGGGATGGGTGAGAGGAAAAACAGGTTAGGGAGGTGGAGATGAGCTGGGCTGGTTTTGGGATGCGGTTGGGGGAGGGGAGATTTTGAAGCTTGTGAAATCCACATTGATACCATTGGGCTGCAGGGTTCCCAGGCTGAATATGATTTGCTGTTCCTGCAGCCTTCGGGTGGCATCACTGTGGCATTGCAGGAGGCCCAGGATGGACATGTAATGTCTCATCCTGGGAGCAGATGCGGCGGAGGCGAAGGAATTGGGAATAGGGGATGGCATTTTTGCAGGAAGGTGGGTGGAGGAGGTGTATTCCAGGTAGCTGTGGGAGTCAGTGGGCTTGAAATGGACATCAGTTTCTAGGTGGTTACCCGAGATGGAGACAGAGAGGTCCAGGAAGGAGAGAGAAGTGTTGGAGATGGTCCAGGTGAACTTCAGGTTGGGGTGGAAGGTGTTGGTGAAGTGAATGAACTGTTCGAGCTCCTCGTGGGAGCACGAGGCGGCGCCGATGCAGTCATCAATGTAACGGAGGAAGAGGTGGGGTTTAGGGCCAGTGTAGGTATGGAAGAGGGATTGTTCCACGTAACCTACAAAGAGGCAGGCATAGCTTGGGCCCATGCGGGTACCCATGGCCACCCCCTTTGTCTGTAGGAAGTGGGAGGAATTGAAAGAGAAGTTGTTGAGGGTGAGGACGAGTTCGGCTAAGCGGATGAGGGTGTCGGTGGAGGGGGATTGGTCAGTTCTGCGGGGCAGGAAGAAGCGGAGGGCCTTTAGGCCATCTGCATGGGGAATACAGGTGTCTAGGGACTGGACGTCCATAGTAAAAATGAGGTGTTGGGGACTGGGGAATTGGAAGTTCTGGAGGAGGTGGAGGGCGTGGGTGGTGTCATGGACGTAGGTAGGGAGTTCCTGGACCAAGGGGATGAAAATGGAGTCTAGGTAGGTGGAGATGAATTCGGTGGGGCAGGAGCAGGCGGAGACAATGGGTCGACCAGGGCATTCAGGTTTGTGGATTTTGGGAAGGAGATAGAAGCGGGCGGCGTTGGGGAACGATGAGGTTGGAGGCGGTGGGTGGGAGGTCACCTGAGGTGATGAGGTTGTGGATGATTTGGGAGATGATGGTTTGGTGCTCGGGGGTGGGGTCATGATCCAGGGGCCGGTAGGAGGAGGTGTCGGAGAGTTGGCGGAGAGTTCCTGTTTAAAATGGCTTACTGCTGAGAAGTGAGAGAGGGAGGTTTTTGGCTGCTGTAAACCCGCTGGCTTCTTTTCTGATCTGACCTAGGTTTTCTCTGTCTTGTTCAAAACCCAAGCTTTCAGCTCCCTGAAAACCAATCACTTTGTTGTTAGTAGACATAGGACTTTTGTCCTTGACAACCGATAGTCCACAAACCACTCAGCTCCAGAACCTTTGGACTCCTGTTCATCTACACATTGTTGGAACCCCCAGCTACACATAAAGATTTCACTGTAGGTATCAAGTTTCTTACATTCAAAATGTGTAGCACTCCTTGTAAACCCTTGGTTTAAGACAGCTCTTTCTAATTTCCGTTTTTTTTTAAATACACAAATGGTTAACACGGTGGCTCAGTGGTTTGCACTGCTACCTCACAGCGCTAGGCACCCAGGTTCAATTCCAGCCTCAAGTGACCAACTGTGTGGAGTTTGTACATTCTCCCCGTGTCTGTGTGGGTTTCCTCTGGGTGCTCGGTTTTCCTCCCACAGTCCAAAGATGTGCAGGTTAGGTGGATTGGCTATGCTAAATTGCCCATATTGTTCTGCATTAGCCATGGGAAATACAGGGATAGGGTAGGGAGGAGAGTCAGTGTGGACTTGTTGAGCCAAATGGCCTGTTTCCACACTGCAGGGATTCTATGAAAAATAAAGACACGTCTTTACAGTGCTTAGTCAACTTATACTTGCAAGCCAATTCAAATCCCATTATGCCCTCCTTCCTCCCCCTCTGTGACTTCTTGCTGGAGAGTTACTCCTGGTGTCCTGGTTAATATCTTTGTGCAACTTGCTGCCAAATATTGTTTGATAACAAAGAAAGAAATTGCTGGAAAAGCTCAGCAGGTTAGCAGCATCTGTGGAGACAAATCAGAGTTAATTTTTCAGGTCGAGTGTCTCTTCCTCAACCTGAAATGTGAACTCTGATTTCTGTCCATAGATGCTGTCAGGCCTGCTGAGTTTTACCAGCAGTTTATGCTTTTTCTGATTTACAAAATCTACAGTTCTTTCAGTTATCTTGTTTGATGATGCTCCTCTGAAATGTCTTGGAATAATTTAATTTGTTATAAGTTCGATATAAATACAAGTTGTTGCCCACAATAGTATCAGAGATAATAAGAACTGCAGATGCTGGAGAATCCAAGATACCAAGGTGTGGGGCTGGATGAACACAGCAGGCCAAGCAGCATCATAGGAGCAGGAAAGCTTGACGTTTCGGGCCTAGACCCTTCATCAGAAAAAAAATGCTGCTTTTTTTGTTCTGATGAAGGGTCTAGGCCCAAAACGTCAAGCTTTCCTGCTCCTATGATGCTGCTTGGCCTGCTGTGTTCATCCAGCTCCACACCTTGTTATCTCTTGTTGTCCACAATAGTCGGTATTACTTATCATTGATGGTTGTGCCTTCAGTTATCTCGGTTCCACACATTGGAATTCCTTCCAAACCTTTCTCCATCCCTTCACCACCCCTCTGCTCTTAAATAACCTTCCTTAAAAGCCCAGTTTTTTAAATTAAGCTTTTACTGAAATCACTGCCTGGCTCATTTGGTAACATTCTCATCTCAGAGTCAGATAGTGAGTTCAAGTGTCATTCCAGAGATTTAATTGTATAATTTAAACTGACACTCCAGTGCAGTAATGAAGGAGCAGTACACTCAGTATACATTCTCATGATGATTTCACTGCAGCATTCAAAATAAAATTTGAATCAAAAAGATAATTTCTATATCTTAAGGCTTTGTAGGGAAGATCATGAAGTTACAAAAGGGGATAGACAGGTTAAGTGATCTAGTAAATCTGTGGCAGATGGAGTTCAAAGCAACAAAAAGTGAGGTCATCCACTTTGGATCCAAGAAAGACAGATCATAAAATACTTTTAATAGTGTGATATTGAGAATAACAGATTTGGGTGTCTAGGTATTCAAGGTTCACGAAAAACTAGTGCAGAGTACAAAATCTAAGCAAAAAGTCTACCGGATTGTTGTCTTAACAGGCTCAAAAGAAAATGGTAAAAATTATTTTTTTATTTCAAAAATATACTTTATTCAGCAATTATCAATAGGCAAATGCAACAAGTGCAAAACAGGTTGGTACTGACTTTGCAGAAAATACTGTGGAATTTCGACATTCCACATTACAACTTCAATCCAGTTGCAATAAAAGTGCATTTTCTAATCACAAAAGGAAATTATAATGAGGATCTGTTAGGTCTCAAAATACCTTTGTTGCCTTAGAGGATGGCATTTTTTTTTATTCAAAACAATTTGTTTGTAAGTACATACAAAGGGTTCTCAATCTGTTCTGAGTGTCTTTCACCAAGTTGAAGATCCTCCAGACGCAGTCTTTGTTTGTTTCAGTGTGTGTGCTGGGGAATAGCCTGGAGTACTGTGTATAGTTTTGGTCTCCTGACTTGATTAAGGATTTACTGGCACTGGAGGGGTTGCAGATGTGGGTGATGCTGGAGTTGAGAGGGTTGCCTTAGGAGGAGACATTGAGTAAATTGTGATTATACACATTGGAATTTAGAAGAATGAAGAGGGAATCTTATAGAAACATATAAAATTATGGAAGGAATAGTTAAGATTGAATCAGGGAGGTTGTTTCCACTGATGCACGAAACTGGAAGTAGGGAGCATAGCCTCAAATTAAGGGGGGGAAAGATCTAGGACTGAGGAGGAACTTCTTCATCCAAAGGGTTGTGAATCTATGGAATTCCCTGCCCTGTGAAACAGTTGAGGCTACCTCATTGAATGTTTTTAAGGTAAAGATAAATTTTTGAACGGTAAAGGAATTAAGGATTATGGTGAGATAACAAGGGGTAGAGATGGATGAACACAGCAGGCCAAGCGGGATCAGAGGAGCAGGAAAGCTGCCATTTCGGGTCTGGACCCTTCTTCAGAAATGGGGGAGGAGAAGGGGATTCTGAAATAAATAGAGGGGGAGGTGGATGGAAGATGGATAAAGGAGCAGATAGGTGGAGAGGAGACGGACAGGTCAAGGAGGCGGGGATGGAGCCAGTAAAGGTGAGTGTAAGTGGGGAGTTAGGATGGGGGTTGGTCAGTCAAGGGAAGATGGACAGGTCAAGGAGGTGAGGGAGGCTGACAGGTAGGAGATGGGGATGGGGGTTGAGGTGGGAAGACCGGATAGGTGGGAAAAAAAGATGGACAGGTCAGGGGGCGGGGATAAGCTGGGCTGGTTTTGGGATGCAGTCAGGGGCGGGGAGATTTTGAAGCTTTGGTGTGCTGGATCTGAGTCCACAAAAAGATCAGGCATGATCTTATTGAATGGCAGAGCAGGCTCAATGGGCCAAATAGCCTACATATTTCTTATGTTCTTACCTAAAGTACAGTGTCCTGCATCATAGAGTTGCTCGAGACAAACCTTGACAAAAACCACTGCATCTCTCTCCAGTCCTTATTTGCAAAGGCACATTCCAGCAAGAAATGTGTGACAGTCTGTTCACCCCCACAGCTGCTTTGAGGACAGCATGCAGTGGCAGAGAGTGTCCAGGCATGCATGAACGCTTGCTGGAAAGTTCTAGTGATGAGTTATTCTGCCAAATGACTTCTCAGTTATACAGAACTCAGATGGGACCTGAGTACTGTTTTAAACTTCACAGGCTGGATTTCACAGGGTTTAACTGCCCTGTCAATGAGAGAGTGACTGAGAAACCTGCCCCAATTCCAGTGCTTAGAGGGACATCAGTGACTCAGGGCAAGATGTGACCCTACCACCCCTCCCTACCCCACAACTGGGAAGAAATCTTGCCTATAAAGAATTGCGGGCCAATTTAATCAGTCACTAGCTCTCCGGTGCCAACAGCAACATCAGGAGAGTTAGCAACTTCTAGAGTCACAGTGAAGACAAGGCAGGAGCTGACAGGAACGTTTGGATGTCTGTCACTAGGGCCTGGTGAAGGGGACATGTGGGTGAGGGGCTGGGATGCACATACAGTGTGCAGACGCCATCAGACAGAGGGGCCTCAAGTTTTGAGACAGCCCACAAAGGATGCGCCCTGTCTGAGGCCCAACTTGCCAGGCTTCTCACCCGTTTCTGACGCCATTTATTGCCTCCCTAAATGTCTGAATTGGTGTATGGGTGGGCAGGAACTCATTAAGTTACAGCAAGGTAAGAAGACACAGGTAGACAGCAGGAAAGGCACCGCAAAATGTGGCATCTTCAAACCTACCTGCCCGACAGACCATAAAATTCTGCCCCTTGCCATAAAAATTAACCTGTTCATCTTTGGAAGGTGAAAACAACCATGTTCTGGGTGTATGGTAGGCTTCCAGCAGGTACTAGTTTGGGTATGCACCTCCCACTTGGCATTTTGTCCTGCCATCTGATCCTAATGATATTCCATACTTGTCATCTTTCGCAATCACCTGCTAACAAGTATGATTGTCTATCTAGGAAATTCTCTGTCTCTGGTCATGGATTCTCTGGGCTGTTGTGTGTCTAATGAGCATGATCCTCGAGCCAAATCTCTGATCACATACTGGCAGGTGTTTCCAGGAGTTGGAAGGGAAAGTGGCCCTTGGCCAAAGATCATCAGCATTCCTTTCTGTGATCCCTTTTCTGTACTTCCTCTTGCCAACAGCTGTTCTCAAAAGAATTGTGTCCCTTCAGACAGGTTTCTCCAAACTATTTTTTTTTCAGAATAAGCATCTCCAATACCTTGACATCCTGTTGCATTTCTTAAGGGAAGCCTTTGGGAGTCTTTGGGTCACTTCCTTTGTCCTCCTCTTGCTCGAGTGCCTTCTTTGAGCTTGGCAAAGATTTACTTTGACAGTCAGAACTCAGTCATCCTAAGCACATGGCCAGTCCAGTAAAGTTTGTTTCAGATGATCAAGGCTTTAATACTGGCGCTATTGGCACCAGCAAGGACCTTAATGTTACTATGGCTGTGCTCGCAGCTGATGCAGAGAATCTATCTCAAACAGCACCGATGGTACTTCTCAGGGACCTTGAAGTGGTGAATATTTTATAGTCCAAGTTTCGGAGCCATATAGAAGAGTGGGAAGGATCTTGGTATTAGCATGGATGTGCCAGTTGTCAAAGATTCTTGTCCTTTGGCACCTGAAGGCAGAGCTCACAGATTGGATGCGGGGTTGAATTTTTGCAACAAATATCTCATACCATTCCAGTAGATGTGTCCAATACCTCACTGTTCACCCTTTCCAAGCTGCTCTGTACATTTGTCAAATGCTCATTCCTATGAAAGCTAATGTTTGCATTAAGTATAGGGAAGAAAGGACCCCCATCTCCTTTTCAACAAGAGCCCTTTTGTTTCCCAGTGCTCTTCCGAGAACTCCAAATTTGTCCCAGATTCACTTGTCTACTTCAGTTTCTATTCTCGCCTTCTGAATGTGTCTGCCATCTATTCCCTCTCATCCTTCACTGTTTACAGTTCCCTTCTTCAGTCAATCCATGGATATTTTGAAACATCAATTGTTAACTTTTTACTTCACAGTCAAGAGCAGAACCATGCCGTGGATGACAGGAGAAATCGTGCGACTAGCCAAGAAGAAAAGGGAAGCGTACATAAGGTCCAGGCAGCTAAGAACAGAACGGTCCTTGGAGGAATATCGGGAGAGTAGGACCAATCTTAAATGAGGAATCAAGCGGGCTAAAAGGGGTCATGAAATAACTTTAGCCAACAGAATTAAGGAGAATCCCAAGGCCTTTTCTTCATATATAAGAAGCAGGAGGGTAACAAGAGAAAGGGTTGGTCCACTAAAGGATAAGGAAGGAAGGTTTTGTGTCGAACCTGAGAAAATGGGTGAGATTCTCAATGATTACTTTGCATCAGTGTTCACTGAGGAGAGGGACATGATGATGAATGTTGAGATTAGAGATAGAAGTTTGTTTACTCTGGATCACGTTGACATAGGGAGGGAAGGAAGATGTGTTGGGTAGGCTAAAGAATATTAAGGTGGACAAATCCCCAGGACTGGATGGGATCTATCCCAGGATGCTGAGGGAGGCGAGAGAGGAAATAGCTGGGGCCCTGACAGATATCTTTGTAGCTTGGCCCTGACAGATATCTTTGTAGCATCCTTAAACACAGGTGAAGTGCCGGAGGACTGGAGAGTTGCTAATGTTGTCCCCCTGTACAAGAAGGGTAGTAGGGATATTCCAGGTAACTACAGACCAGTAAGCCTGACGTCAGTGGTGGGAAAGTTGCTGGAGAAGGTACTGAGGAATAGAATCTATTTCTATTTGGAAAAGAATGGGCTTATCAGTGATAGGCAACATGGTTTTGTGCAGGGGAGATCATGCCTTACTAACTTAATAGAGTTCTTTGAGGAAGTGACCAAGTTGATAGATGAAGGAAGGGCTGTAGATGTCATCAACATGGACTTTAGTAAGGCGTTTGATAAGGTTCCCCATCGTAAACTAATGGAGAAAGTGAAGTCACATGGTGTGCAGGGTGTTCTAGCTAGGTGGATAAAGAACTGGTTCAGCAACAGGAGACAGAGAGTAGTAGTTGAAGGAAGTTTCTCGAAATGGAGAAAGGTGACCAGTGGTGTTCCACAGGGATCAGTGCTGGGGCCACTATTGTTTGTGATATACATAAATGATCTGGAAGAAGGCATAAGTGGTCTGATCAGTAAGTTTGCAGATGACACGAAGATTGGGGGAGTAGCAGAAAGCATAGGGGATTGTCAAAGAATACAGGAGAATATAGATAGACTGGAGAGTTGGGCGGAGAAGTGGCAGATGGAGTTCAATCTGGGCAAGTGTGAGGTGATGCATTTTGGGAGGTCTAATTCTAGAGCAAACTATACTGTAAACGGAAGAGCCTTGGGAAAAGTTGATGAGCAGAGAGATCTGGGAGTTCAGGTCCATTGTACCCTGAAGGTGGCTGCACAGGTGGATAGAGTGGTCAAGAAGGCATATGGTATGCTTGCCTTCATCGGACGGGGTATTGAGTATAAGAGCTGGCAGGTCATGTTAAAATTGTACAAGACTTTGGTTCGGCCGCATTTAGAATACTGTGTACAGTTCTGGTCGCCACATTACCAAAAGGATGTGGAAGCTTTGGAGAGGGTACAGAGAAGGCTTACGAGGATGTTGCCTGGTATGGAAGGTGCTAGCTATGAAGAGAGGTTGAGTAGGTTAGGATTGTTTTCATTAGAAAAAAGGAGATTGAGGGGGGACCTGATTGAGGTCTTCAAAATCATGAAGGGTATAGACAGGGTTGATAGAGATAAGCTTTTTCCCAGGGTGAGGGATTCAATAACGAGGGGTCACGCGTTCAAGGTGAGAGGAGAAAAGTTTAAGGGGGATACATGGGGAAAGTACTTTACACAGAGGGTGGTAGGTGCCTGGAACGCATTGCCAGCAGAGGTAGTAGAGGCAGGCACGGTAGATTCATTTAAGGTGCGTCTGGACAGATGCATGAGTAGGTGGGGAGCAGAGGGATACAGATCCTTAGGAATTGGGTGGTAGGTTTAGACAGTGGATTTGAATCGGCACAGGCTTGGAGGGCCGAAGGGCCTGTTCCTGGGCTGTAAGTTTTCTTTGTTCTTTGTTCATGCCAGTACCACAAATTCAGTCCATTAAATCCACTGATGATGTTTACTGAAAAGTTGTGAAAGAAAGTGCAAAAATCAATTCCAGGAGAGAATAAAGATCAAGCTGAAAGGAAAAGTGAAGACAAAGAATGATAGAAAGAAAGGCAAAAGGGGAAAAGAGGTAAGAAATGAGGAAAGTTACCAACTGCAAATGAAAATCACAGAATGAACAAGACAGAAAATACAAATACAGTATGAAATAGACTGGTAGGCTAGCAAAGGTTGATGTTAGTAAGGAAGATGTGCTAGGAATTTTGAGGAGCTTGAAGATAGTTAAGTCCCCCGGGCCTGATGGGATTTATCCAAGGATTCTATGGGAAGCGAAGGAAGAGATCACAGGGCCTTTGGTGATGATCTTTTTGTCCCCACTGTTCACAGGTATAGTGCTGGAAGATTGGAGAGTGGCAAACGTCATTCCCTTGTTCAAAAAAGAGAATAGGGATTACCCCAGAAATTACAAGCCAGTTAGTCTTACATCAGTGGTGGGCAAATTATTGGAAAGGGCACCGAGAGACAGGATTTATTGATCACTTGGATAGGCACAGTTTGATTCGTGATAGTCAGCATGGATTTGTGAGGGGTAGATCATGCCTCACAAACCCTATTGAATTCTTTGAAGAGGTGACCAAACACGTGGATGAAGGTAGAGCAGTGGATGTGGTATACATGGATTTAAGTAAAGCATTTGATAAGGTTCCCCATGGAAGGCTCATGCAGAAAGTAAGGAGGCATGGGATAGGGGGAAAATGTAGCAGATTGGATTCAGAATTGGCTGACCCTCAGAAGACAAAGGGTGGTAATGGATGGAAAATATTCAACATGGTGCTCAGCGGTGTACCACAAGGATCTGTTCTAGGTCCTCTTCTATTTGTGAATTTTGTAAATGATTTGCATGTAGGAGTGGAAAGGTGGATTAGTAAGTTCACGGACGATACAAAGGTGGGTCGAATTGTGGATAGTGCAGAGGACTGTTCAAGGTTACAAAGGGACATTGGTAGGATGCAGAGCTGGGCTGAGAAGTGGCAGGTGGAGTTTAACCCTGAAGAGCGTGAGGTGATTCATTCTGGAAGGACAAACTTGAAAGCAGAATACAGGGTTAATGGAAAGATTCTTGGCAGTGTGGCGCAGCAGAGGGATCTTGGGGTTCATGTCCACAGTTCCCTGAAAGCTGCCACCCAGGTGGATAGAGTTGTTAAGAAGGCGTATGGTGTGTTAGCTTTCATTAATAGAGGGATTGAGTTCAAGAGCCGTGAAGTTATGCTCCAGCTATACAAAAGCCTGGTTCGGCCACATCTGGAGTATTGTGTCCAGTTCTGGTCGCCTCATTACAGGAAAGATGTGGAAGCATTGGAAAAGGTGCAGAGGAGATTTACCAGGATGTTGCCTGGAATGGAGGGAACGTCTTACAAGGAAAGGTTGAGAGCACTAGGGCTTTTCTCTTTAGAACAGCAAAGGATGAGAGGGGACTTGATAGAGGTGTACAAAATGATCGGAGGTGTAGATAGAGTGGACAGCCAGAGACTTTTTCCTAGGGTGGAAGAAGCTATTACAAGGGGGCCTAGTTTTAAAGTGAGTGGAGGTAGGTATAGGGGAGACGTCAGAGGTAGGTTCTTTACTCAGAGTGGTAGGGGTGCGGAATGCATTGCAGGAAAGGTTAGTGGAGTCGGCCTCATTAGGGGCATATGGATGATAGTATAAGGTAGGGGTGGAGGTTAGATAAAGCTTAGGCTTAGGGCAAAAGTTCAGCACAACATCGTGGGCCGAAGGGCCTGTACTGTGCTGTACTGTTCTGTGTTCTAAGTTCTAGGAGGAAAAAAAAGGTTACACGGATTTCAAAATAATACTTAAGCATGGGATTAGGGACGAAATATAGGGGAGATAATCAAAGACAAATAAGAATGATAAGAAGGAGTCAGCAGGAGGAAGGGGGTGGGGGGGGGGGAAATCAGTGTGGTGGAGTACTCTAAAAAGATCACTTTTTTAAAATGAACCAAATATTACTCATTGCAATGTCCTTTCCCCATATAATGTTGAACTGATTCTCAAATTCTGCTGTTGGAATTACTTTGGACAGAAGCCAAAGCTCTGACGCTCCTATCGAAATGCATAATATTGAAGTGAGCGCATTATTGCAGTTACTTATAGTGAGACACTGTAATTTCTGTAATCCAGCCTTTCCCTGCCGACTTCCTGTCTATTCAAAGGAATAAGGGCTAATGCCACAAATAATCAAATCTCTTATACAAACATCCATTTCTCATGTGGGTTGAATAGATGTCAAAGAGCTAATCCAAACAACAAATGGAATCAGAGTTAGCTCTCTTTTTTCTTATTGATAATTGTGCAGACCAACAACAACAACCCACTGATCAACCCCAAAGCGTGCCTTTCAGCAAATGCAAGCTTCACATTCATTTCATCAACAAAATTGCATTTAAAAGTTACAACCCCAAACAGTGAATTGGTTAAAGCCATTCCTAAATGACCAAGTGTCACTGCATTCACACGATGGCAAATAATTCACAGAGGTTATTACCTTCAAGATTACAACAAGGCTGAAGGAAAATTGTGTGCAGCCATCAATTGAGAGGGAACATGCTCTCCAAGGTTGGCTTAAGCATGTTTTGCCTTTTTTGGCATAACATTCCCCAATTAAAACATTGATTTTCAACTGAAGTCCATGGATATTGGTTACCCACAAGTTGTATGGTGCTGGCCACTCTACTTCCATAGCATTGAGAATTCCAAATTTCTGGTGTGTGTTGACACATCCATATTTCTCTGTATGAATATATTCTATAATGATAGCAATGTTTTCCTTTGGGTGACCGACAGTGTCCTTTAGAAGCTCAGATTAAAGAGCATTAATGTTTGAGAATCGTTTCTAGAAAGAAACCAATCCAAATTCAAATGAATTACAGAAGCCTAACAGCAAATCTATATTGCTCTTGTGATGTAGGGCACAGTGCAGTCAAGCAGTACAAAAGACAGAACATACAGTCTGCAGGGTCTTACTCATCCTTGGATTGAAACCATCCACCATACAACACTGGAAATCAGCTTAGTTTTCAGTTCTGAGAAAACTACAAATGGTAAAAGATAGATTTTTGTCATGATTAGCTCTGGCAAATATAGTAATCCCAGTGATGTCCTGGTCCCAATTCTATAGAAACTCAGGCCATCAATGAAATCGCCTCGATCTTAGGTGAGTTATTAATGTATTTATCTTCATAAATTCTCTTAATATACAAACATGTGTATCTAAAAAAATCCAAGAAATTTTAATTATGTAAGGTGATGGGGATTAGAGAAGGTGGATAGTATTGGATTACTAGTAATCCAGAGACCCAGAAAACTCCTGGGGACTCAATTTCAAATCTCACCATAACAGATGGTGAAATTAGAATTAAATATCTATTGGTAATAATGAAACCGTTGCCAATTGTCATAAAATTCCTCCTGGTTCCCTAATCTCCTTTCAGGGAAGGAAATCTGTTGTCCTTACGAGGTCTGGTCTGTCTGTGACTGCAAACCCACAGCAATATGGATTAATCTTATCTGCCCTCTGAAATGGTATTAAAACCCATTCAGTTGCATCAATCCCCAAAAGATCTCAAAGAAGGAATGAAACTGGATAAACTGGCACCAAGAATGACAATTACAAGGGAATCAACCCTGGTTCAACAGAAAGTCAAGGAGGGCACACTAGGAGCAGCACCAGGCATGCCTAAAATTAGGTGTCAATCTATTGAAGCTACAGTACAGAATTACATGTGTGCCATACAGCGACAACTAATGGATCAGGTCTAAGCTCTGCAGTCTTGCCACATCTAGTCATGAACAGTGGTGGACAATTAAACAATGTATTTCATTCAAAAATCAACATACTTTTTCAGTGCCGTAAATTACAAAAGCTAATGAATTGCAGCATGCAGTAACACTTACCACAAGTCCGAGCATTGAACATTGTGGCATATTTATGACTTTGGAGGTGGGTGGGTGGGAGTTAGCTCCACACTTTTTCCCCTGAGGCACTCTCACTCCTCAGGCCAGGTTTGTCAGATTTGGTGCACCATCAGGGACAGGAGCACGTGATTGCAACCGATATGGATATCTAGAAAGTAGCAGCATGAGCAAACTGACCAAAGCACCCTTTTGCAAGGGGCAATTCCAGAGGGGGTTGTGAAGTAGAAAGAAGTGTAGTTGTAGTAATGGACAGTATAATTAGGGGACAGGCTGTTCTTCACAACTCAGAGGGCAAGTAGCAAAGGCTGTGTTACCTGCCTGGTATCAGTGTTAAAGCCATCTCAATGCGTAGAGGCAACAAGCATGGGGCTGGATGAACACAGCAGGTCAAGCAGCATCATAGGAGCAGGAAAACTTGACGTTTTGGGCCTAAATCCTTCCCGAAACGTCAAGTTTTCCTGCTCGACCTGCTGTGTTCATCCAGCCCCATGCTTGTTGTCTCGGATTCTCCAGCATCTGCAGTACCTTTTATCTCTCAATGCGTAGAGGGCAAGGATTCAGCCATTGTGGTCTACACAGGTTGCAACAATGTAGTTAGAATTAGGAAAGTGGTTCTGCTGCAAATATGTGCAGCTAATGAGCCACAAGCAAATCTGGTGTGGCAGAACTGGGTTTTGATTATGTAGCACTGTTACCAGTACTGGCGGAAAAGGGAGCTGTAGTTACTGTGACAGTCTATTCACAGGAATTCAGAAAAGTGAGAATTTAATTGAAAAATTAAAACCCTTGTAGAATCTTTTACAGGATAAATACTGGGAGAAGACATCCTCTCATGGGAAGCGTCCAGAACTAGGGAGGCACAGTTTAAAAATAAAAGGTCTCACATTTAAGATCGAGATGAGCAGGGGAGGTTATTTGACAATCTCTTCCACGGAGAGTAAACAGAGATTGGAATATTGAATACATTCAGGGCTGCTAGTTCCTTTTTTATTCAAAAGTCAATCGCAGGTCACGGGGAACAAATAGAAAAGTGGAGTTAAGACCACAGTGCAATCAGCCACAATTTTATTACAGTTGGAATGTTAATCCTTCACAGTTTATTACAGGGAAAAGCAGGCTCGATAGGATGACGGGCCTACTCTTCCTATTTTTTAATGGATTTATACATTGTGTAAGATCATAAGTTGAAGTTATGTCTTCTTTATGACTACAAATACATCATTTAGTAAACTTCACTTCAGATCATTACTTAAACAACAGCAATTAAACAATGTTGAAAATGGAAGTATTCACCCGCTTGTTTTCAGAGTGGAGGTTTGAACACCCAGCATGTTATTATTGCTTTCCAACTGTAACAAAATGCACCATTTGGAGATGCAGTGTTTCTATGAAAAAAACATTTTAAATTGATGCACAGTTGAAGCGTTGACTCATACATGTTCTGAAGACATTAAACCACGATTGCTTGATGTTTTTCTTTTGGGATAAAGAGAGGTAACATATGCTGCTTTCAGACGGGCATATCTGATTTCTTCCACTCAAACATACATGGGCCTGAAATCAGCATTATCACAAAATATTGTATACCATCAAGTCTCTAATTAATGTAATCATATATTAGGGAGATAGTGACCTAGTGATAATGTCACTAGGGCTCTGGATTACTAGTCTAGAAAAATATTCTGGGACATGTGGCAAATAGTGAAATTTGAATTCAATATTAAAAAAATCTGGAATTAAAAACTAGTCTAATAGTGCCCATGAACCATTGTAAATACCCATCTTGTTCACAAATCTTCTTTAAGGAAATCTGCCATCCTTAGCCAGTCTGGACTACATGTGACTCCGGACCCACAGCAATGTGGTTGACTTTTAACTGCCCTCTGAAATGGCCTAGCCATCAACTGAAGAGCAGTAAATGATGGTCAACGAATGAAAGTGCAGCTAACAATGCCCGTAGCTCATGAACAAATTCTTAAAAATTAATCTTTCACAACAACTAGCCATGGCCAGCCTGAAAAAGGTTCGATGTAATTTCCTCATTAAAGAAACATTGTAACATTGAAATTTCCCAGATCAATAACTATCAAAAAGCTAATTTCTTAACTTCAAACTGGATCATTAGAAAATAAAGACTGTTAAAAGTCTATCACCCTACATGCAAGTTCAACATTTTTCACAGAATCACGAACTGTCTAAGGCACACATGGATGACGTTTGGCCAGACAACTTGCTGCAAAACCAATTCATCCAGCTCCTTCATACCCCTGTAAATTATACTCTCTTCCTGCTGGAGTAATTATTTTAGCTCAGGATGCTAAATAGAACTTTTTCCTCATTTCATTTGACAGACAAGATAGTTAAAATCGAACATAATTCTTGAATAAATAAGTGGTAAATAACACAGATAAAATTGCAGTGTTTCACTGCAAATGACCTTAAAATGAATGTGTTCTTTAAATTTTTTCATCAAGAAGTGGATATAATTGACATCTATCATAATTGATGATAGTATAAGGTAGCGGTGGAGGTTAGATAGACCTTAGGTTTCGGTTATAAGTTTGGCACAACATCATGGGCCGTAGGGCCTGTACAGTGCTGTACTGTTCTATGTTCTCATATGTATGTAATACATAATTATTCATGGATGTCTAGGCATGAATGACCAATTGTCAAGGATTAACATTCCAACTGAAATAGATAATAAATTCTGGAATCCCACATTAATGTCCAGTTAACTTGAAAAATAAAACATTAAGTAAGTATGACAGTTAAGTTCCTACTTGAAGGTATACAATTCAGAAATTCTAGTTTATTGCATGCCCTGGCTCTCAACCGTTTATCTTGCATTACACAAATATTTTCTGTGGAATGTATGGTATAGCTGCCCAGATACTACGGTCATCAACTATGCACCTTTCATTTTTACAACTTCTTCACAGCTAATAACTTCAAACGTAGTGAGAGCAGCAAGGAACAAAAACTGTGAAAAACAATAGTTGTTGGACTAAATGTCACATCAAGCCAGGAAAAGCCTACAGTGGCTGTAATCAGCCTCCTTCTTGGGACATTGCTGCTGTAAACTAGGAGGAAGTTCAGTGGATTACAACATGAAGTTTATTTTTCTCTCAGCTGCTTATCACTGTAGTTACCTTCAGTTTTAACTGCAAATTATAGAAGCAGATTTTGCTTTCAGAATTACAGTAAGGCTGACACTCATTTTTATAAAGAAATACTACAGCAACTTCCGGCGAGAGACAGATAATCCAATTGAACACATTTAATAGTTGCTATCCAAGTTAGCTTTGCCAAAATGCCGTCTTGCCTCAGTATTGAATGCTATGAAGAGTCACTTCAAGTTTCCATACTCTTGCAAAAGCCCAAAATAAACAAAATTTAACCAAACAAAACTAAAAATAAAACAGGCTACTGGAGGTACTTCGATGTAACTTTATAAGAATGCAAGGGAATTAAATTGAAATGTTCATGAGGAAAATTTGCACCTCAGTCCCCATGGTACCCACTAGTCACGAAGAACTTCAAGCATGCCAGCAGACACCTCCAATGAAAGACACTAGGCACAGACACAGCCATTTAAAATGATGTGCCAATCATTAATCACTGACAAACAAACTCTGACACAGGTAGTTAATGAATGTGGAGTGTCTTTCCTATGGAGTTCAATACTTCAAATATATCAAAAAGACGACACTTATGGAAGATAGGTGCAAAGTTTTCTGAGGAAGGGTAATGCAACTTGAAACAATAACTCAAACTTCTCTCCACAGATTGTGCCAGACCTGCTGAGCTTTTCCAGCAATTTCTGTTTTCGTTGCAAAGTTTGCATACTTGTTTAAATAATACAAGAGCATGCAGTTCCTGTAATTACTATTTACTGCATAAAACAATTGTCATGGATACACTTAAAATTAATTTCATTACAAGTAAAAGTGCATAAATGTGTGTTCTACATGTCTTTTCTGGACGGTACTGAGAAACATTTGAAGTAACAAAACAAGGAACAAATTAAACTTTTCTGACCCCCCCCCCAACCTTTTAAAATATTCCATCATTTATGTCTAGTTCTACTGCACTTTTCATTCCTTTATCATGATCAACATTAATCTTAAAACATGAAGCCTTATTTCTAAGTTATTTAATTTTTACACATCAGGAATGTGATTTACTATTGTTTCTTAAAGAGTTAGTGTGGCCTAGACAACAAAACACATTTCATATGGATATTTCCATAATACAAAATAAAGAATTCAATTAATGGTAAAAATATGCATCTAACAATTTAAGCCCAGTATGAAGTTCTACCTTCAGATTACTTTTTACTATTGGGCTTAAATGCACATCCAGACTTTATTAGTGTTATATTCTCAAAACAATTCATTTTACTGGCTGTAATCAAAGACAGGAAACCAAAACTTAAGCCTGAAAAATGGAAACAGATGCCAAGACTAAGAGTGTTGAGTTTTGGTAGCAAACAAGCTTTCAGAACGGGAATGCCAACTATCAAAATCGACAGGTCTGCTAGCATTCTCATCTTCTAATATAGACAATGTGGATCAAACTCGTACTTGGTTACACTGGGCAGTGTTGAGGTTTTAATGCACTAGTTCTGGCTGGTTTTCTACAAATGGCAGGACGCCACTGACATAGTAGGCAATGCCAAGGGACAACAGTGCAATTACAATAATCAGTAGCAGAACTCTCCAGAAACCCAAATCATCCACAAACTCCTGCCAGGTGGAGCGAAAACTGGAAAGGACACCATCCGTGTTCTGAAGGTTTGGATTCAAGAGCGAGTGGCTCTCCATGGCACTTGGGAGAAAAAGAGAAACAAAAGTTGCACTTAGATCATCAAAACAACTTCAGGAGTATGATCAACAATAAGTTATTTATAAACTTTCACTTGGATTACCGAACAGAAAATGTTACATTCAGGATTCAAGAAATGTTATTTAACTTCTTAAATCAACTGAAAAAGACAAGAGAGTTGTTTTTTTGTGTAGATATGTTCAAATTAGTTTTCTCAGCAAGCCACACACCAACTTTACCTGAGGGGCTGATGGTCTGTTTCCCAGCCTCTGATGGTACCGTTCTGAGCCTCCTGCTCGCTAGAAGATGCAACAGAGTAGTTAGGGAACAACTTCCCCTGATGTGGGGAAGCATCAATCCTTAACTGAGTATAATCCTATCATGTGCAACTGAGATCAGGGACTCGACTGTATGGTGACATCACATCTACATAGCAGATGCTGTGATGCCATACACTGGCAGACATAGGCAAGAAAATCTGACTAGACCTTGAAGGTTAAACAGAACTTTTAAACAGAGTGTTTTATGTGTCCTTTGTGAGCAAAAGGAATTCATAGGACACAAGCAAGCAAATAAGATATTAAGCACCACAGCTTTTACTCTGTATACCTGCTTTAAGAAAGTACCACTGTACCACAGCATTTTACAGCAAGATTCCGCACAGCAACTACAATTATGCTTCAATCTTACATAATTTCTTAAACTATACTGAATAAAAATAATCTCAAAGGCGTACATGTCGATTTGAACATCAATGACAGTTTTAAAAACTAACTACACAAGGCAACGGTTTTAGTCAAATTCTATTACAGAATAACTTTTTAATATCCTCTTCTTTTTCCCCTTTATTAAATGCTTAATGGGGTTGATGCATGGATGATACTAAAATAGGTGGGAAAGCGAACAGAGATGAGGAAATAAGGAGTTTATAAATGGATACTGATAGGCTAGGGAAATGGGCCAGAATCTGTCAGGTGGAGTTTAATGTCCATTAATGTGAGGTTGTCTATTTTGGCCGAAACATAAAAGGGCAAATTATTATTTAAATGGGAAGTAGATTCAACACGCATCGGTGCAGAGGGATCTGGGTGCCTTTGTACATGAACTGCAGAAAGTGGGTATGCAGGTACAGCATATAATAAGAAAGGCAAATGGAATCCAGGCATTTATTGCAAAAGGACTGGAATAGAAAAGTAAAGTGATGTTACAATTATATAAAGCGTTGATAAGACCACATCTGGAATATCCTGTCCAGTTTTAATCCCCTTGCTTGAGGAAGGGATATGGTGGCACTGGAAGCAGTTCAGATGTGGTTCACCGAGTTGATTCCAGGGATGAAAGGGCTGCCGGACGAAGCGCAGTTGAACAGCTTGGGCTCGTACTTGCTGGAGTTCAGAAGAATGAGCAGGGATATGGTTGAGGTATATAAAATACTAAAGGGGATTAATAAGGTGGACGTTGAACAGACATTTCCCCTTGTGGGACAGTCTCGAACAAGAGGTCATCAATAGAGTAAGAGGAATAGGTTGTAAACTAAGAGGAGGAGAAACTATTTCTCTCAGATGGCTGTGAATCTGAGAAACTCACTGCCACAGAGCGCAGTGGATACACAATCAACAGACTCAAGAAAAGAAATAAATATGTTCTGATGAAAAACAGGATAAAAGGTCTATCGGGAGCAGGCAGGAAAGTGGACTTGATACCAGGATAAGATCAGCCATGGTCATGTTAAATGGCGGAGTGGTCTCAACGTAACAAATTGCCTATTCCCAATCCTAATTTCTTCGCCCTCTCATTGGGGTATGATTAGACCACTTCTTCATGCAACAATTCTTCCATTTTTTAATCAAGACAATGAAAACTGACTATGCTATTCAACTATAAACAGGCAATACAGACTGACTGTTTTCGCTTATTTCACATCAGATTTCCATTTCGGGACACTGAGTGGTTATCCAGAACATATACTTGAGCCAATCTCACCCTCTCTACATAGGAACAGCAACAGAACATTCAGCCTCTCACGCCTGTTCAAACACTATTCACTGAGATCATGGCTGACCAGGATCCAAACTCAATCCACAATCCCTTATTACTCTTATCAAGCAAAAGTCTATTGATCTTAGATTTTAAGTTAATCACCAAGCTAAAATTTATAGTATGACAGTTTTCACTCTTTACAAGAAGAATGCTTCAGAATTTCCCACCTGACTGGACTAACTAAAACTTTATGTTAATGACCCTTTGACCTCGACTTTCCCACCAGTAGAGAAAGCCACTCTCCCTATCTCATCAATCCCTAAAAAGCATAGTTAGAATCACTCCTTAACCTTCTATATACCTCTTACCCAATATGCTGTAGCCAACACAGAGGATGTACCACAGTTCTACTCAAAGATAAGATACAGATAAGGACCAAAACAGGGATCTTCCTGCAATGCATGGCTCAGAATGACTTCTTGCTTTAGTTAGCTAAACCAAGAAACGGGACAGTTACCCTACGAGTTGTAATCAAAAATGCCTAATTTTCTTATTCTTTTGGAACTGGTTTAAATCAAATATCAAAATTATAATAGGCGAAACAGAAACCAAGCAGCAATTATGTTTTGCAAAATTACAAATTCTGCACATGCAACATAGCCCCACTAAGATCAGAAATATACTATCAAGTGAGTGAAAGAGACGCATAATTTCATGCAGAACCAGGATACAGGATGGGGATTCAGGAGATGTAGCAAAGGTTATTCATATCTCTAAGGATGAAGCAGTCAGCAGTTTTGGTCAAGATCTGGCAGAAGACCAGGAAGAGCTTTAAATCATAACATGCCATATTGTTGATTTGCAAAGAATAGAGACAAGGCAGTCTTGAAACAATGCAATTGTCTCTATAATCAAAAGCTCAGAAATCACACGACACCAGATTATAGTCCAACAGGTTTATTTGAAAACGCAAGCTTTCGGAGCCTCGCTCCTTCTTCAGGTGTTAGTGAGAGAGGTGGCATCGTACACAGAATTTAAAAGTAAAAAATCAAAGGGTCACACAACCAATGAGGATGTATGAAACAAACCTAAGATGCTGTTAAATCTTTAATCAGTTAGAAGGTTTTTTTGATTAATATGTATATGTAAATCTCCAAATTTCTTTCAAGTCATGGTTCTGAGAGAACTAAAAGTTTTTATCAGTGTAAAGAACAGCCAACATTTCAGGTCAGACAATGCATGTTAGGCCTTGTTTAGGATCTGTTTGTGTTTTGGTTTGGAGTCAGACTGGTTTTATTTCTAAAGTAGGAATTTATAAAAAGCCAAATTGACTGACAGTCTATAAATTGTGTTTTTTTGAACAGAATAGAATGTATCTGCAAGTACGAATTCACCCATATATATGTGTGTACGTGGGAGAGAGGCAGACAGAGTGTGCGCGGAGGCACAGTGTGTATGAGAGAGGATCTCTGTGCGTGTACGTGGTGGGGGGTGGAATTACCTGTAATATGACATGAACAGCATCTTGGGTTTGTTTAATACATGCTCATCAGTTGAGACACCCTTTGGTTTTTTTCTTATAAATTCTAATCTCTGATACTACCTCTCTCACTAACACCTGAAGGAGGACGGAGGCTCTGAAAGATTGTATTTTCAAATAAACCTGTTGGGCTATAACCTGGTGCTGTGTGATTTCTAACCTTGTCCACCCCAGTCCAACACCAGCACCTCCACAAATTACTCAAAAGCTAATCTTGTACAGGCATATATTTTAATCATTATGTTAAAAGAATTTTAACTCATAGCTTACAAAATTATTCTTCCAGCTCAGATTTTTTTCTGATTCAATGTTTACCTCTCATTTTCTGCTGTTTGCATAATCTCTAATTTAGAGTGAGTTCCACGGTTGAATCCTTTCACCTCTTGCTCCTCTAAGGACTCCAGCAACTTGATGGCATCTTTGTTTACTCCTCGACGTTTTGCCAAAACGAGTGGGGTGGCACCATGATGGTTGCTTGAATTATAAAAAGAACATAAAATAATGATTTACAACATTTCACAGTCGTGTTGTTTCTAGTAACTGTTCTAAAAGAGTAAAACCTGGCCACAGCTACCAATGACTTTCCACGCATAATTTCGGAATGAGGGCACAATAATCCATCCAGGCATAATCCTAAGAATCAAGCAGAAAGTATAAACATACATTCAAATTTAGTTCTTATATACTGTGCTACACTTTGTCACTGAAAAACATCAAAATGTACCTGGCTCTTTTACAAGCCAATGTGAAACTACCTACAGCATCCCTGAGGGGAAAAAAAGAACAGGCACAGTTTCTAAAACATCAACTGTCAGCTACAATTTGGACCTTGCTTAATATTTTTGTTTCATGCCCTTCAATCAATCCAAAAACATACAATAAGATCAAAGGCAACTGCAGTAAAGGAGTTCTGCCATGCTGCAACCATCTGTAAGAAAAATGAAGCTGTGACATCAGCAACTGGATGGACCATTGTTATTTTGTATCTTCAGATATAGGCAGTTTTTGACCATACAACTGTCAAAACATGTTGCAGTTCAAGAGTTAGAACTGCAGTCTTTACGACGTGCGACTGGAAAAATTCACACATTTTCACACAGAGCTAAACTGTGAAATTAATATAAGTAGGACCCTGATGTAACAGTGCTGATAGAGGTTGCAAACATATCTCGATTTGTAATTAGACCAGGCTGTGGAAACCTCAGCCACATTTTAGGAACACACAAATGACAAGGACAGTCAATCTGTGTCAACTACGTCCATGTCAGCCAACATCTGTGGTAGAAACAGTTGATATTTCAACTCATAACTTTTCTGAAAAATAGGCCGTGAACAAGGCTGACCAATTCATTCCCTCAAGCAGAAAAGGAATGAGCAGGGAAGATATATAAACAAATTCACAAATAAAAAGGAGCAGAAATGTAGGCTGAACAACTCTGTCAGCCAATGCAACTGAACATCTCCACAAACCATGGCTAAGTAGCTAGCAATCTGTCCTGAGGCAGGCAGTTGCTAGTTTACATCAAACTTGAGACTAGGACCTGAAGGCACAGCCTCAGATTGAAGGGACAACGCTTTAGAACAGAGATGAGGAGGAATTTCTTCAACTAGAGGCTGGTGAATCTGCAGAACTCATGGCCTCAGAAGGCTGTGGAGGCCAAAACATTGAAAATATTATTTAAGACAGAGATATCCAGGTTCTTGATTAGAAAAGGGATCAAGGTTTTAAGGAGAGAAGGCAGAAGAATGAGGCGAGAAGCATATCAGGCATGATCAAATCACACAGCAGACTCAATGGGTTGAATGGCCTAATTCTGCTCCTTTATCTTATGGTCTTATGTTCTCAAGCGCAGAAACCTAGCTTAATAATTAGTGCAGGGTTGAGTGAATGATGTACTGCTGAAAGTTCCATCTTTCAGATGGAACACTAAACCAAGTCCCCAACTACTTGCTCAGATTGTTTAAAACTATCACATCACATTGCACCAAAGAACAGCAGGTGAGCTGTTATCTTGGCCAATATTTCCAAGAATATTGTTTAAAAAAACAAAGTCTCACTGCTCTTTGTAGAACTTGTTGCATGCAAATTAATTGACATTTTCTACATTATAACTGTCAGTACACTTCAAATATAGTTATTTGGCAATGGTAGTGTTTCTGGACAATCTGAAGTTGCAAAAAGGTACGACGTAAATGCAAGTTACCTTTATAAGTAACTGAACTAAGTATGAATAAAAACACACTAAAGAAGTAAAAGCTGCATGAAACCCAAAGGTTTAAAGGACTAAGACAAATACAAGAACTTGGGGAAAAACTGAAACGTTTTTAAAAAAAGCTTGGGAAATTAAAACACATGTCACTGGCATGGTAACGCAGTTCCACAACTTCAAGAACATAAAGCTAGTCAGGAGAGGAAACTAAACATCAGCAAGCTCTGAATTCTGACAGAATTACTTGACTTCACAAAACATCAACTTGCCCACCCATGTCCAAACACCAATAGATTCAGCATGGGTCAGCAGAACCCTGCTTGTTGTAATGGAAAAAGAATTGAAATCAAATGGGCACTTTCGTGCGGCACAGTGGCTTAGTGGTTAGCACTGCTGCCTCACAGCACCAGCAACTAGGGTTCGAATCGACCCTTGGGCAACTGTGTGGAGTTTGCACAATCTCCCTGTGTCTGCATGGGTTTCCTCCAAGTACTCCAGTTTCCTCCCACAGTCCAAAGATGTGCAGGTTAGATGGATTGTCCATGCTAAATTGCTCGTAGTGTTCAGCAATGTGTAGGTTAGGTGGGTTATAGGGGGATGGGTCTGGGTGGGATGTTCTGAGGGTCAGTGGGGACTTGTTGGGCCAAAGGGCCCATTCCCACGCTGTAGGAATTATATTATGTAATGTCAGAAGAAATGTTCAGATATTATTTTTGAAGCCGCAATCTTTTCATAGCCAGTGAATTCCCAAATAATGTAACATTGTAATCATCTGACAGATTTGGTCTAGCTTCAAACAGAAATGGGATACCCTGCAGCCCAGTGGTATATATGTGGACTTCACAAGCTTCAAAATCTCCCCTCCCGCAACCGCATTCCAAAACCAGCCCAGCTCATCCCCGCCTCCCTAATTTGTCCTTCCTCCCACCTCAAGGCCCACCCCCATCTCCTACCTACCAACCTCATCCTGCCCCCTTGACCTGTCCATCCTCCCTGGACTGACCTATCTCCTCCCTACATCCCCACCTACACTCACCTTTACTGGCTCTATCTTTGACCTGTCTGTCTCCTCTCCACCTATCTTCTCCTCTATCCGCCTCTCCTTCTCTCCCCGTTTATTTCAGAACCCCCTTCCCCTCCCCCATTTCTTCAGAAGGGTCTAGGCCCGAAATATCAGCCTTCCTGCTCCTCTGATGCTGCTTGGCCTGCTGTGTTCATCCAGCTCTACACCTTGTTATCTCAGATTCTCCAGCATCTGCAGTTCCTACTATCTCTAATACTAAACCATTTTGGCTTGAAGGTTTCTTTAAAGAAAAATGTGTAAAAGTGCTTGTTCTGCAACCGTGTTGCATTCTCAGAATGGTTACATGCCTGAAGCATTAAAGGCAGCTGTTCTCTCTACAGCAGCTGTCTAAGATTTTAAGCAATTCTGTTTTGTATTTGCACATTTTGACTTGCTTTTCTATAAAATGGAATTGCAAGGATAAACAGCTGCTCTGAAAAATAAAAAAAAAACTCAACAGCCTTCACATATCCAAGCTTCTGTATTAATACATTTAAGACTGTGATTTGAAGAAACCCTCTCTCAGAGAATCAAGACCCTTTGGAACTCTTTTCACTCAAAAGAGCGTGGAAGAAGAATCTTTAATAATGTCAAGGCCATGGTAGATATTCTTGATAAGCAAAGAGGCGAAAGGTTATTGGATAGTGGTAGTTTGGGGGGGGGGGGGGGGGGGGGGGAGGAATGTATAGTGAGCAGATCAGCCATGATCTTATCGAAATGTGAAGCAGGCTTGACGGTCAAGTGGCCGAATCCCACCAGTAATTCGCTCAGCAGCTCTCATGGGACTGTCTTTTGCTGAGGGGCAGAAGACTGGCCCTTGTTGAGCACCAGTGCAATACTGACTTTCCTTGTGTGTGGTGGAGGAAGTGAGGAAAGGAGCATCTCTAGCCTCAGCATAAAGTTCAGCCCCATGTATAAGGATGAAGGGCAAGAAGATGGAATCATAAAACTGCAGACAGTGTGGCAGCACAGAAATATAGTGATAACTACAAGACGATAAGTAAGAATGAAATTAACAAGGAAATATCAAAGAGTAATGACCATGGAAGTCAATAGCACAATTTGATGATGCTAAAGCCTCCAAGAATTTAAGAAAAATAAAGAGGAATGGCACACCTCAATGTCCTTAAGACACAGGAGCAAAAGCAGACCAGTCAGCACATTGAATCTGCTCTGCTATTCCATGATATCATGGCTGATCTGATAATCCTAAATTCCAGTTGGCTGCCTCATAACC
Source organism: Ginglymostoma cirratum (assembly GCA_024137785.1). Lineage (NCBI taxonomy): Eukaryota > Metazoa > Chordata > Chondrichthyes > Orectolobiformes > Ginglymostomatidae > Ginglymostoma > Ginglymostoma cirratum. Next base: position 56,393,436 of record JAHRHZ010000267.1, on the reverse strand, counting down.
CTTGATTCCTTTGCTGACTAAAAATCTATCTCAGCCTTGAATATACATAATACAGACTTGAAAATCCTTTGTGGTGAAAATTTTAACAGATTCCTACTCATCTCTGATCTCCCAGAAGGGAGAAATTATCTTTCAGTATCCACCCTGTCATGCCCCTAAGTGTCTTGTGTGTTTCAATAAAGTCGCCTCTCATTCTTCTAAATTCTGATGAGTACAGACCCAATCTATTCAATCTCTCTTTATAATAAGTCCACACGTAGTGTTAGCCTGGTGAAATTTTTCTGCACTGCCTCCAATGTCAAATGTTGCTCTTTAGATAAGGGGCCTGACACTGTTCATAGTTTTTCCAGCTGTGGTTTGACTGGTGTCTTATACAGTTCTAGCAAAACCTCCATATTTTTATACTCCATTCCCTTGAAATATGGACCAATATTTCATTTGCCTTCCCTGCTCCCGCTGAATCTGGATGTTAGCATTTTGTGATTCACAGGATATTACACTCCCAATAAGTGACATTGTTTATTTACAGCAAATGTAGAGTTGAAAGGGCAACCTATTGTGATCCCAGCTAATACAAATACTGGACAAATCAGGTGCCAGTGTGAAATCTGGCTTGCTAGATCCCAAATTGTTTTCTTTTAAAAGCCACGGAGCTGTGTCACTGAAAGCATTCATAAAAGTCTGCAAGTGTACTTTTAACATAAAGCATAAAACAGTTATTAAACAAGAAAAACTCATGAACTATGTTGCAGGAGACAAAAAAACTTGGAAAGATTTCAGAACAAACACCAGCAAAATGATTCAAACTCTCACTGATCATTTTTATCCTAGTAATATCCTTACAAATACTAAACCCCAGAAAAAACCCACCACTATCTCCACACTAAGTCTTCTTGCTTAGGCTGGCATTGCAGCAGCCAATTTTGTTGCAGCAAATTCCTGAGCATTTATTAGATGCTTTTCTTCAGCTGGTGTCTCTGGAGACACTCAAAATTAACAGAATACTAAGTTTAGTTTGCAGTTTATTTCAGAGGAAACAGATTAATTCCCTATACTCCACTTTCAGTAGAACTTCTGACCAGAAAATTTAATCCTCACTTCCACTCCCTGGCACATCTGCACACGAACTGGCTCTGGATTTTTCTGTCTGTATATCTGCCACTGGTTCTCTGTCGTTAGGGAACAGCATAGCTTTTTTTTCTACAATTTTTAATGCACTAAACCACCAACCCACGGTGGCTCAGTGCTTAGCACTGCTGCCTCACAGCGTCAGGGTTCGATTCCACCCTCAGACGACTGTCGTGTGGAGTTTGCACATTCTCCCTGCCTCTGCGTGGGTTTCCTCTGGGTGCAACGGTTTTCTCCCACAGTCCAAAGATGTGCAGGTGCACTGATCATGCTAAATTGCCTGTAGTGGTCAGGGACATGTAGCTTAAGTGGGTTAGAGGGAGATGGGTCTGGGTGGGATGCTCAAAGGGTCAGTGTGGACTTCTTGGGCCAAATGGCCTGTTTCCGCACTGTAGGGATTCTATGATCTAAATTCTATGAACTCATCACTTCAAGACTGTAAAAATGCATGTATACAAACAGGCCTTCAGACTTTTCAGCCATGTTTCCTCCAGCTACTGTGAGGCCCATGTGCAGCAGTGGCTGGAGAAACTGGAAGTGAATATGCCCACATGTTAATTGTCAAAACACTCAGAGTGGATGCATGGTCATGCAGCTTGGAGGGTACACTGTTCCCAGTACCAAACCCACAAAATAATTCTTAAAAATGGAACTAAATCCATGTCTTCCCCTTAATAATTTAAAATATAACAAACTTATATATTGTTCCTAACAAACTATTAAAATAATATTGACAAGCTACACAGAAAAACCACATTGAGAAAATGCAGGTAGAAGTCAGGTTGGAGTTAACCTCAGTCATAGCTCTGTTGAATGGGTTCCAGTAAAAATCAGAGCTGAGTCAACTTTACAGTGAGGTTGATAAAGACCTGCTGCGAAACATGTTTGAACATAAGTGTGTAACATTTTCTCAAGTGTTGTATTGTCAATCTGAATACCAAAAGCATTTTAACTACTGTTAGAAAGGTCTAGAGTAAAGCTCGTGTCTGACAGAGCTCAGTATCAGAGTTCATTGCTGTCTGCTCTTAAACCAGTCAATTCAGGACATGCAAATATAACATGTCAAACAAACAGCTCCAACTGATGTCTCCTATGCATTTATTGATTCAGTGCCAAAATAATGATTGTAACAATGAACTTCAAAAGCTGTGTTGTACTAAATTAGAAATACAAATAACATCCAAACTACTGTATTGAGAATAAACATGCTACACCAGCTCGTCCTATATTATTTTTATAGTGCAAATAAAGCAATACATAACAGTAGTGGTTCGCATCATTCACAGCATGCTGTGTGCATTCATGGTACAAAGTTACAACTGTTATGTTAATTTGCAAATAGTTTCAGATTGTCTATTTTCCCACCTGAAAACAATTTTTTTTAGAATAAGACTAACTAATTTAGCCACCAGTCGCCTCCTGCCCACCACACCAGAATTAAGTCGCCTCAGGCATCCTGATCCTCTCATATTTGTTAGAGATGCTCAGTAAACATCTGTCACCTGTCAGTATGGGGAACAAACATCCACCCTTCCCAGAATCACGAAAGCCATAAACAAACCATGGGGAGACTACTGGCTCAAGCTGTCATAATGTCAATTTCAAGCAAAACAACCTGTTGAGCTGCAGTAATTAAAAGATAATTCAACCACATATATTAAGACGTGCCTCAGTGAATAAAAACATGCTGTAAACATTAGTATATAAAAAAAACTGGCATGACAGTTCAGATGTGCCTCAAAAGATCACTTTTAAGAGATACTTCATGATTAAGCATTGTACAGTGTTTGACTGCTAAGCATGCGGTGAAATGATAGTGGCATACAAAATCATTAGCAAGGTTTTTTTGAAGGACTAAATTATACGGCAAAACTCACAAAAGTAAGACATGCCAACAACTAATAACAGACATACCAACAGCAATATAAAGCAGATGTTGGAAATCCAAAATAAAACAGAAAATGTTCGAGAAACTCAGCAGATATGGCAGCATCTGTGGACAGAAAAAAAAAAGCCAGTATTTCAAGTCTGATACGACATGTCTTCAAAACTATTTCTCTTTACTTAGATGCTGCCTGACCTACTCAGACACCAACGCCCGCTCTTGCAAAGTAAGGATCCACTAAAACTGGATAACCAACTTATCCAAAAGCAATTAGAGACCTGATCAAGACCAAGAGCAAGAGGCTTATGAATGTTCAATGGCCTATAAACAGTTTGTAATGGATGAAAACAGGGAGTGCCACAAGATCAGTGCTAGGACCACAATTACTCAGAATAGATACTTGTGACTTGGACAAGGAAAATGAAGGAACTACCACCAAGTTTGCAGATGACACAAAAATAAGTGGGAAGACAAATGCTGAGGACATCTGCAGAAGGATACAAATAGGCTAATAAGTGGACAAAAGCTTGTCAGATAAAATACAATGGGAGAAACTGAGAGATCTTGCACTTTGGCAGGAAGAAGAGAAGCGGAATATTATTTAAATTGAAGAAAGCTACAGCACAGATGGATCTGGGCATCCCAGTGCCTAAATATCAAAAAGCAAAAATAAAAGTTCAGCAGGTATTGGGGAAGGTTGGGCAAGTTGGGCCTGTACTACCTGAACTCATTGGAAGACAGAACGATGATATGACCTTATTGAAACATATAAGATTATTGGGGGACTTGGCAGGATAAATGCTCAAGTGGTTTTCCCCCCTCCCTCTGACTCTGTGAGACTGTCTAGGACCACATAGAATAATTTTAGAGTGAAGGGTTGCCAACGTAAGACTGAGATGAACAGGAAGTTCTTCCCTCACAGTAGAGTGACTCTGTGGAATTCTTTATTGCAGAGAGATGTAGAGGCTGGGCCATTAAATATATTTTAGACTGAGGATTTTTTAACCAGTCAGGAATCAAGCGTTATGGGGAACAAGATAAGAAAGTGAAGTGGAGGATTATCTAGATTAGCCATGATTTCATTGAGTGGAAAGGAAGACTCAATGGGTTGAACCATCTACTACTGCTGTTATGTTTTATGGCCCTATGAGCATCTAGTGATGTTTTTAAGAGCGCAATAATATTTTCAGGGAGTCACTATTCAAATGCAGGCCTGGATCTCAAAACAGCTGAAATACAAAACAGTAACAGTTATGGTTTAGGTGCATATAGCTTTAGTTGGCCTGTGGTTGGAGTAGCAAGTTCATTTCTGAGCACCATGCCTTACAAAGATTCAACTGGCTTTAGAAGCTACACCGCACAAAGATCAGAAAGACACTGGCACCAAAAGGGTCAAAGAGAAACTGCCTAGACTAGGTCAAAATTCCATTGAGTATAAAAGATTTACAGGACACCTAATTCAGGTGCTTAAAGAAATTTATAGGGTAGATTGAAAGAATCAATAAACTCAAAATTAGAGGTAGACTGTTAAGATATCAGGAAGCACTTCTTCAGAAAGTGCAGTACAAACCAGGAAACATGTCTCCTACAAAACAGGTGCTTGGAAGGTGGCTGCCACCTCAAAACTGAAACGTGGAGATCAATCAATTTTGTTACACAAGGGTCTTGACGGATATAGAAGCAAGGCAGGTGGGTAAAAATAAAGATGAGCCACGATCTAATTCATCTGAGAAGTCACTCATTGTTGAGCGTGTAGCAGACTTACCTCTGAACCGCAAGGTCTGCGTTTGAGACCTGCTTCAGGACTAGACCACAGCAGACAAGGCTGACACCTTTGCTGCAGTATGCAGTGAATGCTGTACTTATGGCATTAGCCACCGTTTGGATAATGTGCTGAATCAAGCTTTTGTCTACTTGCAGCAGATGCAAAAGATGCATTTGTTTATAATTTGAAATAAAAGCAAAAAGAGCTAGAAATATCAGGGCAAGGAGGATCTCTGGACACAAACTGAGTTAAAATTATGTCCAATGCTGCACAGAATTCTGATGAGAGGTCAATTCAATTTGAAACGTTCACTCTGTCTCTCTCTACAGATGCTGCCTTCCTGGAGTATTTCCAGCACTTTGTTTTCCTGTCTTCACGTTCCATTTAACTCAAAAAGAAAACAAAATTGCTGGAAAATCTCAGCAAGTCTGGTGACATCTGAGGAAAGAAAACAGAGTTAACAATTCAAGTTCATTAATCGTTCTTCAGTTCTGAAAGGTCAGTGGACTTGAAACATTAATTCTGTTTTCTCTCGACAGATGTTGCAACACTCGATGGGTTTCTCCAGAAATTTCTGTATGTTTCAACCCACGTCCAATCTAGCTGTCAGACCCAGCCCTGCCTAAATCCAAGTTGTGAGGAAGCGTCACTGGAAGTGAAACATTAACCCTGATTTTTCTTCACAGATGCTGCCAGACCTACTGAGATTTCCAGCAACTTGTTTTTGTTCCAAACTAGCTGAGACCCAGTCTAAGTCAATAGAATCATACAGTACAGAAGAGGCAATTCAGTTCATCAAGTCTGTACTGCCAAAAATATAACACCAGCTACACTAGTCCCACGTTTCCACACTATGCCCATAGGCTTGAATGTTATAACAGTTTCAAGTCCCCATCGAAGAACTTTCAAAAGATTGTGAAGATTCCCAACTCATTTATCCTCCTAGGAAGTGCATTCCACATTTCCGCCACCCTCCAAGAGGGAAAAAAAGTTTTCCTAAATCCCCACTAAACATCCTGCCTGTCTCTTTAAAATTATTAAAGAGTGGCTCAGTGGTTAGCACTGCTGCCTCACAGCACCACGGACCCAGGTTCGATTCCACCCTCGGGCAACTGTCCGTGTGGAGTTTGCATTCTCCCCGTGTCTGCGTGGGTTTCCTCCGGGTGCACCGGTTTCCTCCCACAATCCAAAGATGTGCAGGCTAGGTGGATTGGTTATGCTAAATTGCCTGTAGTGTTCAGGGATGTGTAGATTAGGAGGATAGGTCTGGGTGGGATGCTGTTTGTGTCAGTGTGGACTTGTTGGGCCGAAGGGCCTGTTTCCACATTGTAGGGATTCTATGATTCAGCCCCAGACCCAGTTCAGTCCTAGCCCCAGACCCAGTCCAGCT